>JBANSL010000017.1:31060919-32282348 GCA_037127255.1 Persicaria tinctoria | reverse complement strand
AGGCCTAAATCTTAGCTCCGCTTGTTGGATGAGTGAGAGAAGTTAGTTTAGGAATAAAGAAGATAAATTGGAGGGTTGAGTAGTGAAATGAAGAGAAAAGGTGCCAACTTACCCTTCCTAGACCCAAAACAAAGCAAACGAACTCCGACAGCTTCGATCCTTGACTTCCGGGTTGAGATGTGGCTCTAATGGACCTCCTTGGCTCCTTGGAAGGTGGTGAGGCTGGTGGACTCCTTGGATCTTGAGGGAAAGAGGGAAAAACAGTGTCGGGGGTGGGGGGAGTGGTGTTTGGAGAGTGATGCCGAGAGGAAGAGGGGGAAAGAGGAGGTGGTTCTCCTTGGTGTTTTGGTGGTGGCTTGAGGGGAGAAAAGGTGGCTGAAGTGGTGGTTGTGGGTGTGAGGTGGGGCGACACAAGGAGAGAGGGGAGAGAGCAAGAGAGTGTTTAGGATTTTTGGGTTTGTGACATGTGAAGCTTCCAACCTCTCCTCTCTTTTTAAGACACAATGGCATGCTTAGTGTTGACATCTTGTGGAGTTTGAATTTAGATGATGTAACATCCTTATCTCTTTGACTAGATAGTTGGGGATGGGTTGGAAGGTAAGAGTGGGATTCATCTCCCTTCCAAAAGTAAGGCATACAAGAGGGAAGGGAAGGAAGATGCCAATGTGGATGTCTCACCCATTTAAGGTAAGTGTCTTTGACCAAGTTGAAATTGTCATATGGGTTCACTTGGGATAGGGTTTGGGGATGGAATCTCGGCTAGGGTTAGAAATGTAGGAGTCCGAGCATTGGTTCTGACGTTGCAATTCTTGAATCTCGAGGGGTGCCCCGAAATTAGACCCTGATGTTAGTTTCCCAATTCTTGCTCTCTCTTCCGGGAAATTAGGTGTTAAAATCAAGAATCGATGTTTTCATGTTAGTCCCAAAATTTTAGTTAGGTCGGAAATCCGTTTTGCGCGATCAAAGTCTGAGCTAGGGAGTTTTTTTCGCTAAATTCCGCTTTAAAATTCATTTTGATTTTCTTTTTCCGAGAAATTAGGATTTAAAAATTCAAGCCTTTACATGGGAGGTAACGAGGTATGTGACTTAATTTTCAGGCACCTTGAATCGCGCTATTTCTGAGCTTGTTTCCCTATGTTATAATCACAGATACGACATATAAGACAAACTGGTAAGATTTACCGTGTTCATTGAAAAAATTTTAATATAGGTTGACATGTCATTATCTACTTGTTGCTTGTAATGGAATTCGTAGGTACCAAATATCTTTGTTGGATATTGTTAGGATAACTAGCAGAAGGTGTTTGCAATTAACTCCGTATTCATGGCAAGGGTGATGACATAGTACTACAATTGGGCAATGAGATGACTCCAACATTTGTGCAAAGATTGGCAATCAGATGTCATCTTGACATATTGGGAGTTGCATGAGTCTTATAAATGCTCTCAATGAGGAGTTTCCCATGGTGGAATGTATTCTATGTAGGTTGCATGTTATGTACAACATTGAATATAAGGTTAGGACTGCACAATTAGTTGTTTAATATTAAGCATTTTATAGCGGTTCTTTTGCCTTATTTGAATCGAAGTCAAAAGCTAGTTTTGAGGGTCGATTGGCAAGCTTGTAGGAAAAGTGTGGTACACGTTGGGAGCCTATGTTTCACCTTTAATCCGCATGCATAACTGACTACAAGAAGACTCTTGTTCGAGCTTGGATTAATTGCTACCATCCTTTTACAATCCGAACAACAAACAAGTTAGTCCCTAAAATATTATATTCATTCATACTTCAAGTTATAATAAGGGTGGAAAAACTACAAATAATGACCTTCAGGTCATGCACTTACGATTCCACCCATAAGAAGTTGAAGTCCATGCTAAACACATGTGTCTGTACGTTTTTTAATGTCACTAATTGCATCAACACTATGATTAGGGAATAGATTGACCAGTTCAAAGAATACCTTGAACATTAAAAGGAATAGGGTATTGTTAGATAAACCTCAAATCCCCTTCTTTTAAGTGCTTGTCAATTCCAACATGCAGGCTTTTCAATTTATTAGCACGCTTTTTCAATTAATTATCCCACTTCAACCCTGCACGTCCTTTCCGACGTTCAAGATTTATGGTGTATTTAGTTTAGACGAAAGGAATATATCCAACCTACTAATATTTTCTCCGCTCCTCTTGAAGGTGACTGGTGGCTACAACCAGGTACGGTGTCGTTGGTCCTAGTCCCCCAAATGCAAATAATATTATAACTCAATGTTAAACAAAAGGTTAGTATATCAAAAAAGTAAGGAGTTGATCCCATAGAGATGACTGATTCGTAATTCTTATGATGATTCTCAAACAAGTAGCAATAAGGTTGTAGCAAACAAATAAAACCAATAAACATGCATAAGAAGTAATGATTGCGAAGTAGTAATAATATAAGGAAAACGCTTCACCTGCAATTCTTGACAATGGTTGAGGTTCATGATCCTTGGAAAGATTTCATTGTTATTCTCATTCAATGCAAATCAATTGACATCAAAAGTTACGCCGACTTGTCTTAGATAGATTGATCCAATGTTTAGATCTATTGTTATTTATGTACCTAATCATTTTATTTATGAACGTTTTTATCTCAGTTATGCACTTAATTCTAGAAGCTCGGATAGAAGGTTCTAAAGAAATTTACTTCGCCTTTTTAGTCTCAATAACTCATGTGTAGGTTCATTTTCGATGCAAATTCCGTTTTTGGCTGATTTTTCTTATGCTTTACATTGAGCTTATACAATCTATAAGTAATATGCCTTAGTTCTTATTTCTGTTTGTTTCATTTAATTCTTTTTTTAGTGCTGATTTGCTAAAGTTTTTGAGGTGGCTTTTATTCCAAACTTGATGCAGTGCTGGTTTACAGATGGAGTTTGGAAGCTCAAAAGAAGATACCCAAAGAAACCTGAAAATGTAGTCATGCTAAAGCCAAAATTGTTGATGATTTGGAGTCTATGAAGTATAAAGAGCTTGCAGATCAGAATGAGAGGAATTTCAAAGAAGAAAGGCCTTATGCTGATAATTTGTTGAAGCAATATGTGAAGGTTGAATCATTATAGAAGGAACTTTTGGCACTAAAGTCACATAATGAATCTGTTGAGACGTATTTTACAGTGAAACTTTCTGAGAAGGAAGACCTAAACCATCTTAGAGATCTTCTTGAGGTGGAAAAATCAAGAGCTGATGCTGAGCAAAAGAAAGCATCAACATTGTAGGAGACTCTTGAACATGAGAAAAATTAGTCTCTTAAATACTCTAATCTTGCTCAAGCCAAGAAGAGAAAGCAAGGGATAGTCTTCTAAAAATGGATAGATTGAAGAATGAAGTGTCAAAATTAACTTTAGAGCAATCAAAGAGTGAAGACATGAACACAAAGAATTAAGCTGAAAAGCATAATGTTCTTAGAGAAAGGCAATGTGCAGATGTATGTAGAGAAGGTAAAAGTTGTGAAGCTAAAAAATCTTACAGATGAAAATGAGAAAAGGGTCATGGAAGAAAAATCCAACTCTGAGCGGCTATTACAACAGGTGGAAGAAGAAAGGAAAAAGGTGGAGAGATTGCAAAATAGGTTCAGGAATTGTTGTCACATGTTCAATCTAATGCGATTGCTCATTCTAATAACTTGGAATTAAAAGAAGCTCACTTAAAGCTTGAGACTCGGAACAGAAGATTAATCAAGGAGAAAAAGCACATGGAAAGGGTAAAAGGCCAAGAGCTAACAAGACTTGTAGGAGAAAATGAAAAAAGGTCATGGAAGAAAGATCCAACTCCAAGCAATTGGCTCAGTAGATGGAAGTAGAAAGAGAAAAGATCAAGGTGCTGCAAAAATAGGTCCAGGAATTGTCCTCGATTTCTAAGTCGACAACAAGTGTTTATTCTGATTACTTGAAGATAAAAGAGGCTTACTTAAAGCTTGAGGATCAGAATATGATGTTAAGTAGGGAGAAAAAAAGGATTGAAGTAGAAATGGGTAAAGTAGATGGCCTAAGAAAGTTTTTCGAAGAAAATGAGAAGAGATACTTTGAAGAAAAGAGTCGCGCTGATCGTTCATCTCATGATTTAGAAACGAGTAAAAAAAAACTTAAGGAACTTAAAGAGGAACTTCGTAGTCTAAATCGTAATAGTGTCTTGTAGTGTGAGTTAATTAAATTAAAGAAGGATTTTATTGAAACAGTGAAACACCTGGATATGTTACTTTTGCACAATTTTATTTTACTTTTACACAGTTGTATTCTAAATCTGCACAATTGTATCTTACTTTTGCACATTTTTATTCTAAATATGCACAATTGTATTATAAATCTGTACAAATATATCTTACTTTTGCACAATTCATTGAGATAAGATCTTCCAAATTCCTTCACTCTTTTTTAATAATTGTTGTATGCAGACTTGTATTCTAAATCTGCACAATTGTATCTTACTTTTGCACATTATAATATTAGTAATTATTGTATGCACACTTGTACTCTAAATGTGCACAATTGTATTCTAAATCTGCCCAAATGTACCTTAATTTTGAACAATTGATTGAGATAAGATCTGTCGGATTTCTTCTCTCTTTTTTAGTAATTGTTTTTGCGCACTTGTCTTCTAAATCTGCACAATTGTATCTTACTTTTGCACTTTATAGTCATATCCATGAACTATATATTCTTAATTATGCACTAATCTAAAACACAAAAATTTATTCATGAACAAAAGCAAAAGATCACATAACCATAGACAGTTTATTTGCCTATGCAGGATTCGAACCCGCATCTGTGCGTGTTGGCACATTGCTCTACCATTTGAGCTAATAGGCTTTTAATGACACATCATGCATATTAATGCCATTTTAGAACCCAATTGTTCAATTTGAACAATACTAAGTGCAAAATTAAGACATTTTAGTGCACCAACATTGACAAGGGTTAGTTCGTATAACTATCAGTGGTTTTAGAATTATGAAGGAACTATGTATAAATAAGATGATTTTAACCTTGCTTTAGGCAACTAGAAAATATCATTGTAAATGGTTTAACCTTCACTTTATAAGGGGAAAGATAGAAAATATCCTTGTAAATTGCACCAATTTTTTTTTAAAGATAAATCAATTTCCTGAATGTGGGAAGAAGAATCAGAAAGGTGAAATTCACTCCGGTCTTTTAGAAGCAATTAAATAGAAATCCCTAAATTGTGATATGAATGTAACTAGGTAAGAGGTTCAAATACAACTCGAGCACTACTAGGTATTTCTCAAAGTGAATTATTCATATTTACAAAAGCCCATGCCAAAATGTGCACTTTTTTTTCTTTATTCATACACTTTTTAATATTAAATATGCAACATTATCTCTTAAATATGCACTTTGGTTCTAAACACAACAAGAGCCGCAATTCAAAACCGCCCCTAAAACACCGTAGTTCAGTAGATCACAACAATTAATTATAGAGACATCAACACTTGTCATTACTTGCCACATAACACTAAAGCTAACACAATAAGAAAACTGTATAGATATCAACACAAAGCCATTGACAAACCTATCTCAGAGAGCAACATGAATTATGGGGGATAAGCTCATCCATGAAGCTCAATAGTTGACTTTTTCCAGCACTTGTCATAACCTCACTTAAACCAATGCAAACACCCTGTAACATTTTAATTATGAGAACTAAAGGAGTAAAGGTAGGGAAAAATAATGGGTTGAGGTTTACCACCACAAATCTGAACTAGCCAGCACACAAGAGCCCTATCCTTAATTTCTAGCCAATGCATAAAATGGAGTGCACCTTTAATGCCAGAGTTTTCGCATTGAGTAGGCCTTTCATACATCCAATCTCATGATTCAATGCCTTTAGATGCAGAAGACAAGTATATCAACACAAAACAAACACCCAAATCCAACAAGTTTTCAATCTAGTGATACTTGCCTTATCTTTACCAGAATTGAATTCTGAAGAATGAGAGAAAATGAAACCAGGATCAGCAAAGTAGAAATGGAAAATAATAAATAGAAAAACAAATAGCAAGAGCTGAAGAAACATGAGAGCTAGTTAAGATATCTGATCGCTAAAAGTTGGTTGTTTGCTTGAGCGAGTTACAAGTTCTGTTGATACATGTTCTGCAAATGCAGCCCTAACTTTTGTAGCTCAGTGGCACTTATCTCAGTGATTTTACTTTCAGCTTTGATTAAGGTCACAACTAATGTAATAAGAAAAGAAGACAATAAATGAGAAAGAAGAAAGAAACCTAGAAAATTTGGGCGAAAAGAACATATGCATCAAAAAAGTATGAACAGTTATGTTGAGAAAATTTTCACAAACACCTTGTGTGCACCAAGGTTTCTTCGACAATCAAAAGAATTCATTATTAAATCAGCCCAACTAGAGACTCTTAGCTAATCTAATTTCCACCAATTCAATCAAAAACCTAACCAATTTAGCTAAATTCTTGACCGCACCATCAAAGATCACAACATCACATGAATTGGGACTTACCTCCACCGGATGACAAGCAAGGAGATTGTTCGAATCTCATATCCAAGGGGCTTTTGTGACAAACAATGAGCTCCGATCTTCATTTACTGCTAATAGTTCTCGGTTGAAGAAGCGTAGAGAGAGAGAAGAGAGGGAGCAGAGATCTTGTCCATTCCACCTCTATCCAAGCTTACACCATCACAAAAACTGCCAAATAAATTTTCCACATATTGACATATCCACTATTCTATAAAACTGAGAATAATCTGTAATCCCAATTCTCCCTAAACAAATAAGGACCATCATCAATAAACATCAGGCAGTTGGAAAAACCAAGATTTCAAATCTTATGCAGTAACCAAATTGGGATAATTACAGTACAGTAATATGACACCATTGACTGATAATCCAAATTAAGTTTGAATCACCCCAAAATACAAGCTTCGGCACAGACCCCATCAATTCCAACAATCATCTACGATTGATCGATACACTAACAATTGACCGATAATAGACTCTAAAGACGCGAAGTTTTGGAGCTACAGAGAAAAGTCTTGGTTTTTACATTATTTATGGGGTCTTTTTTTCCTATTCGAGATAAAACCTAAGATCTTGAAGGGAGAAGAGGAACGACAGAAGGAGATAAGAAGAGATGCTCTTACATTTGAGAGAAGCAGTTTATTGAGAATAGCAAGAACCAGGCCCGGCCTAAAGGGTAGGCGAGAGGGGCGATGGCCATAGGCCGAAAAAATATGGGGGCCCATATATATTGTTTCTGTATATATACATACATATACAGTAATCCGTAATATATACTCCGTTCATCATTAGGCATAAATGGCATAGAGGGAAGGGGCCCATTGGACCAATACTTGTCTCGAATTATTGAGCTTGTTAAGCTGGGCCAGATATTCAAATTCTTCTGATGGCTCTTTGTTTGATTTGGGCCTACCAGTAACTATGCCCTTTTTCACTTGGGTTCCAATGGTAGGGTTTTAGCCCATCATATTAATAGAATACAATAGCAACTAATCAAACAACAACGATTTGAAACTTTGAATGTCTAAAAATGGGAATAAAAATTGGGGATAAACATCAAGTTCCACAAAAAGGGTAGCGGAGTTAAGTGGCCAGTTAGCAATGTAATCAAAAGTAACACTGTATTAATTGGGAAATGCTATTTTGTTACTTTCCTAATTAACATTGTCATAAGTATAAATCAATATTATAAGTGTTATATTTTTAACGATTTTTCTACTATATGTCCTAGGGGCATAAGATAAGAATAAATTTGGAAAAGATTCTCTATCAAAAATAAATGTAACCTAATGATCTAACTTAAAATTTGGCTAAAGTATTTTAAATAAGAATATTTTTTTTTTCTAAAACAGAAATCTTATTGTATTATTCTTTCGGTTTCCAAGGGCATAGGATAAGCAACCAATATTGAGAAAGATTCCCTATATTTGGATGCATAGACCATAGGAAAACATTATTAAAAATAGCTAAAATTATTTAAATTTCAAAAATATTTCTATTTGTAGCCTCTTATCCTATGTCCTCGAGTCATAGGATAGAAAAACCGTTATTCTTTTACTTTACATGATAAGGGTGGGGCCCTTGTTCTTTGTCTCGCCCAGGGCCTACAATATACTAGGAACGGCCCTGGCAAGAACATCGGAGATCCTAGCAGCACTTGGATAAGGCGGTGGTAAAGTAGTTGCCGATGCCATGGTTTCAACATCTCGAGCTCTGAGTTTTTTTTTCTCCCCCTCTCGCGTAAAGTGGAGGTGGTGAGTGAGGGCGAGAGAGGAAGCGAACGCGGGTGAGCCATATCTGAGGACGGCGAGGGGCAACAAGGAGCAGCGAGGGGGGATGTGAGTGTGCCGATGAGGAGGGAGGAGAGAGATGAGAGATTGAGAGGGATGGACTGCAATGGGAGCAAGGAGGGAGAAAATTCTGGGACCTGACAAAGGAGAAACGGGTATATGCATAAATTGGGCCGACCCATTAAAATGCAGTCCCAAATCCGCGCCCTAATTAACACATTTTCACTTTAAGATATATATATATATATATATATATATATATAAAAGAATTGCTACTATTAAAATAAAAATTCCATGTATTTTGTGTGTGACACGATCATGGAATTTCACCTATACTTATTACCTCATCGTGACGACAAAATGTCTTACTGTACCTGCAAGCCTTAGTCAATGAGGGTGGTGACCAGATTATATGCTTATTTGTCCAAGCGATTGGAGTAAGGCGTTCGGCTCGTGAGGAGATAGTTTACTGTTCAATCGTCGTCCTCTAGAGGAAGTTTAGATGATGTTCTTATTCCAAGAAAGTTCTTCTCCGATCAAAGACCTTAAGAACTCAATTCCGAGGGTTTTAGGTCAGAGAGATATTCAGAGCTCTTCTTCTTCTCTGTTGAATCGGCCCCTTTCTCGGAGGCTAGAGGAGGGTATTTATAGGGAGGCCAAGCGAGCAGCTCGCTGGTGACCTCGTGGGTAAAAAGAGGACACGTGTAACGCATGCCCTCATACCTGGGGCATTATGAGTTACACGTGGCGTGGTTAGAGGAGAGGTGCTTAACCAGCGAGCTGCTTGTTTGGGACCTGAAGGGCCATGAGGTACTTGTGGCCCCTTTTGTGGATCCCACGTATGCTTATATTTGATCGTGATGCTATTTAGAGTGAGGAAACTTAGGGTGTCGAGTTGGGCCGGGATCCGACCAAACATTCTACTCGCGATGAATATGGTAGAGTGTCAGATGTCTATTGCGTTGGGTGGTCTATTTATGACGTCATATTCTTGTTAATTAATAGGTCTATTTTCTATGGCATCGTCAGTGTATGTATATAATATGCGGGACGGGACTGGGACGAGATTTCCTTTTTTTTTCCCTCAAATCCCACCGGGACCAGGACGTGTCCGGAACGGGACCGGGACAGGCCCGGGATTTGCGGGATTTATGCCCACCCCAACCAATAGTCATCATCATGCAAAAACAATTGATGCTTTCACGAGATCAATTTCCCTTTCTTGCCACAAAGATACCGATCTCACGAAAGGAATCGCTAGCAAAGATGCAGTTTCTGTCTAGATGATCAGTCATAGAGAAAACATGTGCATATACTTAACAATGATGAACAAGGATAATGAAATAAATCATGAATAACATTATGAAATCAAATCCTCACAATTCAACCAACCATGTCTTCGAATCACGGGTGAAACTGTGAATTTAGCAACCCATAATCAACGTCTCTCTCTCTCTCTCTCTCTCTCTCTCTCTAATCTTCCACACACAATACCACGCCACCACGGTTGTAAACAAAATAGAAATAACCTAATAGTCTCGGGCAAAACCCTAGACAATAAAATAATAACAAACTAATTATAATATCTTCGGACGAAATCCGGTTTACTGAATCCGCATGACTCGCGGGCGCCGGTATAATAGCGGCGAGCACCGCTGCTCTCACTCTGCGATTCTTCTTCGTCTTATGCTCCAAAACCATCTCTTCTGGTCTCAAGCCTCTCTTAAAGCTCGGATTGTAAAACTGCATAATAAACACAAAATAGCATAGATTTCGAACTCGAATACTCAAATGCAAGACAATGTAAATAAGACAAAACACATGCAATATGAATACTCAAATGCAATAACACCTATCTATAATGTCTATCTAAAATATGCATTATCAGTGACATGAGAATGCTTCAACCTCTTGTCGAATAACTACAATAAGGCTAACTCACTACGCTATGAAGATGGCATTGGCCACGATAATTACTAGGGTGATGCATTCGATGTTCCAAGTGTGCATGTGTTTCTAGACAGTGGCGGCCGCAGGAATCTCTGAAAGGTGGGGCGAAATTACAAAAAAAATTATAGGCTTAAGATTTGGAGGAGCGCTCAATCAATTTTGAAGGCCCTATACAATTATTAAAATGAGGCATATGATCTTATAGTCATTCTTGGCACTTGGATTCATATACAAATTAATATTATTATGTATGTAAGAGTATTTGAATTCTTACAAACTAAATTAGTTCTCATAACTTTAAAATATTTCCGACTATAAAGTTCATTGTAGAGATTTTTTACAATAAAAAGTTTATATTTATATCATATGATATAGTACAAATATTATAGATCATTATACAATATAAATTATCTTTTTCTACAAAGGTTTCAATTAATTATAAATCTCTTTTCATTATAACTTTTTAATTCGCCTATTTTATGGGCTCTAATTAATTTTAAGTAAATTTAATTTGTTTAATAGGATGTTGAAATTTTGAATGTTGTATTTTTTTAAAAGTATAAAATATTTATGAAATCTTATAAATTACTAAAGTCGAGAAAAATAATTTGAAATGTCATCATAATATAATTGAGTCTTTTAGGCAAAAAAAAACATTCAAGATATGCTAAATAAAAGGATATAATTAATTTTTTAATATAAATAAATTATTTACCATCATCATAATTAATAAGATAATAGAGGTAATATGTCTAAATTCACTATAATTATTATTTACGATCATATGCAAAATGAAGGGTGCAGGGAATCAAACCCAAGCCCTCTTGTATCATTTAATCCTCACTCATTTCCATTTACCAATTGAACTAAGTGAATTAATTGATTCAATTTCCATTCTAATTTTACTTATTCCATTCTAATTTCCATTCTAATTTTTTTCCTTTAAACTCCGGGGGCTCGTGGGTCGAAAGGTGAGGCGGCCGCGTACGCGCGCCCCACCCTGGGCCGCCCCTGTTTCTAGAAGCTTTAGTCACCCAAAATCCTATATGTCGAAGCTAAATTCATCCTTTTCAGAAGTAAGTCGTTTGGAGAAGGGTTATCACTATAGAGGAGGAGGACAACTTCGTTGAGTATATAAACCCCATGAGCACTGGCGGATCTAGGGGTAGGCTCATGTGAGCACGAGCTCACCCTGATCTTGGAAAAAAAAATATGAAAGGTTAACTATAAAAAAAAAATAAAAAATAAAAAAATAAAAAAAGTCTAAATTAATTAGAAGTGAAAATAGATTATAAAGTTTACATTGCCTAGTTGGTAAAGTATAGATAGAGAACTTTTCCTCTTTATTAGAGCACAAGGTTCAATTCTCACTAACCATTCCGAAATAACTCACTGGAAAGGACTTGCGGGTAGTACCCAAAGGTCCACAGTTCGAACCCCGGATATGGCCGCTCTTTATTTACAAATTCAAGGTTCAATTCTCACTTCTTACATTTTCTTCACTTTTTTAACTATCTTTTTATATATAAGTAAAGTTTCGCAGAACTCATTTCATTATTATTTAATTTTTAACCTAAATCTCACGTCACACCCCTATATTATGGGTTGGCTTCACCACTGCCCATGAGGGTGGAGTTGACGAAGCTTAAACAAGAGATGGAAGCTGGATAATTGATTGAAGATGATATTGATAAAATTGGATCTTTTTGAGAAGAATGAGGCATCACTCTCTCCGAGACGTGACTTATTAGCCCGAGCGGGTGCAACTGTGGTAAGAGTACCCTATCTCCGTTGGGAACAGAAGCAATTGGCCTCATCCTATTTTGCTAAGAAATGGCATGCATCAATGCATGTTAATATTAATAATTTATAAATACTTACTGAAATTGGTATCCAAACATAAAAGTTGTCATGTTACATATAGTGATTTTTTTTTATGGACAGTTACTTGACACTTGATATAAAAAATGATACTCCATCCGTTCATAAATATAAGATCACTTCACTTTTACACGTATTTTAAGAAGCAAAAAACTATATAAAATATTAATTTTTTAATTTATTTTTTTTCACAATATAGTATGTATTATTAATAAATATTATATTACGGAAAAAACTTTTGCAAAAAATTTAATATTTTATATAGTTTTTCACTCATTAAAATACGAGCAAAAAGTCAACAATCTTACATTTGTGAACGGAGGGAGTATCATGGTTCTGAACCGGTAAATATATATAAATGTCGAAAGGGAGGGATGAGAAAGCTCGGAAGCCCCCACCCTAGCGATGGGTTTCCTCTTAGCTCTCAACCTCTCTATACATTCATTCACAATTTGTTTTGCTGATTCCTCAACCCCCAAAAAATTGTTTTCCCAAATAGCTAAATTTATCACTTTCCATATATGATTTACCAAGCAATTGAAGACCAAAAGTCTTGCCTGGAAAACATGGTTTCCTCTTCTCCCACCTTCGGCAAACCAGCTAAGCCAGTCGGAGATGTTGTTATATCGGCTCGTCACCCCTTGCCAGTTCCAGATAATGTCCGCCACACACCGAGTAAAGGCGCATCCAAACCAAAGGTGCGCACTGTCCTCTATATCAGCTGCACAGAATACACACTCTTGTGTTTGCACCACATTCCATTTGAAGAGACGAGCCCGCGTATGAAGGCGATCCTGGACAGCTAGCCAAGTCGTGAAGCTCCATCGAGTACACTGTACCCCTGTCCAGATCAGCTCTCCCCATGGGCTCAGATCTCCTCTCTTTCTCAGCACATCATAGACCACCTTGGGCAAGTCCTTGCCATTTCTGGCCACTATATCCAACACCGAATCCTCCAACTCGGACCGTTGGGGCTGATTCTCATAGGCTTCAATGAATTCCTGAAGAACCCCAACCACACACTTCCACGTCCATGAATCCCTCGCTACCAGCTGTACATCTTGGATATCCTGTACTCGAAGGATGTTTTCATCCACCCATCGTTATCAATGCTTATTTAAAATTGTACTAAAATTAGTTACATAATATTAATATTTTACGTAAATAAATAGCAACTTATGTGCTCTTATTAATAGAAACAGCTAAGGGCATCATACATACCAACCCACACTACTACAAAAATCACCTTTTAACCCGTCATATAATAGCTCGGATGTGAAATAACCGAGTTCTAAGATAATTAAACGTTAAAACTATGAATTTTCCTTAAAAAAAATTAAAAATAGGTATATAACCCGGACTGAAAAGAAACCCCTGGACTATAATATACTTGAGAGCTCCATATAGTACATAGCAAATACACCAGATCTCAAAAATCCAGGTTATTATAATATGCTAATAGCGCGGGCATAAATCTTCAAACTTACCTACCTACTATTAGCCTATTTAACTCAATATCTTAAATAAATAACCCGTGAGGTTGAGGCCGAGATATTTTATATCTATTAAAATAATTAAATAAATAAATAAATGAACTCACTCATTGCCAGATATGAAAACAAAGATCGAGTGTTTGGTTAGGGTTCCCTCTCAATGAATTCATCGAAGAGAACAAGTAGGCGATTGTAGAGGAGGATTTGACAAAAATCACCATCACACATTCATTCCGGAGAGCCTAGCATGCCTTTCCGCCGAGCCTTCTCCTCACATGGTGTTAGATTTTCGCCACTCGTCTCTCCTTCTTTGTCCCTGTTGCGATTTTGAATGAAAGTAAGAACGGAGGGATTTGTTACCAGCCAAGTTAGAGGTCTGTTGTCTCTCTTCTCTCTTTCTGTTCATGAACTTTTTGTTACATTTATTAAGCTCTCCAATTGATTTCTCTATGGAGTATATAATATCTTTCTTTTGTCACTTGATTTGAGTTCAATTTAGTTTCTAGGGTTTTAGATGGTTATAATAAGGATTGGTCGATTATATTTTTCGTGTGTTGATGCGTGGTGGCGTTCGAGCTGATTATGTATAATTGTTGTTGGCGCTCAGTTCCACCAAAAGTAAATATTCTAACTCAATGCTTAACCAAAAGATTAGTACATCAGACAAGTAAGGAATCAATCCCAAAGAGAAGACTATTCGTGTACATTTCTGTGATGATTCCTCAAGATAATGACAAATAGGTTGTAGCAAACTAATGAAATAACAAGATAAACTAAATAGAACAATGGTTGCAACGTAATGATAATATGATACAGAAGCGCTTCAAGTGCAATTCGTGATAATGGTTGGAGTTCATGATCCTTGGCTTGATTTCAGTATAATTTATAAGATTGTGCCGACTTACCTAGAGTCGATTGTTCTGCAAAGATACAATCACTTATTCAATGTGGCATCACTAAAGAATAGCTTTAACGAATCGAGTACTTAAGACCAATTGGTACATCAATTCAATGCAATTAGGAATTAAAAAGGATTAACTCAATTTATCCTAATTTCATCTACTCGACATATATCAATTGTTATCATCTACTACAAAGGCAATCGAAACATCACTAGATCAATGACTTTGTTTACTAACAAGAAACCAACAACGGATTCAAAGCATAGATGCAATTCCTAACATGGTGATTAAGCATAGAAAGGAACACACACACACACACACACACACACACCCCCCAATAAGAACAAGATGATAAATAATCTTATAAATAATTAACTAATTGAAATCAAATCCTCACAATTCATTCAACCATGTCTTCGAATCACATGCGAAACTATGAGTTTAGCAACTCATATTCAAATTAACGCTCTTCTCTCTACTGTCTCTCAAACGGCACATCCAAAACCACACCACAAAAGGCTTGATTTCAGTATAATTTATAAGATTGTGCCGACTTACCTAGAGTCGATTGTTCTGCAAAGATACAATCACTTATTCAATGTGGCATCACTAAAGAATAGCTTTAACGAATCGAGTACTTAAGACCAATTGGCACATCAATTCAATACAATTAGGAATTAAAAAGGATTAACTCAATTTACCCTAATTTCATCTACTCGACATATATCAATTGTTATCATCCACTACAAAGGCAATCGAAACATCACTAGATCAACGACTTTGTTTACAAACAAGAAACTAACAACGGATTCATAGCATAGATGCAATTCCTAACATGGTGATTAAGCATAGAAAGGAACACACACACACACACGCGCGCGCGCACACACACACACACACACCAATAAGAACAATATGATAAATAAACTTATAAATAACTAATTTAAATCAAATCCTCACAATTCATTCAACCATGTCTTCGAATCACATGTGAAACTATGAGTTTAGCAACTCATAATCAAAGTAACGCTCTTCTCTCTATTGTCTCACAAATGGCACATCCAAAACCACACCACAAACGGCTAGAATAGAATGAAAATAACCTAAATAGAGTCGTGCAAAACCCTAGGGAAATAATAATAATAATAGAATCTTCGGACGAAATCGGCAATTGCTGAACACGGGGCCCTGGCGGGTGCCGGTGGAAAAGAGGCGAGCGTCGCTCCTCTGGCTCCGCGATACTTCCTTTTCTTCAATGTTGTGATGTCTTGCTCTCTTGATGCTTCTTCCTTGGCCTTTCTTATGCTTCAAAATCAATCTCTAAGATCTCCCAAGTCTCCCTCCAAGCTCGGGTTGCAAAACTGCAGAATAAACACTAAAAATGTGTAGATTCCGACTCGAACACTTCACAAGAAAGATAATGGAAATAGAACAAAACATATGCAATATGACTACTTAAATGTAATAAAACCTATCTATAATGCCTATCTAAACTATGCATTATCAAATGCCTCCACACTTAAGCTCTTCCTTGTCCTCAAGCAACCATGAAACATAAACAAAATCAATGCATCCTACATGAGATTCCTTCATAATTTTTCCACATAAAAAAACAACTTCAATCAATAGTAGAAATATGAACAAGACAAAAAACGTCATAACATGTATATGGGTGGTTAAGTAGCTTGCATGCTTATCAATCCAACCTCACTCTCATGTGTTTAGGCTTTAAGCATACACTCAACTCAATTCCATATGCAAACATCAAAATCAAATATTGACTTATATCACAAAATCTCTACCGGATACATCAAAGCAAAAATAAGAACATCAAGAGGACTTTCACCCAATGGAAACCTTCGAAGAAGATTCCGTTCGGCGGGGTTGTAATAAGGCTTGGTAAACACACAAGTGCAAGAAATTGTATTTGGTCATCTGGTGATATTAATTCCGGGAAATAAGATTCCTAAAAACTTCCAACATAACCCAAATCAACTCAAAATCATATCAAGCTCACATAAGAACACAACTCTCAACAATAACCAATAACTCTAAAAAATGTATCAATAAGCTCAAAAACTCTCAAATAACATAAACTCATTTAAACTCAAATAACTCTCCTATAACTCTCATATAGCTCATATCCTCTCAACCAAACATATATACAACTCCTCATATGCAAAAATAGACAACACGACTTTTTATTCTTTTATATATATATATATATATATATATATATATATATATATATATATATATATAGGGAAGCTTTAAAATGTAAAAAGTCCTTAACGTGTAAAATTTGCTTAACGTGTAATTTTTTTTTATTGCAAAACCGGACACGCTGGCTGGTTTAAAAAAAAACGAACCGGACCCGTTTCATAAAAAAAGGCTAAACCGAAAAAATAGAAACACACTCCTCTCTGATTGCTCGCTGATTGATGGCGGAGGTAGGGCAGGGAGCGGCGAGTGATTCTTCTTCATCATCTCAGATCTCCGTCGATCCCTCTCTTCTCACAATCTCTCTCGCTCGCTTGTTCTCGCACTCTCCCTCGATCGCGCTCGCCAATCCGCATGGCTGCTGCCTCCAATTCTCTCTGATTGCTCGCTGATTGAAGGCGGAGGTAGGATAGGGAGCGGCGAGTGATTCTTCTTCGTCATCTCAGATCTCCCTCGCTCCCACTCTGCTCGCAATATCCCTCGCTCGCTTGATCTCGACCTCTCACTCTCCCTCGCTCGGTCGCACTCGCTCGTGCTCGCCAATCCGCCATGGCCGCTGCTGGCTCTCAAGTAAGCATTTCTCTATCTCTCTCTTTGTATCTACCGCTCCTTGTTCTATCCGAATCTGAAACATGTTGAACCATTTCACCGCATTGTTAGCTCGATCCAGAGTTCATGATTGCCTTGCCTTCGTTTTATTGCTTCAATCGTGTTTTGAGCGAGGTTTGATGTCTGATAACACTTTATATTGGATGCGTGCTGTTGTTTATTGCAATGTTTGATTAATTTGTGCTATTTCTGTTGGGATATTTTCTGATATTGTAGCTATTAGATGGGAATTTGTGTTCTGAAATCTTCTGATAGGGTTAAGTTAGGAGGGATGCCAGCTTTCTCTTTTTTCTCTGCTTAATCGCACCTAAGGTGTTTGTTAAAATGCCTCTTTGTCAAATTGCACTAAGATTTTAGTGAATGAAACAAATTTGAGGTTTGATGAGACTTTTCATGTGCCGCGATTTCTATTTTCTTAGTTCTTGTCCTGATGAGATTTGTGTATATCTAGGGTTCTTGCTTGATTTCTACATATGGATGCAAATGTTATTCCATTTCTCTTGCGATTGACGGCGTCACTTGTTTTTATTGAAAGAGTGGGCATATCTTTTTCTTTATGCATACTGATGATATTGTCATTGTGTAATTTAGTGTTGTGAATTAGACAACATTAGTTTTCCTTGAGATTTTGCTTGTTTAAGTAGTTTAGGTCCTCCCCATTTTTTCTGGATCTGCTTGCATGCTGCTGCTTGGGTTCCTGTGATTGTCCCTTTGACGCTTTTGACTTCAAATTCCTTGAGGTTGAACCTGTTATAGATCCATCTCTTCCTTCTGTTTGCTTTCTTGCATATGGAAATGCTAGAAGATCGTGGATGAGTTCATTGCTTGACGGAGGTGCTGAGTTGGTGTAGGGTACACATAAGGATTGTGATTTTCATAAGCAAAAGGGAAAATTAGCTTGTTTTTTTCACTAGTTTGCATAGATGTTTGATGATGCCTTATCTTTGGCCCACAATTACCTTTTGATGATGCACTGGCAATCTATGCATCTATTGATTTCTGGTGTCCGGCCAATAGCGGTTCATTCTAGGATCTTTTCTGGTATACATTTTTTTTAGGATGCTTCTAGGAGTTAATGGGACAAGGGGATGCTTTTAGGATGCTTTCTGATTGAAAAAAATGATTTTATATTGCCTTATTGGAGTATCTCTATATTATTTCAGAAGGGAGTAAATTTTCAGATGAAAGTGGAGTAACTCACTAAATAGTTTTCTTGTGCATGTTAGGTGTAATTGAAGTGTTGTTAAACAATTGAAGGCAAATTGATGCTGTTAATTTGGCTTTTGCATTTGAGCTGACTCGGCAGTTTTCACCGGTTGCTTTACTGAAGTCCTACTTAAAGGAGGCAACTAAGGTTGCTGATCTGAAGCCTAGGAATGCATCTCCATCATCTTCAAGTGCATAGGTTTCATCTGGCTCTGAATTTCACTTATATTTACGCGAACCCTTAATCATTATTGCAGTAGTTGTGATTCCTAGACAATATCTAGATAGTTTGCAAATGCATTGAAGCATTAAGCATTTGCAATTTCATAAAAGGGATTCTGAACTTGAGATAAAAGTGTAAAATGGATCTATTGAATTGAAGGTTGTAAAATGATCTTTTTTTTAAGCATCCTTGAGCTTATTTTCATGTTTGGTTAAAAGCTTGTTTATGAACTTATTATCATAAGCATTTCAGATTGAGGTAAGTGACCATGAGCTCGCAGCAAGCTGTGATCAAGTGCGTGGAGGAGCACTAGAGATTTTTTCTTCATTTAGAAGTTCATTGGACAAGGGACTGCTTTTATGAGTAATCTTTATCTTAACACTGTAGAGAATTAGGTAATAGAAAGCAGTTTAGCAGTAAACACATCTTCATGCTACAATGATTCACAAAGGAATCCATGTCAGTAGTCATGTGCTTTATCTCAATGATCTTAAACCCTCAATTTACCCTTAAATTTTTTTGACCTATTAGCTCAATTGTTAAAGCGATGTGCGTATGCACAAAGATGTGGGTTCGAATCCCACATAGGTTATATTATAAACAAGAACACATCAATCCCAAATTGTTAATCATGCACATTATAATCTTAGTTATGCACTTTTTAACCTTAAGTATGCACTTTAATTTGAAATTGTTATACGTAAAAAATCGATTTCAAACTCACATCTATCAACCTAAATTATGCGAGAGGTGAACCCAAACTCTCAAAAGTAATAAAAAAAAACAAAATTAAAACATCGATTTCAAAAGCACATCTTTTGTCTTATTCATGCACATTATGATCTTACTTTTGCACAATTGTATTCTAAATATGCACAATTGTATCTTACTTTTGTACAATTGTAGTTTAAATTTGCCCAATTGTATTCTACGTACACTTGTATTCTAAATGTGCACATTACAATTTAATTTTTACACTTTATGTTCTTATATTTGCACTTTACAGTTGCATAAAAGCACTTCACAGTTGCACAAATGCACTTCACAGTTGCACAAATGCACTTCACAGCTGCACAAATGCACTTCACAGCTACACAAATGCACTTCACAGCTACACAAATGCATTTCACAGATGCACAAATGCACTTCACAACCGCACAAATGCACTTCACAGCTGCACAAATGCACATTATAATTTTATTTTTGCACCTTATACTATTCACGAAGAGAAACATAATAAGAGATACCACATAGATAGCCTATACGGGGTTTGAACCCGCATCTTTGTGCGTAGACACATTGCTCTCCGATTTTGAGCTAATAGGCTTTAGTATAAAACTTCAAAAGGCTTAAGCAGGACAATGTGGAAAAGATAAACAAAGACTATTTGCAATTTATTATCCTGAAATGAATCAAATTCAGCATCAAAAGTGCATCCGTTTTGCTATCTCCTAAGTATGCACTATTATCTCTTAAGTTAGCACATTTGCTATCTAATATTGCACTTAAATATCACCAAGTCCTAATGAAATAGATACCAGGAGTTAAATAGAAGCCAGTAACTATTGATGCAATCTTACTACCACACAAGGCTGAATCTTTGTAATCATATCAGTTTAATTACAAGCCCCATCAAAACACCAATCCGTATTTGTATTAAGAATTCAAACCCTGCTTTAAAATTTAAAGCATATGTAGTGCAATTAGAGGAACGTATAATTATTAGCCTACCCTCATAATGCCAAAACACCATCAACAAGAGAAGAAATCACAGTACAAGATCTGTAAAAAATCAACATAATCAGACGAGAAAGATGCACTTGAATTGAAGAGTAACAAGCAAAAAAGGAACAACAATGCAAAAAATGACAGAAAAAGGAATAGCAGCATCAAAAATTACACAAAAGTGTATCCCATATTGTACAAGATGAACAACCTGAATAGAGGTATAAATATATATATATATATATAATATGGCATAAAATTCCTACACCTTTTTTCTCCTATGCTATCCCCTTTATCCCTCTCAATCACTTAGCAAAAATGAACTTCTCTGGCCTATATCACCTTGTATATGTTTACATTTGAAAGAATGAACAACCTGTTTTCTCCCTGGCTCTTTCTGTTGCTTTTGCTCCTGATTTTCAGTTGTATTTTTCTGCGTTTCATTCACCTGAACAGCTCCCACTTCACTTGTGCTCGGACCCTTCTTCTCATTCTTCTTTTCTGTCACATCTTTCTCACTGATTTTTTCCAGCCTTTCCATCACACTCTTATCATTGTCTAAGCATGTTCTAGCACTTGACATAACCCCTACAACATGGACAGACAAAGAAAGCTGATCAGGTTTGGTAACCTTCGCCTTACCTTTTTCTCCAGTTGTATAAACCCCTCCTTTGAGTCCTTTCTGTTCCTTCGGGCACCATTCAAACTTAGCCTCGAGACCAATTCCAAGTTGTATAAAACTTCGTTTCCCTCTATTCAAATCTGTCACCTTTGTGCAGGCTTCAAGAACAGTGATGGATAATTAGCATTTAAGCTACTTGCAATTTCTTCTATAAGAAAGCAGTGATGGATACTATCAAATAAGGAATGGAAGAGTTACCTTGCCAATGATCACAGGCACCAAGAGAATGACAACAAGACTTGTAAATAGTTTTTGCGTTGGAATGGATACACCAATTCCACCAGCTACCAACAGTGAGATAGAAAATGAAATTTGCAAGGTAAATGAGCATTAAATTAGACGTTACCAAATCAAATGTAAATAGAAAGCTGCTATAAGGATGTGCTAGTGGGCTACAAGTACCAGATGCACACACAGACACAACAACACCAAAATAAATAGTTCTCATAAGCTCACTTTGCAATATTCTCAATACCTTTGAAACAAGTTGAGTTTAGGCTTTTACATTCTTTAAGATTGTGAACTGACCAGTCAAGTTCTAAACCTAATGAACCTATAGAACATAAATGCACTATCCCCGGTGGCTACATGTTTTCTACAAGCTAATGAAAAAAGCTGATCTGATAATGGTAATCGATTGGTAAAAAAAATATTAGTAGCTAAGAACAAATCTGCCGAAAACTACTAATGTACTAAGTAAGATCAACAGTGCAATGAAAAATAATAATAATATCGTGACAAGAAAATAATTGCTTAATTATCAGCCCAGAAAATGATTCAAGTATCTAAATCAACTGGCAATGTTTTCTATAAATAAAACTTAGGGAAGAAACAAATATATAAATTGTTCAAGACCTATTTAGGTGTGAGATGACAATTGATCCATAGAAAACACAAGGGATGAGAACAATTATCATCAAGTTTCAACTCAGAAAAAGGTTCAACTCAACACTGCACTGAATTTTCTTAGCTAGTTCATACCAAAAAACGTCACTGCCTTTCCACGCCCTACAATTCAACAACAAAGAAATGACAAAATGGCATTGTCATTTCATCATGCACTTCCTCACACAATAATCACCTTAGAAATGCCAAATGCCCAAATGAGAAAAGACACGGAATGGAAATAGGCAAGCTCAAATGAAATGGGTAAAGAGTAAGACTGAGGGCTGAGCAAATCAGACACGAGACAGGTATCAAAATTGATATTAAATTGAGCTCCCTACCATCGAACAAGAACGAAAGACACGAGACAGGTATCAAAATTGAAGGATTGCACACCCCTAGCTCTAGCCCTAGATTTACAAATCGGAATTGTATGTAGATTCCAACCAGTCATAGATGAAGCAAAGAAAGAAGAGAGAAGAGACGAGAAGGAAAGAAGTTCTGAGCATACCTGTAATGGAGAGAGCGAGGCGGCAGAGGAGCGACCAGAAGAAAGCGACCAGGAGAGAGCGAAGAGATATGCCTTTACGCTCTTCTCCGAGCCCTCTTGCTGGCGGATGGACGAGGAAGACGAGAGATGTGGGTCGCGGCCAATTAAGGGAATTTTACACGATAAGCACTTTTTACACGTTAAGGAGTTTTTTCATTTGAAGGAAACCCTATATATATATATTTCTTTTCTTTTCGGCATTTTTAATTTTTTTTTTTGAATGCCTTTTTCACTTTTTTTTGTTAAGCCAAAATAGATGCAATATAAATATGAGAGAAACTATATAAGCACATAACATTACATCTCACTCAAAACCATAAACAATAATAAATCACTTTAGCATCTTTCTCAACTCCAAATAAACTTCCATAACCCACTCTAAATCTTAATTCCCGGAAGGGTAAAGCTTATCATAGGCTAGGAATCATGAATTTTGTGGAGCTACAAATAAATAAGATAAAGGCTCAAATTGACTTCAAAGCAAGACATAACATAGGGTACACATGGATAAGATGTGGCTAAAAGATGCATCTATCATTTGAAACTTATCAAGCAATGATCATGTATATAATCGGCCTCAAAAATAGATAACCATGTCAATACTCATAGATAAGTGCATAGGAAGAGTAAATCACACGACAAAAGTGAAAGGGAAATTGATGCAATCCCTTATAAGGCTAAAAATTCTTACTAGGACAAGTTTTTGTTGGATATCAATCATGCCTAGGAACTTAGATCATACATGCTCAATTACCTATGTCAAATCATATTTCACATAAAAAATTTTTAAGATAAGGTCCAATCATCCATAATTCCATGGGATTTATATGATCATGGTAAAATAAAATAGAGGACAATCTCAAGCTAGATGGGTATTTGACTAACACATATCTATTCAATACATGATATTTTTTTTTGTATTTTCGACAATTTTCCTTCTTTTTTTTTTATTTTTCTAATTTTTTTTATAACAAATAAAAAATAAACATGATGCATGAATTAAACTAAAAACTTAAACATAACATACTAAAAACATAAAAACTCAATATAAACATGAAACTAAAAACATAAACATGAACTAAACTAAATGAACTAACATAAAGCACTTCCCCACACTTAAATGTTGCATTGTCCTCAATGCATAACCAAAAAGAACAATGAAATAAAACTAAGGGTGAAGGAAGGGATAACTAACCTATCACTATGAAGGTGGAGGCTGGAGTCGAGACTACTGGTGACGACGACACAACAATCTAACACAAATGTTCTGGAGTTGATCAATCTTTCCTGCTAAATCATCATGTGGTCGAGCCAACTCATTTAAATGAGCTACCTACTGTGTCTCAAAGTCTGTCAGTCGGCGCTCCAGGCATGTAATACATGTACTGTCATGGATAACCATCGGTGAAAACACTATATGAATCTCCTCAGTGTCGCTCTTAAGGGTAACTGCCTGATCAAAGGATCTCAACAGATCCTTATCAGCTGCTATGTGTCGCATACGGAAATCAAACAAAGTGAAACCCATAGGTAAGATAGTTGGCAAATACTGGTTATGTGTCCGCCAAGGCCCAAACAACCAACAGAATCCTTCTGGCATGTGCGACAACTGAACTCTCTCTATCATATGCTCAGACAAAAGTGTATCGATGTCAAAAGTGTAGGAAGAACTTTCGGGTCACAAGGAGCTAATATCAATCTCATAATAGAGTACCAACAAGGTGATCATGCCTTCGAAAGGAACAGTGAGGAGGCGGCTATCATGGCGGTTCGTGCGAGCCCTCTCACAAGCTCCGAAAAACAGTTGCACCTATTCAGGAACGACTGTCGCCTCAGGAGTCAAACAATAAAGCAAGTCGACCAAACCAAAATGAACAACGGTTGAATCCTCATAGTCAAAGAATGTAGAGTCCAATATTGTTAGACATAGATGAAGAGTGGGGTGTGTAATCATATAATCAAACCTAGCACCTTCAAATTCCATAGGCATCCCTATCATGCTTCTCCAAATCTATGTCGACTTTAGAGCAATCATCACATGCTCCCACTTCCTTGAACTCTTCTTACTTATCCCAAAGGCATAAGCAAAGGATTCCTTTGTAGCAAAACACTCTCTTCCCCTTAATTTAAAGCGAATATCCTTGAAAGATCGCACCTCTAAAGTTGTTAAGAACTCCTTGACTAGATATGGATAAGTTGGTGCACTTCGATTCACCATTCCTCTCAGCCTACCATTCACCATCAAAGTCATAACAGAATCTAGCAAACCAAGACGTCTCAAAGCATCCACATTGAAAAATCTAGTTTGTGAATATATTTGCTTTCCAAGCTCACCCCAACATACTTTCTCAATATCATCAAAGTATAGAGGCATAATCCGACTTGGTCAACCCTCCATATTGCACCAAATAATCGAAAACACAAGAGAACTCACAAGAAAACGTTGAAAACGACCTATTGTGGTGACGACGGGCACTGGTTTTAGGGGCGGAGGGCGCCGGTGTTGACGAATCGAGAATCTGAGTTGAAACATCGATTTTCTGACGTCAAAACTCCTTCCAAATTGCCTTTTGAAGATCAGAACTTGGTTTTAAAGTCTTCTTTTGATGATAGTAATGGTATTGTTATGACAAAGAATTGAATTTGATGAATGAAGAGTAGTGATGAATGTGGATGATGGATGAGAATAAGAAAGACTTTTGATTGAAACTCAAGGATTTGGTTTTGGAATTTAGATTCAAGTAGGATAATTAGGGTTTCTTGTGTTTACCTGGAGACAAGGGCTTGAACAAGATCATAAGATAGAAATTGAAAAGTATATAATTTGGAATAGGAAGGGAAAAAAATAATAAGATAGAAAAATATAATTATATAGCTAGATATATAAATATAAATAGATAGATATATTTCCTATATTTAGACAGATATAATATAGGTATATAATATAGATAAATATTATATAGATATAAATAATATAGATAGATATAGATATATAGATAGAATCTCCCGTCCCTTATTTCCTAAAACCAATATCGTGCACCAGGGGATAGCGGTGGGCGCCGGTCAAGCAGTGCTCCCATTTTCGATATTTTCTTTGATCAAACTTGCCTACAAGTTAGTTCTTTCACAAAGCCTTTCCAATATTCAGCAAATAGATTTGTCCTACTTTATTGAATTGAAAAACAATTGCAAAAATTAAATAATATTACCTACTCAGCTTGGGTTGCCTCCCAAGAAGCGCCTTTGTTTCACGTCTTTGGCTCGACGTGTTGCTCTTCTTGATCAAGTTACCCCACCAAGGTCCTCTGCACTTGTCCTTTTCCTCACAAGTGAGGGAACCTTAGGAAGGCGTAATACCTTATCTAAGCATTCATCAATTTCCTCAATCAATCCCTTCTCTTTGATATAAATCTCTCCTGGGGGTTGTCCTGAAATTACAAAAACCTCCACATTGTTACGAATCAATTTCTCATAGAGAAGAATAATAGGTTCATTCGGATTAAGCACACTTTCATGTGGACTAATCACACTTTCAATTTTAATCTCAATTTCTTCTTTTCCTAAATCAAGTTTCAAATTGTTAGAAAACTCATAATTAAATAAATATTTTTCCTTAGGAGTATCTAACAATTCATTAAATTCACCCATGCAATCAACATTATTAGCATTAGGAACATCCAAAGAATCATTAGGAGAAAATGCAATAGGCTCAAAAATAGAAAAATCAATTTTTCTACCGTCAAACTCCAGGTTTGGTGAACCTTCGAAGCAATCAATCTTAGTCTTAGCCGTTCACAAGAATGGTCTTCCCAAGATGATTGGGGTTTCAGGCGTTCCCTGTTCCATATCTGATATACAGAAATCAGCAGGAAATATTAATTCGTTAACTTTCACTAAAACACCTTCAACTACTCCTCTAGTTTTAGTACTAGATCGATCAGCGAGTTGTATAGTAACACATGTTTCAGTTAAAACCATTAGACCCAAAAATATGTATAAATTGTATGACATGACACTAATTGAAGCTCCTAAATCCAACATAGCTTTAGTGAATTTAGTATTTCCAATTGCACATGGAATAGTAAACATACCTGGGTCACCACACATTTCAGGTAATCTTTTTTGTAACATATATAGCAGAAACATTCTCATTCAAACTCACATTTTCCTTTATTTTCACCATTTTCTTTCTTTTCATAGTGTATAATTCTTTCAATAATTTAGCATAGCAAGGCACAATTTCAATTAAATTTAAAAGCGGAATGTTTACCTCACAATGAGCAAATGTATCATATAGGATTTGTTCATCCTCCCACTTACTATCGACTCTTAAGGCATGGGGAAAGGGTGGTGCAGGTCTAGGAACCTCAGAAGACCACTCGTTCGACGAATTTTTCGCGGATGGATCAAAGGCAAAATTTGGATCGCCTACTAACAGGTCTAGAGGAAAGAAGTTATATGGATCAAAGGCAAAAAATTTCGCGGTGGAATATGATTTGTCTTCCTCTTGTTCTTCCACTTCAGTCACATCCTTAGGCCTCTCTTCTAAAGTTTTTGTGGGCAATATAACTTCTTTCCTCTAGGGATCATGGCACTTACATTTTCCTTTGGATTAACTACCACTTGCGATGGTAGCTTGCCTGAATCCTTACCTTTTAGTTCTCCAACTAAGGTCCAACTAAGGTCCAACTAAGGTCGAGAACCACCACCCTGATCGCCTTTTCCGCCTTTCACCATCAGATTTAAAATTTAGAGAGGGAAATTGAGGGAGAGAGTGAGAGAGAGTGATTGAGAAAAGGAAGAGAGAGAGAGATGGAAATCGCAGAGTAAGAAAGAGATTTCTATAGGCGAGGAGAGGAAGAAGGAGGAGGAAGACGAAAGCATGCCCCGGATGCGTATTAGCCTAGCCTATGCGCACCCTAGATGTGTTTAAAAAAAAGTCAATTGATCTACGCGCACCATGGTTGCATGTATGCCAACAGGAGAAATTCAACATTATCTCGTTGGTCTATGCGCAACCAGGATGGCATAGACCTTTTTTATTCGTTTTCTTTAGCATTACGTATTTTATTTTAACTAATATTGTATTTTTTGGGTTGAAATTGTTAGTGAATACCATCAATTGATTCGCAAAATTCATCAAACTAATTGAAAATCAAAACAGAAAACTCATCTGAAAAAACACAAATTGCTGTGGTGTGGTATATATCCGAAACCACTGCCTTAGAAGCGATTTCGCCCCGACCACGGTGCAAGTCGGCTTCATGGCATCGCCCCCCAAGGTTACGCAGCGCTCTTCAAAAGCGTGCACTCGCAATCGAAGAGATGGAATCATCAGGAACTCAGAACTTTTCTCAAGAGAAGAGGAGAAAGAAGAAGATGTGCGTCTATTTCTTCTAAAACCTAAAAATCCTCTTTTTATGATGATAGGAACGTGTGTTGAAAATACACACCCACTCTCCCACCAAAACCTAAGTAGTTGAGGAAAAAACATGAAAACAGTTAAATCCATTTTTCTCCTTTTTATTTTAAATATGGATAACATTGCGAAAAATAACGCTTCTTATAAAACCTTTATTTAAGCATTATTCCCAACAATCCCCCACAAATGCGAGGAAATAGGTTTTCTAAAACAACTTTGAAAACAAGGTTCTGAGCTGGTTTTATGGAGAAGATACTTAAATGTTGGTGAACAAGTCTTGAACCAACACATAGTGAAGCTGAGTGCCTCGCTTGTCATAGAAGTAAACGAATCTTGAACTTCCAGACTCGCGAGTTGACCTCAACAGCACATACCTTCACCACGATCCTGGTGATTCCGCGATAAGATCCTCAAATATGTATGTGGTCATCTCATACCTTGGGTGCTGAAGAGTGCTCTAGAAAGACCACCCTAGTCTTCCATAGAAGGTGACCAACCCCTTCACACTCTCATAGGTAGCTCCATCAATTCTATCTCACATAGACCACCCTTATTAGGGCTATGGAACCATTAAGAGCATTATGCTCATCCTCTTCCATATTCGGTGAATCCATCAAGTCCTTCTCAATAGGACCACCCAACTATGGGCTATGGACTCATTAAGAGTACATGACTCAACCTTTCTCCATACACCTATCATGGGAATGAGACGTGGTGTATCTCTCCTCATATGGGTTTGAGTCTCATTCCCTTAGACAAATCAAGGACTAGTCTCATGTTCCCTCCTTTTGCCAACAGACCATCAGGTTCCTCTCGGACCTCACATCCTCCAAATAGACGACACCATTTGCAATCAGCTGTCTCACAACTTCATGTCAAATCTGCGTGTGTCTCTTCTTGCCATTCTATGTATTGCTAATAGCTACACAAATAGCAAATGTGAGTCACAATGTAGAGAATTAGATAGAGCTTCATGCCCCCACAAAGGTAAGTAAGCCAGTAACATTCTCAACCACTCAATCTCTTGTCCAGCTAAATTTAGAACTATGATCTCATATTTCATAGTCGATCTAGCAAACATGACAATTTCCATGATCTTCACAATATATCACCGCCACATAATTTCAAAATAAAACCACTAGTGGAGCTATAACATCATCGTAATAAGAATGTTCGATCATACTGGCACAACGATAAAATTATCAAACCTTGTCAACATTTCTCTACATAATGGAATGAAGCAATTTTTCTAGTTTCTTTAACACTTAGAAACACATCAACTTCACCCATATCTTTCATCTCAAACGAAGAGGAAACAAATCATTTATCACATGCATGCTAGTGCCAAAAATCAACATCTCATATACATATAAAGGCACATAACCAATGTAATACATCTTGGTATAAAAACATGCATTATATACACAAAACCAAAACTTCAACACAGTTTGGTAAAATCCTCATAACATTTCAAATATGCTTGGTTAAAACCATATATTGATTTCTTAAGTGAACACAAAATTCTCTTTTCTTGGAACCACATGTCCGTAGGCTGTTCCACATATCTCTTTCTCTAGATCGTCATTTAAACAACATTTCAACATCCATTGATGCACTGTTGATTTATAATTAAATGCTAAAGCAAATAATAAATGTAAATGACAATCATAATCATTTGAGAATATGCATTAACGAAATCAATTTCATATTTGTATAAATCATTTAACCACTAGTCTTGCCTTAACCATTATAATAGAACCATCTGTTCTAAAATTCTTTTTATGATCCATTTACACTTAATGATTTTCATAACTCTAGGCAAGTCAACTAGTTCCCAAGAAGGGATACACATAATAGATTCCAATTCAATGTCTATAGCATCTTTTAGAAGAAACTAGCATAAGATGGACTCATAAACCTCTTTATGTGTTCTAACTTCATCTTCTAACTTAAGAACATAAATAAGAGGTACTTCACTTTAATTCACACATACGAGTTCACCCAACAGAGTTGTCTCAAACTTAAACTCACATCTAGTTTCAAGTATATGTCTATTACTCCTCTAAGCTCATTAGATTCATTCTCATCATTTGAATCAAGTAAAGACAAAGATATAGACATAAGCACACATACAAGAATACTATTATGATTATGATTTTACTTAAAAGTAAACATCACTAAGAGGCTCAACATCATGATATTTACACACACACATCTATCATGCAAACATATACGCTTACAACCAATACAATTGTTCTCATCATAACCATCAAGCATATATATCATCAACTATTTTAGATCCAAAGTCATCTCACTTAAAAGAAAGTAGAACCACTTTAGTCAACCCCCCCCCCCCCCCCCACCCACACACACACACACAATTCTCATGTACATGACTAGATAGACTCTAAGTCATTTCCATATCTTATAAGGGGTTTTGTCTAACTTCTCTTATGTGGTATCTTATTTCCTACCTCTATTGAATCTAAATCATTATCAATGTCCAAAGATATATAATGGAATGAAAGAGATGAGACTTTCTACAATGAGCTTGCAGTTAATTAGCATGCATGTCCAGTTCAATCATATGGAAATTACTCTTAACACTATTCACTTGGATATAATAAATCCAATGATAATCCCATCACATGCAAGGCTATATTATAATGCTAGCTTGCCAATTACCAAAATGGATGATTATAATGTAATCACAATGCAAATGTACGCAACTAAACATATATGCATTTGCCAATTGGTAAAATTAATTAGCCAAAGCATGCAATACAAGCTTACCAGCTCGTGAGTACTCCTGCAGCTGCGTTCCCAATTTGGTGAATAGCTCAACATGAATTGGTCAGTTAGGACCACGCCCTTTCCCGAAACCTGACCTTCACATGAATAAGGTCAGATAATGTAACCGGTTCAACACCATTACCGATTGTTGTATCCTTCCTCAATCGACCCTTGCAATTTAACCAGCTTTCGCAACCGAAGTCCCGAAGGTCAACAACTATCACAAATTCTCAAGCTTCTCTTGCACCATTATCTCAAGCACAAACGTACACAAATCCAAGATTACGCATCATCATCGAAATAAAATGAGTTACCCACAAACAAAACATTAGTTTGCATATGGAATCATGCTACTCAAGCACAAATTTGAGCAAGTACCATCACGTTCATATATATATATAGGTTCACCCAATCAAACCACTAGGGTCCAAGCTCAATGAATTTGAGTTTTCTATCAAGGATGAATACATGTTATAGGTACATATAAATAATATATGCATATGTGATATATATGTGTTACTCTTACCTACTTCAATTTGACATAACACACAAACACGATATATCTCTACATACCGTTTGAACCATACGAGTGAGTATGCAGTCTAAATCATCAAAGATGGTCAATCAACCAATATCAAATGGGTCATCACCCCCAAGACTCTTATGGTTGAAATTAATATATCACGTAACTATGCACTTAATATATATAGACAACAACCTGCTCTTAATTCATAACCTCGATCTGCTCAAATAATTTCCCTTAATTATTCAACTAAATCTAGTAGATTATGATCACCTAGCTCGCAAGGTACATCTACTAATTAGTGTAATTAAACCAAGCTCAATGTATATACCATCACTTGAGGAGTTAAGATGGTCGAAGTCTACTTACCTTTGCAAATTCAAAAGACTTGTACCTCGACTAACTCGATTAGCACTAATTAAAGAGCAAAAACCATCAACTGGAGGTGTTCTCTAGTCCACATCCTCGTGCTCACCGATCCCTCGTGCATAGTGTGCCGCCACCGCTGATTTGAGCCACTGAGTCTGTCCCCTCTCGATGGGGGTCAGTTCGTAGATTTCACCAATAAACATATCGATCATCACCCTGGACTCTCCGGCATCCTCACAACTTTGAAACCATGCTTGTATACCGTCTTTTAATTTACTCCTAGTCATCTGTCATTATGCTAGGAAAGTAATTAGTAATATATTACACATACACCAAATCAATATATTAATATAGTGCACTAATTTACTCCCTGTAGAACTCATCCAGCGCTTGTTCTCCACCGATTTGCTCCGTCATCTCGCCCTACCTGCTTCCTCTCTCCCGTCGACGAAGGTAAGGTCGTAACAACCGTCATCAGACCTCGGAGCCTCAATGATTTCGGCGCAGTCTCTGGCGCTCTTCGCGTGTGAACAACGGCGCCGGACTGGTTTTCCGCCTCCTCGCCGGGGTTCTTCTCCGACAGGCTCGCAGAGCTTTGGACTTCGCGGGCCTCCTTATCCATCCTGTCTTCATCTGGCTCTGATTTAGGGCCACTAGATGTACGACGGCTGCCTGATCGTTCACATCAGAAGCATCGTTAGCCGATTTAGGGTTTCGATCGCCAACCTTATGGTTCACAGCCTTGTCGAATCTGAACAAGAAATAAGGATTGGTAGCCTCCGGATTCGGCGGCGTTGGAGGAGACGAACTGTCCGTTGGCCAGAATTTCACCGAATAGCGAGCACTCGATCCTCCATGTAAGCAACCACCATCACCCGCTTTGCAAACTGATCAATTCGACCAGCGGAAAACCACCGGTGGAACGAGATCGCCAAACAGATCCATCATCGCACAATCCCAAGCAAGATGAATGGTAAAAACTAACAAACAAAATCGCTTCTAAATTGTTAGTGAATACCATCAATTGATTCGCAAAATTCATCAAACTAATTGAAAATCAAAACAGAAAACTCATCTGAAAAAACACAAATTGCTGTGATGTGGTATATATCCGAAACCACTGCCTTAGAAGCGATTTCGCCCCGACCACGGTGCAAGTCGGCTTCATGGCATCGCCCCCCAAGGTTACGCAGCGCTCTTCAAAAGCGTGCACTCGCAATCGAAGAGATGGAATCACCAGAAACTCAGAACTTTTCTCAAGAGAAGAGGAGAAAGAAAAAGATGTGCGTCTGTTTCTTCTAAAACCTAAAAATCCTCTTTTTATGATGATATATGATGATAGGAACGTGTGTTGAAAATACACACCCACTCTCCCACCAAAACCTAAGTAGTTGAGGAAAAAACCTGAAAACAGTTAAATTCATTTTTCTCCTTTTTATTTTAAATATGGATAATATTGCGGAAAATAACGCTTCTTATAAAACCTTTATTTAAGCATTATTCCCAACAGAAATTGGTCTACATGCACCCTGAGTATGTTTATGGTGAGCACTTTTATGCGTATGCTATATATAATTTTAAAAAATAATCAATCATTTAATTATCAATAATTTTTCATATTAAAAGTTTATAAACATGTTATATATTATTTCCCAACTTATTATACTGGTTTTGCATTCGTTAGCAAAAATCGAAGGACAATCTCTTGTTGCACAATTTTTTCATAACTTAACACCAAACACACAATATTCAAACTAGAACTGACATACATAGACTAATCAACCATATACATGGATACTTGGGTAGCTAGAGAGGTAGCTAGAAGTTGAAATCGAGTTAAAAGATTAATCAAGATTTGTTTGGAATTTCAATCCACTCCAATTGGATTTCAACTTCACCACATTCAACATTAGTGAGCCTGAGAATCATGTCTTGTCCCAGTTTTCTGTCCTTCCATATAACCTGGCTCTCTTCAGCTAGGCAGTTTTCCCTAGTTGGAAGAACCCTACTTACCACTGTCCCGCTTGCCACCCCACCCAACTCCATCTTCTGGCATTGGATGATCGAGTCTATGTCTATTTTGGCCTCACCCATGTTGTCATCACTGGTAAAGGTGTCTTTATCATACACTGCCTGATTCAATAATTGGTTGGTCATTATCATTCATTAAGTTCATTGTAGCAATCATAGCAAATGTATATGTATATCATACGTATGCGTGTATGCATACATGTATATATATGTGTGTTACCAATTTAATAGGAAGATGAGGGTCTTGGATCCCAAGAGTTAGTTCATCGTTCCACTCTGGATTGCAGTTGTTGCTTACCACTTTGGTTTTCAGTCTCTGCATATATAAAAGTGTTAACAACATTACCCATTTTGCACTAGGTTTTCTATAAAACAAAAGGAAAATTACACGAAACTATCGTATATAAAATGCGTTTATCGACGTTATAGAATAACGAGGCTTCATCTCAAAACGAATTGAAAATTAGAAGAATATAATCCACAATGCTTATATATTATTCACTATTGTTCATTATTTCAGACATATAACGATTCATATTCCCTTAAATACAAGCTACCCCAATGTGTGATTGTTAACAAAAACAAACCCGCTTGCAAATTTTTTTGTATAATGTCCACGATAGATTGAAGTGGAAGAAGATAGCTTGATTGTGATCAATGTTCTCAAAGGGATTAGGGGTGTGTTTTCTTCACCATTTTTTTAAAGGGTGGAGGAGTTGGAAAGAGGTGGAAGCAGGTGGAGGTGGGGAAAATTTCCCCACCTTTATGAGAAAGGGTGGATGAGGTGGAGCAAAATCCACCCAGCCCACCCCTTAAATGAAGGTGGAGGGGGTGGGCAAGTAAACATGCCCTAGGAGATGCCCTCAGGGGAGATGTAGATTATGCTTACACACTACCTTTTGTTTTTTGGTAGAGATTCTCTAGTCCACAATAGTAGTCCATTCTATGGTCCATTCATTTTGATGGGTAAAGTGAAAATTTTCTATTTGTTTTATCAATCATTAAATCTACATCTAAATAAATTTCTACAAATCAAAATGAAAGGAGAATGGAATAGACTACCATTGTGGACTAGTGATGTGCACTCAATTTGCATTGTTTTTCGCTTTCTAATTCGATTTATGTCCGTATTTAATATCTCTGGGTTGGGAAAGCATGACATTTGTGTAGTTTTTGTTTGCTTGTCATATATGGAGATCTGCACAAGTTTTTGTTTCATTTCGCAGAAATTGAAACATTTTCGGAGCAATTAGGAGAAGAGGAAAAGAAGCTGTGAAACCACTCGACGTCTACTGGCTGACTCCACGCCGAGTGCCATAGAAGAACATATCGAGTCTGAAGAACACAAGTTGCATCGAGTAAAGAAGGAGTCGATATCGAGTCCACTTAACTCGATATCGAGTGCTCACACACACACACACACACACACACACACACACACACACACACACACACACACACACACACACACACACACACATGGAGAGCCGACGTCGAGTGAAGATCAACTCGAAATCTGAAGACAAGACTCGACATCAAGTTCCTGACTCGGTGTCGAGTGCATTCCAGAAGCTTTCCGCCACGCGTAGATCGAGTTCTAATGCGAGTCCAATTGCTTCTACATGAAGAAAAAGATCTTTTATCAAGTTTGGAAGACATCTATCCTATTTGTTGAATTCCTAATTAACCGAAGTGATTTTCCATTTGTTATATTTTATTTATTAGGCAAGTTTTATCTTTAGATAGAGTTAGATATAAATAGATAGATTGCTCTCCTTGGCTAGCAAGGATTGAGCCCTATAAATAAAGCCCTAGGGGTTGAGTTTTTATTCAATTCCATCAGAAAAGTAGTTAGGCAAGATAGAGAAGAGAGAGAGAGGCCGAGCGGAGTTGGAGGCGAAAGTGGTTTGGCTTTGTTCGGTTTGTACTCTTTCTATTATAGTTTAATTGAAGATATTTTCATTATGATTATGATGTTTGTTATGATGATGAGGCGCGAGTAGTCACCCCACTTGTAGGGTCGGGGTGAGTCCGACGATAGCCATGTGAGTTTATGGTTAAAGGTATGATTTTTATTTCGATTTCATCTTCTATCCCTATTTGCATGATTGTTCTACGAGAGTAGTAGGTAAATCCTTGTTTGTATTATTGAAGCGAAAGTGATCTTAATATGAATTTGGATTAATTATTAAAAAGGGTAGTAACACTTATGGTTTATGTGAGAGCCTCTATCCACCAATTTGTTAATAACGAAGGTTATTTGATGAAAACGCATAATTTTTCATGAAATTGGCATAAGTCTTATATGGTTATCGTTGCGGCATAAATTCCCCGACTTTGAAAGTTTGTTAGTTTAATTGAATTCAAAACAACCAACCTGTGTTTATTTCTGCTCATACATCTTCTTATTCATCCTTTATTTCTTCGGATTTTCCTTTCCGAAATTACTTTTAAATTTCTACAAGTTTAGTTTTTCTGCACATACGAGTCAAAATCAACCATACAGGTCGATATCGAGTCACTAAGGTCGATATCGAGTACTCCACAATCGACGTCGAGTTGTTTGTTTTCTGTTGTGCAGGTTCAGGGGAAATCGACTAACTAGTCGATATCGACCCATCTGAGTCGATATCGAGTGATCTTCTGAGTCGATACAGTGGCTGATTTTGGAAATCGATTGGCGAGCGCTGACACGCTTCCTCATGGATTCGATCCGGATTCCCTACCACTACACCGGGACGGTTTCTTATAATTTCATTTGCGTGGACTTGGAAATCGATTTGAATTTTAATTCTATATTTGTTTAAACTTGATTCCCTCCTAACAAATTTTAGCGCTGTTGCCAGGGAAGCTATCAATCGTGCCCTTTTTAGTTTCTTTTTATGCCCTTTTTCTTTTTAGTGTATGTTTTGCAGGTGTATGCGACGCTCGGATCGCACACCTAAATACGATCCTCTTTCTGAACCAGAATGCTTCTTTCAACTTCAACAAAGACTTAAGAAAAGACTCATGTCGTCAGAAAAAGAGAACGAGGTGGAACTTACTCAAGCACAGGAGCTTGAGAGGCTCCGAACCCAAGTAGAAGAGCTCACCACCGGGCAAATGGAGTTCAACCAGCGAGAGGCTGAATATACACGCAATCAACAAAGATGGGAGGCAAGGACGGAACGCGACCCCCAAGCCCGACGAGAGCTCGAGGAACAACTACAACATATCCCTCAGAACGCGAAAGAATACATGTACCCTACTCTAGCAGTGCTAGAATCTCCTATTACTCTCTCTCTCTCGTGTTTCTTTTGAAATTAGACCTTCTTTTATTTATGAAATTAGGAGGAATCAATTTGATGAGGGAAAACCCAATGAATGTCCTTTAGAGCATATTGCTATATATGTAGATTTATGTGAAACTATTGCTGATGGTGCAAATCTAGAATATCTTAAACTAATGTATTTTCGTTGGTCGCTTGCAGGAAAGGCTCTACATTTGTTTGACGGTTTGGCCCCACAATCTGTCCGCTTGTGGGTCGAACTCAAGGACTTGTTTTTTAACAAATTCTTTCCTCCAGAAAAGACGGCGCATCTCAGACAAAAGATTACGGCTTTCAAGCAAAAGCCAAGGGAAACAGTTGCCGACGTCTAGTGAAGATTACCACTACTCAGGACACACACACACACACACCTGGAAAGCAGACATCGAGTGAAGATCAACTCGAAATCTGAAGATAAGACTCGACGTCGAGTTCCTGAATCGATGTCGAGTGCATTCTAGAAGCTTTCCGCCACGCGTAGATCGAGTCCTAATGCGAGTCCAATTGCTTCTACATGAAGAAAAAGATCTTTTATCAAGTTTGGAAGACATCTATCCTATTTGTTGAATTCCTAATTAACCGAAGGGATTTTCCATTTGTTATATTTTATTTATTAGGCAAGTTTTGTCTTTAAATAGAGTTAGATATAGATAGATAGATTGCTCTCCTTGGCTAGCAAGGATTGAGCCCTATAAATAAAGCCCTAGGGGTTGAGTTTTTATTCAATTCCATCAGACAAGTAGTTAGGCAAGATAGAGAAGAGACATAGAGGCTGAGCGGAGTTGGAGGCGAAAGTGGTTTGGCTTTGTTCGGTTTGTACACTTTCTATTATAGTTTAGTTGAAGATATTTTCATTATGATTATGATGTTTGTTATGATGATGAGGCGCGAGTAGTCACCCCACTTGTAGGGTCGGGGTGAGCCCGACGATAGCCATGTGAGTTTATGGTTAAAGGTATGATTTTTATTTCGATTTCATCTTCTATCCCTATTTGCATGATTGTTCTACGAGAGTAGTAGGTAAATCCTTGTTTGTATTATTGAAGCGAAAGTGATCTTAATATGAATTTGGATTAATTATTAAAAAGGGTAGTAACACTTAGGGTTTATGTGAGAGCCTCTATCCACCAATTTGTTAATAACGAAGGTTATTTGATGAAAACGCATATTTTTTCATGAAATTGGCATAAGTCTTATATGGTTATCGTTGCGGCATAAATTCCCCGACTTTGAAAGTTTGTTAGTTTAATTGAATTCAAAACAACCAACCTGTGTTTATTTTTGCTCATACATCTTGTTATTCATCGTTTATTTCTTCGGATTTTCCTTTCCGAAATTACTTTTAAATTTCTACAAGTTTAGTTTTTCTGCACATACGAGTCAAAATCAACCATACAGGTCGATATCGAGTCACTAAGGTCGATATCGAGTACTCCACAATCGAAGTCGAGTTGTTTGTTTTCTGTTGTGCAGGTTCAGGGGAAATCGACTAACTAGTCGATATCGACCTATCTGAGTCGATATCTAGTGATCTTCTGAATCGATACAGGGGCTGATTTTGGAACTCGATTGGCGAGCGCTGACACGCTTCCTCATGGTTTCGATCCGGATTCCCTACCACTACACCGGGAGGGTTTCTTATAATTTCGTTTGCATGGACTTGGAAATCGATTTGAATTTTTATTCTATATTTGTTTAAACTTGATTCCCTCCTAACAAATTTTAGCGCCGTTGCCGGGGAAGCTATCAAACGTGCCCTTTTTAGTTTCTTTTTATGCCCTTTTTCTTTTTAGTGTATGTTTTGCAGGTGTATGCGACGCTCGGATCGCACACCTAAATACGATCCTCTTCTTGAACTAGAATGCTTCTTTCAACTTCAACAAAGACTTAAGAAAAGACTCATGTCGTCAGAAAACGAGAACGAGGTGGAACTTACTCCAGCACAGGAGCTTGAGAGGCTCCGAAGCCAAGTAGAAGACCTCACCACCGGGCAAATGGAGTTCAACCAGTGAGAGGCTGAATATACATGCAATCAACAAAGATGGGAGGCAAGGACGAAACGCGACCCCCAAGCCCGACGAGAGCTCGAGGAACAACTACAACATATCCCTCCGAACGCGAAAGAATACATGTACCCTACTCTGGGAGTGCTAGAATCTCCTATTACTCTCTCTCGTGATTCTTTTGAAATTAGACCTTCTTTTATTTATGAAATTAGGAGGAATCAATTTGATGAGGGAAAACCCAATGAATGTCCTTTAGAGCATATTGCTATATATGTAGATTTATGTGAAACTATTGCTGATGGTGCAAATCTAGAATATCTTAAACTAATGTATTTTCGTTGGTCGCTTGCAGGAAAGGCTCTACATTTGTTTGGCGGTTTGGCCCCACAATCTGTCCGCTCGTGGGTCGAACTCAAGGACTTGTTTCTTAACAAATTCTTTCCTCCAGAAAAGACGGCACATCTCACACAAAAGATTACGACTTTCAAGCAAAAGCCAAGGGAAACAGTTGCAGAAGTCTGGGAGCGCTACAAACGCCTGCTTAAATCCTGCCCTACGCATGGACAAGCGTCATAAGTGATCCAGGAAATCATCTACAACTCCCTAGACACGCCTTCGACAACGTGCTTGGGATACCTTCATGAGGTTAGCCAACTTCAACAACATTTGTGGGACACTTGAGGCCTCCGACGAAAGGTCTTCCCCATCTATGACACTCTACGAACCGTCAAAGGAAATTGCTCTCGATGTGAAAGATCAATTCCATAAAGACCAGGTATGCCACCTTCAAAAATAAGTTAAGCTTCTTACTAACAACCAACCTTGTTTGGAGTGTGGGTCCATTAGGCACAACACCACAACCTGCCCACACGCTGATCAAGTTTTGATTGCAGAAACAAATGAGAAGGCGCGCTACGCGGGGGATCCTAACTACTCAAGACAACATCAGTAACAGAATTGGGGTTATCGCCAACCCCAATACCAAAGAGACCCCCACTCTACAGAGCTCCTGGACACCCGGATAGAGAATCAAAGAAAGATGACCTGCACATCATCCTCGACAAGATGCGATGGAACCATGCTGAATTCAAACAAGCCAACAACTCCATCCATAGTCAACTACATGACATCAAATCGCGATTGGGAGAGATCGACGTTTGGCAGAAGAGCATTGAGACCCAAGTGGGTTAATTGGCTGCATTAATTCCCAAACCGTTCGGATCACTCCCTGGATCACCCGAACCCAGTCCCAAAGGTAAGTCTACAGGACACATGGCTGTAATGAACCTAAGCAGTGGCGTCAACTGCAAATGCCCGATCAAAAGCTGGAAGAGGAAGCTGTTGAACCATTCGATGTCGACCCACCAGTCGATATCGACCCAGACTCGGTCGATATCGAGTCCTCTACAGTCGATAACTCAGCTACTCGACAACATCATCAACCTCCTCCTTAGTTGACGTCGACTCTACACCAGTCGATATCGACCCTATCCACTCGACTCCAATGGCTGCGAAAAAGAAGAAGACGTTGTCATTCCCCACCAGATCTTTGAAGGACCTGATGCGGATCAAGATGGCCTTTTGTGGGTCAACACATCAGGACCTAGCGGAGAAAAAATTTCAGCGTTTCGTGAAGAGGCTTCAAGGGTTCAACGTCACTATTCCCTTCACCGAAGCTCTTTATGAGATGTCATCTTATGTAAAGTTCCTCAATGACATCCTAAGTAAGAAGCGGTAAATGGCTAAGATCGTAGAGGAATGCCACAAGATTTAAATAAAAAAATCTACATGTTACCTAAACCCGTTCCACTTACTCTGACATGTCATCATATTATGTTTAGATATTTTATATATTTTTTTCAATTGTTCAATGTGTTTGTGTGTGCACGTGCGTGCGTGTATCACCTAATCTTACCATATGCAAATATATTTTTTAGTTAATATTAATATTAATATATAGATTTAAATAAAAAAAAATTTTGATGGGTTGGCATCATCACATTAATTATAATTTTTTTTCTATAATATATTTTACAAATATCTAACCAAAAGGTTTAATTCAAAACATTAAATTAATATATGATATATACCAATATGTAAATCTTTATATACTATATTAAATTAAAAGCATCATAACAACACATGTTATATTTTCTCTTCTTCAACTAAGCAATTTTCATAAAATTATGTTAGTTAAATATTTTAAATATTGTTACAATGATATTATTTTTTTTCTTTTCAATGAAATCATTTTAGAATATCTATATATATATATATATATATATATATATATATATATATATATATATATATATATATATATATATATATATATATATGAGAAAATTTGTGTTTTTGTACATCTAGAGGGTTTTAATTAGGACATTAGCTAATTAAAAAGTTTTTTTAGGGCTTATAACCTTTATTGAATGTTTTTTAGATCAGAGACCCTCCGCCTCCTCTTCGCTTCACCTTCCTCCTGGCGATCGGCGATTCCTCCTTCCTCATGGCGATCATCCTTCCTGTCTCCTTCCTTCTCCGGCAGCGGCTCCATCACCCGGCCGCCTCTATCACCAAACCCTCCTCCTTTGCTGACTCCTCTTCTCTCTCCTCTCTTCACCTCCATCCGCTTCGCAACTGGTCGACCTCGCCATCACCTCTCTTCGGCGCCATCGTCGTCGCCTCCATTCGTTGTCGCCATCCTCTCCTCCACCATCCTCTTTCTAAAACTGATATATAGATAGCATCTATTGGTTATATGATCTAGTCAATTTTGATCCGTTTGGAGTAGCTTCCTCCTATTCTCCTCTTCCCGATTGCTGATTTAACCCCATCTTTGCCGGTGAGGTCCGACCCATGGCTCTTTCATATCTGTGTGTAGATTTCTAAAATGTTTGTTTATAATGCAGCCCCCATTTCCCTAATTTTGTACTGTGATACTTTGATTATCTTAGGCAAAATGAATTGGTGTGTACACGACTTTCTGTTTGTTACTTGTTACTTTGCTGCTATGAATATCACACAGATTTTGATTAAACTATTTCTTCATATTTTGAAGTCTTTGATATGGTAAATCGGAATTTCGTTTTCTTTGTGGTGGTGGTGGTGCAGCTTGTTAGGATCCTAAAACATTTATTCCATCAATGTATTTGTGATTATCTTTATCTCTTATTCTCAAGGATCATACTCATTGTTGTAGCTTTGTTTGAAATTCGCCACAATCTTGTGTTTTTCCCCAATTTGGCAGCGATGTTTACAAATTAGGGTTCTTCTACCTTGATTCAGTGTCAAATTCTAGGCTCAAAGAGTGTAGTTTAATTATAGGACAGAGAGAGTATTAGATATACTTCCAAACATGTCTGCTATAGGTGTTGCTCAAGCTAATAAAGTGATTGGAGGCTGATTATGGTGTCATTGTGTTTCTAGGTTTGACAATGTGAAAGATATACTTCCCAAAATCCCTGAATGTTCCACTAATGAAAGTGAACTAAACTGTACCTGATTGTACCCATACATTCCAAAGTTTTTCATTTTGTTTCATTCAAGGCCCTTTCTATTGTATTTTATAATAGTCAGCCTTGAATAGTTAATTATTTGTAGGTTTGAATATCAGCCCAAGAGATGTAGCACTTCTATGCCAGAATGTTTGATTTCTAGCACTTCGAGAGTCCCTGGAACCATGCAGGGAGAGATTGCTGGTGGATTGTCGGACATTGCAACAGTTTACGAATCTGTAAACGAGCCTGCAGATGCAATCGCTTGATGTAAAGTAGGACTTACAAGGCATTGAAACGCTTACACAGAGCTTTAAAGATGTTGGCATCATTTGTTTATACATTTATTTAGATTTCCTTCATATCTGTTTGATGTAAAGTAGGAAACAATCACCATGAATGAGCAGTTGATTCTATCTATGTGATGCTCTTTCAATCTTTTCAAAAAAGAAAGTAAATTAACGAGTGAATTCGTTCTCATTGTTGTTGGTGACCGGATTCAAGATGCAATCGTTGATTTAGTAGATTGGCTCTCGTTTGGATTGAATTGAAGTGTCAATAGGGAATGTTAAATTATGTACCTGTGATACTAAGGGCTCAATGTAAATGATGATATCAGCTCTGAGTCATATGTTGTGTTGATGTGTATCATCAACAAATTTGTTGATGATACAAATGATTGAGATCAATAAAGTGTAATCACAAATGTCATCAATGAATAAAAATGTAATAAACATGTCACCACAAGTGATTGCATCAATGAAATGTAATCACAAATGTGTCATCAGTGAATGAAAGTAGAATCGATGAAAATTTATTGATATACAATTGATTAAATTAAAAAAAAAGTGACATCAAACGATTCAATTAAAAAAAGCGGCATCAAATAATTACATTAGTAAAATGGCATCAAAACACTAACTTGAAAAGGCTGCATCACATTAAAGAAAAAAATGTCATCAAAACAATACTTTGAAAAATATGGCATCACCATAAAAAAAATATCATCAAAAAATTGACTTTAAAAGTGTCATTAGTAGTCAAAAGTAAAAAAATTTGGCATCTATGGTCGACATGACATCACAGACTCACAATACACAAAAAAATGTCATCAGGGTTTGAAAAAATTGTCATTAAAAAGTGGCATCAAAGCGAAAAAAAAATGTAATTAAAAATGGAATCAAAACGGTAAAAAAATGGCATCAAAAAATGTCATCACTAAAAAAAAACAAATCCACATGAGTTGGTCAACGTTGACCGGTCAAAGGTCAACTGCTTGACCAGTCGATAGTCAAATAGTTAACCATTGACTTTAATACCCCATTTGGGAAATGAACTACCAAATCTAATTAAATAAGTTTCTTGTCTAATTAGCTAATTGAAGATTCTAAATATCTTAACCGCCTAAATCACCCTATCTATATCTAGATTCTATATATATTCTTAAATTAAAATATTTTCTATCCACGAGTCAGCCTCTCCTTCGTTATTTCATTTTCACCAATCATATTTTATCTTTTATTATATATTTTTTTTCTTTCCTTTATCTCCTTAAATATTTTATTTTGTCTTTTCGATAACTGAGTCATATGCATGTGTACAATTTTGTGTTTGCAACTTACCGAAAAATAATATCTTAATTCATCATTCCTGTTAACCTGATAACAATGATTTGGAATGCCCTAAAACTACAAGATAATTAGATAAGAAACTAAATCATCAAATATTTTCTAAAAAACACAATAAACGTTAAGATTATAAAGGAAATAAACTTAAAAATATAATAGGAGTTTTATACCATGCCTTTGAGTCATGTGTTAGAAAATCCGTATATAAATTTGGACACTCCTAGATATGTAGTGAATTATTTAAATCCTATAAGAAATTAGCAAATCTCATAGAATATCAGAAATAATGATGAGCAAGATCAACCCTAATTAAAATCATTGTATTTTAAAATTTTAAAAAGCTTGGGTATAGGAGCAATTGGGGAGCAATTGAATTTTGCAGAAAAAAAAGAAGGAAAATAGATGAATTAGGGAAAATAAAAAGGAGAAGAATGAAGAGGACCTGGGAGCCCATGGTGACGACGACGTAGGGGTCACTGGAGTTGGTGTCCCGGGCGACCAGCTTCATCCCTCTCCTCACTCTTATTCTTATCAACCCCATCATTTTCTCCATTTCTTCAATTCCTCTCTCTCTCTCTCTCTCTCTCTCTGCCCGCAGTTTGTGTTTTCTATACAGACATTGAAGGAGAATCTTTGAAATGAAAGAGGGTAAGCTGGACATTTCCCATCCTCCCCATTTTCTAAAATCAATAATACTATTTCGCCAAAAAAAAAAAAAAAATAGTTTTTTTAGATAAAGGAAAACTTTTTTTGTTAAAAAAAAAAATTGATGTCACTCTTATCTTTTGTAAAATTTCTGACATTTTAAAACATTTATTTGTCTTGTTGAAATCTCTCTAATTCTAGAAAATGGAGACAAGAAGAATCGAATCTATGAAGATGTGATCCAAAATTATCCATATCTGCATCAAAGGGAATGGAGACAAACTAAAACCATCCATTTCCGATTCTCCATCCACAAAATTACCCACCCCAATTAAAGTAACAAATAATGAATTAATCTGTCGATGCAACGTACACGGACTAATTTCTTAAATTCCCCAATAGGAAGAAATTAAAAAAACAAAACCAGTTTTTGCACTCTAATTAATTGTCATAAAGAAATAAAAAAGAATAGAAATTGGTGTTTAAGGGGAGAATTATTAGATAGAGAAAATAGGATTGATTGAAGATGGAGCAGAAGAGAGGAATATTGAAAGTAAGGGTAAAAAGAGGGATAGGGCTCGCTGTGAGAGACGCTGTTACAAGCGACCCTTACGTCGTTCTCACCGTCGACGGCACCCAGGTCTCTCCTTTTCACAACCCTTTACCTTCTTCCCTTTCTTACTTTCTACACACACACACAAACATATATATATATATATATATATATATATATATATATATATATATATATATATTGCCCATTCAATCTCATGTTTAGGTTTAGTTTCGCCATGTTTTGAAACTTGCTTCAATTCATGTTGGCATATTCAAATTCCACAAATCAATTGTTTCTACAGTAGTTTTTAAATTTGATTCGTTTCTCAAATGATTTAATTAAGGTCAGCTAGTTGATACTTTAGTTGTAATCACGTGCCTTTTCTATCTTTGCAAATTGCATTATCTTTGCAAATTGAACGTTATCTTAGATATCATATAAATATTCCATTTGCGGAAGATATGAAAAACAAAAGACAAACACGTACAAAGCAAGCAAAAGATCAACAATGAAGTTAGAGGATCAAGCTCGGAGGATTAATTCGATGATATTGAGGCTAGCTATAACCGAGCATCAATTGTTAAACGCATACTAGAAACTTAGGAAAGGAAAATATATAACTTCACAGTTATCTTTCTAAGGATTCGTAATACAAGATTGGGTCAAACTGTCAATATAATGTAGGCATTCTTGGTTGTTTAAAGACTTGGATTTGCAATGAGATTTTTATAATATAAACTTGGCAATGTTTAAAGTTATTAATTTGAATATGATGTACTTTCATGGTGTTCGATCACCTGTCGATCGAGTTTTGGCTAGTTTGCATATGTTGATGATCCTTGGGCTATTGAATTCATTGTACTTAAACCAAGCCATTGGGATATGAGTTTCTGAAGCATTGCTTCAAAACTTTTTGGATGCAGAAGGTAAAGACTAAAGTGATAAAGAGCAATTGCAATCCAGAGTGGAATGAAGAACTCTCCCTCTCTATAACAAATCCCAATCTTCCACTTAAGCTGGTAAATAATCCATTTTCAACTTTTTTTCTATTCCCTATAGCTATGTTTTGTTTGTTGTTATGGTCGTTAATATGAACTTCTTTCCTTCTCCTTTTATATTTATATACATATTGATGATCTTTTTAAGAGGGTGTATGACAAGGATAAGTTCAGCAAGCATGACAAGATGGGGGAAGCAGTGGTAGATCTCCGACCATACTTCGAGTGCATAAACATGGGATTGGGAAACCTCCCTATTGGAACTTCTTTGAAGAAGATCCAGCCGGGTCCTGACAATTGCTACGACGATGAGAGCAAAGTATCATGGATAGGTGATGGCAAAATGGTGCAGGACATGCTTCTCAAACTACAAAATGTCGAATCTGGCAAGTTGAAGGTTCAGATTGAATGGACTGATCTCAGCGACGTTAGTGGTGTTTCAGGCGCGAGTATCTAATATTTAAATTTGATTCAGGCTTCATTTGAAGTGTAAATATGTATATAGCCTCTAAGGCTCTAATGCTATATACGCATTGTGCAAGCTAAGTGTTTTTAAGTTACGTTTGTGTCAATTCTTTCTTCGAAAATACATAATCTTCCACCGTGAATTATAATTGTGAGTTATAAAATCAAGCATATCGACAAAGCAAATTTTTTTTTAAAGGGGGTCCTAACTCAACTTTCAGCTCATTGGGGCTCTCTAGTACGGTGGTCATTGTAAGGGTAGAAGTTGGAAGTCGACCTTTGGTGGGTGTGTGTGTATAACCTTTTTTTTTTTTTTAATAGTAGGTAAACAGTAGAATGCCTTGCCATGGCAAGGTTAATTCTTGATCATCCCGTTGGATGATGTGAAATAAGCCCCCATGTAAGGGGAGAGTCAAGATGATACAAATGCATGCCCCTAAATCTAGCAATGTAATCTGCTGCTGCATTTGATCATCTGAAGCAATGTTGGATTTCAATCTTGTCAAAATTCTATTTCATCAGATTGATCTTCTCAATTGTTTTGTAGATCTCCCAGTCGACTTTGGTGCTATCATTAATTGGTTTCACTACTTTCAAGCTATCACCTTCAATAATCACCTTCTTTAATCATGTCTATACATCTCCTTGTATCCCCAAGCAGAATGCGACAACTTCTGTTCGAAGGATGGATCCCGATCTTTCTTTCTGCTGAAAGATATCGATTACCTGGCCCGTACTATCCCTAATAATGCCCCTAGATTGGCAGTCATTAGGGGCTCTAATCGAGCCATCTACGTTAATTTTGTAGATGGCATGTGGTGGCTTAACCCACCTAGAGGTCTTTCTCTTATTTTTCTTGTTTATTGTTGTTCCATTGGTAGCAACACAATTACAATCCTTGACATTCTGGCATATTTGGTGAACTATATATGTATGTGATCCTATCTTGTAATTGTTTAAAATGATTTTATTTCTCAATTCCCATATGGCATGCCATATAAAGCAGTAGTTCCTCAAAATGTGAATTATTGTGGTTACTGGAGATGAGATCTTCCTGAATTGATTGTTCTGCTCTCAAGTTAATTGTAACGACCCAAAAGTTTGGATATCCGAATATGCCTCCATTAATCCACTTAGAGGATTAATAAGGTTCGGATGATCCGGTTATTCGGGGTACGTTAAGGAAGAGTTTCGAATTCTTCTGTGAGCTTTAGATCTTACGACCGAGTACGAGTTATTACTTAGATTATTTTTTTAGCGGTAGCGTAGATAAGTTGTTAAAACGGGGATTTCGTACCCAAAGCAAACGCATGCCTATTGGAGGCTAGAACCTGTCCTAGGTAACTATCACAAAACGGTTTTTGAGCGGAAGATAAAGGCAGAATTAAAGTACAACACATGTCGCGGCCTAGCTGGGTCAAAACGCAAGAGTAATAAGTAGCGAGAAAATACTAAAACATGGTCCATGTCTCTCTCACTCTATCGTCCCATAAGCTATGCCCGGCAAACAACCACATATGATCACGCATATCGGGTATCGGGGGTACCTGAATATAAAAACAAGAAAGATAACGGGGTCAATCATTGATTACTGATACACGTATGCATCACCATACTTTGCGAGTACATAAAAAGGCATATAAACGTGATGCGATAAAACTGTAAATACACTATCAGGCTCCTAAGGCATAATCTGAATATATAAATAAATGCGGTAATGGGTACCCAAATGATAACAATCAACCATATAATCCCTTTCCAAATGCTTGGAGGTTACACCACCCTTTATCACCAAATTCTTGGTGGATGTGCCAACCTTTATCGAATGCTCAAAGATTTGGCTACACCGCAACCTTTAGGGAATCCCGGTAATCACCACACAACAACATAGAATAGGATGGCCATCTATTATAACAAAGACAAAGAGAAGACAATAGTTCATTTCATTCCCTATGTTCCATTCTATGTTATAATTCTGGTTTATACCCTACAACAGTTCTATGTCGTAAAATATGCATGAATCTATCTCGTTACGACACTCATGTGTCACCAGTAACCTCATGAGTAAGTCCAGGGGACTTACCTAAAATCCGAAGGTAAGCACGGAAACCAACAAGCACCAAGTGTCAACACGAATCAAGCGCCTAACAATTGTAATTATTTCACATTAAGTTCTTCTTATTAACGCATCACATAAACCCATACCGCAAGATAATCACACACATTCACATAAGCTTAAGGACTTATAAGCTTGGTTAAGTATCCACACTTAACAAGTCATAATCCGGGTCATATCATCAGGTAACCCTAACCTTTTCATCCTTATTATTGGCCAAGTTATAGGTATACTTCATCTCCTTATTTTATATGCTCTAAGTTTTTGTTATGCCATCTTCTTAACCATATACTTCATTTCCCTACATCATAACCATATTCTTAGCATTCCCTTAACCATGTTTTTAATCGAGTCATTATAAACATTGTTTACTAAATATATAATAACCATTGATCCAACCGTTGGATCGTCCTAATTTTTGGAGGGAGGTTAGATAACATTTCCATGAACATCATATGAATATTTCAGCCGGAACAGATCTTTGGATTGGAAATAAAGTCCAAATTACATAGGCACATATATCCATTTTGTTTTTTTGACGTTTTTGCTACAAAACGCAACCAAAACACATAGAGGCTCCACTTTCTAAGCCTTTTCCACACCAAACACATCTATCCTAGAGAGGGGAAGGCGGATGAGGGATTACCTTCGAAGAGTCCCACACAAACGACTCAAGAACACCCTCGGGAATCCTTCGGAACACCTTCCAAACACCTTTCCATTTTGTCACCAAAAATCCAAAAACATGATTTAGATTCATACTCAAAGTTGACGAAAATGAGTTATAAAACATGTTGGAACTCAGTTTTGAAAGGAACCAAGAGGACTTACCAAAGATCAAGTTGAAAAAACCAAGGTCCTCTCTAGAACACTCCACTGCAGCCCCAAAGATCGGTCAGTTTGGAGAGGCAAATAACCTTGGATTTGGATGTTTGATATATGTATTGAAATCTGATTCAAATACGGAGCTAAGGGCTCAAGAATCACTCCTTTTGGATAAATATTGAGGGAGTTATGGCTTTTTGAATGGAAGGTAGCCAAAAAGGACTAGCAATGGAGATAGACTTCCTTTCTCTCCCTTTTCTCTCAAGTGATGGCTTGTTCTTTGTGAATGAGTGAAGCTGAGCCTTGGGGATCAGGTTTAAAGAATGGGCGAGGGCTCCTTTGGTCAAAGCATGGGAGGGGTGATGGTAAAGAGAGTGGGTGAGATGAATAGGATCCTTGCTTGTCATATGATCAAATCAAAGGGAGTGGGTGAGATGTGCGCAACGAATGGATGGGGCGGCTGCACTTATATTAGAAAGACGTAAATCCTGAGTTCGTGACGTGTTTGAATCCGTTACATTTAAAAGATACAAGACAAGTAGCTCGGGTATATATTTCTTTCATAAAATCCATAGTTAAACCAATGTAAAGCCATCCATAAAATTTAAAATTTTCCGGATTTTCATAATCATAAGGGAGGATAATATTCGGATTATCCTACGGATATTTTATAAATATTTATTAAATTCCGATCTTTACAATCATCCACCTCTAAAACAAGTCTCGTCCTTGAGACCAAAAATATTTAAAGCAGTGGAGAAGGTTTTAAAATTTGAGTCCTTGAATCGGGCCGAAGGGCACACAATCATCTCAGATGCGTTGTCCAATAATCTCATGGCACCTTTGCCACGATCGTAATAGCCCCGAACGGTATTTCCAAGCATGTGATGGGCGCCCCCATCACATCTCGCCTCGACCGCCGAAAATATCACAACTCGATAGGGTTCATCATACTACCGCTAGGTCTTAGTGAAAGTTCCACGAGTGCCCCCGTGAAAAGATCGTATCAACTTCGCGAAGCATAACCGGTTTACCCGGATAATGGAACCTTAAACTCGCTTATTTTCGAATCAATCTCATAATTCAAGGTGTTTGGTGTCCCGACACGATCTTAGACCTAGACACTCCTAGTCTCAACTCAACTCGACCCTCGAGAGCTAGGCATCCACATCGAAGTTCTAAACCCATACTTATCACAAGATCTATTCTCCCAACGGGAGGGTGGATTATCATCCACCTCTAAGGATCAAACATATGATCTTACCAAAGATATCTCATCTACGCGTTTCTCCCTCCCAATTCTCATACGGTAGAGGTGGCTCATCCACCTCTAAAGTTCATCCATAAGGTCTCACTATAACCTATTACTCGAACGAGAGGGTGGACTTCATCCACCTCTAAGCGTTACTCCCATATTCCATCCTTCTAGGTTCAGATTCCTCTATCAAGATACTCTACTACAAGGCAACTCCTTCGTGTAGTCAGGGTCATCGTCTACTAACCGTGGAGCCTATTAGGGCGTTCCCTAATACCGCTCTCACCTAATAAGGAGTAGCACACAACCATGTTACCGTAACTTGCACACGACTGCCCCTCGGGCTAGTGATACCAGGTTACGTAACAAGTCTATGCTAGCACCCTCAACACATAACTCATCTATACGCCATCTAATCATCCCGTCGTAAAATATCACTAAATAGTGATAGCACATCATATCAAGGCATAACATAGCATATCATAGTGGCCACTCATGGGCCCACCACGCATATAAATCACATAAGTGCACACTCAGCACTAAAGTAAACACAGAATCATCAAGAATGCAACTACAGGATAAACATCCTTAGAGACACTCACGAGCCGTCTCACGAGGTAAGGACTATATCCTCTGTCTCCCATGTACCCTCCTCGGGACTCCTCCTTGCTCACTGAATCAAGACCAAAGGCACCTCTCTACGTCTCAGCTTCTTGACCCAGCGGTCAAGAACGGTTATTGGGCGCTCCACGAAGGTGTGGTCGGGCTCTAACTCGAGACCAGAGTGATGAAGAACATGAATCGGATCGGGCTCGTACTTCCGAAGCTGCGAGACGTGGAACACATCGGATGCCAGCTAATGTAGTTGGTAGGGCCAATCTGTAGGCTACCTCTCCTACTCGCTACCGCAACTCATCAGATCTCTCTGTAATTCTGGTCGTGCTGTCAACCTCGACAAGGTGACCTCCTGACGAGTTTTACTACTCAACGCATCGGCCACTACATTGGCCTTCCCGGGATGATAAACTATGTCGAGCTAATAGTCCTCTATCAACTCAAGCCACCTCCTCTGACGCATGTTCAGCTCCTTATGCGTAAAGATATACTTCAAGTTCTTGTGATCGGTCATAATCCTCACTGACGTACCATGCATGTAATGCCTCCAGATCTTGAGCGCATGAACCACCGCGGCTAGCTCAAGATCGTGAGTGGGGTACGACTCCTCCCCCGTCTTCAGCTGGCGTGAAGCATAAGCGATGACTCGATCTCTCTACCGTAACACACAATCTAACCCTGAACTCGAAGCATAAGTGTAGACCACAAAGTCCTCCGTCCCCTCGGGCAACGCTAACACTGGCGCGGACGTCAACTTTTTCTTCAGAAGCTCGAAACTAGCCTGATAGGCCAGACGAACCGTCATCGGCCTAGCTATGCTGGAGAAACCCTCGACAAACCGTCAGTAATAGCTAGCCAAACCCAACAAAGACCTGATGTCTCTGACGGTCTTGGGGACCTCCCAAGCAACGATAGCCTCAACCTTCAAGGCGTCCACTGCTATCCCTGATGCAGATATGATGTGCCCCAGAAACATCACCTCTGAGAGCCAGAACTCCCACTTGCTGAACTTCCCAAACAACTTGTGCTTCTGTAGAATCCTCAGCACAATCCTCAGGTGTTCGGCATGCTCCTCTCTGCTCCTCGAGTAGATTAGGATATCATCAATGAATACAACCACGAATCTGTCAAGATAGTCGATGAACACCCTGTTCATCAACTCCATAAAAGTTGCTGGCGCGTTGGTTAGCCCAAACGGCATAACCACAAAGGGCTTCGACATCAAATTCTGGATCGAAGGATGACGACGCTGGTGGATCTGCTTTGGGTTCGGCCCTGGAGGGATCCGGTAGGGCGCCGACATCTATGGATGGTTCTCCTTCTCTGCAACTGGAGACGCTGGGTAAGGGTTCTTGTTGTGAGCCTAATTTGCCATGTTTTACACTTACTTTTATATCGATTTCTGCATACATTGCATGCATTTGGGTTAGAATAATACAGAATCTGTGTAGTTTACACTTATTTACAATATATGGAGGTCTACACAAGTTTTGGTTATATTTCGCAGAAATCGGACGCACTTTGGAGCTTAAAGGAAACTCATGGAAAAGCTAGCTATGAATGGTGCAGCTGGGGAAAAGGCCATTTTAAACCAATCTTCGTTCTGAATCAAGCTTTAATGTCTTCATAAGAGTTGTAGACCTCGAAAGGAGCTTTTCAACGCATGGTCATATGCGTCAATCCGACAAACGAGGACTCGGGAAAGTGCGTTTTAAGAACAGAGCAGAAAGCTGAGAGATGTACTCGATATCGAGTACCTTTACTCGAGATCGACCAAAAATGTCCAAGGAGTGCCTGGTCGAGGAGGAGCTGATCGAGAAGCCGAAGACGAAGACATGCCGGGTTACACTCTACTCGAGATCGAGTAAACCTACTCGAGATCGAGGAACCTGGAAGCCGGCACCCGAGCCATGTCGAAGAGAGGTTGCTTGACAACACCAGAAGACCTAGTCGACGAGCCACCTTTACTCGAGATCGAGTAAGGTCCTTGGGATCGACCAAACCTAGGAGCCATGTCCGAGCCACATCGAGGACCAGCAATCCGATACGCCGAGCCAGCCAAGTTGACGTCAGTTCTACTCAATCTCGAAGAGCCTTGGTCGAGATCGAGGAGCCGCATCCCAAAGCCGCGTTACGCGGTTTGAGCAGTCCTACGCGCTGTGGGAGTCCTTGGAGCCGAAGGAATCCGAGCTGGCCGAGATCCATCAAGTTCTATCTATGGAAGACAAGATCTATCAACATGAGAAGACTTACCTATTTAGATTTAATTTCCTCTTTATAGATTTAATTCCTAAATTACTTTTATTTATCTTTTAAGCTTTTTAGATATAGATAGATATATTCTATCCTTGATTAGCAAGGAATAGAAGGCTATAAATAAAGCCTTAGGGGCTGGTTTTTCAAAATTGAATTCAATTCAGAGCAAGAGAAGTAGTTCCACAGAGACAGTTTAGAAGTTCTAAGGTTTTTAGGGTTTTGGCATTCATCGAAAGTTGGATTGCCGGGATTGTAAAGGCTTTGAATTTAGTTTAATGCAAGTTTCTTTTTATACATCAATGCATGCTATTGCGATGAAGAGCGAGTAGTCCACCCACTTCTGGGGCTGGGGTGAGCTCGACGGTGGCCATGTGAGGTGATGCGGTAAAGGTCAGATCTTGTTATGCGATTCGTCTTCTATCCCTGTGAGCATGATTCTTTTGCGAGAGTTGAAGGTGATCCTTATTTGTATTATTGAAGCGAAAGTGATCTTAATACAACTTGGGTTAATTATGTAAAAAGGGTTAGTAACAATTAGGGTTTATGCGAAAGCCTCTATATGCCTATTTGTTAGTAACGAAAGTTATGTTGATGGAAAGCATGATCTTTTATGCCTTTATGTGTTACTTTGCATGGTTATCGTTGTGGCGTTGATACCCTGGCTTTGGAAGTTCTTTCATATATTGATTTATTTCTGTCGAAATCTGAGATTCTGTGTTCGAAGTTGCAATTTGAGGTTTTCTGTGTTTTTGTCGATCTATAGGAAAAGCTAGTCAAGATCGAGTAGGGGTTTGTCGATCTCGAGCAAGGCCTTGTCTAGATCGAGTTGCTGTTATGCTTCTGTCGTCGATTTTCAGTTTCTGTCTCGGCTGTTGTTAGTCAATCTCGAGTAATGTGCTTGTCGAGATCCAGTAGCTTCTGTCTTTGCTTTTATTTCTTGCTTTCATTTGTTATTTCTGTCTTTCTTTCTTTCTTTCTTTCTTTGTTTCTGTCTTCTGTTTGCTTTTCTGTGAGATTTACAGCTGCCTAGGATCCGCTGACACGCTTCCTCGTGGATTCGATCCTGACTTTCTCTTACTGCATTGGAGGAAGTCTTGTAATTATTTGCGTGGGCCTAAATCTAGTTTGATCTATTACGTTATATTTCATACTTGATTTCCTCCTCACAACAGTTCTTCTTCTGATTCTAGGTTTGTGGGATTTAAACCGTATGGTTTGGTTGGAAAGCCTTCTTGGGTTCGGCGTTCAGCCTGGTCTGGTAGGCCGAGGTCCTTCGCTCAGGTTGTCAGGGGTAATCGTCGTGCGGCCATTGCTGAGCACCTACCGCACATCCCCAATGTCAACGACGATTGTATCAAATACACGAGTGGAGATGTAGGTGTTGCCGAAGCGGCTTGGGCTGTGACTTTGGTAGGTGCCGTTATGGGTCCTACCATCTCGTCCGGTGCCATCAAGAACTTCATCAAAATCCAGTGGAAGGTGAGCGCTCCCCAACTATTTGTGAAGCAATCTGGGATCTTAATTTTCAAATTTCATAGTGAGGAGGACCTGAGATGGGTGATTGAACACGGTCCGTGGTCGATTGGCTTGTCGCCCCTGCTGTTGAAACATTGGGTGGTGAGTGAGGCCATGGATTGGCACTCATTCAGTTCACTCCCCGTGTGGGTTCGAATTATGGATATTCCTCCGATGTTTTGTTCGACATCTATGCTGAGCCTGATTGGGAGTGTGATTGGGAAGCCACTTTGCATCGACGAGTTTACTTCGAGCCAGGAAGCCCTCTCCTTTGCTCGAATGCTCGTTGATGTTAGTGTTGAGAAGTCGAGAAGGTGTTATGTTGTTCTGAAGAATGATAAAGGAATTGAATGTAAGCTAAAAGTGAACTTCGAATGGCTTCCCTGGAGATGTGACCACTGCTGCTGCTTCGGGCACTCAGTGGCCTCCTGTTCAAGGACACCCATGTGGGTTGCTCAATCTCCTACTGGTGAGAAACTGGGGAACGAAGGAAATGTTAGACACAACTCCAACACTGCAGGTGCGGTAGATAGCATGACCTGACGAGGTTCTGATGGGGCTGCAACTGATAACCCCGTCCCTCCTGGTGGTTGTCTCAGCCAACTGACTGTTACAGCCTCTTCAAATGAAACTGTGACAAGTATGGTGTCGACTAATTCCAACTTGATGCAACCTCCACACCAAAATCGTGATGTTGTTGCTGTTGTTCCCTCTGTCGATACTCCTACTGTGGAGGAGATACCTCTGATGTTCGATGCTCAAACGGGGTGTGAAGGGGGTGAAGCGCAGAGCTCGAATGGGGTGCAGGCTGACGGTAACACAAGCGAGCAGGCCAAAAATAAAGGTCCAAATCATGAAATGTCGATCGCGTGTGCAAGGATGGTTGCCTCCTCATGGGCAGCGGAGTCGGGTATCTTTACCAATTGTGACGGGTAATTTGAAATCAATGAATGCAAGACACCAGACAACCTTGTGTGGTGGAAAACCAGAAACGGAGTAAAAAAGGGATCCTATCGGCTTCGTGGTATAAGAGCTGGCATTCGGGGCGATATGAAACTATCACTCACTATGGATGAACTCTTCATTGTGATGTCGGGTATAAAGAATCCCACATATGGAGAAGGTGAGGCAGCTTTGTTCAAGAATGAGTCGGATGTTGAGGAATTTGATGATCACTCCTCGGATGAGGACTATCAGCCGGGTTGATGTCGTCCTTGTTTGCTGATCGAAATGGTGTGTTCATAGTTGAAAGTTGAAGAAATTTGATGGGCTATCCTGAACCGGGTTCATTTTGAGTTCGCTAAACCTGGGCCGATTTTTTCTCTCTTTTGTAGAACTGAGCTGGGGGGTATACGATAGGTAGATTGGGCCAGGCTTTGGGCCTGTTTTGGTTTCTCCCTGTCTGGTGAGTTTGTCAAGCTATTTTGGCCCCATTATTTAATATAGATTGCATCCATTACGTTGTAATCTATGTTAAATGTTGGGTTGCTTTAATGGCTTAATTTCGGTCAAACTTCACAAATAGGGAGTGTTGGTGGGGATGATACGTGAGATAGTTAGGGAGGGTGAATAAATATTTTTTTGAGCACAGTGCCAACCTATTTTTACGTATGACCCCTAGTATGGTCTTGCTTTTGTTACTCTCTTGGCTATTTCCAACATCTATATATTTACCTTTTCAGGCTCGAAAGCGGTCTTCGGGATGTCCTCTCCCTTCACTCTCAACTGGTGGTAACCCGATCTCAGATCTATCTTTGAAAACACAACGGCTCCCTGCAGATGGTCCATTAGGTCGTCTATCCTTGGCAGCGGATAACGGTTCTTCATTATGGCCCGGTTTAGCTCTCGGTAATCAATGCACAACCTCAACGATCCATCCTTCTTCTTGACGAACAACACTGGTGCTCCCCATGGCGAAGCGGTTGGTCAAATGTAGCCCTTCGAGGCTAACTCCTCTAGTTGAGCCTTCAACTCAGCCATCTCCGTCGGTGCCATCCTATACGGAACCCTCGATATCGGCCTCGTGCCCGACTCTAACTGAATGGCGAAATTGTTGTTAGAAGGAAATCGAGTATGAAATATAACAAAATAAATCAAACCAGATTCTGCCCTACGCAAATAATTACAAGACCTCCTCCTGATGCAGCAGTGGGAAGTCAGGATCGATCCACGAGGAAGCGTGTCAGCGGATCCTAGGTAGCGGTGAAATCTCACGGTCAGAAGTCGACAACAGGGTCCTCGATCTCGACTAGGGTAGTCGACAGAAGATCAGACAGTCGAGCAGAGTAGCAAACACAGGCACTGGGCTAGTCGATCTCGACGAGGCGTACTCGATATCGAGTAGGGCCTTTGTCGACTTCGAGTTGGCTTGTCGAGTACCTGCACAGGAGAAGCTACAACGACCTTGGTCGAATATCAGTAGTCGAGCTCGACCAGGCTTGGTCGAGATCGAGTAGAACAGAAACTTAAAAAACGAAAGAAAATAAAGAACAAATGCTTTAGGGTTTCGACTAAACTTAATGTAAAAAGACTTCCAAGATTTGGATTTGCAACAACGATAACCAAGCATGCATAAGGCAAAACCAAACAAATGATCATGTAAATCTCATCAAGGGACAAGCTTTCGCCTTTTCCAACAATTAGACAACTCTTTCAAGAAACCCTAATTGTCTCTACTAATTTTATGTTTATAGTCCAAGTTGTTAGCATGGATCTCCATTAGACGGGTAATAAACACATAAACAAGTAGGAGATGCTCAGAACATGATAAAGGTCGGATCTTTACCTCAAGCACGCATGGCTATCGTTGGGCTCGCCCCAACCCTAGAAGTGGGTGGACTACTCGTGCTTCATCGCCATCTTAGACATTGATTGAAAGAAAATAACAACTTGCATTAAACCAAACTTAAGAAAGTACAACCGAACAAAGCCAACTTTCTATCGCTCCTTTGCTCCACTCGGCCTCACTTTCTCCCTCTACTGCTCCTACTTACTTCTCTCCGAAATTCAATTAATAAAACTGAGCCCCATGGGCTTTATTTATAGCCTTCTAATCCTTGCTACTCAAGGATAGAATATCCATATCTATATCTAAAACTTTATCTAAAACTTTAAAGATAAATAAAAGTAACAAAGAGATTAAATCCAAAATAGGAAAATATATCTAAAGTCTTCCATGGATAGATCTTCTTCTCTTCATGATGTGTCTTGATGAATTCAGATAGAATTGGTAATCTTCGAGCCCAAGGAAAGTCAAACCGAGTAGAGTTGATCCAACCGAGTAACGCGGCTTTTGGAAGTCTACTCTATCTCGACAAGGATCTAGTCGATCTCGAGTAGGAAAGTTGGTCGACTGGCTCGGCTTCGTCGTCTCGGCTAGCTGGTCCTCGACAGACTCGAACATGGCTCCTTGTGCTCGTCGATCTCGACAAGGTCTCCTCGAGATCGACTAGAGATGTACTTGGCGTCTTCGTCCTCGGCTTCTCGATCAGCTCCTCTTCTCGTCGACTCCGGGTGTGGCGCTAAGGTGTAGTCGATCTCGACTAGGTCTTGTTGAGATCGAGTTGTCTTCCAGAGTTAGGTTGCCTCGGACTTGGTTTCCTCGATCAGGCTTTGTCGACTAAGTCTGCTCGGGCTCTCTACTCGAGATCGAGTAAGGTGTACTCGACATAGAGTAGCTTGGTTTGTCCTGGTTCTGTACTCTCGGATTCTGGACTTCTGTAGTTGTTTTCCGAGCTTTTCTGACCTTCCTTAGAATTGTTGTAAAACGCCTCGAATTCTGTGAAATTAAACCTAAACTGGTGTAGATTCCATAATTTGGAAAATAAACATAAACCACATAGATTATGTACTATTTTAGCCCAAATGAATGAAATGTATGGAGAAATTGATATAAACTTAAATGTAAAACATGGCAGATTCAGCTCACAACAGAAATCAACATCGCGCTGCGGTGGATGTCCTGGTAGCTCATCGGGAAAGACATCGGCAAACTCGCTAACAACTAGCACATCTACTAGGCTGGGTCACTCGTGATCCACCTCCAAAGTGTAGCACAAATAGCTCGTGCATCCCTGATCTAAGAGTCTCGTTGCTCGCACTGCGCTGATCTGGGCTCCATTCCTCTTGGGGTCATTCCCCCAAACCTGGTGCTCTGTCCCATCCTCTACAAGGATCGACACTGTGCGGGTCCTTAGGTTGATAATCGCTCCATAGAAGTCCATGAAATCCATACCAAGGATCATCTCATCCTTCTGCATCGGCATGATTATAAGATCGGCGGGCCACTCTCGTTCCCCTATCCGGATGGGGCATCCAACGATCTCACGTCTCGTCCTAACCCTAGCCCCGTCCGCCAGACGCACTACTAATGCAAGACAAACTGTACATACTAGTTTCAACCTAGCTACGCATGCATCTGCTATAACGCAGTAGGTTGCCCCAGTGTTAAACAAAATCCGAATAGTAGTTGCACAGAAGGTAGTAGTAAATGTGGAAGTCGGAGCTGACATATCGTCGTTCCGCTGCAGGAACGCACGGGGCGGTGGGGGTGGAATGAAATTCGTCCTGGCCTTGCCGAAGACTGTGACGACTGCTGCTGATAAGCCCCTCGATCTCCTCAACCTTCACCTCGGCCTCCACGGTATCCACCATCTCCCCGTCCCTGGCCTGCGAAAGTCCCTCTCCCTTGGCCCTGATAGCTGATGATGCAGATGGGGCTTTGCCCTGTGGACAGACAATAGAATGGTGCCCAAGTACTTCGCAGGTATAACAGGCAATCACCTTCCTCGGGCACGCTGAATGATAGTGACCCTCCTCGTAACATCCGTGATAGGTGACAACCCTTACCTTCCCCTCTCTGTAAGATGACACCGGTATAGATGGAATGGGTCCAGTGCCTCTACCACCATGTAATCCTCCTCTCGCTATTGGGCTGATCCAGGTGCCTCCCTAAGACCTCCTCTCTACAAGTTGCGACCTCTTCCCGCCTGAAGGAGCGCAGGTGGAGCGGGAACTCGAACTACCCAACTGCAACTGTTGATCATATCTCAACACAACATCTAGAAACCTATCAAAGGTAGTAGACCATAGGTGGGAGGCGTGCAGCAGAACCTCCCGAGGAAGCGTCCTCGATAACATCCTAATCTTCGCAGTAACCGTCCTGCAAAACTCCCCACAATATACTAAATCGGCCTTAAACTGCTGAATGGCCTGGGTGATAGAAAGAGAGGGATCGTAACCACGATCGTAGAAGGCAGCCTCTCGGGCATCCTGCGTCCCTGGTGTGCAATACTCACGTAACATCATCTCCTTGAACTCAACATATGTCCAGGTCTCTCTCTCTCGACTCTACAGACTCTCCATGTGTCAAATACAGCATAACGCAGCCATCCCACTGCGAGTCTCTGATGCTCAGCCTCGGGTACGGCCAGCAGCTCGAACAACCCCTCGACGTCCCTCAGATCTAGGCTACTCTGGGCGAACCTATTCACCCAATCCACATAACGTCCCTCAGATCTAGGCTCCACCTCCTGACCCTATCATTGGTCTCCCCCAGGCGGGGTCTCGGTCTCCTACTGCTCTCTACCGTCACCCCCTCCGGGTGCAATCTCTTGATCCTGCTATTACTGCTGCTACATCGACGCTATTAGCGTGCGCACCAACTGCTCTAACCCGGCTCTATCGGTAGGCAGCTCAGTCCGAGTCTCGGTCTGTTTATCTCCAGTGATACGCTCGCATCTCCGGGACCAGTCTGTCCTCTCGTCTCAACCATGGTGCAACTGAACATATAAGTGTACTCAATATACACCTCAATAAAACGTCTTCTTCAAGGAAGACGGCCCTCAGGCACATTCATTTCACATAATTACATCCCTTCAAGGGGATGGCTCGCAGGCACAGTTTTATATCGCACGGAAGCTAACTAGATAGTTATTATTCGAGGGATAGCTTGCGATCCCGCCTCTAAATCCTATCCCACTCCAACCACCATGGTTGCTCCCTTGGAGTCTCCTTCGACTAGCTATAAAGGAAAACTAGTATTTTGTGTACCAGAATCACGTTCTACATCTCTATGAGATATCTATCGCCTTTATATTACCCATTGATCCTATCTCTCACCTAGAAGGATCCTAGTTCATTTTCAGTTCCAAAGGGTTTTCAACTTTACCCTTTAAAACCTTTTAAAATCCTTTAAAACTTCCAAAACAGTGGGCATGTTTTGAAAATGTTTTATAACTCATGCGTACTCAGGTCGAGCAACCTTGGCTGTGATACCAACTTTGTAACGACCCAAAAGTTTGGATATCTGCATATGCCTCCATTAACCACTTAGAGGATTAATAAGGTTCGGATGATCCGGTTATTCGAGGTACGTTAAGGAAGAGTTTTGAACTCTTTTGTGAGCTTTAGATCTTACGACCGAGTACGAGTTATTACTTAGATTATTTATTTAGTGGTAGCGTAGATAAGTTGTTAAAACGGGGATTTCGTACCCCAAAGCAAACACATGCCCATTGGAGGCTAGAACCTGTCCTAGGTAACTATCGCAAAATGGTTTTTGAGGGGAAGATAAAGGCGGAATTAAAGTACAACGTATGTCGTGGCCTAGCCGGGTCAAAACGCAAGAGTAATAGGTAGCAAAAAAATACTAAAACATGGTCCATGTCTCTCTCACTCTATCGTTTCATAGACCGTGCCCGGTAAACATCCGCATACGATCACACATATCAAGTATCGGGGGTACCTGAATCTAAAAACAAGAAAGATAACGGGGTCAATAATTGATTACTCACACATGTATGCACCAGCATACTCTGCGAGTACGTAAAAAGGCATATAAACGTGATGCAATAAAACTGTAAATACGTTATCAAGGCATAATCTGAATATATAAATGAATGCGGTAATGGGTACCCAAATTATAACAATCAAGCATATAATCCCTTTCCAAATGCTTGGAGGTTACACCACCCTTTATCACCAAATTCTTGGAGGATGTGCCAACCTTTATCGAATGCTCGAATGTTCGGCTACGCTGCAGCCTTTAGGGAATTCCGATAATCACCACACAACAACATAAAATAGGATGGCCGTCTATTATAACAAAGACAAAGAGAAAACAAGGGTTCATTTCATTCCCTATGTTCCGTTCTATGTTATAATTCCGGTTTATACCCTACAAAAATTCTATGTCGTAAAATATGCATGAATCTATCTCGTTACGACACATATGTATCACGAGTAACCTCATGAGTAAGTCCAGGGGACTTACCTGAAATCCGAAGGTAAGCACGGAAACCAACAAGCACCAAGTGTAAACATGAATCAAGCGCCTAACAATTGTAATTATTTCACATTAGGTTCTTCTTATTAACGCGTCACATAAACCCATACCGCAAGATAATCACACACATTCATATAAGGTTAATGGCTTAAGGACTTATAAGTTTGGTTAAGTATCCACACTTAACAAGTTATAATCCGGGTCATATCATTAGGTAACCCTAACCTTTTCATCCTTATTATTGGCCAAGTTATAGGTATACTTCATTTCCGTATTTTGTATGCTCTAAGTTTTGGTTATGCCATCATATATTTAACCATATTCTTAGCATTCCCTTAACCAAGTTTTTAATCGAGTCATTATAAACATTGTTTACTAAATATATAATAACCCTTGATCCAACCGTTGGATCGTCCTCATTTTTTGAGGGAAGTTAGATAACATTGCCATGAACATCATATAAAGATTTCAGCTGGATCAGATCGTTGGATTGGAAATAAAGTTCAAATGACAGAGGCACATATATCCTTTCTTTTTTTTTGACATTTTTGCTACAAAACGCAACCAAAACAGATAGAGGCTCCACTTTCTAAGCCTTTTCCACACCAAAAACATCTATCCTAGAGAGGGGAAGGTGGATGAGAGATTACCTTCTAAGAGTACCACACAAACGACTCAAGAACACCCTCGGGAATCCTTCGGAACACCTTCCAAACACCTTGCCATTTTGTCACCAAAAATCCAAAAACATTATTTAGATTCTTAATCAAAGTTGAAGAAAAGGAGTTATAAAACATGTTGGAACTCAGTTTTGAAAGGAACCAAGAGGACTTACCAAAGATCAAGTTGAAAAACCCAAGGTCCTCTCTAGAGCTCTCCACTGCAGCCCCAAAGATCAGTCGGTTTGGAGGGGAAAATTACCTTGGATTTGGATGTTTGATTTGTGTATTGAAATCGGATTCAAAGATGGAGCTAAGAGCTCAAGAATCACTCCATTTGGATCCATATTGAGGGAGTTATGGCTTTTTGAATTGAAGGCAACCAAAAAGGACTAGCAATGTCAATAGGCTTCTTTTCTCTCCCTTTCTTCTCAAGTGACGGCTTTTTCTTTGTGAATGAGTGAGGCTGAGCCTTGGGGATCAGATTTAAAGAATGGGAGAGGGCTTCTTTGGTGAAAGCATGGGAGGTGTGATGGGAAAGAGAGTGGGTGAGATGAATAGGATCCTAGCTTGTCATATGATCAAATCAAAGGGAGTGGGTGAGATGTATGAAAAGAATGGATGGGGTGGCTTCCCTTATATTAGGAAGACGTAAATCACGAGTTCTTGACATGTTAAATTCTGTTACGTTTACAAGATACAAGAAAAGTTGCTGGGGTATATATTTCTTTCATAAAATCCATAGTTAAACCAATGTAAAGCCATCCATAAATTTTAAAATTTTCCGGGTTTTCATAATCATAAGGGAGGATAATATTCAGATTATCCTATGGATATTTTATAAATATTAATTAAATTCCGGTCTTTACATTAATAAAGTATATTCCAGTTATATATTCATAGTTTGTTATGATTGTTTTCGATAAGGAACATTCTAAGAGTAGATGATGTGCATCTTCATCGGTGTTTTGACAAAGCACACACTGGACTTGGACTCTATTGAAATGTTTGTTAAGTCATAATTTGGTTGGTAAACAATCAACCATAACCTTCCAAATAAAATTTTGTGTTTTAAGTGGTAGGTGGAGCTTCCAGATCCAGTTGTGACCTATGGTGTTTTGCGCATTATTGTTTCTTAATTTGTGAGTTGATTTTGTGGTTAACTCACCGTTTGGATTTAGCTTCCAAATTAGTTTATCTGGTGTGCTCCAGGTCGAAATTGGGGTATCCATGATGGCAAGCATAACCTAAGGGGGCAAGAGTTGTCTTACTAATGGAATGTTCCATTGTCTTTGAGAATTAAACAGATCCGCTACCTTCATATTAGGATCATGAGTTCCTTGAAAACATTGGAGAGGGATGTTGTTTATCCACGGGTCCGACCATACATTTATGGTATTCCCATCCTCCACGATCCAAAAGAGACCTTTACCAAAGGTTTCTCCGAGATGGAGGAGCCTTCCTAATTTCCATGATACATTTTGTTTATTACATTAAAAAACCGTGTCATCTTTTAGATACTTTTCTCTTATGACTTTGACCCATATACTTTAGTTGTAGGCTGATTTTTATCTCTTATGCCATTTTAAGGCCAAGTCCACCATTTTTCTTTTTGTTGCAAATCTTTTCCCAGCTATTAAGTGGGTTGTATCATTTAGAGTTAAGTTTATTCCAAAAGAAATTTTTGTTAATCTGATCTATTTGTTGAAGCACACCTTTAGGTAGCAGGAAGCTTTGCATAAGGTAATTGACTTTGGAGCTAAGATTTGCATGGATTAGCATTTCCCTTCCAGCTTGAGATAAGGTTGAGACCTTCCACTTATAAAGTTGTTTTTTTAGACTTTAGATAGCATCTTCAAACACACAGTTTTTCACTCTACCTTTGATGATGGGTATGCCTAGATATTTTTCTATGCTGGTAGAAATTGGTATATTCATGTCTCGAGAAAGTGAGCATGCCAAGTTAGCATTTACATTTCTCGAGAATTGAATATAACTTTTCTGGTAATTGATAATCAAACCTAATTGATTAGGGGAATTATTCAATAAATTTTTAATCGTATGGAGACTTTTATGTGAGGCATTTGCGAAGATGAGTGTGTCATCAGCGAAAGTGAGGAAGGGAATGGGAGTACCATTCAGGGTTAGTTTAATCCTTATTAGAGCATCATCATTTATGGCTTCTTCATGAAGTTGTCTGGTAGAATTTTCCATAACAATGATAAATATTTAAGGAGCTAAGGGGTCTCCCTGACGAATACCTCTTTGTAGTTTGAATTGTTTACCCAGATTACAAGAAAGTTGGTGTGGTTAAGGTTTTCATTACCCAGTTAATCCATATTTTATGAAGTCCAAATTTTGTGAGAACTAATTCAATGTAGTTCCAATTAATTTTATCATGAGTTTTTTCCATGTTGAGTTTTAGAGCCATCCAACATTTTTTGCCTTTTTGTTTATGGAAAATGTGAAAAACTTCATGTGCAATTAGATTATTATCCTGGATGGACCTTCCTTCAAGAAAGGCACCTTGGAAGGGATTGATGATCTTTGGAAGAATTTTCTTGAGACTATTAGCTAGAATGTTAGCAATTGTTTTGTAAATTGTGTTACACAAACTAATCGGTCTGAAGTGATTTATGTTCATAGGAGAATCAACTTTGGGGATTAGGGCTATACACGTTTGGTTTATTTCTATAAGCATGTTGCCCGAGTGAAAAATCGCTCTAATAGTCTTGCAAAATAAAGGCCCAACAATGTGCCAATATTTCTTATAAAATTCCAGGGGGAAGCCGTTTAGACCTAGGGTTTTGTCTTCTGCCATACTCAATAACATGTCTTTAATTTCCTCATTTGTAGGTTGTTTCGAGAGTTTGGAGTTGTCTGCATATGTTATCTCGGTTATATTTTCTATCATACTTGGGTGTATGACAGTTGTCCCACGACTGATAAATCTGTCAACTAGTTTTGAAGTTATTTGGTTCTTTATTTCTTGATTATCCGTTAAAATAGTCCCATCGTTTGTGGTAAAATTTAAAGTTGAGTTTCTATAGTTTCTAATTTTAACCACGGACTAGTAATATTTCGTATTTTTGTCTGCTAATGTGATATGTTTGATTTTGGCTCGTTGTTTCCAACAGGTATGGTTGAAAGCAAGAATTTTAGATCTTACATGTTCCAATCGGGCAAGCTTTTCAATCTGTGTTTGAGAAATTGTTCCCCAGGGTAAAGCTTGTTGAAGATTTTGGATTTGTTTATCCAGTTTTGTGAATTGAGTTATCATATGACCATAATGTGTTTTACACCACTCTTTTTTTATTTTTCTTTAGTAATTTTTGCTTTTGAACTAGTTGATAACTAAAGGAGCCATTAAGCTTATTTTCCCAAACTCGTTTAACTATACTTTCATATTCGTTCTTAGTTGTCCAAGCCATTTCGAACCGGAATGAAAAGCCTTTTTTTTATTCAGAATTTCCAATTTGTAAGGTTATTGGGCAATGATCTCAAGATGTGAAAGGGTGATGTACTCCTTTTAAATCCTTGAATATTGTCATGATGTTCTGGTGTGCGAGAACCCTATCTAACCTTTCAGATGTGTTATTTAGAGAAGATTTATTTTTCCTCCATGTAAATGGAGAACCAATAAAAGGAATAGTATGAAGACTAAGTTCATTTTTGACTTGGTAAAGTCTTCTAAATCTAGCTAGGATTGGCTGTTGTGCGCCTAATTTTCCATGTTTTACACTTACTTTTATATCGATTTCTGTAAACATTTCATGCATTTGGGTTAGAAAAGTACAGATTCTATGTAGTTTACACTTATTTTCCAAATTATGGAGTCTACACAAGTTTCTGTTTAATTTCGCAGAAATCGGACGCAGATTCTATGTAGTTTACACTTATTTTCCAAATTATGGAGTCTACACAAGTTTCTGTTTAATTTCGCAGAAATCGGACGCACTTTGGAGCGTAAAGGAAAGTCATGAAGAAGCTAGGGATGGTGCACCTAGAGAAAAGCCCCACTTTTCAGCATTCATCATTCTGAATCAAGCTTTGATGTCTTCATGAGAGTTGTATCCCTCGAAAAGAGCTTTCCAACGCATGCTCATATCCGTCAATTGGAAGAATGAGGACTCGGTAAAGTGTGTTTCAAGAATAGAGCAGAATGTTGAGAGCGAACCAGTTCTACTCGACGTCGACCACTTCTAGTTGAAGTCGAGTACTCCAGAGCCCAGAATTCCACACGGAGTCGAGCAGATCACTCGAGGATCCAAAGTTAGTCGACGTCGAGTAGCCTTACTCGATGTCGAATACACACGTCGAGTCCAGAAGGTGCCCGAGCTCGAGTGCCACCCAGGAGGAGAAAGCCATAGTTGACGTCGACTAACTCTAGTCGAAGTCGAGGACAATCCAGTCGAGTCCAAGTCGAGTACGAGAACGAATCCGAGAATGAGGAGTTACTTGCAAGCCAAGGCAAGACAAATCTATCAATATGGAGTCAAGATCTATCAAGATGGAAGGAATCTATCCACATTAGTCCTAGTTGCCTTTTAGATTTAATTCTTTTATTTCCAAGTTTATCTTAATGTTTTAGATAGAAAGATTAGATATAGATAGATTATTCTTTCCTAGATTAGCTAGTGAATGAACACTATAAATAAAGCCTTAGGGGATGTTTTCTAGGCTTTCAATTTCAGTTCGAATTAGAGATATAGGGAGTAGAGAGAGAGAGACTTCTAGCCGAGTGGAGTTGTGAAGCGATAGCGGAGTTCGCTTTTGTTATTGATGTAAGTCTTGTTTGATTTTATTAATGCAATCTAGTTCCTTTTGTTATTGATATGTTTATTCATGATGAAGGGCGAGTAGTCACCCAACTTCTAGGATCGGGGTGAGCCCGGCGGTAGCCATGTAAGGTAATGCGCTAAAGGTACAATCTTTTGATGCTATTTCGTCTTCTATCCCTACGAGCATGATTCTTTTACGAAAGTTGAAGGTAATCCTTGTTTGTGTTATTGAAGCGAAAGTAATCTTAATACAACTTGGATTAATTAAGTGTAAAATGGTTAGTAACAATTAGGATTTATACGAAAGCCTCTATATTCCTATTTGTTAATAACGACAGTTATTTGATGAAAAGGCATGATCTTTTATACCTTAGGCATTATTTTATATGGTTATCATTGTGGGGCTGATACCCTGATTCTGGAAGTCTTTTAGTTTATTGAATTTCCCATAATTTTTGTGTTACTTCTTTTTTATTTCTGGCATTGCAAAGGTCACGTTTTTACACTAAAGTGCACTCGACATCGCCTCAATTCTACTCGACGTCGGGTAGGTCTAGTCGACGTCGAGTACCCTGTTCTACTTGACTGAGGTAGTCGACGTCGAGGACTTCTGCTGGTCGAATTCGAGAATTTTCTGGAACTGAAAAGGCGGGCACTGACAAGCTTCCTCGTGGATCAATCCAAACTACCTTCTACTACAACAGGAGGAAGTCTTGTATTTATTTGCTGAGACAGAGAGTCAGTTTGATTTCATATTTTATATTATTTTCATACTAGATACATCCTTCTGCAACAACAAATTGGCGCCGTTGTCGGGGAAGCAATCAATCGCGCCCTTTTTAGTTCTTTTTACTCTTCTTTTTGCTTTTTAGTTTCTTTTTACTTGTTTCTTTTTGTTTTTATTTTTCAGGTGCATGCGAAGAGCTGATCGCACACCCATAGGCCCTATTCTCGAGCCAGAACGCTTCTTCCATCTTCAGCAAAGGCTTAGGAGGAGACTTATGGCGACTATACCCAACAACGAGAACGAGGTCCAGCTCACACCAGCACAGGAGCTTGAGAAACTCCGCTTACGGATTGAGGAACTTAAAACCAGGGAAGCACAGCACGCCTAATGAGAGGTGGAGTATGCACAGAATCAACAACGGTAGGAGGCAAGGGTAGATCGCGAGGTCAATGTGAGAAGGGAACTTGAGGAGCAGATTGGGCATATCCCAGCCAACGCAAAGGAGTATCTGCAACCTACTTTGGAAGTTCCAGAATCGCCGATCGTTCTTCCCCCTATTAATTTTGAAATTCGTCCTTCTTTTATTACTGAAATTAGGAGGAGTCAATTTGGGGGAAGAATCAATGAATGTCCTTTAGAGCATGTCACCAATTTTATAGATTTATGTGAAGCTATTGCAGATGGTGCTAATTTGGAATATCTATAACTAAAGGATTTCCGTAGGTCCCTTGCAGGAATAGCGCAACAATGGCTGGAAGGATTGCCTGCATGATCAATTCATACGTGGAACGAACTGCAGGACTTGTTCCTCAACAAGTTCTTTCCTCCTGCAAAGATAGCAGCACTCAGAAAACAAATAATGGCTTTCAGACAGAAGCCAGGGGAAACACTTGCGTAGGTCTAGGAGTGCTACAAAAGGCTTCTAAAATCCTGTCTTACGCATGGACAACCACCCTATGTCATCCATGAGATCATCTTTAATTGCCTGGATGCGCCTACTAAGGATCAGATAAACAATTACACCGCCTACTTAGGAAGTCTTTGAGACACTGGCCAACTATGACAACAAATATGGGACTTCTACGACCTCTTCTGATGAAAGGTATGAAAGGCTTGCCCCATCTATGCCATTGTATATGCCCCCAAAGGAGGTTGATCTGGACGTCAAGAACCAATTCCACAATGACCAGGTACGTCGTCTCACCAAGCAAGTTAAATTACTTTCTAAAGATAAACCTTGTTTGGAATGTGGTTATGTGAGGCACAACACCACTGCGTGCCCACACGCCGATCAAGAACATCAAACAGAAACCCACGAAGAGGTAAGGTATGCAGGGGAACACTACTCAGGACCACATCAGAACCAGAATTGAAGCTATTATCGCCAACCTCAGCATCAAAACCCCCCGCCCTACAGAGCTCCTTGTCACCCTGATAGAGAAGGTAAGAAAGATGACCTACATACCATTCTTGAGGAGATGCGGAGGAATCATTCAGACACCAAACAATCTATCAATTCCATCCACACTCAGCTGCATGGTGTCAACTCTAGGCTTAGGGAAATCGATATTTGGCGGAAATCGATTGAAACCCAGATTGGTCAACTGGCAACATCCGTCCTCATGCAATCAGGTACACTCCCTGGAGCCTCTGAACCTGACCCTAAGGGTAAATCTACAGGACAGGTGGCTGCCATGAATCTAAGGAGTGGGTGAAAGATACAGACATCCCATCACAACACAGAAGGAGAGGCGCCAAAGGGCTCCTCGACATCGACCAGCCCAGTCGACGTCGACCACAACCTGGTCAATATCGAGGAACCCTTGGTCGATATTGTTGTGAGTCTATTTCGCCATGTTTTACATTATCTTTTATGACGATTTATGCATGTATTTCATACATTAGGGCTAGAATAGTACAAAATCTATCTAGTTTATGCCTATTTGCCAAATTATGGAGTCTACACTAGTTTATGTTTAATTTCGCAGAAATCGAGGCACTTTATAGCAATTAAGAGAAAAGAGGAAAAGCTCGAAGTCAACTACAGAAAGTTCAAGGTCAAGGAGTAGCGGAACCAAGATAAATCGAGCAAAGAACGAGAAACATCGACTCGACACAATCTGGTCGACATCGACCACTTTTGGTCGATATCGAGGAAGCTGGTCGATTTTCCACCAGAAGCCCAAGATCGAGTGAAGAAACACAGAAGAAGTCGATTTCGAACGTACTGGTCGATATCGACCAAAACCAGGTCGAAATTCCTCTTGGGAGCCGAGATCGAGTGTCAGAAGACGGAGTCTGAGAAGACAGTCAATATCGACCACTTATGGTCGATATCGACCAACCTATAGAGGCCGAAATCGAGCAATTTCGAGTCTGAGTGCTGAGTTGGCTTTCTTCCACGTGAAGCAAGAGATATTCTATCAATTCAAGAGGAGATTTATCAAGTTCTACCAAGTCAAGAAGGATCTATCCACACTAATCCTAGTTTCCTTTTAGATATAATTTCCTTTTAGATATATTTCTTTTATTTCTTGATTTAATCTTTAAGTAGTAGATAGATAGATTTAGATAGAGATATAGTTGTTCTTTCCTAATTTCTTAGGGAATGAACACTATAAATAAAGTCTTAGGGGCTGAGTTTTAGGCAATCAATCTTACAACACATTCATATCGAGTAGGAAAGAGAGAGAGAGAGTGAGTTTGTGACGAGGAGGAGCAAGAGAGTTGAGAGACGATTTGGCTTCGTTAGGTTGTAAGCTTTCTTATTTAGTTTATTCAATGCAATTTATTTTCCAGAAATATTTGATGTCTTTCTTGATGATATAGAGCAAGTAGTCACCCAACTTCTTGGGTTGGGGTGAGCCCGACGGTAGCCATGTAAGGTGATGTGATAAAGGTACAATCTTTTGATGCGAATTCGTCTTCTATCCCTATGAGCATGTTTCTTTTGCGAAAGTTGAAGGTGATCATTGTTTGTGTTATTGAAGCAAAAGTGATCTTAATACAACTTGGATTAATTATGTGAAAAGGGTTAGTAACAATTAGGGTTTATGTGAAAGCATCCATCTCCCTATTTGTTAATAACGAAGGTTATTTGATGAAAAACAAGATCTTTTATGCCTTTGTGTGTTATTTTACATGGTTATCGTTAGAGTGTTGAAACCCTGATCTTATAATTCTTTAGTTTATTAATTTTATTTCATCGAGTTTTGAGTTCTGTCTGCGAAAAGTTGCGAGTTTTAATTTTCTGTTTCAAGTCGATTTTGAGTTACTGTGGTTGATATTTTGGGTCGATATCGAGGGGTTTGGTCGAAATCGACCAGGTTTGCACTTTTCGTTTTTGCTTCTACTATTTCTATTTTACAGTTTGTCGACGTAGTGGTCGATATCGAGGTAAGCGGTCGATATCAAGTGCTCTTCTGGTCAATTTTCTGCTGATATCTGGAACTGAAAAGGCGGGCGCTTACACACTTCCTCGTGGATCGATCCTGGCTGCCTTCTACTACAACGGGAGGAAGTCTTGTATTTATTTGCTGAGACAAGGAGTCAGTTTGCTTTTATATTTATTTATATTTTCATACTTGACCATCCTCCTACAACAACAAAATTTGGCGCCGTTGTCGGGGAAGCAATCAATCGCGCCCTTTTTATTTCTTTTTATCTTCTTTATATTTGTTTCTTCTTTTTAGTTCCGTTTTACTTGTTTCTTTTTGTTTTTTCTTTTCAGGTGTATGCGAAGAACTGATCGTACGCCTATCGACCCTATTCTCGAACTAGAATGCTTCTTCCATCTTCAACAAAGGCTTAGGAGGAGACTTATGGCGACTCATCCCAACGAAGAGAATTTGGGCCAGCTCACACCATCATAGGAGCTTGAGCAACTCCGCCTACGGACAGAGGAATTCACCACCAGGGAAGCAGAACACGCCCGACGAGAGGCGGAATATGTACAGGATCAACAACGGTGTGAGGCAAGGGTAGATCGCGAGATCAACGCGAGAAAGGAACTTGAGGAGCGGATTGGGCATGTCCTAGCAAACGCAAAGGAATATTTGCATCCTACTCTGGAAGTTCCAAAATCGCCGATCGTTTTTCCCGCTATTAATTTTGAAATTCGTTCTTCTTTTATTACTGAAATTAGGAGGAGTCAATTTATGGGAAGAATCAATGAATGTCCTTTAGAGCATGTTACTACTTTTCTAGATTTATTTGAAGCAATTGCTGATGGTGCTAATCTAAAATGTCTAAGACTAAAGGCTTTTCGTTGGTCTCTTGCAGTTATAGCACAACAATGGCTAGAAGGATAGCATGCACAGTCAATTCGCACTTGGAACGAACTACAGGACCTGTTCCTCAACAAGTTCTTTCCTCTTGCAAAGGTAGCTGCTCTCAGACAACAAATCACGACTTTCAGACAGAAGCTAGATGAAACACTTGCACAGGTGTGGGAGCGCTACAAGAGGCTTCTGAAATCCTGTCCTATGCACGGAGAGCCACCCTACGTCATCCAAGAGATTATCTTCCATTTCCTGGATGCGCCTACTAAAGAAAGGATCAACAACTACATCGCCTATAGGTATCTCGAATACACTCCACGCTGTGCTTGGGAGGTATTTAAGACACTAGCCAACTACGACAACACATATGAGACTTATGTGGCCTCTTTTGACGAAAGGTACGAAAGGTCTGCCCCATCTATGTCATTGTATGTGCCACTAAATAAGGTTGATCCAGACGTCAGGGACCAGTTCCACAACGACTAGGTACACCGTCTTACCCAGCAGATTAAGTTTCTGTCTAAGGATAAGCCTTGCTTGGAATATGGGTCTGTGAGGTACAACACTACTGCGTGCTCACACGTCGATCAAGTACATCAAGCAAAGTCCCACAAAAAGGTAAGGTACGCAAGGGGACACTACTCAGGGCCCCATCAGAACCAAAACTGGAGCTACTATCCCAGCATCAGAACCCCCCTCCCTACAGAGGCCCTGGTCACCCTAACAGAGAAGGAAATAAAGATGACCTACAAACCATTCTTGAGGAGATGCGGAGGAATAATTCAGACACCAAACAATCTATCAATTCCATCCACACTCAGCAGCATGGTGTCAACTCTGGCCTTGGGAAAATCGATATCTGGAGGAAATCAATTGACACACAGATTGGCCAGCTGGCAACATCCGTCACCAAACAATCATATACGCTCCCTGAAACCTCTGAACCTAACTCTAAGGGTAAATCTATAGGACAGGTGGCTGCTATGAACCTAAGGAGTGGACGACAGATGCAAACGCCTGAGCAAACGACGGAGGAGAAGGGCACTGGAGACCAGTCGATATTGACCAATCAAGTCGATATCGACCAGTCCCTAGTCGGTATCGACCCCCCACTTGTCGAAATCAACCCAACTCCCCAGCAAAGCCTAAGGCCAGCAGATCAACTCGATATCGACCAGACACAGGTCAATATCGACCAGGCATGAGTCGATTTCGACCCCCTCCATTCGACATCAGCACCTCCGCCGAAGAAAAAGCTGCCTTTCCCGATGAAATCTCCAAAGGACCCGGCAGAGAAGAAATTCCAGCGTTTCATCAAGATGCTTCAAAGGCTCAACGTCACAATACCCTTCACAGAAGCTCTTAATGAGATGTCATCCTATGTCAAGTTCCTAAAGGAGATTCCGAGCAGAAAGCGGTCAATGGCTGAGATCGCAGAGGAGTGCAGCCAAATGGACGTTCTTGAGAAAAGGCCATATATCTAGGTAAGTTTGCTATAACCATTGGATTTGGTCAATACAAATTTAATGCTTTGTGTGACTTGGGAGCCAGTATAAGTATAATGTCTTTATCAATATGGTCCAAGATTAAGATAGGAACCTTAGAGCATGTGGATGCAAAACTTTATATGGCGAACAACACGGTGGTCATCCCAACAGGCATGGTGGACAATGTACTAGTGCAAGTAGGTAAGTTCTTCGTCCCTGCTGATTTCTTAGTTATTGATATGGCTGAGGACCCTGCTTGTCCAAAAATTCTAGGAAAGTCCTTTTTGGCGACGGTGGATGCCAACATAAGCGTAAGGAAGGGAGTGTTCACTTTCCACATCAGCGATGAGATAATTGAGTATTCCTTTAATAAAATTGAAAGGCACACAGGTCCCATGGAAGAGGTCAAGTCCATATGAGCTAGGTACATCACTTGCGGAGAGCCTAAGGTAAGAAACATGACCCCCGAGGAGCTGGAAAAGAGGGATATGGAAGCTCAGGTGGAGGAGATCATGGTCATCCTGAACGATAAAATGGAGGATACACTCGACGTCACTCAAGGTAAGTCTCTATGGACTAACTATTTTTCGGATGTTTTGCCAGGTCTTAAGTATGGGGTCGAAATCGACCAGGAAAAATCGACTGGCCTACAAAAGCAGTCGATATCAACCACTACATGTCGAAATCGACCAGTTCATATCGAGTCAACTCCACCGGAAATCGAGCCAGGGAATATCGAGCAGGACAACTTGATATCGATCAACCCTGGTCGATATCGACTAGTCCAAATCGACCCTTCTTCTCCATATTCGACCGAATCTCCAACAGAACAGCAGCAGCCGATATCGACTGACATAGGTCGAAATCGACCAGATCCTCGGGAGGCCCCCGAGTTTGATTCTGCGAAGGTAAGCCAATGTATAGATCTTTCTTCTCCTATTTCAATTAAGGATATATCTATACATGGGAGAGGTTTTCCTTGGTATGTGCGATTATGCAGGATTTCCAATGATGATCCCAAGGAATACGAGGTAGGAGATAATGTCTATGTCTCCAAATCAAATGATCATTGGTTCCCTAACAGGTTCAAGAAAAAGAAGATGGGCCCCTTCACGGTGAACAAGATCCATTCCGGAGGACTGCAACTGATGGACAAGAATGGACTCCTGTTTGAAGCCCAAGCTACATGAGCCCTACAAATGCCACCTTGAGCCCAACGGAAAAGTCAGTCTAGCGACTATAAAGTCTACAACTTGTAAATAGACATTTAGTTTTTTGGATTTTTGGACATTTTTGTATTTGGTTTTTTGTTTTGGACATTGTTTTTAAGTTTTTCTATTGTGGATATTTTCCGTCTAACGAATCTTACAGGAAGAAGAAGCTGCAAACTTACTCGATGTTGAGTAACCTCCTCGACATCGACCAAAAATATCGATCAGAAAAGAGCATGTGGTCGAGAAGGCCACCCTGGAGGCAACAAGTTACTCGATTTCGAGTAGACTTGATCGACGTCGACCAACCTCCTCGAAATCGACCACCCCTCGTCGATGTCGACCATTTCTACAGTAATATTTGCACTCGATTTCCGACGATTAGCACACCTGTCTAGTGAGTTACTTTCTTTACCCTTGCTTTTATACAGTGAGGACACTGTAATGTTTATGTATGGGGTGGGGTAAGGGCTTACTTTGTGCATATTTGATTTTATTTGACATTATTTGTGCATTATTTCTCGAATCGCTTAGACATGGCTACTTTGGATTTCATATTTTATTTATGTGCTTTAATTGAACTCGACGATGCAAAAAATTAGATTCATTAGAGATATAATATGAAATTGCCTAGTAAAGGGAAGTCACAATAAAGTGCATATTTTCTTGAAAACCATGAAATGAGGTAAAATTTGAAGTTGCTTTTAACATGTTGCATGATAAAAGGATGGAGGACTTTATATTTCCATATAATGATCATATTGTTTATATCCTAGCCTTTACCTATACTTATGCATCACAAAAGCCATATTATGTCTTACATTATATATTGCTCCACATGATCTAAATATTGCCCATTCTTTAGCTTATTTTCATCCGGGGCTTATGTTGAGAATGATGTCACATTATGGAGATTATTATATGGTATTTGTGTTGTTATCATTATTGGAGTTTGGTAGAAAATTGAAAAAATACATGGAAAATTTAATGAGTGAAAGAAAATCCGATCACCTCAAGAGATAAAGGTAGATCGACCCTGCTCGCTGAGATAATAGTTCGGCGAGATGGGACACACAGGTGAGGAGTCTGACATACTAAGTATCCGGGGTCAGTCATGACACCCATGTTTGCGACTCGCGAGAAGATAAACCTTGTTTGGAATGTGGGTCCGTGAGGCATATCACCACGTACTACGTGCCCACACGTCGATTAAGCACATCAAGCAGAAACCCACAAAGAGGTAAGGGGGACATTACTCAGGACCACATCAGAACCAGAACTGGAGCTATTATCGCCAGCCCCATCATGAAAACCCCCCGCCCTACAGAGCTCCTAGTCACCCTGAAAGAGAAGGGTTCCTCGATATCACCAGCCCCATCATTCAGAAAACAAACAATCTATCAATTACATCCACACTCAACTGCATGGTGTCAACTCTAGGCTTGGGGAAATCGATATATGGCGGAAATCGATTGGAACCCAGATTGGTCAACTAGCAACATCCGTCCCCAAGCAATCAGGTACACTCCCTGGATCCTCTGAACCTAACCCTAAGGGTAAATCTACAGGACAGATGGATGCCATGAATCTAAGGAGTGGGTGACAGATACAGACATCCCATCACAACACAGTAGGAGAGGCGCCAAAGGGCTCCTCGACATCGACCAACCCAGTTGACGTCGACCACAACCTGGTCGATATCGAGGAACCCTTGGTCGATATTGTTGTGAGCCTATTTCACCATGTTTTACACTATCTTTTATGACGATTTCTGCATGCATTTCATACATTTGGGCTAGAATAGTACAAAATCTATGTAGCCTATTTGCCAAATTATGGAGTCTACACTAGTTTCTGTTTAATTTCGCAGAAATCGAGGCACTTTACAGCAATTTAGATAAAGGAGGAAAAGCTCGAAGTCAACTACAGAAAGTCCAAGGTCAAGGAGTCGCAGAACCAGGATAAATCGAGCAAAGAACGAGAAATATCGACTCGACACAATCTGGTCGATATCGACCACTTTAGGTCGATATCGAGGAAGCTGGTTGATTTTCCACCAAAAGCCCAAGATCGAGTGAAGAAATACAAAAGAGGTCGATTTCGACCATACTGGTCGATATCGACCAAAACCAGGTCGAAATTCCTCCTGGGAGCCGAGATCGAGTGTCAGAAGACGGAATCCGAAAAGAAAGTCAATATCGACCACTTATGGTCGATATCGACCAACCTACAGAGGTCGAAATCGAGCAGTTTCGAGTCCGAGTGTTGAGCTGGCTTTCTTCCACATGAAGCAAGAGATATTCTATCAATTCAAGAGGAGATTTATCAAGTTCTATCAAGTCAAGAAGGACCTATCCATACTAATCCTAGTTTCCTTTTAGATATAATTTCCTTTTAGATATATTTCTTTTATTTCTAGATTTAATCTTTAAGCATTAGAGAGATAGATTAGATAGAGATATAGTTGTTGTTTCCTAATTTCTTAGGGAATGAACACTATAGATAAAGCCTTAGGGGCTGAGTTTTAGGCAATCAATCTTACAACACATTCGAATCGAGTAGGAAAGAGAGAGAGAGAGAGAGAGCTTGTGGCGAGGAGCAAGAGAGTTGAGAGACGATTTGGCTTCGATTGGTTGTAAGCTTTCTTATTTAGTTTATTCAACGCAATATATTTTCCAGAAATCTTTGATGTCTTTCTTGATGATGAAGAGCGAGTAGTCACCCAACTTCTAGGGTCAAGGTGAGCCCGACGGTAGCCATGTAAGGTGATGCGGTAAAGGTACAATCTTTTGATGCGAATTCGTCTTCTATCCTTATGAGCATGATTCTTTTGCAGAAGTTGAAGGTGATCCTTGTTTGTGTTATTGAAGTGAAAGTGATCTTAATACAGCTTCGATTAATTATGTGAAAAGGGTTAGTAACAATTAGGGTTTATGAGAAAGCCTCTATCTCCCTATTTGTTAATAACGAAGGTTATTTGATGAAAAGCATGATCTTTTATGCCTTTGTGTGTTATTTTACATGGTTATCGTTGCGGTGTTGAAACCCTAATCTTAGAAGTCTTTAGTTTATTGATTTTATTTCATCGAGTTTTGAGTTCTATCGGCGAAAAGTTGTGAGTTTTAAGTTTCTATTTCAAGTCGATTTCGAGTTACCGTGGTTGATATTTTGGGTCGATATCGAGGGGTTTTGTCGAAATCGATCAGGTTTGCAGTTTTTGTTTTTGCTACTGTTATTTCTGTTTTACATTTTGTTGACGTAGTGGTCGATATCGAGGTAAGTGGTCGATATCGAGCGCTCTTCGGGTCGATTTTCTACTGAGATCTGGAACTGGAAAGGCGGGTGCTGACACGCTTCCTCGTGGATCGATCCTGACTGCCTTCTACTACAACAGGAGAAAGTCTTATATTTATTTGCTGAGATAAGGAGTCAGTTTGCTTTTATATTTATTTATATTTTTATACTTGACCATCCTCCTGCAACAACAAATATCGACCAAAACGCCGCGCCTAACCCGAAATCAACTTCTGTACTCGACGTCGAGGAGACCCTAGTCGACGTCGACCAACCTTCTGCACCTGTCGACCACCCTTCTGCACCTCCGACGAAGAAGAAGCTGCCATTCCCAATAAAATCTCCGAAGAATCCAGCGAAAAAGAAGTTCTAGCATTTTATAAAGATGCTTCAAAGGCTCAACGTCACAATCCCCTTCACAGAAGCTCTTAATGAGATGCCATCCTACGTCAAATTCCTCAAGGAGATCCTAAGCAAAAAGCGGTCGATGATTGAGATCGCAAAGGAGTGCAGCCAGATGGACGTTCTAGAGAAAAGGCCAGATCCAGGTAAATTTGCTATAACCATTGGATCTGGTCAATACAAATTTAATGCTTTATGTGACTTGGGAGCCACTGTGAGTATAATGCCTTTATCAATCTGGTCCAAGATTAAGATAGGTGCTCTAGAGCTTGTGCATGCTAAACTTTATATGGCGAACAACACGGTGGACATCCCAACAGGCATGATGGACAATGCACCAGTGCAAGTAGGTAAGTTCTTTGTCCCTACTGATTTCTTAGTTATTGATATGGCAGAGGACCCTGCTTGTCTAATCATTCTAGGAAGGCCCTTCTTGGCGACAGTGGATGCCAACATAAGCGTAATGAAGGGAGTACTCACTTTCAACATCAGTGATGAGTTAATTAAGTATTCTTTTAATAAAACTGAAAGGCACACGGGTCCCATGGAAGATGTCAAGTCTATATCAGCTAGGTACATCACTTGCGGGGAGCCTACGGTAGGAAATATAACTCCCAAGGAGCTGAAAAAGAGGGATATGGAAGCCCAGGTGGAGGAGATCATGGCCATCCTAAACGACGACACAGAGGACCTACTCAACATCGACTAAGGTAAGTCGACGTCAACTAACTATTTTTCGGATGCCTTGCCAAGATTCAAGTATGGGGTCGAAGTCGACCAGAGGTACTCGACGTCGAGTACTCTAGTCGACGTCGACCAGAACCCGAGCTCTCCACCGACTGCGCCTTCGTCAAGGATTCCATCCGAAGTCGAGCTCTACTCGACGTCGAGTAGACTACTCGACGTCGACCAGCACCCACCTTCCTCGACTTCCTCCTCTTCGACGAGCAACCCACCCGAGCCAAACAGTTACTCGACGTCGAGTACCTTACTCGACGTCGACCAGACGCAAGGGTCCCCGACTTCAGCTTCCTCGTCGACCAGTCCACCAAACGCAACACCGTACTCGACGTCGAGTACCTGTACTCGAAGTCGATCAGATTCTGAGGTCCCCAAATCCGATTCCGCAACGATAAGCCAAGGTATGGACATCTCTTCTCCTATTTCAATTAAAGATTTATCTATACATGGTAGAGGTTTGCCTTGGTATGTGCGATCGTGCAAAGTTTCCAATGATGAGCCTAAGGAATAAGAAGTTTGAGACAACGTCTATGTCGCCAAATCAAAAGATCATTGGTTTCCCAACAAATTCAACAAGAAGAAGATGGGACCTTTCATGGTGAACAAGATTCATTCAGGAGGATTGCAGCCGATGGACAAGAATGGAGTCTTGTTTGAAGCCCAAGCTACATGGGCTTTACAAATGCCACCTTGAGCTTAACGGAGAAAGTCGGCCTAGCGACTATAAAGTCTAGAGCTTGTATATAAAACGTTTAGTTTTTGAATTTTTGGCCATTGGTTTTTGGACTTTATTTTTAAGTTTTTCTATTGTGGATATTTTCCGTCTAATAAATCTTGCAGGTACGAAGAAAGTTGCAGAAGTACTTGACGTCGAGTACTCTACTCGACGTCAACTACCCCCATCGAGCAAAACGGCATGTGATCGAGGAAGGACCACCCTGGAGGCTTCACTGTACTCGAAGTAGACCACATCTCCTCGATATCGACCATCTTCACTCGATGTGAACATTACAGCACTCGATTCCGATGTTCTGCACACCTGTCTAATGAGTTTCTTTCTTTACCCTTGTTTTTATACAGTGAGGACACTATAATGTTTCTTTACCCTTGTTTTTCTTTCTTTACCCTTGTTTTTTGACTATATTTGACAATATGTGTGCATATCTAAAGTTTATTTCTTAAATTGCTTATATATGGCTACTTTGGATTTCATATTTGATTTATGTGCTTATACGTTTGTTTTCCAAAGTTTGAAAAAAAATCACCCCCATTGAAAATTTTGATTAGTGTCATGGAAGCTTAAATTGAACTCGACGATGCAAAATTGGATTCATTAGAGATATAGCATGAAATTGCCTAGTAAAGGGAAGTCACAATGAAGTGCGTTATTTTCTTGAAAACCATGAAAGGAGGTAAAATTTGATATTTCTTTTGACATGTTGCATGATAAAAGGATGGAGGACTTTATATTTTCCATACAATGCTCATATTGTTTATATTATAGCTTTACCTATGCTTATGCATCACAAAAGTCATATTGAGCCTTATTTCATATTATGCTCCACATGATTTAAATATTGTCGATTCTTTACCTTATTTCCATCCGGGGATTATGTTGAGAATGAAAGCTACGTTATGGAGATTGTTATATGGTGTTTGTGTTGTTATATATCATTATTGAAGTTTGGTAGAAAATTGAAAAAATATATGGAAAATTTAATGAGTGAACGAAAATCCGGTCACCCCAGGAGATAAAGGTAGATCGACCATGCTTGCGTTGAGATAATAGTTCCGCATGATGGGACACAAAGGTGGGGAGTCTGAAGCACTAAGTATTTGGGGTCATTCATGACACCCATGTTTGCGACTCACGAGAAGGCAGTGCTGAGGTTAGAGAGGTAAAAGCATATTATTGGAAAAAAAAAAAGCATTAAGCGAATGAGCAAAAGGTGAGAAATCAAAGGAAGAAGGAATGTGGTACGAAAATTTGGGAAAGTACTCCATTTCCCCGAATCATTAGCACCACGTGGCCAAAATACATCCCACCTTTAGCCTTTTACCAATCTACTCCTTATTAAGCTTAAATTAAAGTCCTCTTGATTATTAATGCTTTGTCACTTATGAATTATTTTGCATAACCCTCCTTTTGTGAGTAGATGTTGCTTTTTATTGCACATGCATGGATTTGTGACATTAGTACCTTTTCAAGGATGGTAATTGATTGCAGGGACATTTGACAATAAATCTAAGATGTTGAGAGTTTGAATTCTTTCCCTGAATGACCATTAAAAGTATTGCTTGAGGACAAGCAAACTTAAGTATGAGGTGTTTGTTGTGCGCCTAATTTTCCATTTTTTACACTTACTTTTATATCGATTTCTGTAAACATTTCATGCATTTGCGTTAGAAAAGTACATATTCTATGTAGTTTACCCTTATTTGCCAAATTATGGAGTCTACACTAGTTTCAGTTTAATTTCGCAGAAATCGGACGCACTTTGGAACTTAAAGGAAAGTCATGAAGAAGCTAAGGATGGTGCAGCTGGAGAAAAGCCCACTTTTCACCATTCATCATTCTGAATCAAGCTTTGATGTCTTCATGAGAGTTGTAGCCCTCGAAAAGAGCTTTCCAACGCATGCTCATATGCATCAATCGGACAAACGAGAACTCGGGAAAGTGCGTTTTAAGAACAGAGCATAATGCTGAGCTCGAAACTGTTATAGTTGACGTCGACCACTTCTAGTCGAAATCGAGTAATCCAGAGCCCAGAAATCCACACGGAGTTGAGCAGATTACTCGAGGAGCCAAAGTTTGTCGATGTCGAGTAGCCTTACTCGATGTCGAGTACACACGTCGAGTCCGGAAGGTGCCCGAGCTAGAGTGCAACCCAGGAGGAGAAAGCATAGTCGACGTCGACTAACTCTTGTCGAAGCCGAGGACAATCCAGTCGAGTCCGAGTCGAGTACGAGGACGAATCCGAGCATGAGGAGTTACTTGCAAGCCAAGGCACGACAAATCTATCAACATGGAGTCAAGATCTATCAAGATGGAAGGAATTTATCCACATTAGTCATAGTTTCCTTTTAGATTTAATTCTTTTATTTCCAAGTTTTATCTTAATGTTTTAGAAAGAAAGTTTAGATATAGATAGATTATTCTTTCCTGGATTAGCTAGGGAATAAACACTATAAATAAAGCCTTAGGGGCTATTTTCTAGGCATTGAATTTCAGTTCCAATTAGAGATATAGCGAGTAGAGAGAGAGAGAGAGAGAGAGAGACTTGTGGTCGAGTGGAGTTGTGAAGCGAGAGCGGAGTTGGCTTTGTTCGGTTGTAAGTCTTGTTTTATTTTATTAATGCAATTTAGTTCCTTTTTGTTATTGATGTGTTTATTCATGATGAAGAGCGAGTAGTCACCCAACTTCTAGGGTCGGGGTGAGCCCGACGGTAGCCATGTAAGGTAATGTGGTAAAGGTACAATCTTTTGATGCGATTTTGTCTTCTATCCCTACGAGCATGATTTTTTTGCGAAAGTTGAAGGTGATCCTTGTTTGTGTTATTGGAGCAAAAGTAATCTTAATACAACTTGTATTAATTATGTGAAAAAGGGTTAGTAACAATTAGGGTTTATGCGAAAGCCTCTATATTCCTATTTATTAATAACGATGGTTATTTGATGAAAAGGCATGATCTTTTATACCTTATGCATTATTTTATATGGTTATCGTTGTGGTGTTGATATCCCGATTCTGGAAGTCTTTTAGTTTATTGAATTTCCCACAATTTCCGTGTTGCTTCTGTTTGATTTATGTCATTGCAAAGGTCACATTTTTACACTAAAATGCACTCGACATCGCCTGAATTCTACTCGACGTCGAGTAGGTCTAGTCGACGTCGAGTACCCTGTTCTACTTGACTGAGGTAGTCGACGTCGAGAACTTCTGCTGGTCGAATTCGAGAATTTTCTAGAACTGAAAAGGCGGGCGCTGACATACTTCCTCGTGGATCGATCCTGACTACCTTCTACTACAACGGGAGGAAGTCTTGTATTTATTTGCTGAGACAGAGAGTCCGTTTAATTTCATATTTTATATTATTTTTATGCTAGACACATCCTCCTGCAACAACATTGGCATATTTCCTTCTATTTTCTCAGTGTCGTTTTGAATGTCGTTGAGGTCTCCCATGATTAGTATCGGCGATCTCTGTTTATTAACTATTCCATATATTGCATTCCAAAATATCATTTTGTCCCCTTCGCTAGACGGGGCATAAACAAACATTATCGCTATATCCATGTTTTTAATTTTAACTTCAATTATGAACATTCTATCATTTTTTAAAGCTTTCGAGGCGTTGGAGTATCTTATATGGATCCATAAACCTCCACTGTACCCATTATCATTTACAACAAAGCATTTATGAAAGCCAGCCTTCTTGATTTGGAAGTCAGTGTGTGGTTCTGATGTTTTTGTTTCCGAAAGAGTAAGGATATAGAGTTTATTCTTTTGCTTTATTACACTTATTTCTTGCCAAAAAAAAGTTCGTCGGGAACCTGAACATTCCAATAGCCTATATTAATCATAAATGAAAATTTTAATATGCCTTGGAGTAATGTATTTGATCATCTCGGTGGCCTTGGTTAGAAGGTAAGCTAAATACAAATCATCCTACTACTAATTCTATGGATTACATTAAAGATGAGCGAGAAATAGTTCATGACCCTGGGCAAACAATCCTCAAATCATTTTCCTGTAGCTGTTGATACAAATTAGAATAGTTGATGGGGCATCAAAGCCACCACAAACTATCCTTGTTTTGGTATCATGGTTAAGGTTGAGTTGTTGGTGTAAGGTTTTGGTGTAGCTAGCCACCACACAGTCCAGGATCACCTCTTGCTTGGTTGTTCCACTACAACCCCTCAGGTAGAGGTTCGATTCCTAGAGAGAGATAGAGATAGAGATAGAGAGAGAGAGAGAGAGAGAGAGTAGGAATGTGTATAACTCCCTTGATTTTGATGATTCATGGGAAGTGGAGTCTCTTATTGACAAAGTAGATATAGAGGATAGAAAATTAGAGACTCAAACAATCCATTCAAGTGATCCTCGTACTATTAGTTAACATTCAATAGATGATGACTCTATAAAGGATTTTGCTGAAGTTCTATCAAGAAGATCATGAGAACAACCAATGCTTGGAAAATCCACTGTTTAATTGGATACACTTGCCGGTTGTTGAAGAGCTTTTAATGACAAGGTTGTTAAATAAACAGTAGAAATGACGTATGTACGTAGTCATGTACAGAAGGTAACTATATATCTTTTTGGCCAAATTGGGTAGTTATACAATTTTCATGTTTTTTTTGGGTAAATATACCTTTGAAGATTTTGTTTTTTGTTATGATAGATTTGCCCTTAATTTGATTGTAACAACTAATTGTAGAATCCCTAATTAATTCTAATTCCATTGACGATCATCTCATTCCATCAACACTCGTTCTTTTCCATTCATCTTTTCAATTAAGTGAAGCTCATCCCATTTCATCTTCCCTCAAGCACGGTGATTGCGAACACATTGAAGGTTGGTAAATTTATTTTATTTGAGAACCCTAATTCAACCACTAGAATTAGACGGCTCGATACAAAAACAAAAACTCGTCATTACCGTTTGTAATTTCCAAAAAAGAACGACGATGTAGGGTAGATGAAAGCTTCAGGGAATCAATATCATACCTACGGATACAAATTAGGTATGTCAATGGCAAGAAAATTTTGAGTAATCGATCGCTACCTATTGTATTCACTTCCTGTTATTTAGGGACAATAACTTAGGTTACAATAATCGTTATTTATTTTTACAAGAATTGTATGCTACTTTAATTGATACATTTCGTTACCAAAATTTGGTCATTACAGGAAATCATTCATTACAATAATTGTATGCTACTGTAGTTGGTTACAGTAATGGGTACAAGAATTTGTTCATTACATAAATCATTCATTACAAAAATTGTATGCTACTGTAGTTGGTTATAATGATTTCTTATAGTTCAACTCTACAACACAAATGTGGGCATTGTAATTGGTAGAAGATTTCATTCATTACAGGAATTGATTACATGAATATTATTGTATTATAGGAATGTGATTTCTTGTATGTAACGGATGACATTGTATTACACATGACTATTATCATATTACATGAATGATTAAAAAAAGGATAAAAAATATCATCATCCACCAATATCTTTCATGAATGATTAAAAAATATCGTACGTATTACATGAATGATTATAAAAGGATAAAGTTTGTTAAAATATTTTCATTCACCAATCCTTTTTAAAAAGGATAAAAAAAATTTAGGATAAAATTTAATTTGTTAAAATATCTTCATCATCAATCATTTTAAAAAAGGATAAAATTTGATTTTAAGGGTAAATATGTAATATCCATCTTAAAAAGTTACAATTAACTAAAATAAAATTGAAGGAGTACAATTACTTAAAAAAAAACTTGAAAGGAGGTATACTCCACTAGGACTGAAAATAATCCGCGTGTACCCACTCCACCCGCATTAATTTTGCTGGTGAAAACCCACAAAAAAGTGGGCGACGGGTGGAGCGGGTGCCGGTGATGCATATATATATATATATATATATATATATATATATATATATATATATAAAATGTGTGTGACTTTACTATTTTACCCTTTTCAAGTTTAACTTCTACAAACCATAATCCTTGAATAGTACTTTGCCCACCAAATTTCAATTAGAATGGATATGGCCTAGGATTGCTCTTTCACGTTATAACAAGGGATATACTGAATTAGTATATGATTAGTATAGAGATATATATCCTTCCACTTTTAAATTTCAATTAGCTCGTGATTTCAGTGCTTTGCCGATAAAAAATATAAATACATAAACACACCTCCTTTGTAATTTTGAGTTAGAATTGGATTACTTGTGTTGATTTGGTTTTTTCTTTTGTTTCACCCATTGGGTACCCGCTCCCCTCGCATCACCCGCGCGGGTCGGATGCTGGTGAAAAAGTTTACGGGTGATGGATGAAGCGAGTGAAATTTTTTACCCGCATGACGGGTGATGGAGTGGATTCATCCACCCATAACCCGCCCCATTTCCACCCCAACTCCAGCCAATTTCCCCTATCTTTTTTCATGCTTTAATATCATGTGTTGCAAATAAAAATTTAATATCTAATCACCTCCGGTGTTGAAGGCCAATTTCACCACCTTACACCTCCATTGGCCCCGACTTTCCATGCAAACAAAGAATAGACGGCTATAACACATTCCAGTTTGGGAGATCGGTGTTCGACAAAAGTATTCACCAACTTGGAAATTAAAGCCGATGTCAAGGCCAGGTGATTGTGATACTTTTGTCATGCCACTAATTAAAATACCCCCACCTCTGGGGTATGGTAAAAATATATGCTCAACTTTTAAATGTAATTAAAATACCCTAATTTTTTAGGGTAGTGGTAACATATTAGCATGAGTTTTCTCGTTGGTCAAAAATGCTGACAAGACAGCCTACATTGATTTTGTTTTTGACAATGCAGCCTGCATGTAAGCCTTCTTACAAATTAGTACTAAAATCGGGTTTTCTTAAACGGTTTCCTTAAGGGAAAAATGCACCAACAACAAAATTAAACCCGAAAAAACGAAATTGATTCAACCAAGCAACTAATCCGGTCAAAATTGCCTCAAATTAACACAACACGATTATTCCTAACACCAAACCGACAACAAAAAACTAAACCGAAAACAACAGCAACAACAAAGAGGGGAAAAAAAACTTATTCAGCTAAGTCCGTGAACGAATCAAAAAGGAAGAAGATGTGAGAGAGACAACTCAAGATAACCGACCACAAGGGAGGAAAAGTGTCATTGAAGGGGAAATATGAGTTGCCAGGAAGATCGGAAGACAGCTCAAGAGGCGATCACGAAAGAAGATAGGAGGGAGGAAAATGCATGGTGTATGAAGCCGGTCCAACTTTTTATTTTTTTTCCTAAAGAACCCGTTCAAAAAAAACCCTTGTAAAAAATTAACGTAGGATGTCTTGTCATCATTTTTTACTAGTGAGAAAACTCGTGGTAATATATTACCACTACTATCAAAGGGCGGGATATTTTATTACTTTTGAAAGTTGAGGATATATTTTTACCATACCCCCAAAGGTGTGGGTATTTTAATTAGTTTTCCAAATATATAACTCCCTTTAATATAGTCAAATATTATAGTACAAAATAAAATAAAATCTTCAACAACGAGTGGGTATTAGTACTCCTATATAGCGTGTATCCGGCCAACGGTTCTTTTTCTTCTCGATTTAATCTTTCACCCAGATTACTCATGATCATTCTGATATTCTTGTGTCTTAGGTAGGTCCTGTTATATCTAGAATTTCTTCAATTCGTAAGCAAGATCCTTTTGTTCGTAAATTTGCATTTGATGAATAAATATGCCTCATCCTTTGTGTTCATCGCATAAAGAACAACCAGTGGGTATTAGTACTCCTATATTAGCTAGTCTCTCTTTTGTAGGCAGTCTCTTTTGGCTTTTTTTTCATAAAAAGCTTATTTTATTTTATATTGGGGATAATATTCAACTTCTATTTCCATATGTTTGTTATGATTTTCATTGCACTAGACGATGTGTACCATCCTCCCCTATCTGGCCACTAGTATAGCCTATATGGAAATAGATTTACTCGTATAGGTATATCCATGATTTCCTGTACGAAGTTTTGGTCTAGATCTTGGTTTAATCTTTTCTTCTACCATTTACTTCCTATAATGTAGTCACTAACTCTCCTGTTGTGGTGAATGCTGACTTGGGGTTATCCTACTTATAAGTGGTGTAGTCAAAACCCAATTATCTTCCCAAAACTTTATTGATTTTCCATCTCCCAATGTCCACGTGAGGCCCATTTTGAACTTTTATAATTTGAACTTTTCTATTAAGGTGCTGATGTTTCTCAATTTGTCATGATCCGTTTCCTCTCCGCTTGTAGTTTAGTATGCCGGTTTCCTCCAAATACTTATATATTATTATTTTGACCCAATTATTCTTTGGTTTCGCTAGGATCTTCCAAATCAGCTTGATCTGAAGTGCTTCGTTCATGTCTTTCAATTTTCCAATACCCAGACCACCTTTGTTTTTTGTATTTGCAGATTCTGTCCCTACTGATTAGGGATCTATGTTGTAAGTCTTTATTCCAAAAGACACTTTTTTTTAATTGGTCTAGCTTCTTATGGATATTGGTAGGCAGCATAAAGCTCATCATGATGTATAACAGTTTGAGGACATATTTGAATCTATAAGTATGGTTCATCCTTGTTGTGAGAGAGTGTTTGCCCTCCATTTAGACAATATTTTCTTTGATTTGCATATTATACACTCGAAGGTTTGTCTATTTAATTTTCCATTAATTATAGGACATCTTAGATAGTTTTCTAAGGATCTAGTGTGTAAAATTTGAAGATTTTCTACCAAGACTTAAATCCCTGTTTTGGTGACCCCTGAGGTACTTTGGATGGTGGACTCATATGGTGACATTTGCAAAAATAACGATATTATCTACGAAGGTTAAGAAATGAATACTAAGCTCCCTTCTACCAAATTTAAAACTGATTAAACCGGTGTTTGATCTTGATTCCAGTTGTAATTTTCTTACCAATATTTCTGCACCTAAGATAAAAATAAATGGCGAAAATGGGTCTCCTTGTCTGATTCCCATTGATGGTAGAAAAATGTATGTAGGCCCATTGTTAACAAGTACTAAAATGAGGCAATTGTGATACATTCTTTAATCCGGACTACGAATGTGGGGTGAAAATCGAATATCTTGAGGATCTTAAAAAAGAAGTCCCAGTTTAGTCTATCATAAGCCTTTTCCATATTAAGTTTGATTGCTATCCACCCCTCTACCCTTTCCTACTTTTAAAGGCAGGGAAGATTCCATGTGTTATCATGGACCTTGTCTTGAATTGCTTTATCTGACACAAATGCACCATGGAGTGGATGGATCGGTTTTCCAATGACCCGTTTTAATCTTTATGTTATTATTTTAGAGATTATTTTGTAAATGATTGAACACAAACTAATAATTGGTATGCAATTATTTGTTGATGATGGGTTATCAATATTTGGTAATAAGGTTGTAAATGTGTGGTTGACTTGTCGAATTATTTTTTCCAAAAAGGAAGAATCTTTTAATTGCCTTGATGACTGATGGGTCAATTATGTCCAAGTAGGTTTTATAGAACTCAACAGTCATCTCAGTAGGTCCAAGTGATTTGTTTTTACCCAAATTGAGTAGTCACTCTTAATTTCACTATTAAAGGATGGTTTTATAAGCTCCTCATTCCAAGGGTTTTATTAGGCCTAACTACTTTTACTAATTCCTTCTACTCTATATCCAAATTGAGTAGTCTATAAGCTCCTCACTATTAAAGGATGTTTTTACCCAAATTGAGTAGTCACTCTTAATTTCACTATTAAAGGATGGTTTTATAAGCTCCTCATTCCAGGGGTTTTATTAGGTCCAACTACTTTTACTAATTCCTTCACTATTAAAGGATGGTTTTATAAGCTCCTCGTTCCAGGGGTTTTATTAGGTCTAACTACTTTTACTAATTCCTTCTACTCTATATCCTTGTTTTAGTCGTTTCTCAAAATCCTTTTGTATCTCTTTCTTGATATTCTTTTCTCCTATTACTTATGTCCCCTTAGTAGCTATTATTTGCCTTAAGTTATTCATATTTCTCCTCCCGACCCATAAGTAATTTAGTGAAAACACCCCGAATTGGTGTGAGCAAGTTTTATCTGGTTGGTTTTTTCTAGATTGTTGATTCCAATATATTTTGTGGTATTGGAGGAGAGCCTCTTTCTTTTTTAGAAGGTTAGATTCTTTATTTGTTATATTTAGTTCCTGATCTTGTGTTGTTGAGCTTTGTATTCTAAGTAGTTTATCTTCCGCCTTCTTTAATTGGCGAAAGATGATTTCAAAGGTTTTCTTATTTCACTCTTTTGCTTTTAATTTTAGGATTTTTGTTTTAAATGTTAGCTGAAATATAGCTGAGCCATTACAGTTGGCTTCCCATGCTTGTTTGACAATATTTCTAAAATCTCTTCTTTGAAGCCAACTGCTTTCACATTTGAATAGTGATGCATTGAAAGTTTCACCATTGATAAGGTCCATGGAAATTAGACAATGATCGGATGTGGAGAACGCATGGTGGGTGATTTGTAAGTTTAGATATTTTCCAGTGATATGATTTTGGACTAGTACTTTGTCCAGTCTTTCGTAGATATTATTCAGTCTAATGCGTTTCTTTCTCCAGGCATACCGATTACCACAAAGGGTAGATCTGTCAACTCATAGTTTTTTTTTTAGATCTTTCAATCTCTCAAATCGCTTTGGGTTGATTTATGCTCCACCTAGTTGACGTAGGGGAGAATCGGATATGAAAATACAAAGAGTATAACCTAATTGCAATCCTAGCATATCAAATAAATGCAAGACTCCCTCGTTGTAGTAGTAGAGGAATCAGGTTCGATCCACGAGGAAGCATGCCAGCGGAATCCCAAGTAGTGCAAATCTACGTTCTGTATCGACTGAGAAGCACTCGACGTCGACTGAGTTGAGTCATTGTCGACTCAGTGTTGTCGATCTTGAGTGATAACCTGCAAAACACAAGCAACAATCGATATCGAGTCGATGACTCGATGTCAAGTGGTCAGTAGCCGATGTCGACTGGCTCAGAAAACTGACAGTTGATCCAGGTGACTCGATGTCGACTGAGGTACAGTCGATGTTGACTGAGGTACAGTCAATTTCGAGTGAGATAAAAGTAATCGTGTGTTTTGGCCAAGATGGTTGAAGAATAAAATGATGGCAAAGAAGAATGGTCAGAAATAAACAAGGGGTTGTTGAGTTTTTCGAGGACCCAACGAACGACAGAATATCGAATGTAAACAATTATAAAATAAATCTTCCAAAGCCAAGGTTTACCACAACGATAACCATGCAAGTGAAATAAATAAATCGCAAAGGCAAGTACTTTATCGATAAATGACAAGGCTTTCACCAAATCCGACAAACAGGCATATAAATCTTTCAATAAATAAACCTACATGCGTCTATCCTTTTCATAAATAGAGTTATAAACTTTCGAATAGAAACCCTAATTACTACCCAAGTTTTGCAACATGAGTTCCTTAATATTTCAATCAAAGATGAAGACACAAGAAAGATCGAGATAAAGTACCTTTCTTTCGCGAGTTACCAATCCACCGCCATGGCTATCGTTGGGTTCACCCCGAGCATAGCAGAAGGGAGCATTAAGATTATGAATTAACCAAGGTACACATAATATCAAGCTACGAGTCGATATTCAACATGTATTCAACTTCCTACACATCCAATTAGTCCTACGAGTCCTAAAGGGATATGATTGCCACTTGGGTTAAGGTTCACTACGAGGAATCTACAAAACCCTAGCAATTGAATGAATCTACTCTAACTAGTCGGCCAGGCTAGAGAGAATAAAACACATTCAAGCAATTAAGCACAAAGAAGTCGAAACATTGCAATAGGAATAAGAACTAGATTAAGAAACTCACAATTCAACAATCAAAGATCCAAATCGTAGGCGAAACCTTGAGAGTTTAGTTGCTCATGCTCAACGGCGCTCTCAACAATGGAATAATGTGCATAAGGTTAATGAAAGAATAACTATAAAAGCCTTAAATAGTCTAGAGAAAGTCGGCCCAAAATAACATAATAAAACCCTAAGTAAAATCCGGAGTCGAAGTTCAGCTACTGCACGGGCCGCGGGGCGGCCGGCGATCAGCGAATTCCTGCGTTCCTTCCTTCGAGCCGTGGGGCGGCCAGCGATGCTATGGGGCGGCCTGTGGTTCTTCCGAGCTTCTTCCTTTTTGTCTCCAGCAGCTCCTAAGTACTTCCTTAACTTGTTTCCGCTCTTTTCAATATCATTTCACCTCCAATCTACTTTTTCTGAAATAAACCATAAAATCATGTAGATTCCGCCTCTTCTAACTCAACAAATGAAAATGCAAATTCAACTAAATAAATGCAATATTCACACCTAAATTATCCTAAATGAAATCTATTATGCACTACTAAATATTCTCTATCAAATTCCCCCACACTTATACATTTGCTTGTCCTCAAGCAATAGAAAACTTAACTCTGCAGCCCCACAGAATAACAATTCATGTATCCACACCTCAATATTCTTTAAGTGCATGAAAACTAGCAAACACAAAAAATTAATAACATCATAGCACATAATTGGAATAATCAATGAAATCAGGCAACCATATCCATTATAGACCTCACAAAGGAGATGTGTTTCACTCTCACTCAAGTGTTTGGGTTTAAATGTTTACGGTGAAAACTCAATCTTCAAAAACTTAGCTACAAGAGCCTTGCACTAGTGTTCTAAATCTCCACTGCTGGTGACTCTACACACAACAAAAATCATGAGGTCTTTCAATTGGGTTGTAATGGGGCCAAGGTAGAACATATAAGGTATGGAACAATTTTGGTCATGTGGTGCTCATAATCCGGGAACTAAGGAAGCTACCAAATCATAAAACCACTCATAACTTCTCATACCAAATCTCTATAATGCCAAACAACACCAATCTCAAGCATAAAACTTTAGAAACCATACTCAACTCATTCCTTTATTCTTTTTCTTTTCTTTTCTTCTTTCTTTTTTTTCTTTTTTTTTTCAATCATTCATGCTATATCAAATGATTTTCCTTGACTTTCACCCCTAAGTGAATTTTATCCTCCTTAGGTCCCAAGTAATAAAAATGCTAGCAAGAATCAAACATCTCATAAGTACACCTCCAACATACAATCCACCACTACAAACCATCATCCACACTATAGATATTCACCAACTAGTCCTAAATTCCCGGATGGGGTCAGGCTATCATTGGCTATGGAAAAATCTTGTGGAGCTATAAAAGAATAGGCAATTAGGCTCAAACTGGCTTAAAGCAGAGGATAATATGTAAGGTGGGAATAGAGTCAAATACGGCTAATAAAGGTGCCTCAATCATGTTTAAGTCATGTGCAGAAATCATAATATGCAGCCTTGGACAAGATATCTAAATGCAAGTCAAAGAGGAAGTAATTAAAGAGAGTACACACAACAAGCAAGAGGACTCAATAAAGTGTAGTCCTGAATAGGCCAAAATAAGCTCACCAGGTCATGTCTAGAACTTCAAGATCACCCAAAAATTCAAGATTTTATGTGCTCAATTATTAATCAATCATGCCCACCAAATAGTATAGAAAACATATATCAAAGGCTTCAACAATCCAAGCACATCATGGGGCATAGATCTCAATAGAAAATATAGAGGACAAACGGCATCCACATGGGGAAATAAGACCTATTCCTAATAATGCAAGAACTAAAACTTTGTTTTTTTTTTTCATTTTTTTTCATAAGAAATAATGGTAGAAACTAAATATGCATACAACCAATAAACATGCAACCTTAAAACTTAAAATGCAGTGCAAATTAGAACCAAAATACAGAGAGTTTGCAAGTCTTCTCCCCCACACTTAGTTCTGACATTGTCCTCAATGCAGAAAAGAGAACAAAAACATCAAAATAAAAATAAAAGGGAAAAGAAAAGAAACAACTGACATGCTCACTACTGAGGTGGTGGAGGCGGCGGATATGGTGGGAACTGTGGATAGGCGAATCGATAGAAGTCCTCTTGCCTCTGCCATATCTGCTCCTGCATCCGTCGGATCGTCACCTCGCTCTCAGAGACCTCCTCCAGGTGGGAAGTCAAGCCACGTATATCTCGACGAATGTCGCCGACCTCCACGTACAGCTGCTGGTTGTGGTCCCACATCGCGTCCTGGCGTTGGTGCATCCGCTGCTGGTTCTCCCACATTGCGTCTTGACGACGCGACATCATCTGCTGATGCTCCCACATAGTGTTCTGCTGGAGACGCATATCAGCCATCTGCTGTGCCAGCGAGTAGTTATATGGACCAGCACCTCCAACTGTGCCAGAAGGTCCAGCTCCTCCAAAATCCGTCTGAACTCTGGGAACATCCTTAGCATCTTCCTGCTCAGCATCAGGAACCTGCTCCTCCTCCTCATCATCATCCTCATCCATCTCATCCCCCATATAGAAATCAGCTGTTGTAGGGCCAAAAGGGAGATGACGGGGCAATCTCCACTGGATCCTCCCCTAATGGCCTGCCCTCCAGATCCACATCGGAGCTCTACCGTCCAGGTGGCCAGTTTTCCTCAGCTGGGCTTCATCATACAGAAATGAGCCATGCTGAATGTCATGGACAACGCTCATATCGATGCATGCGCGAGCAATGAGGGTGATAAGACCCCCAAAGCTGATGGTCGCCCTGTCGCGCTTGTCCAAAATATCTTTGCAGTTCATCAGGAACAGATCTACCCAACCTGGAACCACAGGGCTCTCTGGCATCAGACACCACAGAAATGACATGTCCTTCAGCGAGATCTTGTTGACCTCAGCCTGTGCGAAGAAGGTGTTCGCCAGAACCTTGTGAATCAGTCGTAAGGTAGGATGGCGAATGCTGGAGTTGTACTGGCCCTTCTTGGCCTCAAAAGGCACCCTAGTAAATGCCATCCAGAAAGCCACAGGGCCCTCTCCCTTGCAGACATCAAGTCAACCAGCGGTCGGCGCAGCAGTAACACCCAGAATCTCTGCCAATCTCTCCTTTGACATCTCATGTCCCCTCCCCAATAATCGAAACTCAATGGATGTACGTCCCACACTTAAAGTGGCTAGAAACTCCTTACATAAACTCGGATAAGTAGGAGCATTCTTCTCTAAAAACCCTCATAGGCCCCCATGCTCTAATAGTTGCCTAGTGCAACTATTAGAGCAGTCCATCTCTAATAGTTGCCTAGTGCAACTATTAGAGCAGTCCATCTCAAGGTAGGCTCATGAAAGAATTTTGTTACAAAGAAGTTTCTAGTGTTCAAAGCAGTCCATCTCTCCTTCTGATTTCTATTCATTCCATGTGGTCTCGACATAGTGAATCTGAGCTAAGAAATATTACCCAAAAGAATTGAAATCAAAGAAGAACTCATGGAAAACGGCCTCTGCAGTGGCCGCGGGGCAGCCGAAGGTGGCGACGGGGCGGCCGGCGACGAGGAAGGCCGCAGGGCGGCGGGTCAAGTGACGGGGCGGCCTAAGATTTTCCGGATCTGTGTACTCCGACGTCGAATCTTCTCTCCGACGTCCCAAACCGTCCTTCTTTGTAGTGGATTCGAAGGAAATTCTCTAGAATAACTTGGGAGGAGCGATTTTTTGTGTAGATCTAGGAGAATGAGGTGGTGGGGTGGAGTTTTTGTAGAAGGGGGATGGAAATAATGGGAAAGAGGGTGATTTTGGTGAAAGAAGGAAGCTTGGAGGAGGAGTTTTAATGGAGTTTCTAAGAGGGAGCTTGAAGGAGGAAGAAGATAGAGGGTTTGTGAGGGGGCGGCGGCTGATAGAGATAGAGAAGAAAGGGATGGATAGGGTTTTAATTTTGGTAGAAGATAAGCTCTAGGTTGAATCTTAACCGTGTTAGGGTTATTTGGAGATAAGGGTTGCTAGGACTCGTAGGACTAGTAATTTACCTAAGATCTGGACAAGGACATTGATAGGAAAAGACAAGAACTATAGGCTGAAACAAGGATCGAATTCATCAATCGAAGTGATAAATTGTAGGTGAACCTATTCCTCTCCACTGCATTCTACAAACCAATTCACTTTGTTTGCTTATTTCCACTTTGATAAAAGGCGGATCTTTTCACACCAAAAACCCCTCATATTCTCTATTAGCGATTATATTTGCACTTGAATTGAATAGATTTCCCTGTGGATCGATCTCTTGCTTACACACTATACTAGTTGTGAGTTTGAGTATTCTTTGGCAAGAACAACGACAGGTTTTCCTCTTGTCACTCGCTCATAGTAACCAAAGACATGATTGAAAAGACATAACTTGCATAAAATAAACTCAAAATCTTTACAATCTCGGCCCTCCAACTCTCGCAAGAACGCCAAAACCCTAAAAGCTTCGAAACCCTAAACCCTCTACTAGATGTGTTTCTGCTTCTGAGATTGAATGAATAAAAACCATCCCCTAGGGCTTTATTTATAGCCTCCAATCCTTGCTACCCAAGTGCAATTCTATCTAAACTAGAAGATAAAACTTAATTAAAGAAGATATAAATCTAAAATAGGTAAATAAAATATCTCCATAGGGGAAAAAGTCTTTAACCCATAAGGATAGAAACAAACTAATTAGATAAAAGATCTCTTCCTTCGTGTGCAAGTAGTCCATCTCCAAATCGGATTGATCCAAACGCGCCTCGGCCCAACAAGATCTTCAATCGACGTTGACAAAGATCCAATCGATGTCGAGTCAGTCACTCGATCTCGAGTCAGGTCAGTAGATATCGAGTGCCTTGCTTCAGCTGCGTTGTGATGTCTTCACTCGACGTCGAGTCAATGTACTCCAGTCGATCTCAAGGTCTCTTGTCGAGTGAAATTCCAGTAGTTTGCCTTCCCAAAACTTAGCCAACTTCTTCATAGTCTTCAGTCGATGTCGAGTCAGTCAGTCGACATCGAGTGGAATTCTACACTTTTTGGTTTTGCTCCGAAATAGCTCCAAATTCTGCAAAATTAAACCAAAACTTGTGTAGACCTCTATTTCTTGCAAATAAGCATAAACTACAAATTCACTATATTCCCAACCAAGAATATATAAAATACTAGAATAAGAAGCTAAAATAAGTACAAAAATATGGCATAAAACATGGACATCACTAGTTTGTCTTCCCTACTTGCAATCTCGTTCGTGTCCCCCATTATTATACACGAGATATCTTATTCGTCTATGAATGATTTTATAACCTTTAACCAGAAGACATGTTTCTCCCATTCCCCTTGTGGTGCATATACAAAAATAATTTAGCAATCGAAATTAGTATTTGTGTTTGTGTATTTAATTGTGATGTGTCAATGTCGATAGCCTTCTAGTGTAATTATTTGGTGGGTAAGCAAATGAAATTTTCATACAACCCCTAATCCAACCGCTTTGACATTTGTTGGCGACCAGACGACATTGTCAAAACCCGCATTTTTCCATTTTTTCTAATATGGAATTTTATATGTTTTTGTTTCAAGTAATATGCTAACAATTAAATAGGCAATCCTTTTAGTTTTTTAAAGTAATTTGTTTATTACAAGCCCCTTCAATTTGTTTGTCATGAGTGGAAAGTTGGTTTAACTTTTGAATTCTTTCATTGTAGGAGTTTATATTTAATTCAGATCTTCATAAATTCATTTTTACTTCTTAAATTTAATTTACAAGTTATTTTCCCATTATAATTCAACATTTAAACTTCAATTTCCCAACTCTAATTCGACTATCAACTAACCTTTATCAAATTCTTCATTAAAACCTTGATATTTTATCAAAAAAATCTCCTTCATTTGATTATACTAAATTTTATTTTGTAAATAATTTCAAATAAATATATCTTTTTTTAATGGTTTTAAAAAATAACTAACCATATATGATATCTTATCAAAATTATAAAAATAACTACAACTATAAATATTTAACACCAAATATTATTTAAACACATGTCCCTAAGACGCATGCCTTAAACTAGTTTGATATTATTTTAAACAAATTTTCAAAAAACCTAAAAATGGCGCACGACTAAGACAAACCAATCAAATATCCGGAGGAAGCACCTCTGTTTTGTGTATCTCCTCCTGAAGATTCTCTGGAGAATTACATCCCTTGTTTTTCTTGTTTCGTTGTCCATATTAGTTCAATCTCTTCAAATATCTGCCCTAATAGTCTAATTAATTAATTACTTACCCGTTGTGATCGATCTTCTTCATTTTTCACTGATATACATAATAAGCTCGAGCAACAGAAGCAGAGACATTTTTGTATATATATTTCTGGCTTCTAACTCCCTCTTACCCACAGGTTGTTGATGTTTCCTTCTCTTTTATTATTTCTCTTACCACAATCAAATTTTTTTATTATTTTGCTTAATTCTTTACTGTTTGTTGTTACATTAATTGAATTGTTTTACAACATGTTTGTTTCTCCGCTCATGTATTCTTGTTTGCTTTTGTTTTCCTGGTCCATATTCAGGAATCTTAGATTTTCTTTCTTCTTTTTTCCTAATAAAAAAAATAATATTTGCATGAATTTTTGTTTAATTTTTGGCAATATATTGTTTATTTCTATGTTTTGGGTCAGAATACATACGTTTGTCTTAACACAAGGGAATTGTATCTTGTTCATGGCTACATTTTAGGTATGTGCTCATTAATTTGAAAAGCAAATTATTTAAGAAGTGCTTATTTGAAAAAATAAATGCATGTGTAGAAACAATATACGTGTTTGATGTAGGACATGTCGTTAATTCTTGTAATAATTCGCCTTCATGACGACATGGAATTTTATTAGCCAAGGAAGTTTTTAGGTGTCATTTGATATCATACCAATACAATTAATGTTTGATGTAGGACATGTCTGACCAGGGTAACTGATACTAGCCCCCTAACCCCTTATTAGCTAGCTAGTCCTTCCTATCAATGTTAGGCGATGACTGGAGTCGTGTGCACAGATACACATGCACTAGTATCATAAGCACATAAAGAGGAGTTAACACGCTTATTTATGTACAAATTAAGCTTTTTTACTCCATATTTTAATTTCGATGTGGAACACTTATCCTTTCCCATCTCAAACTTTTCATTTATACCTTGTTTAAAAGCCTTCCAGATCATTTATAGAGATGAATTCGTTATTTTTTGCCGCAGCAGAAGAACCACATTTATATTGAAATATGATATAACCCGTACATGGAAAAAAAAGCAGCATTATTTTATGCAACCTACAATACATTATTGCAGATATCGTGGTTAGTCATTGTTTGATGATTGAGAATATCAGAAAGTTGAGTCGTTGTGATCTCATCTCTTGGTCATTCTACTTGATTATCTCTAAAGATAGAATGTGATATAGATGGGATGTTGTTGCACTGACAGGGCAATTCAGTGGAAGTCGATCAACTTGGATTCTACAAGTATAAGCTGGGTTGATTCTTGTCCTTAACAATATAATCCTCCTGCCTGCAAGTAAATGCAGGTGGGGAGTAGATGTATGTTGTTTAAGTGAAGGGGGGAGTACTGTTATATGGATCCCCTGAGCTCCAGAAAAGCTCTCGATAGTGTATGTGGATTGCATGTGAAACCCCATGCACCATTCTCCTTGCACCAGATTCCTCTACACGGGGACCATTCTCAACTAGACTCATCTACCTCTTCCGTTGAATCTACCCAACAACGATTCTCAATTCAGTAAGTCACATGTATACAACTCATGCATTCTTATCATTTTTTTATCCATATGTTATCACTAAGCCTTTGTTAAGTATAGTCGAAGTTTGTTTACAATTTAGAAAGTTGCTAGAACTAACTTGATGTGTTCAATTTGTTAGAGCTCTTCCATTTCATTATAAATAGGAGCGAAGGACGGGTTGTATTTTCTTGATCAAGTTCTATACAAATAATAAAAATACATTGTCCTCTCTCTCTTTCCGTTGGTCATCTTCTTCATCCAAATTTCACATTTCACCACATTTAACATGGTATCAATTTGGTTTTCCGATCCAATTTCTTGTTCCATTGCTTTAATTCATTGTTCCTCTGGAGATTTTCTTCTGCAGTTATAGTTTTGGCTCCATTTTTCCTCTAGTTCTTGGTTTATGCTTTGTTCTTGGTGGCTACGGCGTTCGCTATAGCTTCCGACCCTCGATTTTCTCGTTCCACTTGCTTCTTATTTTGGTCAATAAAATCGCACCAGGTTGTATAAGGATCAACAAGTTATGAACTCTATGGCACATGGAAACAGTTCGATCACTGTGTTCTTTACAAAGCGCAAGAAGCTCTTGGAAAAGTGTTACATAATGCTTGAAAATAAAGGTTGTTCTTGTCGTTCATATTGTCCTTACATATGTTCTGCAAGATCAGCAAGTGGTTCAACTTTTACTGGGATGAAATGATTCTTTCTCCGTCATTCGGTGAAATATTCTAATGATTCATCCTCCTCTGTCCTTGGATGAAGTTTATCAGTTGCTTCTTTAGGAGGAAGAACAATGTACTTTACATGTTCCTGTTCAAAGATTGATCAAGACACCACTGCTCTTGCTTCCAATTCTTCAAGTAAGTCATCCTCAGGGTCTTAGTATCGTGGTTCTTCTGGACCTAAGAGCAACAATGCAGGCCCCCTTCATACTTACATGACTATTCTTGCACATTTCCTTCTTCTCTGCCCCATGTCAATTTGATCACATCTGATTTTTTTACCACCTTCATACTTTTTCTTTCTTTCTTTCTCACCTATCCTCTTATTCTGAATCCATTTCTTACCTTGAGGCTGATAATAATCCAAAATGGGTCATTGCTATGAAAAAAGAGGTGAATGCTTTGCACTCCAATGGCACATGGGATTTGGTTCCTTTACCAGTTTGTAGGGAAGAAAGCCAATGGTTGTAAGTGGGTGTTTAAGTTTAAACTAAAGGACCTTTGGGGAGGTACAAAGCCAAATTAGTGGAAAAAGGCTTTAATCAGAAACATGGGATTGACTATCATGAAACTAATTTTTCACCTGTTGTGAAGATGCCCATAGTGAGGATTTGATTTTTGTTGCAACTTCAAAGCATTGACCCATCCATCAGCTAGATGTGAGCAATCTCTTTTTGCATTGATTTCTTTAGGAAGAGGTGTGCATGTGAATGCCCAAAGGAATTCCTAATCCAAACAAGTATGTTTGTAAGGTCAAGAAATCCCTCGATGGTCTTAAGTAAGCATTCAGGCAATGGTTCCAAAGATTGGCAGTAGCTCTTGTTTCTCTTGGGTTTGTTTAATCCAAGAACGACTACTCTCTCTTTACTCACTCCTCTACTGATCAGTTGACTATTGTTGTTGTATATGTTGATGATTTGCTTATTAATTATTGGGTCAAATCAGAAGTTTATTGTTTCATTGAAGAAATTCCTTGACATAAAGTTCAACTTCAAGGTCCTTGGGTTACTTAATTGCTTTTTGGGTTTGGAGGTGTCTTACATTGATAGTGGCATTGTTCTGACCCAGAGAAAGTTCACCAAATAGCTCCTTGATGAAGTTGATTTGTCACAACTTTTGCCTGTGTGATCTTCTATCCCTCTCCATTGCAAACTTAGTGCTACTGATGGTACACCTCTCTCTGATCCTTCTGTGTATAGAAAGTTGATTGTCAAACTTAATTTTTTGACTCATAGTCGACCGGATCTATCTCACAATGTTCAGACATTAACCCAATTCATGTAGTCTCCTCATTCTTCACATTATGATGCTTTGATGCATACTCTGAGATATGTCAAGGGCACTATTGGTTGTGGGACTACTATTAAGGGATGTGATCAGCCTGTGTTGTCTGCATATTCTGATCCTGATTAGGCCTCTTGTGCCAGCACTAGGAGGTCCATTACAGGTCATGTTTTACTTCTTGACACACCACCTATCAGTTGGAAGTCGAAGATACAATCAGTTGTTTCTAGAAGTTCAACTTCAACTGAGTACAAAGCAATGTCTGTGGTTGCTACAAATGTAACATGGTTGGTTCGATTGCTTCATGATATGAGAATTGATTCTCTACAACTAGTGATCCTCCACTATGACAACAGGTCTGCACTTCAAATTGCAAAATGTGTTCCATGAAAGGACAAAATACATTGTGGTAGATAGCCATTTTACTTGAGACAAGGTCATGGAAGGTTTACTGCAATTATCATACATACTAACATCTCAACATCTTGCTGATGTTTTCACTAAGATATTGCCTTCCAATCAGCAGCAGTTGCCTCTCTTCAAGTTGAGAGTATCACCACCTACTCCACATTCTCAAATTTTGGGGGCCTATTGAGTATGGTCGAAGTTTGTTTGCAACAAGTTAGGAAGTTGTTCAAATTGACTTGTTGTGTTCAGTTCTTTAGAGGTCCTGCATGGCATTATAAATACGAGCTAAGGACGGGTTGTATTTTCTTGATTCAGTTTTACACAAATAATTAAAACACATTGTCTGCTCTCTCTATCTTTTGGTTATCTTCTTCATCCAAATTTCACATTTCACCGTATTTAACAACATTCATGTATCTTGTACTTGATTGTAGTTTTATATAAAACGACAATTGATATAATTCCCCACTTATATATATACCTTGATCTCTATCAGCAAAGTATGGCAGCAACGACCCAATTCTTTGCGACCAATCCATAAAGGTATTAGAGGAAACTATTATGTTTTTAAAATATATATATATATATATATATATATATATATATATATATATATATATATATATATAATATTTCGCAGCTGACCAAATTCCTCTAATTAACTTAATTAATTTATCAACTGGCAGGAGACCAAAGTGTTGTAGAAACAATTGCTAATGTCATAACATCACTTCCTTTTATTGCCCTTGGAGTCCAAGTGCCAAGGCAAGAACATTAATTTGTTCCTATATCCTGTAAATACTATGACATAAACATATTGAAGACTTTTTTTTTAATTTTTGTGCGTTATCATATTTCAATCTTTTTTTGTTGTCTAAATTTGACGATGCTGCAGGAAAAATTTGAATTGCAAGGTGTATGCTAACTCCTTAATTGGAGTTGGTGTTGCCTCTTGTTTGTACCATACCTCTAGAGGGAGACTAAGGAAGTACCTGAGATGGCTGGATTATACCATGATAGCTGCAACAACGGTGGTAAGATCAATATCAAAATATCAATTAAACATTCTACATCTTTATTTTCTATAAAAAATTTATGCTTTTAATCGTGTAATATAAAAATGAGAAATTGAAGTAATTCGTAGCTAGTTTATATACATGTATGCATGGATGCATGGATGCATGGATGCATGTATGCATGGATGCATGTATGTACGTATGTATGTACATACACGTATGTATGTACGTACGTACGTACGTATGTATGTATGTATGTATGTATGTATGTATGTATGTATGTATGTATGTATGTATGTATAGCATCAGATATCTCCAAGGACATCCGACCAGATGAGGTCAATAAGTCCATGATCGTTAACGAAGGAATGCCCCTGAAAATAGTGGCAAACGGCTACCATCTCCGACAGAATGGGACCGCATGTGGTCAATAAGACCATTATCACTAATGATTGAATGCCCTTTGAAATGGTGGAAATGGCCCACCATCTCAGAGGACATCCGACTGGCCCATATAAATGGTGGCAAAGGTGTACAACTTTATCAACCATCTCATTACTCGTTCTTGCAATATGAGATATCCAAACTTCTTGAAAAAATTGCAATTGTTTAAGTGTAGGCGTGGAAACCCCAACCCTAACCATAACCGGGGGAGGTAGGGTTGGCAGGTTTATGTGACCTAACGGGTTTGGAAGGTTGACATGCCCGGTCATGCATCATTGCGAAAATTATTGGGTTAGCAGGTTAGGCAGCAGGGTTTAGGTATTTTTTTCCCCGAAAAGTGTCAGATTCGATTAAAAAAAAACCTGATTCGTTTATGTAATTGTTATAAAGTCGTAAATTATGTATGAACTTTTAAGATAGGTTTGGGGAAAAAAGGGGATGAAGGGCTTGAACTAGTTTTCCGGATGCATACGTATCCTCCCGAGGAAGAGGAATTAAAGTCTATGTAGTTCTTTTAACTTTGTTATAAGTCCCGCTTATCTAGCCATCGGATTGGCCATTAGTTAAAAGTTCGGTGCAATCCTTGTCCAATGAGCTCCTCATTGATGTAGCTCTAATTCGAATCATTTGCCTCTGACCCGGTAGACAAAATATTCTTTTCAATTTTCTTCTCCGCCTTTTTCAAATCGGCAAGTTAAACTTGGGCTTTGATGTTCTCGGGGGTAGCCTCGAACTCTTCTCGGTTAAAATCTAGCCACCTTGCCTAAATAATTACTCCATTGCAATGGTGGAGCAGGGAGCTCCAAGTATTTGCCAGACGATTACTTTAAATGATGCAAATCGCCACCTTTCCACCCGACCCCACCATTCTAAAATGTCAAAATCTTCAGCCTCATCACCACGAAACTCAAAGTTAGTAAACAAATATTTTTTGAGCTCCAAGTGGGGGCTCGATGAGGTCCTTGATCTCTTCATGCCAAATATATCTCTAGCAAGGGCCTTATCCTTGTGTTGTATCCTGATATGTCGTGTGTAGTTTCCAAATCCAACCCATTTTTTATGTCTAAAAGTTGTTGAACAAAAATTGTATTTCGCAACACAACTTCCTTCAACTTGTTTCAAACTCTTTGTAAACCAAACTTTAAAGACCAAGCTTCTGATGCCGGGACATTTATCGATTCGCTTCTAGAGGATCCCAATCTAGCTTCCAATTACATATCACTTCTTCTGACTCGGCTAGAAACGATCGATCGAAATTTAGTACCTCTTAATCCTCTTATATAAATTACATAAACAACTAAAATAATTAAGGTTATTTATAGTGTGAAAACATCCTACACCCCAATGCGTAATTGATCTACAATGATAAGATTTGACCTTAGTAATGACTATTTAAAATAAAATAAAAATCAAGTGGACCCCGCAGGTCGACAGGTTTTAGGGAGGCTGGCCCTAACTTGAATCCGCTGAACCGTCGACTTGGACCCAATGGGTCGTCGACCCATGCCGACCTAGTGGGTCACGTGTTACTCGTGGCCTGTGGCCATGCCTATCTTAATGTATCGGTAATAATCATTTCAATTTCCCATGACACTTTCCACACTTCCCTAATAGGATTTGATAATACTATGAGGGAGTTGCCCTCAATATAAATCCGACTGTTGCCAAGATTTTTTACTCCCACAACACCCTTAAGAAGCACTAAAGCCTCGACCTTCAATGTTTTCTAGAGGCCACATTTTTTGTATTCTATGTAGTGAGCCTTGGTATGATGGTCCCGAATAATGTATCTAATTGTACTATGCCCTCGATCTACCAAAACTAAGTTTAATGTATATATCATGTTGGTGGTTTAACACATGCCTTTATTTTTTTGTATGTCTATTGTGATTATTGAGTCATGAGTGAGCTCTTTCCTCTTCGTCTTCACATAATCTCAATCCCACTTACCATTCTTTCTTATGATGAGAAATTGCTGATTTAATTTCCTCTCTTAAGGGGATATTCTGATATTCGAAAATAATTTTATTTCTAAATACAATCCACCAATGGGTTGCCAGAGAAGCTTTCTCTTTATTGCTTAAAGTCACACCCAAGGCGTTGAAACACTGCTTAAAATTGATGTTATGAGTATAAATGATTCTTTGAACTCTTCTTGTTATGCCATTGTACGTTAAGTTCCAGTTTGTTAACCATGTGATAGTCAGTGAAAAGGTATTTAACCTCTTCTACAAACGTACGCAAAAAAACACATGGCCTAGGAATGGAGATGCCCTATTGGGCTAAACGTTCCTTTGTGAGGAGTACATTTTGGATAAGCTTTCATAGAAATTTTTTAATTTTGAGCATTGTGTCAATCTTCCAAATCCATGAAGCCATGCTATCCACTTGGTCCCCGACCATTGAGATGGTTAACTTCACCATGGTAAACCATCCTCCATGATTCAATCACTAATAAAGTGTATCTGGGATCCTGCTAGAAATGATATGTACACTTAATACTTCTGTTAGTACTTGTTCTAATATTGTTTCACGAAGATTATCTACAACCCATTTTCCATTCTGAATGAACACGCTTACATGAGTATTAATGTTAATGTTGTATGAAATAGTGATTCTGTAAATCAAGGGGATTGTACCCACCTATTTATTGGTCTAGAAGTTGGTGGACTCACCATTGCCAATATTTAAGACCAACCACTTTTTGAAGGTTGGAAGAAGATTGCACGTATTCTTCCATTCCCACGATATGACAACTTTTTTTTTCCTATATTGCAATAGATTAGTCCTTTGAAGGTACTTTCCATTGATAACTCATACCCAAATATTGTCCAATTCAACCAAAAATTTCCATAGTAATTTTATTTGTAGCGTTGTGTTGATATCCTTAGTTTTTCTGATGTCCATTCCTCCTACCTATTTTGGATGGCACATCTTATCCTAGCTAATTAGGAGGCTGGATTTTAGATTTTTATTTCAAAAGAAGGTTCCGTTGATTTGATCTAGTTCGTGTTACATCTTTGATGGAATCATAAAACTCTGCATGATATCATTTAGTTTGGTTTCGCTAAGAAGTTTGACTTGATTAAGATTGTCCGTCTTTCTTGCGATAGAGCATTTCCTCAAATGTGTTTTTATTGACCCACCCATTAATGATTGGACACCTAGACATTTCTCGATGAAGGTGATATTAGGGATTTGCAGGATCCCTTGGATCTCAGATACTCTTTAAAGATCCCTCTCACCCCAAAAATCCATACCTAATGGGAAGGGGATGAAATGTCATTGCATTTCAGTCACATGAGAAATATTGCAATTAAAAATAGAATTATTAGTAATATACTAAAACAGATATCTGAATTCTTTTTTTGGTGCAATTTGTTTATGTGTCATTTGATGGTGCAACATGACTTGAGGTTTTATAACACATCAATTAATGATGATCTAATATATTTAAGTCATGTTACATAATGACCTCGTCTATTTTACCCACGTATCATCCTAAAAAACGCGGATAACAAATACAATTTATTTATTTATTTACTTATAGTAACATATATTAAGCCAGCGAATTGAATTAAGAAGGTGGTTGTATAAAGTGACCTTAAAAGCACAATTGTTAATCATGTGTAGTGCCTTTCAAGGGCGCTTAGGAATGAGAAAAGGAACCCAAAACTACTCATGGCAGTATCTGGTCTTTGTTTGCCCTTCCAGCCTCTTGCAGTGTCTGCCATTCATACTGGTATTATAGAGGTGATGATCTAAACCTATATATATTTAAATGATATGAAAATGTTTTTCACTTGTTATTTTTGCCATTTTTACAACACAGCATGATGTTCAATGGCTGCAAACAATTGCACATGCATTTTTGCATCATTTATGAAGCTTTACATAGTGTTTTTGCATTTAAGAGCAATGATCGAGGACAACAATGCCTACTTGGTTTGGCAGGTTTCTTTTGCAAAGAGAGCTTGGAAAATCCAATGTTGAGAACCACCCATAATGTTCACACATTGTCAACCATGTTAGGGGGTATTCTATTTATTGCCGATGATATTTTTCCAAGAACCCCATTCATCCATGCTAGTTGGCATCTCGCTGCTGCAGTTGGTGTTGCCACTTGCAACAAGCTTCTTGAGTAGTGCAACTCTCCTAATTAAATCAAATCCGTCGTGATCTAGAAACTATATGACATAATGATCATGGTGGATTCTAGATCATGGCAAGTTAGGTCTCTCTATAAATTCAGTCATGGTGGGTTGTAAATTAAATCAACGTACGTCACTCACTCTGAGATAATAGGCAACTATATATAATTTCCTTGAGCGAACTGTGTGCTTTCCATGTTTGAGATCGAATTGGTTTTTTTTTTTTTTTTGTGTGTGGTGTGGTGCGGGGGGGGGGGGGGGGGGGTTAAGGAAATACATAAGAATCGAGCTAACACAACCTAGTATAGGGCATCATTCCAGACAAGAACCCAAAGTTTTGTATCATCATACAACCTATCGTTAGCAAGGATACTATATGCCACATGAGCAATCCTATCGACAATAGCATTTCCTTTCTTGAAAATATGACGAATAGAAACAAAAATTAAAATAAGTAAGCAATAATCTCGTATCCGTTTATAAGAGTTCAATACTCAGGGCCGTTCAAGTCACACAACAAGGATAAAAATAATTGTCATGTTATCGATCATGTGCTCGTGTAATACCATTATCGACAACAACATTTGATTTCTTGAAAATATGATGAATAGAAACAAAAATTAAAATAAGTAAGTAGTATTCTAATATCCATTTGTGAGAGTTCAATACTCCAAGGCAAGTTCTAGTCACCCAACAAGGATTAAAATAACTATCAAGTTATCTCCTTCTATTAGCATATTAGCAATCCCCAATTCCCGTGCTCGTGTAATACTCTTATGAAGCCCAAGAGCTTCCGCATAAATTATATAAGTATTACTGCAAGTACCCCCGACCTTGGTAACAATATTTGCATTTGAGTCCCATATGACAAATCTAAATGAAGCTCTGCCTGAGCATAGTTTGGAACCGTCAAAATTGAGAATGCAAGAATTTAGCAGTGGTTTGTACATTCCAATGACAATGCATGATCCGCTTTTCCTTTTGACCTCGTGAGGTCCTTGAATTACCATAAAAAAGTATACCATCATTATCCAAAACCGAGTCAGTCTCATTATTGAAGTGCCTCACTTCGATCCAAGTTTGCTTACTTGCATTGTCATAATAAATACCTTGATATTTTGTAAATTTAATTACATCCAAAGCATTTCCAAATGTGAACTGATTTTTGTAAAACCATAATGCCGACCAACATAAGGCAATATCAGTCATATGTCTCATACTAGTACATGTCATAATTCTTTGTAACACTGCACCATGGTTGTGTAGGTCAAAGTTGATATATGTCAAAGGGGGAATACTTCAATTCATATTCCTCAAAAGCTTTGTAGGTCAAAGTTGATATTTGTTTCATCCTATTGCCAAAACCTTAAAAGAAATTGGAATTGAAGTTTGGATTATAGGAATTGTTACCGAATCGTCGGGGACTGCAGTCTCCAACAGCATTGACTAGCCTCCAAAACTCCTTCATGGAGTTGTGGGTACTATTCATTCGGATATGATGGGTCCCCGCATACCCCGCAAACTCTAGCTTGGACTTGAGCAAGTTGGGTGGCTAGGCTCTTCACTAGCTTCATGAGTAGGGTTGTTACATGAGCCCAACAGCTCAAGCTCGACTCGGGATCGGCTAAAAAAAGCTCGAGATCGAGCTCGTTCATTTGCCCAAACGAGCCGAGCTTGAACAAGTTTTTTAGCTCGCGCCGAGCCCGAGCTCGAAAGCTCGTTTTTTCCAAAAATGCTCTAGGGCATATAAGTGCTCTCTTCGTCTCTCATAAACGCTCCATAGCCTCTATCTTTCTTTTTTCATTTCAAAAAAGAAATGAAAAAAATTAGAGCTTCTCGTACACGCTCCATTCCGACTCTCTCTCTCTCTCTCTCTCTCTCTCTCTCTCTCTCTCTCTCCGGCTCATCCCCATCGACCTCTCTGAGTTAGCCGTCTGATCTACTCGAGAATCGAGATCCGTCTCTCATCGCTGGAGTCAAGTAGCTCCCAGGCCAGCCTTCGTCGAATGAAAGGCACCTCCGCCTAGGGTTCTTCGAACCTTCATCATTTGTAGGTATGTCAGTATGTATGGCTTTTGTTTTTCTGCGGTTGAAGTTATGGAAGGTGTAATTAGTTTTCTCTCTAATCTAGGGTTGTAATTCGTTTGATTTTATGCAACTCCTAGGGTTCTTCGTTTCTCTCTCGATTGGGGCTTTTTTTGAAGGTATTTCAATCACTCTGACCACCAGATCTGAATGAGGGGTTTGTCTTTCATTTTTTTTTGTTAAACAGATCTGAAGCTCTATTTTACTCATATAAATCTGGTTCATGAATCATAATTGTTAGATAGTTGGGTTTGAACCCATTTGAATAGTGGAATGGCATGTTGAGATTCTTGTTGTCATGTTGTGTGTTTGATGTTCGGGAAATTTATGGCTAAATTTTTTTAATCAATGTGTAAATATTCATTATTCGATCATCAACCCTTCTATTTGATGCTTTGTAAGATAGCTTATAAGTAATATATGTGTTGTTGGGATTGAGATTCTTATTGTGTGTGATGTCAATAGTTGTTTAATCTATGTGTAAATTTTTTTGAATAAGTTAACATAAGGTATATATAAACAAGGGGAAGTTAGGGAAGTTATCATATCATGTATGATTCTTTGGATTCTTATGTTGATTCTTTTATATCAATCTTGTAAGAAAAAGAGTGCTTATGCAGTAGATGTTGATTCTTTTATCTCAGTCTCATTCTTTTATCTTAAATTGCAAGAAAATATAAAAATAGAATTGAGAGATATTAGATTTTTTTATGTTATTTCTTAACATCCACCAAACATTTGTTATTTCTACTGTAGTGCTTGGATTCCAGTTTTGTTCCACACGTGCTCTCAGTTACAAATTACAAATAAAGAAGTGAAAAATCCCAAATTGTTTTCTTTTTAATGCTCTCAGTTATGTGCTCTTAATTATGCAATATTTGTACATGTATTTGCTCTTAGTTATTTCCTCTTAAATCTCAATCATGATAAAAAAAAATTACAGCTTTCCGTTAATGTGCTCTTAGTTTTTGCAAGTGATGGAAGTGGTGGTAAAGAATGAAAAAACAATTGAATGAGCAAGACAAATGGGCACTATCTCACTGGAGTTACCAAAGAGAAGCCAAGCTAGATTGAGAATATAAAGCTTTTTATTTTAGTCTTTGTACTTGTCGTCTAAACATAAAATCAGATATCGAACTTCTGTTTTTTTTTTCGAATTTATTCAATTTCATGTACTTTTATTCAGTTTCATGTAAGAGTACTTCAGTTTGTAGTGTAAAACAATATTTGTATTTTGAGCATAGGTTTTATATTTTTATTATGTATTATCAGTGTAAAATATATTTTTTATTATGTATTGTTAGTGTAAAATACATTTTTTTGTGCAGGTGAACTACTCAAATGAGCCTATCGAGCCCGAAGGAACGAGCTTGGGCAACGAGCTTAAACGAGCTTAGGCTAGTTCGTTCAGCTTGTTCGAGCTTGCCAAGCGGAGCTCGAATTTAAGATTGAGCTCGCTAGCCGATCTTGAGAACCAAAAAAAGCTCGAATAAATTTTAGGATCGAGCTCGGCTCGACTCGTCTACCGTTCGAGCCAAGCTTGAACATGTCAAGCTCAGCTCGTTCGGCTCAAATAACACCCCTATTCGTGAGCCTATTGTTATTATCCTGACGGTTTGGCCCGATGCTTGTATTTTTGACATGTTGCACTCCTCAAACACCCTGGGTCAGTCCATTCTTTTAAGAAGCATTAGTGATCCCCTCAAATACCATTATAGCCTTATCTGGCATCTTATCTAGCACATCTTGTCTTCTTGTTTCATTGATCACGCTCCACTCTTAGTCAAGCAATACCTCATAGATATAGAGGACTAGATCATCCTCTGCGATGCCCATGTTATGGGCAATTAACCTTTCGTTTGTTGAAGCGTTCAACGTACTCATAGAGTGATTATGTCGTAGATTGCTCGATGCTTGATATCTTCTTCTCGACTTTGCTGCAGCGGATTTTAGGAAAATACTTATTCGAAAATGGCCTCTTAAGCTTTATCCATGTCTGAATACTTTCTGTTGGCATAACCAATCATTCGTAGCATCTTTGAAGGTGAAAGGAAACACCCTGAGGATCATCTAGTCATCTGTCATTCATGCGGATTGCAAGTGATTGCATATCGCTGTGAATTCAGCCAGATGCTTGTTCGGATCCTCTCGACTTCTTCCATGGAAAAGGTCTAATATCGTTGCTCAATTTGACTTGAATTCGAATTTTGAACCTTCTAGGAGATTGATATGAGAGCTTGATTGCTAATGGTTGAGAGCTAGGTAAGATTTGGCTCCTTGAGATCCCTCGGTGTCATTCTTGGTTGAGTATTGACCATCATCCTGCTTGAATAACAAAAAGAAAAAGAAAAACACACAATCAATTCAGATTTTCATGAAGCAATTTAGTTTTCACCACATAGTTTCAGGAATGCAGATTTTCAGCACAACTTTAATAGACCGAGAATGACAAAAACAGCATGTATCAATATGAGAATGGCAAAAAACCAACACAATTATAGATTTTCATGAACCATAAGCTCCAAACTGATTCCCAAATTTTACCAGGCTTACATAAACCTTTTAATAGTTCAACTTTAGAAAGCTCTTGAGATTAATTAACTGCAGAACTTGGAAAACAAAAAATAGGATAAGTTTGAGTCTTGCATGTTTTAAATTTTTCACTTGTCTGCCTTTGAGAGTAAATGTAGAACTTGGATTGGTAAGGGTTTTTTTAGGCTTTTAATAAATCTCTTTATGTGGCCATTGAGTTTCTTAATTCTTAACTTAGAAAACTCTTAATGGGAGTAATTGAAAAGTCTACAACAACTTTTGGCCATGCTAGAAGAATGACATATAAAACTTTGAGACCACTCATGTAAGTGATATCTTAATACCTTCGACACCACTCCTTAAGGAAAGGCTCTTCGTAGACTTTTTATTGGAATTATGCTATTGAGTTTTGATTGGAATTGTGTTATTTTAGTTGTTCGTATTCTTGATTGGTTTTCTATTGTGTATAGCATACATTAGGTGTTCTTCTCACAGAGTCAATTGGAGATGTAGTACTCATACTATCGGATGAGGAAGTTGATAAAGAAATTGGCATACTAAAGAAGAATCACCTAACGACCTGGATTAGCAAGAAGCTTAAAGCTTTGCACTTAATTACATGTTTTTGATAGTTCGAACATCAAAAGTATGTTACATACTCTGTGTTCTCTATTAATTTGAGGATTGGTCAATCTTTTGGTGTACATAAGTTCTTATAATCGGTTGAATGTAGTGTCGATTATGCACTTTAATTTGCATATCGTAATGAAATGACAAGTGATTCAGGTTGGTATTTACTTAGGTTTTTGAATGTTGTTACACCGATTTAGCAAGTGAAAAGACACATGTGTTAGCATATACCATTGAAAAAAGGATATTTGGCTCTTGAATGGAAAAAAAAAAGGGCGGGAAAAGGGTGGGAAAAAGGGAGGGATTAATCTGCCATAGAAGGAGCCATCGCAAAAAATATATAACCTTAATTTTGGTGGGAAATTGTACTGTATTATTTTGCAACGGCACATGAGGTCGCAAAATTGGGGTCGGAAATTTGCAGTCACAAACTTGGCTACCACATAGCCACGACGTTTACCTTCGCTAACTACTATTTGCTCCCCTAAGGCTTGCTACCTCCGATTTGCCATCGCCTAGCCGTTGTCATTGTTTTTTTGCGACAACAATCCTACTTTTTGCGACGGTTTTAAGCCGTCTCTAAAGCATTTTTTTGTAGTGGGAGGACGTTCGTAGGATGAAGAGCAGGAGAGCGACAAGCGCAGATGAGATCCCGACCACTTGAGGCATGGAAGTGCCTAGGGGCCAAAGGCTTGGAGTGGCTCACGTCTTTATTCAATGTCATTCTCATGTCAGCTTATATGCCAGGGATACAACAAGTTGATTCCTTTGTACAAGAACAAGGATGATTGATGTTTAGTAATCCGGTAACTACAAGGGCATGAAACTACTCAACCACACAATGAAGATTTGGGAAATAGGTATTGAGTTGAGATTAAAGAAGTTGGTGTACTGAGTTTTTGAGAATCAATTCGGGTTCTTGTCGGGCAGATTGTTTATGGATCATTGAGACAGTTATCTACCTAATGAGACGGTTGATTCTCACAGATATAGGAAAATTAATAACTTCCACATCATTGATATTGAGAAAGGTTATGATAGAGTGTCAAGGGATTTACTATGGTGTTCCTTAGAAGAAAAAAAGGTGCCAAGGATGTATATTAGACTCTTAAAGGACATGTATATATGTAGGGGATTTGACAAGTGTTGGCACCCTAGGAGGAGAGTTAGGGTACTTTCACGTGCAGATTGGCCTCGATCAAGGCGGATCCTTTAGTCCTCTCCTCTGCACTATAGTGATAGATGTTCTGTCATCACCACAGCAAGGAGACGTCCCATGGTGCATGCTTTTTGTTGATGATATTGTGCTTATAGACGACACGAGAGAAATTAAGGTTGGTAAGTAATCTTGACAACTGGAGAGTGGTGGTCGAGGAGGGGTTTCTGTTTAAGTAGAGCCAAGATTGAATATATGCAATGTAATTTTAGAGCCACGAATGAGCCTGATTCAAAAGTTATGTTTAGAAAGAGTACCGTCCCAAGGAAATATTATTTTAGGTATATAAGATCGGTAATGTAGAGAGGTGGTGGGATCGTCAAAGATATTGAACATCGTATTCAAATGGTTTGGCAAAAATGGAGGGGTGCGTTGGGGATTATGTGTGAGAAAAAGGTACCCCCTTAGCTAAATGGAAAATTTTACAAGGTAGTTGTTCATCCGGTATTGTTATATGGGGCAAAGTATTGACATATCACCAAAGCCCAAAAGCAGAAGCTTTTAGTTGTGGAGATGAGAAAGTTGCGTTGGATATGTGGACATATAAGATTGGATAAGAACATATCGAAATGAAGCCAAATGAGCTAAAGTGAGAGTAACAAACATTGGAGATAAAATGCGAGAGGCTAGATATATTGCAATGGTTCGTGCATGTGCAGAGACGATTGACGTCCGCTCATGTGCGAAGATTTGAGATGTTGTCTTTAGGTTTACGAGTAATATTATGGATTATTAAAATATAATGAAATAATCAAGTTTACTAATCCCGACTAAGCGCCCACCGAACACCTTTTACAACCATTATTATTAGAATCTCGATCCGAATATTTAGAATCTTAAGATCCTACGATCCTACTCAAGTGCTCGATCCGGATCTATGCATAGAATTTTTTTGTGTAGGACCTACCGTAGGATCTTTAGAATCTTAATGGATAGATAGGATCTTATGATCCTACGTGACCCTATAGATCCTATTTTTATTAACAATATGTATTTTTAAACTTTTTTTTTTGTTTCCGTGGTTGATTTTAGGTTGTTTAAATGTACACATTCATGTATGAAACATGAAAAATGGCTTAGAGACAATTGTGTTCGAGTCTTTTAGCCGATATGAAAACGTCTAAGGTCATAAATGTATTTTTTTTATGTCTTGAAATCAAAATATATTGTGTAACTAGCATTCTTTTCCTCATTTTGGAACTTTAAATTAAGCTATTTTGTTATATGAATTTTTATATATTTTGTATTTTATTATTTAATTATATTTCAAGGATCTTACGATCCGATCTACAGACCCTGTTGTAATTCGATCCTAGAATTCTGATCCTCGATCCTCGAATTCCGATCCTAATAACCTTGTTTACAAAATTGTCACCGAGTGTTGGAGAGTCCAAATTTTAAGAAGTTACTCCCTCCGTCAAAAAATACATGGTCTTTTAGACCTTTGCACGTTGATTAAGAAAACTTATTGATATTTAAATCTCATTACTTTTATAGAGATGGAAATTCTTTAATTTTAATTACTATTGTACTTTTTAGGGGTAATCATTACCCTATAACCCTAAAAACCCATGTATTTTTGACAAAATTTCAAGGCCTGAAAAACAATGTATTTTAGGACGGAGGGAGTATTTTGTAATGTTCAATTATAATCCAATAATTATCACCACCAAAAAAAAATCGGAAACGATATCTACACCGCTAATTTTTACTATTTCCACCGCTAATCACCGCATATCTATGCGGTGAGGTTAATGACGGTCAGCGCTCCTACCGCATATACATGCGGTGGCTCACCGCATGTATATGCGGTAGGAACCACCGTATGGAGACTCACCGCATCTCAATGCGGTGAGTACCCCCGTTCCGTTCCAACCCCACCGCATACCCATGCGGTGGATATCGAATAACCGGATATCAGAGTAACTATTTGGAGGAGCGGAACGGACCGATAGAGGACCGGTATACACCGCATGGGTATGCGGTACATGCGGACACTACGAATTTCTCGTTTAATACAGGGACATCTGCGGTATAATCCTAATACAGTGGAATGAACTTGTAATAAATGTCGTGATCTGAAAAAACTCATATGTTGAATTTAAAAGAAAGATGATATTGCATCAGCATTGATTAAAACGAAAGTGCGATAAATATCATCGATGACGAAAATATGGAGTTCGAAAAATAGTTGGTCAAATGGAATAGACAAAGATACAACCCAATTGAACATATGAAGTTCGAAAAATGACACCAGAAAGTGGAAAGTGCTAATACGGTAGGGGACGGCCACCATCACGACGGCGGTAAGCTCTATATCGTGCAATCCTCGCTGCAAACTGCTCTTCCCAACCGTCGACAATGCGATCGTGATGTCGTGTCCATGTGACGTAGACTAGAGGAAGAGGTGAACCAGGCAACAACCAAATCTGTGAATGCAAGGTGAATATTGACATTAGAAAAGAGAAACAAAACAGTAACAAATTAATGAATATGAAATACGAAACCTACCGGAACAAAATGGTTGCTATTTCCGACTAAAGCTATTCCATCTAGCTCCTCATAGGCCGGTACTGACGGACCACCGGTGGCGTACAGAGGTAGGCACAACATAGGCATCATTTGTGAAAAAATCAACAAAGGACGCTGGTGAAGCGTGGCAAACACCTCGCCCATGATTGGAATCTCCATCCAATACGTAGCATCATGACACGTGCCGAAATAGTTGACCCTCATGATGAGCTCATCTAAGGCAGGATAGTAATGGTATCGATCTGAATGTAGCTGCAACTCAACAGCCAGCTCTCGTCGAACTCGAGGCCATGCGTCTTGTCCCAAGTTCAGAAGACAAGCAAAAGACCTATACCCACAGTGACCATCACCTGCAACATTTGTGATGGCTCGTACGAAAGTAATCATGAATTCATCGATGTTGCCAGTGCCCCAATTGAAATCTACTTGAGGTAGATTCTGTGGTGGAAGCGTATCCGGTGCTGGTGTTGGAATGTCACCTACAATATTCGGAGCTGGCTCCGACGCTGATCGACCTCGTCCACGTCCCCTTCCATGACCCCGTCTTTGTCCTCTGCCTACTCCTCGACCCCTAGGAGGGTCGTCGATGGCAATGTCGTTGGACCCAGTGGCCTCCTCATTACCTTCCACGTCATCTGTTTCGTTTGATGCAGGTTGACCTCGACCTCGGCCTCGCCCTCGTGCGGATCCAGTGGTCGCCTGTCTATCTGCCCGACGTTGAGCCCGAGCACGCTCACGTTCCCAAGGTAGAGGGTTCGTCTGACAGGGGTGGCGAGTCCTCGGTCTCCCGGGCGGTCTACGGTCCTCCGGGTCAGGGGTGGTCAACGGTGTATGGGAGGGACGATCCCCGTCGTTGAATGTCGACGCGATTCTCCAACGAGTATCCTCGTCCATAGCTCCGCTCTGGAACAACCTGATCATGCGCAACATGTCCACATCAGCTCTGCTGAGGGGAGTGTTATCCTGGACGTTTTCAACATGAGGCCTCTTGAAATCCAATTGCTTCCAAAAAATGTGAATCTGGGATGGTCGGATGGGTATCTGCGTGTCTCGACAAGCTTGCATGTCATGTGTGCATGGAAGATCGTAGACGTCCCTCCAGTATGCATCTCTGCATGGTTGCGAAGGTGGCTCGGCTTCCATCTTTGTGTAGATTTCGAACAACAGGTTGAAACATTCCTTCGACACAATATTCCGAATTCGATCGAAAATCCATAGGCCGTGGGAGTCTGTAGGCCAGGTGTTGTTCGCTCTCCCCAATGTATTCTTCACCTCACTTATTTGATCCACCATCATCAGTTCGATTGTGTTTATCACGTGAGTGAAATCACCGACTGCAGAGTTTAAGGTCTTTTTCAACACAGAATGAGCAGCCTCAACCCTATAAGATAAGTGAGACTCGCAGGTGAAGATCGTTATATGTAAACAAATTACGTGTATAATGAATTTTATAATGAAAACGTAGGTGCACCTGTTCGTCGTGGTCGTACCAAAATACTGGATTACGTCTGTCCATGCACGAACTATCTTCTCCGAGTAATATCGTAAACACGTCGCCTCCAAATACGGCATAAGCCCTTCGATATGCCCACACTCTGCATGCATACCCCTCCTTCTAGCGGCGAAAGTTTCAACCGATCTGGATTGGAACAGGCAAACACATGCGTTCTTAAAACGCCTAGCAACATCAAGATTCTTTGACTTTTGGAAAGCAGCTTCTTCACATTGTCGGAGGACGTGCACTGTGCACAACATATGCCTGACATTGGGAAGAACTTCTCGTAGCGCCGCAATCAACCCCAACTCTCGATCAGTGACAACAACGTTAGGAAGATTACCTCGCATAAGGTAAACGAGCTGCCCCAACGCTTAAAGGGACTCACACAAAGGGATCCCGTACCTGCACAATGAAATATTTGAGTTCGCATACCCTGGTGGGAAAGGGTAAAATAATAAGTGTATATAGAAACGTACGCATTCGTCCGATATGTACTATCGACGAGGACGACTTATGGAAACATGGCTAGAAGATGGCGAGCGTCTGTATGGGCGATGAATAGATCTTGAAGCTTGTTGGGATCGTCAGGGGATCTCCTCGTAGAGTAGAAGTAACCCTTCTCCTGCAAAATGCGGAGTGCTTCCTGGGAGACTGTTCGAAAATGGGACCCACCGCATATACATGCGGTGTCTCTACGCCATGTGCCAAAATGGGACCCGACCGGTCCGGTCCTCTTAGGAGACACCGCATGCCCATGCGGTATAAATAGACCGCATGAACATGCGGTGTATGGCCTATAAATCATGACGGCCACCCAAGTGCGACAGGAACCACTATGGCTGTCCAGCGAATTACAAAATGGTAAACACCTTAGACACATATCGGCGAACGTCAGGTTATCTTGAGTACAATGTTACATTCATTCGTTGCACGGAGCCACGGTGGCCGGAGGAATGCACCTGCAGGCATCCAGCATACCTTCCGGGAAATTCGTGCGTTATACTTCATTGTCAATTCGAGACGGACACTGACATAGCATATCCGATCGAGTTTTCTTGTGCGCAGTGTTATGACGACAGAGGATTTCCCGAATCGTATTACTTAGATGCAGAGGCGCGGATTGCGAATAACATTAGGAGATATTGTCGTTACGATGTTTATATTTTCGGGGCTGAGGGCCTATGTGATCATGTTATCCGAAAGCTGCGAGTATTCAACGCAGGTGAAAGGTATTACGCGTTCAACCAAATGAATATTGTCATTTCCATTAATGAGATGTCATCGGACGAAGGTAGTGATTAGACATGCATTACCAAGTATGTAGTGTGATGTGCAAGTGTTGTATTTTCATTTCTAAGCAGTTAAACTGTTTAATGAAATTCTCTATCGAATCCCGATCGGTGATTTCCATGACATATTATTTCAAATGTTGCAAGGAAAATAGAAAATATGTTGCAATAGGAAACACATGACACAAATAGCGTACGAACCGACTTATTATTCAAACAACATTGTTACAACTAGACGACAAACAAACTACTACACAACCAACAATAACAACAACTTCATCACACTACCACAAATGAACGACTACAAAACCAACAATAACAACAACTTCATCACACTGACACAAACGAACGACTACACATAAGTCGGATAAACACATAAATCCTAGATCTCGTCGGCATGCTTGTTATTGATGTGCCTCTTAAGATGACCGTGCTGCAGGTTGTTGGTCACGGTGTAGCGATGGCCGCAGTGACGGCACGTTGCAGTAAAAGCGATGCCTCCAAGCGCCTCTCTTTTGTAGTGTTTGGTGAACATGTCTTCACGTGGAATTGGTCTTGGTTCGGACGATATTGTCGGCGGTGAAGTGTGTTTCCGGCGGCGGTTTAGGTCGGCATAATATAGACATACATACCGCATGCCTATGCGGTGTGTACGCACCGCTTGATCATGCGTTAGTGAACACCGTATGTCCATGCGGTTAGTACGTACCGCATAGGCACGATGTACGTACTAACCGCATGGACATGCGGTAGTAAACACCGTATGGACTTGCGGTGTCTAACACCTATATATGCCCGGAGTCTCTGACCAAGTTACCACACATCAACATGTCGGACAACAGCGGGGAAAGCTCAAGCAACGACATAATACTTCAAGGCACGATGGAAGAGTTTGAGGCGGTTCTCTACACTGGTAGTCCACGTTCAAAGATGGTGGAGGCGATGATAAAGAGACTACGTGATAAAAATCGGTCGCTGCTGGTCGAAAACCAACAAGCCCGTTGGCGGATTGATATCCTGGAAAGTCAAGTTGCAGTTCTGGAAGAGGAAAAAAAGGCTCTCGTCATGAAGCTAGATGAAGCTACTGTGCGTAACCATTGACTATATTAGGGTCGGTTGTATTTGGTCGATTGTAATTTATAAAGTTCGTTTCAAATCATGATATTGAAAGTTGTGTACGGGCATACTATTCAAATTTGAAAACGATCCGAAACGGGTACAAACCATCAAATCCACACCGACAACACAAAATACGTAATCCGAAATCGAATCATCAACTACTGCACAACAAACAATCCAAACTACTGCACAAAAAACAATCCAAACTACCAACTACTACACAAAAAGTCATCTACCCGCAAACAGAACAACCACATACATCAGCCCAGATCGCACCGTCACGGCGGGGAAGGACCCCAAAATTGCTCATAGATGCGATCCAGATGTGCAGCTGTCAACTCAACTCCAAGGTCCCTGACTCGCTGAATCTCCAACCCAGCCGCATGACGGCGCTGCTCGATGATGGTCGGCGGGGGTGGCGACGGCGGGGGTGGCGGCGGCAGGATGATGGGCTGGTGTCTAGGAGTGTCAGGAAGTAGGTATGGATGACTATGTCGGTGTAACCACTCCAGATAGTCATCGGCCACGCCATATGGGTACTCTTCAGAGGTCCGTGGCAACTCCTCCATGGGGAAAAGATGATCGAACCTGTGCGCCCAGTGGTTGTCGGCTGGGTGGAACGACGCCTCCTTCTTGGCCTTGGCGGACTTCGGTCTGTGCACTATGGTAGGTCTGATTGGATCAGCGGGAATGTGCTGAACCCGACCAAACTGTCGCAGTACACGGTCTGGCATATACGGCTCCTCCTCGAACAACCACCGGATGGTGCCCCTATATCTCGACAGACGCAGATCTCCATCAAAATCCAAGTGTCTACCAAATGGCATGAACTCGATCTGCAATGGAATAGAAATTGTTATTACGACTAAAATGTATAAAATCTAGTTTATAGTATGACAAATGTAAGTGCGGATATAAAATGTGTTCGTACCTCGTCGACAGTCATCTCATCCAGCCTCCGCCGCAGAACATCCAGTCGCTCGATGCGAGGCCTATCATCCCGGGTGACCGTAGTGGAAAATGGCGTCGCCCCCAGGACGTACCTCACCCCGCGTCGCGGATCCCGGGCTTACCTCCGATCGAGCGCCATGTCGGGCTTGAACACCGGAAAATGCAACCATATCCACACCTACAAAGGAACAATACTATCAGCAACATAGTCATTATAACTTAGTTACAAAACTGGCAAAAATTAATAATCACAGAACGAATGACTTACCTCCAATAGTTTCGTACAACCGTCCATGTCTTTGGCCAACTCCCGAGTCGCCTGGCCCAATCCCCGGTACAAGCACGCCAAGACCCCTGCAGCTATAGAAAGATGTGGCACCTGCGCTGCATCCATAAACCTACGGATCACCTCCGGACGCAATCTTTCGCCCGACTTGTCGATTAAGAAGGTCGCAGTCGCAATAGTCCTCATCGCAACACCCACGATGCACTCCATATCATGCTCTAGTGTGGCGCCATCTCGAACCCGTTGTCGCATCGGTGCTATCTTCTCAAGGAGGAGCTGAACAGTAGGGCCTCCATGGGCCCATGCACTCGCCCGCTCGTGCTGAGTCAAGCCGTAAAACTCCCCAACTGTGTCCCTCCAGGCGCCCACGTCATCCAGGTGAATACACTCCTCTCCGTCCAAACCAAGCCCAAGTATGAAGAACACATCATGCAGTGTGATAGTGATCTCTCCCCATGCAAAGTGAAAAATGTTCGTCTCGGGGTGCCAGTGCTCAACAAACGCGCTGATCAGAATGTGATCCACATGATCCCACTCAAAATCTCTCAGCTCCCAGAACCCAGTCTCACGCACTGCGGGAAACCAGGACTCCCGTCCATCCACCTCCAACAACGCCTCTACTCGACCCAGCGACTTCCCTCGTCTCTGCACACGCACACCTCTCCGCAAGGCTGCGTCCTCCCGTCTCCAAACAGCTTGTGCAATGTGGGTCTCGTAATCTCTCAGAAGTGAAACGGTATGTGGCCCCCCTGGCCATTCGGGCAAAACTGCCCGAATGACCCCTGTTCTGATAGGCTCGCCATGCTGCCTATCACCTCCTGCACTGCTCCCCTCGACATGCTGCCCAGCACCACCTGCCCTACTGCTCTTGCCACGCTGTCTCCGCCTCCTCTGCACTACACGGACAGGGGGCTGTGCCGCCTGGTCTCCTCCCCTATCCTGACGAACATCGTCAGATGCCCCATACATCGGATCATGGATCGGGCCGAGGGGGGCCAGCGACACATGCCTCGAAAGTGCAGCTGACTCAATAGGTGGGGCCGAAGAACTTCTCTGTCCACGTACATCTCTCTCATGACCCTCAGCAATCGGCACACCCTCCAAGTTCCTAGGTGTCGCTGATGGTGCCGCCTGCTGACTCCCGGTGATCGGCTCAGGCTCGGCACTCCTCGGCGTCAACGATGGCGCCGCATGCTGACTCCCAGGCATCCTCCCTAGCCCCGTAGATCCTACCGGGGTGAACGACGCAAAATCTATCTGCCCAACGGCCCATGGCTCCTGGTCGCCCGCTCGAGCACGACTCGTCCCAACACCCACATCTCCGAGCAGAGGTGTCGTGTCGTCATACGAGTTCAATTGCTCGCTCGCGAACGCAGTCCCAAAGTACTCCTGATAACCGTCATGCTGAGTCTGCAACTGCTCATCCACTCTCTCAGCTCCAGTATGCAACTGCTCATCCGTCTGCCGTGCTCGGTCCCCTCGTAGGTACTCCTCCATCATCTCAATACCCTGGTCGCCTTGACTAGACTCTTCGGTCGACGGCACCACTGGGCCATCCGTGTGGTCAGACATCAACGCCAGCTTAATCTGCACTAGACTCTGATATGTCTCTATAGACGACTGTGACGTGTGCCCCAAACCGTCACTCAGGTCAACACGTGACTGAGAAGATGGCCCAGTATCAGCTCCTACCATCTCAGTATCCCTCGCAGGAGGATCCACTACATCCTCCAACGTCTGGCTCTCCCTGACGGCATCCTCGGTATCATCATCTACCGCGTCACTCTCCGTCTCCATAGGAACTAGTACATCCTCCAACGTCTGTCTCTCCCTAATGGCAGCTCTCCTAGCAGATTGCAAAACCACCCTCTCTCCTAACCCTCTCGATAGCGTGGACTGTGTAAATTAAAATATATTTGTCAGAATCCTATCGCTCGAATACGATACTATATCGTATGACTGTCTAAATGTGGCAAGATTTTCGTAAGGTTTATTAATTATTTCATCTTAATACTAACAATTCCTAAGAAAACATAAATATATACTTATTCGATTTCAATTTCCCTACACCGAGTATTTGTCAGAATCCTATGGCTCAAATACGATACTATATCGTATGATAGACTAAATGTTGCAAGATTTTCCAAAGGTTTATTAATTATTTCAACCTAATACTATCAATTCCATAGAAAACAGAAATATATACTTATTCGATTTCAATTTCCCTACACCTAGTAACGATTTTAACATACCTTAGGCTGAGGCTGTGTCTGAGTCTGTGGTTGTTGCTCAGTCTGTGTCTCAAGCTGTGGCGGTACATCTGTCGTCCTCCTCCTCTGTATAGTGGGTTTCGGCTACATTATATATAACAATTAAATGTTAACACTATCTCCTTCAGCTTAAAAAATAAAGCAAATTGATTTTTATAAACATTCAATGTTACCTGTAACGGATGTCGCTGAAAAGGACCGACACCATCAGCCGCATCTTTTCCACGATTGTCTTTCACCGTCTCAACACTCGGGTACAAAGTGGTGGTAGAAATAGGGATAAGGAATCGACGAAACCAAAAGTCGGGCTCGAAAAGAAAGGAATCGGAGAAGAGTCGGATGGTGTGTCGGAGAACTGGGCCCCCACGCCTATTTATAATGGGCCCCCACAACGGTAAAAAAGCTACCGCATCTCCATGCGGTAGATTTTTTACCGTTGCCACAACGGTAAAAAATATACCGCATCTCCATGCGGTGGTTTTTTACCGTTGCCACAACGGTAAAAAAATCTACCGCATGGAGATGCGGTGGGTTCTTTTTCCAAATTTCAAATATTTCAAAACCCACCGCATGGGTACGCGGTGGGTTTCGAATGACTTCGACCCAACCGGTTTTTTGTATAACGGACTCCGTTTTAGCCTAACCCACCGCATGTACATGCGGTGGATATTTATACGGTCAACGGACCTACCGCATGTACATGCGGTAGGTCGGGCTAAATTTTGATTAAGTCACCGCATAGGGATGCGGTGGCTTTGCGGTGTGAATAGTTAAAATTAGCGGTGAACTTATTTATCCCCAAAAAAAAATAATCCAATAATTATGACCATTCATTTAACTTTAATTAGAAGTACGGATTCGTCGATCGAACTGCCCAATCTGATATGATACCCCAGTATATTTTAATTGAGAGAGAGAGAGGTGCAAATAGGAAGAAGGGAGAAGAATGAAAGGAACAAGACAGAGTGAAGGAGGGGCAGCAGCAACCTAACTAAGCGGCAAATAAGAAACAAGCGTGGAGGAGTGTATAGCAGCTCTGCTGCTTTAATGGACTAGTCCATCTTTAACGTAACAGACTCCCCTCAGGCCTCAGCTCACTCATCGATGATCGATCCGTACCAGCTATACCCATTGACACGTCGCTTTTAACTCGTAGCTACTTCACCTGCACCCCCCTCCATCCATCTCCATCCTCAATTATTCATTCCCGTTCATTCATCATATATATATATATATATATATAATATTATATTATATACTCCTTCATCCCAAAACAATCCAATATATATAACCCGTCCCGGCGAACAATCATATCTTAAGTACGTTGATCCATATTTAATTATATACAAGTTAGACAACGTACTTAAACCCTGTACGTACACCCTCCATGTATCAACCTTTTCAGCTTTTAATCACCCCCCACCCCACATATAAAATCATTAATTAAGCGATCAATCAGAGTGTTAAGATATTGTTGTTATTGATATGAAAAGATTTGGACTGATCCTAATACGTGTAAATCATAGATATAGGATCCTTGATTATAGGTTACAGTTTATATTTTCTGTGTATAAATTATTCATCAATGGAATGTGAAAATCAATCCTTTCCACAAAGATCAAACTCTTATATGGTATCATCGTAGCCTTCGGTCCTTCACCATGTCTTCCGATGGCCAATCATCCAACGCTTCCGCCACTCAAATTCTCTTTACCGCTGCTGGTGGTGCCTCAGCAAACCTCCAATTTCCGGCGCTTGCAGTCCGTCTTGACAGGACTAATTATTTTCTCTGGCGTGGAACAGTTCGCTCCGCGCTCGAGGCTTATGAGCTTGAATCTTTCTTGGTCTCCGGCAAGGCTCCATCTCCAACCTTGCCGCCCAAGGACGGTTCAACTATTGGTGATCCTAATCCTGATTTTTCCTCTTGGAATCGCAAGGATAAGCTCATCTTGTTATGGCTTCGCTCTACCCTCACTACTCCGATGTTGGGGATTGTAGCTCGTTGCAAAACCACTTCTGAAGTATGGCTCGTCCTGGAACAGATGTTCCATTCTCAAACCCGGGCACGCCAAATGCACCTCAAGCAGCAACTCCAAACACTCACCAAAGGCTCCTCCTCCATTCTCGAGTACGTCGAGAAGAAACGGGCTATCTCAGACTCGTTGGCTGAATGCCTAACGATTGTGTCTGATGAGGATTTTGTCTCATTCCTGCTGTTTGGTCTCGGCTCGGACTATGGCCCTTTCAAGTCGGCTCTCAACATCCGTGTCGAGCCTCTTTCCTCCAATGAATTGATTGGGCTCCTCCTTCGTGAAGAACAGAGACTTGAGGATGATAACAAGGATATCTCTCCGCTCTCTGCCAATGTTGCTGCCAAAGGCAAGTCTTCTGATCGCTCAAGTCATACTTCTGACTCTACCCCTGATCGCCCAAAGCTGCAGTGCCAGATCTGCTCCAAAAACTTCCATGATGCTCGCAATTGCTATCAGCGTCTCAACATGGCTGAATTCCCACCAACTCGCCGTCCTGACAAGCAGTCCAACAAGAAATCAGCATCCAACAACACCAAGCACGCGTACACTGTCTCCGGCAACAGTCCATCCACTCTCACTGATCCATGGATAGTTGACTCCGGCGCTACGAACCATGTGGCTGCTGATCTCGGCAACATGAGCATTCAATCTGAGTACACTGGTACCGACAACTTGGTCATTGGGAATGGTCAGTCTCTCCCTATTTCTCATATAGGTCACTCGGTTTTAACTGCAAAGCATGTTTCTAATCCTCTTCCTCTCAAAAACATTCTGGTTGTTCCCAAAATTTCCAAAAATCTCATCAGTGTCTCTCAATTATGCAAAGACAATAATGTTATCCTTGAGTTTCATGCTAATGATTGCTATGTCAAGAACTTGCAGGGTCGGATTTTACTAAAGGGGGTCGTTGAGAATGGTTTATATCGGCTCTCTTCCAGCCCATCGTCATCCTGTCCTAGTGTCTTTGTGGGTGAACGTGCGTCTGCTTCCTGCTGGCATCATCGCCTCGCTCATCCACATGAGTCCGTTCTGCGTCGTCTCCTGTCTGATTATAATTTACCTATTTCCTCAAATAAACTGCTGTCACCTTGTAGCTCTTGTCAGTTAGGCAAAAGTCATCGCCTTCATTTGCCTAACTCACATGTCTCTGCTGAACAGCCCTTTGCTTTAATTTATTCGGATGTATGGGGCCCTGCTCCTGTTGCTTCTATGAATGGTAATCGGTACTTTGTCTTGTTTATTGATGATTGCACAAAATTCATTTGGGCTTACTTTCTCACTCACAAATCTCAAGTGTTATCAGCCTTTATTCAATTCAAAACGATGATTGAAACACAATTTTCCACCAAAATCAAAGCTCTTCAATCTGACTGGGGTGGTGAATACCGCAATGTCTCATCCTTCTTACAAACTCATGGAATTGTTCATCGCGTTTCATGTCCTTACACACCTGAGCAAAATGGTGCCTCTGAAAGGCGCAATCGGATTATTATTGAGAAAGGTCTTGCCCTTCTTGCTCACTCCAAATTACCCATAAACTTTTGGGAGCAAGCCTTTCACACAGCCATTTATCTCAGCAATAGGACAATTACACCTATCCTTAAACACAAATCCCCCTATGCTTGTTTATATCATCGTCAACCAGATTACAAATTCCTTAAATCTTTTGGTTGCTTGTGTTACCCATACATCCGTCCTTATAATAGCACTAAGCTCGAATTTCGTTCAGTACCTTGCATTTTCCTAGGCTATAGTGCCAAACACAAGGGCTATTTATGTCATCATCTTGCCTCTTCTCGCACATATGTTGCTAGGCATGTCGTCTTTGACGAATCTGTATTTCCATTTCCTGAGCACAGTGCCTCCCATCAGCCAGATTCGCCACCTTATACGTTGCTTCCACTTCACACACTCCAAGCTGCTGCCTCGGTCGGCTCTCCTAGTCCCTCCTCTTCGCAGCTCACAACCTCTGTTGAGTCTTCCAGTTCGCCTCCTTCTGGTGACCATGTTCACTCAGTGGCGTCTACACCAATTCCTCCCTCTAGCTCCCACTCCAACAGCCCCTCATCAGTAGCTGATTCTGTCAGTTCACCTGATCAAACCTCTGGCCTCTCGCCAACAGATGACAGCTCCACGCCTTCCTCATCATCTACTTCAGGCCTCACGCCATCCCCCATTCCCATGATGGAGCTGTCCCCTTCTGAAGTCAGTTCAGCCGCAGAACCATATCCGAATGCCCCGACGTATTTCCGACCTGCTGCAAACTCAGAGCATCCAATGGTAACACGAGCTTCTACTACTTCCCTTAAACCTAAACTTTTTTCAGCCACTAAACACCCATTAAAATCTGATATACATGATCCTGAACCAAAAAATTTCCTACAAGCCACAAAAAATCCCAATTGGCAACATGCTATGCAATTAGAATTCGATGCCTTAATGTTTAATAGGACTTGGGACTTAGTTCCTAGGCCTCGTTCTGCTAATATTGTGGGCTGCAAGTGGGTTTTCAGGATCAAACGGAAACCAGATGGCTCGGTCGAGAGGTATAAAGCTCGGTTGGTGGCGAAAGGATTTAATCAGGAAGAGGGTGTCGATTATTTTGACACGTTTAGTCCCGTCATCAAGCCTACCACCATTCGAGTTGTGTTGAGCATTGCAATCACTCAGAATTGGCAACTTCGGCAAGTTGATGTCAACAACGCCTTTTTAAATGGCGATCTTGCTGAAACTGTTTTTATGGAGCAACCGCAAGGCTTTGTTAATCCTGATCGATCGACCTATGTTTGCAAGCTTAAAAAGGCTCTTTACGGCCTCAAGCAAGCTCCGAGAGCTTGGTTTCACAAACTGCAGCAGTCGCTCCTTCAACATGGGTTCAAACCATGTGTTTCGGACACTTCTCTGTTCATCAAACGTCATGGCTCGGATGTGGTCTATGTGCTCATTTACGTGGACGATCTCATCATCACAGGCTCCAATTCATCCTTCATTGACGCCTTTGTGAAGTATTTAAATTCTGTGTTCTCTTTGAAGGATCTGGGTGCTCTCAACTTCTTCTTGGGTATTGAGGTACATCGCTCTCCATCCTCTCTATTGTTGTCTCAGCGGAAATATATCTTGGACTTACTTGACCGCAGCAATATGATGGGAGCCAAGCCCATAGCATCACCAGCCGAACCTGGATCTAGGCTGCGCATAGGGGGTGATCCTCTGGCTGATCCACATCTCTACCGGAGCATTGTTGGTGCCCTCCAGTATGTGACCATTACTCGTCCTGAGATTGCTTATTCTGTCAACCGCGTTTGTCAATTTATGCATAGCCCATCTGAGCTTCATTGGGCTGCGGTTAAACGTATCTTACGCTACCTAAAAGGGACCATTGATGCCGGCTTGGTTTTTCGTCCCTCGCGTGATTCTCGCTTGGTTTGCTTCACTGATGCCGGTTGGGCTTCGGATCCTGACGACTGTCGATCCCAGCATGGCTTCTCCATTTATTTTGGAGGAAATTTGGTCAGCTGGTCATCCCGCAAGCAAAAGGTGGTTGCTCGCTCTAGCACCGAAGCAGAGTATCGAGCAATTGCCTTCGCATCTGCTGAGCTGATTTGGCTCCGCCAGCTACTTCAGGAAATGTCAAGCTCCTCTGTTGAGCCTCCTATCATCTTGTGTGATAATCTTAGTGCCACGTTTCTCACAGCTAATCCGGTCTTCCATCATCGCTCAAAACATATCAAGATTGATTACCATTTTGTGCGTGAACAAGTTCAATCCGGGGAGCTGGTGGTTCGTCATGTCAAGTCTGTTGATCAGATAGCTGATATCTTCACCAAAGCCGTTGGCTCTTCTCGTTTCAAGAATTTACGGTTCAAGCTGCTCGTTCGTGATCGACCGTGAGCTTGCAGGAGGGTGTTAAGATATTGTTGTTATTGATATGAAAAGATTTGGACTGATCCTAATACGTGTAAATCATAGATATAGGATCCTTGATTATAGGTTACAGTTTATATTTTCTGTGTATAAATTATTCATCAATGGAATGTGAAAATCAATCCTTTCCACAAAGATCAAACTCTTATACAGAGTGTGTGTGTGTGTGTGTTTGTGTTAGAGAGGAATTGAAGATAGCTAGCTTAAGCTAGGTAAGTCGATCGAATGTGGAAAGTGGTGGAATCGGAGAGGGTGAACAAGAGCCCAGCTGAAACGACGTCGTATTCGAGCTCAAGGTGGTGTCCGACGACGGAGCAGCTTAGGGCTCTAGAGGAGCTCTACAAAAGGGGGATCCGAACCCCTTCTACCTTCCAAATCCAGCAGATTACGGCGCAGCTACGGAGGATGGGGAAGATAGAAGGTAAGAACGTGTTCTACTGGTTCCAGAATCACAAGGCCAGGGAGCGCCAGAAGCTCCGCCGCCGACTCCTCCGCTATGCCTCTAAACCCTCCTCCTCCTCTTCTTCTTCTTCTAAAGGCGCGTCTCCGGCATCTCTTCTTTTATAATTAATCCTCCACTTTGCTTTCAATTCTTAATTTTATTTACAGTTTTACTGTATATATATATATAATTGTGTGTAGGTACAGGCATAGGGATTGCAAGGACCCCAGATGTTCAAGCTCTACTCTACAATAACTGGGCAACTGCGACTGCAACTGCCTTGTCACACACTACTACGTCTACTCCACCGCTACCCATCCAGGTTAAATATTCATTTTAATTATGCTTATATATATTATTTTATCCTCAACAATTCAATATCCTTTGATTATTAAATTGTTATTCTATTTATACATGCACCATCAAAGTTATACGTACAATTAATTTCACTTACACCTTACGAAATTAAATTGAACTTGCCCATAATGCTAGGAAAAATGCTTGTGGAAATTGCATTAAATTAACGCATTTCTTATTAAGCATACAAAAATTAATTAAAATAAAACTACCTAGCTTCCTTCATCACTCGACTTCTTAACACGTTTTTTTTACTGAGTTAAAAAAATACTTAAGATATTATATTTTAAAAAAAAATTGAAACGTAAAATTAATAAGTATAAAATTATATAAAAAAATTTACTTTGGTATTTTATATAGTTTTTTATTTTTTTAAAAATGTGTTAAAAAATCAAAAGATATCTGATCTATAACGGAATGAAAGGTGGTAAGTATCATTTTTACGCGAGAGAAATTGAAATAGCTAGATGTTAAATATGCATTGATGGAGTATTATTAATTTCAATCTGTTAAAATATGAGCAAAATTGGAATCATTTTTTTAATATAATTTTAATCAATACACACTAATATTACTCCCTACTAAAATAATTCAAAACTTGTTGATATCTGTAGTAAAATTGTGGAAATGGTACAATTAGTTATTTTCGGTATAAATTTATATTGAAAAAAAATTTTAAATATATTTATATTCAATTCACTTAATTATCTCAACCTCTTATACTTTTATTATGAAGAGGGGTTTTTTTTTTTTTTAGAAGATGAAGAGGTTCTAAGTTACACGTACCTATACCAATACATGCATATATTCTCCTGTCCTACAGTATTGTTTTTTTTTATTGTGTGTGTGTGGTTAAATTAGGTGCAGAATGTTATTGGGCAAAGTGCACAAACTCATTGAATTAATGACACTACCACAGAGGTTCTCTTTTCCTGCATATAAATTATGCTAGCTGTTAATTTGGATCTCCAGGAGGCAGTTTTAATAAAACTAGGATCAGACAAGACAGAAAGTGAAAGGAATGGGTGGATAAAACAACAACATCAACAACAACAGCAACAACTACAACTGCTTCTGCAGCACTCAGACAATGGAATTTCTACTTCTAGACATTCACAAGTCGCCATAAAGCTTACCCACACCAATCCCATTCAATGTAGTGATGAGGAGCTGTCCATTTCCCAATTACAGTTACGCAAGATTGATGTTACACCCTCCTCCGACTTCGAGGCTCGACCATGTCCTATGACCCTTCAGCTATTCCCACTCCATGGAAACAACTGCGATGACCAGGCTCACCAGGATCCAGTCCTGTTCTATGAATTCTTGTAGATCTAATGTATGTTTTAGCTAATTAATTATAAGTGTTAGAATTTGAGGGATAAACGGATTACCTCGAATAGCGAAAGCGGAATCTAGATCGTCATTGATGTACAGTAATTGGCTAGACCGGTCAATTGCTAAACTAAAAGCGCGATCTTGCTTATGCTCCTTTACGAGTAGACTTCAAATTGCCGTTGTTGACTTGCAAAGTGCCGTTGATATATTTCAATTGACGAATTGCTAATTAGGACTATCTAATTAGGCCTTCAAATTGCCGCACAGTAGCATCTTGCACTCGGTTGACTTTTCGATTCCAATAACGAAATATGGAGGGAGTATATATTGAAAACACACTTGTATTTGGTCAACAATGGCTGCACAATATATATAGATTGAGCAATTCCGATCGAATTCAATGAATAACGAATGAACGGGATTAATTTCTTGGATCGGGTGAATAAGAAACAGAATGTGAACCGAATGTGGGTTTTGGGATTGATAATCGAAGAACCCTTAATCCATAAAGGGTTTCTTCAATTCTATATTCAATCTGCTTAATTCAAAACGGAATGCAATGTTTAAATAGGTAAATAACTGGGGTTTGGTTGGCTTCCTTAGAGGCTAAGGATAGCTTTACCAAACTATATCCTAACTAAATAAAACTTAATCTAAAATCCTAATATAGAAAATAATAAAATATGATAATTAAGAAAGCCTAAAGATAGACTCTCCTAACCATCTTATTTGACCTAACTAAGAAATAATAAAATAAGCAATTCTATAATTAGACTCCAACTAACATAGGAGTTACTAAAAATAGAATATATATATATATATATATATATATATATATATATAAAGAAATATAAATAATAAAATAATTAACGTCGTTTCTTTAACGACTCCCAAGGTGGAGCCTTCTTCTTCCGCTTGAGGATGACATCATTCTCCTCCATTTGAAATCGACTCGTCCTCGAGTCGTCGCCTGGATCAAAATCGTTGTTTGACCCACAGAAGGCCATCTTGACCTGCATCAGTCATGCCTTCGAATTTGATTACCGGGTAGATCTTCATAGCCCTAAATCTCGTTATAGATTCGGGAGCAGTGGAGAACCTACGATTCACAGCCTACACACCATTGGAGAGGAAGGAGACTCTCTCCACGAAGGAGAGTTCTCTGTGGGTTTTCTTTCTTGAGAGAAACGTCTGACGAACAGACTCCTTAGGGTTTCAGTTAGAGATTAGGGGAGAGGAGTCTCTCCTATTTATCTCTTTTATTTTTTAGATAAATAAATATATAACGAATATATATTATTTATCCTAATATTAGTTAATTCTTAACGAATAAGAATTACTTACCCAATTACGTAAATTAGGCTTTTATATCTTTTGGGCGTATATATAAAATAATGTCCGAATTATAAAATAATTCTAACATCTCCCACTCGCACAAAAGATTATGTTCCTCCAAAACTCAATCTCATACTTGTCGTGTATAGGTCGTGCGACCCGGCAATACTACCTGCATAAAAATCCCGCTAGGGACTAGGTCACAACGTTAGTTGAAAAGTATTGTTGCATCCCTAGGATTATCTTTCATCGGACTAGTTGATACACAAAACTGGATCCCTCTCAGTTTTGTTCAACTGTAATGGCGATTCACAACAGTACGTAACTGTCAGATCCAGCAAATCCCATTTTCGTCAACGATTACTCATAATCCCTTCCTTTCGCATTGGCATTACTTTCATGTAAATGATGACCACTTTCCCAGAAGTGCCCCACTTAGACCGCATCACTCATGGCCATCAGAACACAACCAAAGTAGCGCATCACCACCACAATCAGTAACCCAAGCCGTTAGTCACTAAGGGTTGCCATGTTTACATATATCTTAGCTCACACAATGATAGAGATGGGATCAATCTATCACCTCATAGGGTCGACTAGCACACACTAGTATGAGAGTGTGCTACAGGGAGCGCTTTTTTAAAGCGTTGTCCACTCAACCTGTAAAGGTGTTTATCTCACAGTCACGTAGACTTGAGAACCATTTACCCTACAACACCTTGCTTTTCTGAACCAAGGGGCGCAGGAGCATAGTTACAAGTCATATAAATGACTTACTATAAATTACCCATTCAGTCTTTCCCAACCGGAGAGACTTCATCCTGACATCCAAAGATAGTCAATGCGGTTATCATCTAATTTCGTTCCCATAAGAATTGAGATACCTTACGCCTATAGTGACGAACACTTATAGGAACGTTTGTTCGTGTGAGAGAACAAACTATGGTTTAGTGACATGTAACATATTTCAAGTTTACATCACCAGTTTTCACCACATCAATGGCACAGCATATGAGTTAAGACCAAAGTCTCCCACTTGCTAAAAACTCAAATCAGAGAGGTGGCTCGCATAACCATCAAGAGTCAAACATCTTATGACAACGTTGTTCTTGAACAACGTCTCTCTGACTAGACAGGGTTCGATCTGAATATCATTTGATCTCCAACATCATTTGGAAATCCTGGTATTGACAAAAATGGTCAGTCACAACCCATAGTCATGACATCCACTCACCATATTTTGCCACAACCAAATTTTGTGTTTTCAGGAGAATCCTTTTTCATAATCTCTTCGGAAGCTACTGATGATGTATGAACCTCAACTTCCGTGGTGGAAGGATAAGCAAGACAGTTTCTTGCTAGACATCAACGTCTCTTCTCCTTGGAGATAAGACCTATGGACTGATGTTGATACATACATCAGTGTCTCCTCCCTTAGATCACTAAGATCCACATCTATGTTCCAACATGGACATAGATATCATCCACCATAACACAATACACAGTCTACAAGAGTGCTTTTGCAATCATTCACTGTGTTCAGTGCATAAGACTCGAATCAGTTTGTAAACAAACACATGTTCGCTTGTCTCATCTCAGCTTACAACAGAATGCGAGATTGCACTCAGTTTCTCAAGTGTTCCTCACTTAATCCACTTCCTACTTAAGTCCATTTACACATTTCCATATATGAGAATGACATGCTTAAGATTATACGAAATAACCTCATAGACAACTACCCAATTTCTATGTAACAGATTCACCTGACAATTGTATCAAAGTTGTCATGCTAGAATCACAACATAGTTGGCTATCAGTGTGTCATCTGCAACATCAGAAAGTTAAACTTTCCAATGTGACATACTTATAATGATCCATATTTTGAACACAAAGTACAAAACATTTTATCATTGTCATCTAGATGCATGTTTCAATGCTTACATAGGTATGAGTACAAGACTAGTGTCTTTCTCAAAACCTTAGCAGAAACTAATCTAGAAAACGAATTTCCAGAAGTCCTCCCACTGGGAAAAACTTTGCTATCTAGGTCAACTTGTAAACGGATGCAAGTTTTTATAGTCATTCATTGATATCGGTCTGATTGAACACAATCTAACCAAGTAGAGAGAAGGTTCCAACCTAACTCTCTTGATCTAGGGTATAACTCTCAATGGATCACTCGCCTATAAAGCTTTAAGAACCCAATTATCTCGTTATCTGTCATCACCATCCTCTAGTTGTGTCTTAGATTTACCAAAAAATCACAGACTCTAGTGGTGATTGGTGCTGTCTCATTTGGATACTTTTGGAGCAACCACATCTAATGTGTTTATGAGATACCTCGTGTTCAAAACAACTCCCAATCTAAAGTGGTTTCGATATACTCACAATCGTTCTAGATGAAAATCCTAAACTCGAAACACATTTGTTCAACAAGTTGTGAGCCAAGAACGAAACTTCTTTAGCTCTGAACATTCTCAGGAACACTAGATCACGTTTGACCCAGAATATCCTGAATGTTAATGTGGCAAGACAACTTGTATCACAACTATCATAGGATAATGTAATAACTGAACTACCAGAGGCTATGCTGTGGTTTCATCAATCAAAACTCATCCTAAGTTGTCTTAACAACCGTCTCACAATCATTATTACGAATCCCTGAGCTACGAAAACTCATTTTCCTTATCAGATTGCTCTCGTCAATCTTAGAAGTTCGCTTTTCCAAGATGATTTAAGAATGTGATCATGTACCTAGCCTCATGCCTAGTACACACATTCTACATGTTACCTTTTATCCAAATGGATTTGATGCAACTAAACAGATAAGGCTAAAATTTTCAAGAACTAGTTATTAAGCTTATTCTATATCTTAAGGTTCACCAAGTGACCCTCAATCATAAGTTTATCTCAAGAGATCCTCTTATGACTTTAGCCTTTAACATGATACATGTGCCATTTTTAGGAAGTAACTGAACAAGGAGTCCAACAAATGAACCACTCCATAAATCAGCACAATACGCACTCAGCAGAAACCAATGCTTGGTGCTCGGATTTGACCATTTTGTGCAAATTCAGTCAACAGAAGAATTTAAGACAGAAAAACCTTTTGAACTTCATCCGATTTCTCCATCACTCAATGTGAGAGAAAGAATGGATATATGTTAACCAACAAGCTCACCTTGTATATCAACATCCATTTATACACTCTTAGATCCATATTGATCTTAGAAGATCATGAAATTCAAACAGCACAATAGAATTTATGCTTTGAGCTTCTAAATTTTGTAGAACGCAATCTACAAAAAATTTAATGATCTGTTACAAGTAACAGATTACCCTCGAAGGCTTAAGAGAAGTGCTTAATGCAATAAGCATCTAATCTCTTTGGACAATCCCACAATGATCATCCTAGACATACCCCAAGGTGTGTCACATCATTTTCAGATAAGGAAACATCCTCTTCTAACAACTCTGTCTTTTCTCAGGTTCTGTGGAACCTATTCTCCCACTCGCTAGTAGAATACCTTTTAGAGTATGCATTTCATGTACCCTTTATCACTTTGCAAAGTGGTTAAACTATGCTTCCATAGTGACACTTCTCATGAATTACAAAAATTCAGTGAGGATTAGAAAATGTCAAGATCTAAACTTGACATCATCTTATACGATTGGCTTCAGCTAAACTTCGAAGTTCAGCACCAATCCTTGGGTATATCATCTGATCTAGTTGCCTAGGGATCAACTTGAACCAAGTAGATCGCAACTTCATCATTTGGACCTAACAACGATTTGCTTACTTACAATGACCAGATTATGCATAAGTTACAAATCATATTTGCAACCATTATCACAAAAGTGACAAATTTAACCTCTTGTTACTGAAACAAAATCAGCAAACTTATGATCATAACATTGGAAACGAAATCCAATAAGATCTCAAGGCATGTTTCATTACTAGCATAATGACATCACTTGGTCTTTGTAAGGAAACTTCAGAAGCCCCTGACATTTTCAGGAAAGCTAAACTTTTATTACTACGATATAAATCAATGTAATCTCAGTTCTGCTAACTTCTGATTCAGATCAGTGAAATGAGTATATTACCCGTCTATCACCATTGACCAGAAACATGTTACCGTTCATGCACGAAGCACAAACCAACACATATCATCATTTACCATGACCTTCGAAGCAAAAACATACTGATAGCATGCAATCAACTCCGTTAGAACACAGATTCATGACGACATAATCGTCCGTCTGATGATTTCCAAACAACGTATGTTTAAAGTTATCTTCCGAATTGTGCGAGTCAGTCTAAAGATTTTCTCCCACTGGGACCATGTCCCTAAGTGAAACAGAGTACACTAAATAACAATTTTCTTTAGCATGAAAATGCCTTAGAAACATGCAATTCAGTTTTACAACTCTTTTAATCCGAGAAAATCAAAGTGAGCTTTACAAATTAGAAAATCATTTTTAAAGCCTAGGACTCAAGAGTTGAACTCTCATCAAGTCCACCTGCTCATTTTCTAATTTTATAGGGAACTACATTACTATTGACGTACCCGAAGTACTCAACATCAGCTCACTTTATTTGTATGTCCAACATATGGATATACACTGGAACAAATCCAGTCTAATCGAGCAAAGTCAGATAACATGTCTTCATTAGGACTATCGACTTTCAGGATCCTAGACATATAGGTCCTCGCCCCTTGAGGGTTTATTCAGATTTTTGGAACTATGTTTAAAAACGCTATTCAAAATTACTGAACATATTTCATCCATTTAACAAATGAATTACTTGCTCGATTACCTTGCAATCACACTCAAACAAATCAAGTGTCTTTTCATAATTTCAAGTACATCACCACGTTAGTAGTAAAAACAAGAAATTATTCGCAAGGTTCAGAGATGCATCCCGAATGCTTATCTCTAATACAATCTTTACATAAAAGATTTATTTCTCATATTTTAATTAACTTACATAAAGTCAATTTTCCATTTTAAGTTAATAAGTTATACGTAATAACTATCCATTAACTCAAAATAATTTTAAACAATTCACGATTGAATTATTTAAATCCGCTCAATTTTCAAGTAAAACGATATTCAACCAAGGTTAAACATCCTTGAAAAACAAATTCTTTGAAAAAGAATTTTAGAGAGCTCAATCCGTATGTGAACGTATCAACATAACTTAGGACTCATCATCGCTCGTTATTAGATCAAAGGACCACGTAGGTCTATGTATCAATATAACTTTCAAGTTTGTTCGCTTCAATCAAAATTCAATCAGACATATAGTCCGACCAAAATTTTGAGAGCAAACATAACCGAAAAGCTGTTTCAACTTGACCCAGTTCACATAACTTAGTCACAGCTCGGTCATATAAAAGCGATGATTTGCGTTCGAACCGAATCAGACTAAGTCCAACTCATCAAACGCAACCCACCAAGTCTCGGTCCGGATCCGAACCCGACCAAGACAAGTCCAATGCTCGGTCAAACACGACAAGTCTCAGTCCAAAACGAATCCGGACAAACTAGTCACGTTCAACATATATAACAGCAAAGTGCAAATACAAAAAATATGCTCAAGTAACTCTTTAGCTACAAGGCCTAAACAAATTAAGCCCAAATGAACAAGCCCGTACGAAACAAGCCAACGTCCATACCCTTCAGTAGCCTAGCCCAGGCGCGAACCGAAGCCCGCCCAAGCCCGTGCTCGTTAGGTTACCAGCAGCCCGACTCGGCCCGAACCCAAACCTTGCGAAGCCCGAAAGATCAGGCCGCCATAGCAGCAAGCTCAACCTCCTTCCATCTCCCACTGCTCCCCGTCGTCGAATACTAAGGCGGTGGCGCCGCCGCCTCCAAGTGCCCCGTCGAGAAGCACGGTGGCGGTAGCACCTCCAAGCCTAGGACTCTGGCGAGGGCAGCCAGCTTGACAAAAACCGAAGCATAAAACCGTCTGGACAGTCGGAGGAGGAGCTTCTTCACGATGGCGCGAGCACCTCCGTCCCCATCGCCTTGCTTTCAACAACCTAGGTGGCAATGCTAGCACTACCAGCTACTCCGACGAGGAGCATGGTGCCGAACCGAGTGCCGTCGAGCCCAGATCTCCTTTGTTCTTCAAAGAACAAGAGCGAGAGCAAACAGAAAAACCCTAAATCTCAAATCCCATCTCAAAATTCAATCAAAACGACCAAATTGAGCATGGGTTTTGCTGATTCTAGGCCATAGTTCTCAGATCTTCCATCACCCATGCCCAATTCGAGCCACAAAAGCTCCAATTGCTCAGATCTGGTTCGGACGTTCACGAAGAACACAAACCCTTGAACACGAATTGAAAATCAGATCCATCAAAATCAATCGCAACGGATGCAGTCGACACATCACAGATCTTGAACTCTAGGTGAGAACGAATCGAGCCCAAAAACTCCAATCTCTCAGATCTAGCGAACCCCATGCTCGAAATCAAGAGAGAAAAAATCCCAACTTTTCGAGCAATGAATTCAGATCCAGCAAGCACACACATGGAGATCGAAACAAGATTCACTGCTAGAAAACGTAGTAAAAATCGACGGTTTGCTCTCGACGCTTTCGACGCTTTTCGTGAGCGTCGAAAACAAAATTAGTGATGAGTGTCATTCTCGACATCCCAGGGCGTCGGAAAAACTTTAGACGCTCAGAGGCGTCGAAATGGGCTGAATATTGAAAATAAAAGCGGTATAGAGCTTCGTCCCTTAATTAATTACTTGTTAAACGAAAAGGCGTTTTCACATTTCATATCCGTTCTCAACATCAAACCCTAGCATCCACCGCAGTCCCAATGGCTAACTCGATCACCATCTCACTCCTCCACCATCTCCGATTTGCGCAAAACCCTAACTCTTTCAACTGTTGCGAGATCTCCTCACTAGCGATCGGTATGTGAGATCCTCTTCAATTGCGTCTATACAGTGAGATATTCCATCGATGCCGGAGCGAAGACAATGTCGAGGCTGCCGTGGCTAATACTATCCCAAGAAGAAGAAGAGCCTCCATGGCCATCACCTAGATATGGACGAGTTTGAGGAGGAAGGTAGTGATATGGAGGGGCAGAGACTGAGGAGGTCCATTGCAGCGAATGGGGAGATCACTACACCACCACCTCGCTCCTCTGCGTCAAAGACGGTGATTTCAACGACGACGAGGAGAGGGATACCAAATCTGAAGTCTCAATGTCGGTTCCTCTCTCCCTCTCAGTTGATCCGCTGCCTCTAATTCCGCATTCATGATTCTTTAGTTTGTTTTGTTAATTGGATTTGTTGATCGATCTTCTGACTGGCCTTTACTCCGATTCTCGATTAAATTAGAGCTTGTGAACGATTTTATTTCTTTTCTTCCTCTTGATTTTTGTTTTGGTTGTGATCAGTGGATTCGGAATCGGTGAGAACCGTGAAGGCGGATGATTATCAATTTGTTTCGGTCTCATTATGGAGTTCTGTTGCATCTGACGTTTTCTTGATTGAAATTTGGTTGGATAAGATGATTGCGCTGGAGAACATTGCATTTTGTTACGTTCCGAGGATTTCGTCTTCTCAGTTCCCTTATTACTTTCTAAAGATGTAGGATAGATTTGATTGAGTGTTTGGAGCATTTCATATTGACTCGTTTAACTCTGCTAATTGCTATCGCTGGTTTATTAGACTGATTTTCCAGTTTCGGTTTTCAGCATGTTTGTGGGATTGCTGTTCCAAGGTGAACAACTGATTAGATGAAGAATTCGTGCCAGTGTGCGATCCATCATTTGTGAATTCACCTCAAACACCAAGTTTCTTTCTGTAGGTTAGATTTAACTCTTGTTTTTATATAGTTGGGGTTTTGATCTGTTGAAAGGTATCTTGGAAATTTTCACGTTGATCTTGAGAAGTGTAAAATTTATAGTTTAGTGTTTGCTGAGAATGAGTTGGAATCAACAAATGAACTTCCATTACATCGGAAGTGGCGCTTCTTATGGTACAGCCGGAGGTTTTATGGAATTATTTGAAGGGTTTACTTACGACTACGTGAACTTCATCTTTTCAGGTGCTTCACATGTGCAGGTACACTATCTTGGATGCATTTAGATTTAACCAAGTTGCTTATCTTTACATTTGCTATCTCTTTTGAGTTTGTCTCATTGAAGTCCTAGTAACTGATGCATGCTAATTAGACTTAATTGCCCTAGCAACTTTAAATTGTCCTTAAACAGTTCCTTTTATCTTGAACTAAGCGTGCTGGCTTTTTCTCAAATGAGATTAAGTATGGGTTATTACAAATTTGGGCAGTCAAACCCAGGGTTACTCAATATTTTGGTGAAGAGCTATATGAGGCCTTGCGGCAGCTACAAATGAGTTGAGAGAGCCTGTTGATTTTTCCACTACCTTTACTGATGAGCAAACATTGACATTAAACCAGCAGTCAGAAGGAGAATCAAATGCAAATTCACTAAACTGGACGTGAGGAATATAGTTTTATCTTCTCAATTGAAATGCATCTTGCTAAATTGTGTTGTGGAAATGTAGTCTTGATAGATAATAATTTGTGTTGTGCAGACATCCAAGGATTAGGCATATGTTACCCGTGCTAAAGGAGTGGGCCCTAAAGGTAATTTTATCTATCTTTGTGATTGCTTACTCATAACACAACTCTTTCAACTTGAAACCTAATCTATGGATGACTTGGATCTAGCAGTTATGCATCTTTTAGACTTTTAGTATTTTAAGTGTTTAAAATGTCAATTGAGTTTGCTGCCTATATCTACATTTTGTTATATATATTGTTTTATTTGACCAACATGTGATTCCTTTTTTTTTCTTTTTGAGAAATACAAGTGATTTAGTGATTTACTCCATGAATTTATGAGTGTTGTTAAGTGGAATTATGGAGAGAGAGTTCTTGTTTAGGTCAATTGTAAGCATTGAACGTTATCTTGCACTGCTGCACTTTAGCCTTCATATGAATTTTTTACCTTTTTTCAACTTGTAGTTTGAAGGCTTTGGAATTACTTGGAGGAACCTTGGTTGACCATAGATTTCTATTCCTTGCTTCCGTCAATGCGAATAAACTCAAAGTGAGGAACTACTACTCTTGTTGCATTGTGCCCTTGTGATTTGATAGTGTCTCTTTTCACATAAGAAAACTTTGTTACATTTACTATTTTAATGATATATATTCTGTCCTCAAATTATATGCTAAATGTTCTCCTATATGTTTATTACCTGTGTTGAAAAAGTTATCAATGTTTGATTCTCTAACTTATTTTTCTCATCTGTGCAGGCCGAACTACTTGAATTGATGGAAAGGAGTTTTTCCGCGAGGCCAAGTAATTTTTATCTAGTTTCTCTTTCTGAAGTGGCCTCTAATACGAGCAGGTTACTACAATTTGTACCAACTCCCATTGTACACACCTCCATGTTGTACACTTCATTTCTATATTTGCATTCCAACAGCTAGAGATCGATGCCTTTTTGGCTAATGTACTTAGATTTATAGATTTTTTAGCTTAATCTACTTACTAATGTATACAGATTTATAAATATATGTACAAAAGTATGTGTTAATATATTTATTGTTCTATATAGTTTGTTTATATAACTATTTTTCCCTATTATATAAAAAAAATTAAGGGTTCAAGGAAAACAGTATGGAAAAACAGGAAAAAAAATATTATATATATTTTTTTATAAAACATTGAAAAATTCGACATTTTATCTTGTCAAAATTGGCAGCTACTTGTGACACTAAAAAGCGTCATGATTCAAAGTGTCGGAAATTGCAGTGTCAAAAATAGAACAGCCGTTCTCGACGTTCTTTTGTATCAGAATTGTTGCCTTCCAATTGCAACAACATTAGGTGTCGAAAATGACCTGCCATTTTCGACGCTTTTGGGCGTCGAAATTAGCAGTCATTACCGACGCCTAAAAGCGTCAAGAATGGCACTGCCATTTGTGACATTGAAATTACCGACGCCTTTTAAAAGCGTCGAGAAATAAAATTCCGACGGTATATAGTGTCGAAAATGGCTAAAAAAAGCGTTGAAATTTTACACCTTTTCTAGTAGTGATTGAATCCCCAAAAAATATTATGCTATCAGAGAAAATAAGCAAGGGAGCATGGAGAAGAAAAGAGGGCAAAAGATGAAGAAGGAGGGCAAGCAGGGTACGGCTAAGCATATAATTAATTTGTGAAAAAGCAAAGTGCCCAGTCCATCACATAACACGAACACGGCAAATACACAAAATTGGACCTTTTAATTGAATTTAGTTCTAGGAACCTAATTCTTACTGTTATGAATCCGATTTAACAAATTCAAGGTAATTTGAGCCTAAAGCTCTGATACCAATGTTAGAATTTGAGGGATAAACGGATTACCTCGAATAGCGGAAGCGGAATCTAGATCGTCATGCCTTCGAATTTAATCACCGAGTAGATCTCCATAGCCCTAAATCTCGCTATAGATTCGGGAGCAGTGGAGAACCGACGATTCACAGCCTACACACCGAGAGCATTGGAGAGGAAGGAGACTCTCTCCACGAAAGAGAGTTCTCTGTGGGTTTTCTTTCCTGAGAGGAACGTCTGACGAACAGACTCCTTATGATTTGTTTCAATTAGAGATTATGGGAGATGAGTCTCTCCTATTTATCTCTAATATTTTTTAGATAAATAAATATATAACGAATATATATTATTTATCCTAATATTAGTTAATTCTTAACGAATAAGAATTACTTACCCAATTACGTAAATTAGACTTTTATATCTTTTGAGCGTATATATAAAATAATGTCCGAATTATAAAATAATTCTAACAACAAGGATATCCATCCATCGGGTTTTGAGGATTGGCATGGGATATAAGAAAATTAATCTGGTTTGGAGTCCACTTAAAGATTTAAATTGACAAAATATCGTGCCTTGTGTCGTAAATTAGTCAACTGGGATGGAGCGTTTGTAGAGCATATAGGTTAAATGACCGTTTATGCTTGTTAGTCATAGCTTACAGTACTAGTACAAAAGTGTTCGTTAATACCGGTTTTTTTCTGAACCGGATATCGGTTATTGGACCAGTATTAACGGTGGCGGTATTAACTTAGTTAAAACCGTTTTATGTGTAACCGGTATTAATTTTTTTCGGTTACCGGTTATTTCAGAAAAACCGGTGTTAATATGTGTTAGAGAATATTAACACCGGTTATTATAAGAAAACTGGTATTAATGTGACAAAATTAATGTCACCAGTTATCATAGGAAAATCGGTAACAATTTGTTTTTTTTTTAAATGGTGCGATATTAACACCTGTTACACGTAAATAACCAGTATTAAATTTTTCAAAAGTTTCACAATTCTCACATGTATCACCCCATTACACAATATCTGATCATCCATAATAACCATCAAATGCATATCATCTCATTCCTCACAATATGTCCACACAATTCACAATATCCAACAACCTAAACTCATCCATATTAATCACAAAAAAATAACACATAATAAAGTTTAAGCTGTCAATATATATAGCCTACATTAAATTCACTAACTAAACTTCAAAATACCTTTCAAAATCATCCAAAAAGATATTCGTCAACCTAGATTACGTTGTTTTGCAATATATAGCATCATCTCTTTCATTCTCTACAAAAGACTTGGACACGATCTCATCTGTCAAGCAATCCATATTCACCTAATCATGGACACAAAGAAATTATGAGCAAAATGACACATAACCCAAACACATTACATATACAAAATATTAATTCATAACATACCCCATTGAATTGGGTCTTAGATTTTCATTAGGGGTATAATATATATCTTAATGCAGTTTTCATGAACACAAAAAGCAATCCATATTCTCTTTAACTTTACACACCTATATACTAAAAATTGGATTTTGGCCTAATTTTGCTCCCATCATAGGCTAAAACTCAATTTGGCCATTTTGTTTTGGCCTATTTCCAAAAGAAATGTCAAATTTGGCTTCCTCTTTTGGAAGGCCAAATGTTATTATTTATTTATTTTTAATTGTTTAATATTTATATAAATCTATAAATAGTACAATTATAAATCTATACATTATATAATTATGATTTTTAATTAAAAATAAAAATTGTAGTATTATAAAGGTATTCAAAAGTTTTTCGATATGACTATAATATTTGACATATTTGAATTATCATTTGCATAAAGAATATTTTTAGAAAATGATTTTAATCTTTTTTATTATAGATTCATCAAAATTATAATAAAAAATAAATATTAAGTTGCTTAAAGTACTAACGAAGAAAAAATAAATAAAAAAATGAGATGTGAAAGTTCATGCTTACATTAGTATTTATAGGAAGTTTAGCCTGTCAAAATTGACCTACGAGGGGAACGAAAAAATCGTATAATAGGCCAAAAGATGATATTTTATAGAATATTCTCTTTTAATAAGTTATTTTCCATTGTCATTATGACCTATGGGGGAAGATGTCCTAACAAGGGATCGTTCATTTATGTTTTGAATCTGGAAGATTGTGACCTGTAATGCCCTTTGTACCTTTGTGTATTGATTGACTATTATGTAGACCTGTCAAAACAAAACCCGACCCGAAAACCCGACCCGACTGCCCGGAATTTTTTGGGTCAAGACCCAAAAATTTTGACCCGGAAATTTTTTTCGACGCGAACCCGAAAACCTGAAAATTTTCCGGGTAATCTGGGTTTCGACCCAGTGACCTGATTGACCCAGTAATTTTGACCCGGTTGATTTATAATTAAATCTATTTATATATAATTAAAATTTATCGCAAAATTATCAAATCATGATTTTTTTTAATTTAAAAAATAAAAAATTGACAAACCCGAAATGACCCGAAACCCGGTCAAACCCGAGTTCTAGTCAACCCAGAAATACCCGAAACCCGTTGACCCGGGACCCGTTTTACCCGAGACCCAAAGTTACCCGACCCGAACCCGACCCGAATGACCCGTTTGATAGGTCTACTATTTTGGTATAAAAACTTAGCTGTGCAATTTGTTAAAATTTGTCTTGTCTATAGTCATTTTAACATCTTGTCAATAATTTCCCTCCGTAACCAAATTTTAAGATATTTCGCAACCGTAACTAACAACAAAGTTGATGATATTTTGCAAAATCTACGAGATTGGGATAATTGGATCCGGATCCTCTCCTAATATATATCTACCTAATATCTTCCTAATACAAGGATCTCAACCCTTAAAATGAATCAATGGTCGAGAGTATCTCTCCCTAAATTTAACCTTAATTATCACACCAATCCTCTCATTATCGGTCCAACAATGATAACAGTAACACACATTAAACATCCTCCATTAGGAATCTAGACACCGTTCACCTCATCGAAGGGCTGTTGCTGCGCGGCGTAATGAGGAGGACGAGAATGGTGACTCGATGAGCACCATGGATGTATCAAGGGCTCATTCAGCCTAGTAAAAAATGAATTGAAAATCGCGATTGTGTTGAATGCATCAACTCCAATTTCTTTTTCTCCAACTGAATTCTACGTGTTGCGATTTTAATTTGAGTTGAAGTGGATGCATATATCAAACTCCAATTTTGATGTTTCTCTTCCAGTTTGTGTGGTTGTCGTCCGGCTTATCTATCACCGCCGTCTCTCACTCGCTGCCCATAACTCATCACCACCATCGCCTACTTCGCTGTCCACCACTATCGCCATAAGTGCATCTTCGGCGTACGCTCATCTCTCTCAATTAACATGCTCCCGATTGCAAAATTAAATCCTTTAACTCATAAGAGGAAGACAAAATCAACTAATCAAGCCATTGAATCGGCAAGTGATCAATTAGACCCCCAATTCAGTTCCTCCGGTGATGGAAGTCGCCGTTGCGAGGATCGATGGCATCACCAGGAACGTCGGTTTGTCGTCGCCGATCATGATGACAACGAACTCCGGAACCATAACGAACGTGCCGGTGAAATCCGCTCCCTTGACCGATTTCTCGCTGGATGCTCTCACCGCAGTGGTGGTGGACAGTGGAGCAGACGATGGTGGTGGTGGGTGGTGGGCAGTAAGGGGGAGAAACATGGGCGGTGGGTTGTGTTTTAAAGATGGAGGATGAGAAAGAAGAATTTGGATAGTGATTAATTATTTTTAATTAATTAATTATAGTTTTTAATCGTACCCGTTGATTTGGTTCAATGGATGAGATCGGTTTATTGGGCAAATATAAGGAATCCTCTTATTAGGAGAGGATCCGGATCCATTTTTCCTACGTAGGAGCGGTTGGGGTTTAAAATTTGATGACCACGATCCGGAATAACCCAGGCCAAAATTGATTCAAACCCACCCTCCCAACCTATTTGATATTTGTACATGGATGGAGTTGATACCTTTTGATGAGGAATGAGATGAAGAACAACAAATGCGTTGCAATCTATCCTGGAGCATCATTAAGGACGAAAATAGGTCCGCCAATTAATTATGAAATTAATCTCCCTAAAATGATGCCTGATGCGCATGTTACCGGATGTAAAATGAGAACCAAAGAGAATCATCTCCATTTCACTATGTGCGTTTAATCACACACCGATTGCCCCTTTCGACTTGAGATTTTAAGAACATAAGAATCAGTCCCCATCACTAAGGCGAGGAAGTATATGCCCCTTCCTCTTAAAAAAGCCCCGGTCCATCCACCTCTATCCTTTCTTATTTTTAGAGGACAAACCTCTTGAGATCAAAACATGTAAATGTACAATGTTGAACTTCTGATAATTCTATAAAACGTAGTATGAACAACCTCAAATTGTTAAAAAGTAAACCAACTGTGCTCACTTAAAGAGGGGATCATCTGGATAAATCTCAGAACAAAGAATCACCCCCCTTGAAACCCTAAATGGTTAATAGTGAAAGTGTAACCAACAGAGAAATACTCAAACCATTTAAAACCTCTACACTGACAGTTTATCTTGTGAGGAAGTCTCGTATAGTACTTACTGTTGGAATTAACATAACAAACATCTAATAGGTGAATGAAAGAAACTTCTCAAACCTCTATGGAGTGGGAAGCAAATCTCGTGTCTTCATCAGGTAGACAATAAACGAGATAGTCAATGAAAGTAGCGCCATCAGTATAATGATCCAGTAGTTGAACCCTGCAATATATCCACATGAAATACCATTACCAGTCTATGAAAAAATGAAACCCCCGTTTATTGAGGTTAGAGATCTTGAACCAGATGGAGGTCCTGAAGAGACGGTACACAGATCTAGGACAAGAATTAAAAGTGAACTTCCTGAGAGCCAACAAGCAAAGTTCTATTCAACAATTCAATCAAAAGTGCACAAACACAATGATGGCAGCTTTAAGATGGGAATGGCGGAAACAAAAGGAATACTAAATCATATTTGCTCTCGACACTAAACGATATCCATTTCCTGTTTATTTTGTTATGACAGAAACAAAAGTCATGTCACATTGATCTTAAAATCTCAGTTTCAAAGGATTCAAGAGATGACAACAGCCATAACTAGATAGAAATCTGGGTCCATCTAAATGTAAGATTAGAAAAACATCACTGAGTGCTAATGGCAAATGACTCTAACTGGCACGTTTGAGCAAGAGATAATCATACCTTCTTTCTGCATGTCCTTGATAACAGTTGCCCTTACACTTGAATCCATGGATGCTGAGATCAATGCTCTAAAATCCAAATTCACACACATAAGTAAAATCTCCCACAATTCTTGAAAATATAATGGCAGTGATCACACTATGTAATATAACATACCTTGAATCATTTGAGAATACCAGTGTTGTTACTAGACCAAGATGTGCCTTCTTTACTGTCATTTTAACTTGCATAGTTGCAGAATTGATGACCAAAATGTCCCCCTGGATCGTTCCTCTGTAAGAAAATGAAGAGAAGGGTAACAGGAGATTTAATGGAAGGGCAACGTCATGGGAATCAATGTGTCCAATTAATGCATGCGAAGAGCAGTAAATGAAATATCATTGCTTCTCATGAATCCATACAGCAGATTTAGCAAAATATACCACCAAAATTACTTTATAATGGAATAAGTCACTTATTCAACTACAGGATGCAAGATATATTACCTATAGAAAGCAAATACAACTACTACAAAACACAATTATTCCCTAAGATTCTTGATGATCCATTTAAAGGAGAAACTAGATTTAGGGAGTAAATAATCTATATCCTCATCAGGATCCTTCCAAATCCATTCCCACTATTATGCTCCATATGGAGCAATAGCGTGCTTTTAAACTGGAAGCTTCCATTTTAACTCACCAAAATAAGTTACATATCATCCCTCTGCTAGCTTGAATAATAAACAGAACTGTCATGATATCAACAGACAAACACAAACCAGTGCACATGTTATCATTCATAAAAGAGTGAGAAAAAAGAATTACATTGCAAGAAGCTTTCCATCATTTGAAACACTGAAGGCAGAAATAGGGTCACGGACAATTTTCGTTGAACGTATCCTTCTCCAGGTGGTGGCATTCCATTGCACAATATTTCCACCTTTAGCTGCGTGGATAAAACAAATAAAGCTTAGTTCACAAAAGAGCCTTGTGGAACATGTAACTTGCATGATACTGACTAGTCTTATCAAGCAATTTCCAAAGATAAATATACCGTGGTTGGTTGTGGTATACAAAATTTGACTACCATCACGCTTCTGAGAAAATCTGCAATACCCAAACATTTCATCCTGAATGCAGGAAAAAAATTCATTTAGTTCTGCATGAGGGACTCCAAAGTGATACAAGAATATTTTGGAGAACAAACTTGCAGGACAAAATTAGACGCGTATAAAGATCATTTCACTAAAGTGATCTTACATTTTCCTTTGGTAGAGAAGTTAAAACTCCTGGTGAAGCCACGTGCCAAACTCTACAGGGACCACCACTTCCAACAGAGACCAAAAACTTTCCATCTTGGCTGCATAAAAAATTGCGTCTAATAAAAAGCAAAAAATAAATCGCAGAGAAAAAGGGAAAGATCAAGAATGAAATATCTAGAAAACCTGAAATCCAAATCCTTCACTGAAGAATGGGCACGCTCGTCACTGAGAACAATTTCCATGGAAGGCCATTTGAATACCCTTAAATATCCATCCTGTACTGCAGAAAAAGTTCGAGCATCATATCATATTCATTGCGATATCTTGAAACCTAGACTGAAGCGTTGGAAGCAAACTTTTCCGTTGTCTGTTCTTAGAGAAAACCTTTAAACAAGTCTCCATGTTTTACATTATCAAATAGCTCACCACCTCAGAACTCTCAACTGCATTTACACTTGGTTTTTATGTTTTTTCACTTCAGGAGTCTAATCTTGTGTACTAAGACCGCTAACTGGGCCATAGTTTGAGAAGCTCCTGTATTACTGACTGTCAGGTTTGACCCGGAGTTGAGATATGTTTTACGCAGCTCAGAGGAAAATGAGGCATATTTGTACAATCCCTCAAACAGTCAATCAGTACAAGCAGGTGTGTCGTGTGTGCATGCATGTCAGAGTAGGTGAGAGAGAGTCAGAAAGCAGAAAATGGATGAGATTCATGGAAATTGATTTATTGCTAATATATGATCCCTACCTCGCCACCAACAGCAAGCAAAGAGCCATCCTCATTGAAGGTCAGGGCTAGCTGTTGTCCCACATCTTCCAAAGGCTCAAGTGTCTTCTCAGATGGTTCTACACCAAGATTGTGATTCCCCTGGTTTGTGTCCCATTCAAACCATCTGCATATAAAGCTTAAATCCTAAGCAACATACGGCCTATCCAATTTGTCAAGATTGTAGATCTGCCCCCTTTAGCACCATCAATCCAATTCAAGCCCAAACCCAGCAAATTTTGTTCAAGGACTTCAAGCATTACAAAGCATACAAATGATTCTGTTTGAACTGAGTCCGGAAGTAGATAAGACATTTAGAATTAAGACAGAATTTGGCACAAGTAAAAAAGTAAAAACTTGATGTCAGCTGGGTCACTAATAATCTTCTGGAGAATCAGAATTAGAAATGGCTCATAAAGATATACCTGCAATTCTTTGGAAATGAACATATAATTCCTTCTCCTCCAGGATGCACAGCCATTCTATAAGGCAAATCAGCCCCAGTTTCAAGCCTCATAACCTATGATACATCAAAGACATCTTTTAACATAATTAAAATCTAAAGATAAAAATCACATTGAACATAAGAATAAAGGTTGCAGATCAGATACTGCCTGTTTTTTAGTAAACTAGCATTTAGCAGTTGGACAACCCTCAAGCCTAAATGCAATAAGAATGATGGACATTTCCTTTGACATGTGATACGACTTCTGATTTCTATAAGGCCCGGCCTTTATAATTCAAGTAAGTTTGAGACGGGTTATAACTTATACGGTCTCTCTCCTCCCATGCACAACTGAAGTCAAAAAACCTAAAAGGCAGCTTGGTCACAGACCTGGGGCATCACAAAACTATTTTGTCGATAATCTATTTCCCACAGACCCAAGGAACTTGAAAGTAACCAAACATAACCCCCCTCCCATTCATCCAAAGAAAAGGGAATTTCATCAACCTATGTAACATCTGAATGAGTTGATTTCTCATAGGACAAAAAAGGAGTATGAATCAACCATGAATTTCATCACAAACGGGCATAAATCTCAATGCAGGTTTGTAGAACACATGCCAGATGATCATAGAACTTAATGCCTCACTGACAAGTTCCTTTTTTGGGCGAAATATGATGATAGCTAAGCTTCCTCTTCTAACTAATCATCGATGATACTTACCTTAAAGCATATCAAATGCCTAAAAGAAATTCTTAGAGCAAGCTTAATAGGATGACAAACAGAATAACTATGTGCTGCAACACCCAATACGGCCACAATCAAATCAACTAATCAACTCAAGAAATAACAAATTCCCCGTGAATCAAAATGCAATGATACAAGCATGTTACGAATTAAGATCATAATACAGATTGGAAATCAAGGCCAAAAGTAAAGATTATCTACCCAAAAAAGAAATGATCAGATTATAAAGATCATAATCAGATCATCTGCGCGCAAACACAAACTTCGCAGGTCGAAAGCGTACCAAACATAATCAGATTATCTACCCGAATCCATTTGAACGAGAAATAATGAAAAGAAACAAAGATAAGGAGGAGATAGGGCAGTTACGGTTTGATCCGAGAGAGAATTGGAAGCGAAATCAAAGTGAGAAGTGAGAAGTGCGTTAGGAATCCCGCTATGGCCTTCGCCTCCGCCGCCGGAGAGGACTATAAAGAGTTTAGGGTCGGTGTCGGCAGGGGGAGGCGAATCTGCATCATCGGAGGGTTTATCGTCGTTGGAGTGAGATCTGAGAACTCCGACTGGGACGCAGGAGGAGGCATAGATGGGAACCCCGTACTTCTGGAAGTTGGGAGGATCGGAAGTCGCCATTGCGTCTTCGTCTTCTTCTCTCTGTATGGGCTATTTGTGAATCTCTCAGATCTGATGGCTTCAATGGGGGTGAGGGAGCTCAGTTGCTACTCTCTTAGCCCATCCACGATAGTTTTTGTGCAAAATGTACACATTTACATATGATGTTGTAAAAATACACATCACTTTTTAGCAATTTGCTCTATCGGTGAAATATGCATTTTTTACACAACATTGAAATACAATTCAATTAAAACAAAAAGGAAAATAAAATCATAAAAAAATAAACCAATAAAATTGTCTTGTTTTTTGTAAAAGTTTTTGCACATGGGGGAGATGGTGTGCTCAAATTTACAAATCACATGCTCAAATATGCACATTTGCACACACCCAAAACAACCAATGGAGGTAAAAAGTGTCTAAAAAATACACATTTGCACATTTGCACACCACCATTGTGGATGGTCTTAAGGGTAGTAAAAGACGAGTAAACAAAAAACAAATACATCAATAATTAATACGTGGCAAAACCTAATTGGTCATATGTTGTAATGCTATTAGGCCATGTGCGACAAAGAGTCATACGAATCAAAACTCATTTCAGCCACATCAGCAATTATTCCTACCACGTCAGTTTTTCACTAACTTTTCAGTTTTTTACATTTTTCATCCACAACAAAGAGTCGCGCGAATCAAAACTCACTTTACACTTTTTCATACTCCCTCCGTCCAAAAATACATGGACTTTTACTATTCATGCACGCTTTTTTAGGAGCTAAAAATTATATAAAATATTGACTTTTTTATTAATTTTTTTTAATAATTACAAATTTATTATCAATAAGTTTGTAATTATTAAAAAAAATTAATAAAAAAGTTAATATTTTATATAGTTTTTACCTTCTTAAAAAAGCGTGCGTGAATAGTAAAGTCCATGTATTTTTGGACGGAGGTAGTATTTATTAAGCTAAATGTTGATTTATTTTACTTAATTTTTTTTATTAATGATATTATTAATATTAATATTAATATTAATACATATAATTAAAATAAAAGTAAAAAACAATTCTCCATATATATGCAAAATGGATGTCATTTGATAGATAAAAATGAATCCTATTCAAAAATAAAAAATTTTTGAATTTTATTTAGGGGTGAAATGAGTTTTTAATTTAATGAAAACCCTCTCTCCTCCATCTAATCCTTCTCTCTCCTCAATCTCACCTTTTGATTTGGCTTAAATGTCAGCGTCTTCCCCTGCGAATCAACTCTCTCTCTCTCCTCCATATTACCTTTTATGCTGACCTGGCCCTCAAAATGATCCCCTCGATTCTCCGTTGCACTAGGTCTTAAATCGGTTTTTTGGTCGAATGTGCGTAATACTCGAAAACTAAATACATTGCAAATTCTCCCAATTAGAAGAATATCTTTCAGGATTAACCCAACAATTATAGAAGATGCAACCAACAAATAGCGAAATTAAAAAAGCAGTATTCTCAATGGGTAATAACAACTCTCCTGGTCCGGATGGTATGGCGGCGGAGTTCTATAAAAAATATTGGGAGATTGTTGGCTCCGATATCATCAGGGCTACAAACGCTTTATTCCACTCTAGCAATCTGTTAAAACAAATCAATCACACCTTTATTTCTCTAATACCGAAAAATGATACTCCCTCTATACCTACACATTATAGACCGATTAGCCTATGTTCTACTTTATATAAAATCATCTCAAAGATAATAACAGAATGGCTAAATATAGTAATGAGAAAACTTATACATCCACTACAAGGAGCCTTTGTTTCCGATAAAGCAATTCAAGACAATATTCTAATAGTACATGAGATATTCCACTCCTTTCGCACAAGAAAAGGTTCCAAAGGATGGACTGCAATAAAATTCGATATGGAAAAAGCATATGATAAAGTAGATTGGCTATTTACGAAATCAGTCCTCCAGCAATTTGGATTCCATCAAAGATTTGTGGGTATTATCATGGAATGTGTGACTATGGTCTTCTTCTCTGTATTAGTAAACAACGGTCCTACAAACTTGTTCAAACCAACAAGAGGGTTGAGGCAAGGGGACCCCCTCTCCCTGTTTCTCTTCCTTATCGGGGCAGAAGTGCTCGCAAACTAGCAATAGAGGCATAATCTAATCTCGACAACGTCGGATTTAAATTTGGTCACTCGGGCCCCTGTATCCCGTTTCCGGCCTTCGCGGACGATATAATAATATTCTCCAAAGGTAGTAACTCTGCATGTACAAAAGTAAAAGAAATAATTGAAGACTACTGTAAATTTTCAGGGCAAAAAGTGAACTATCATAAGTCGTCTTTTCAAACAACCCCGGGAATTCCTAGATCAAGAGCACGAGACCTGGAAGGAATACTTAACATACCTCTAGAATGAAATTTGGAAAAAATACTTGGGATGTCCCATCATAAATGGGAGAGTTACCAAGGAAACCTTTGGTGACATAGTATGCAAATCTAAGGACCAGCTTAGCAAATTGCGTGCAAATGCCCTTTCACAACAAGGCAGAGCAACCCTAATTGCATCTAATCTATCATCAAAACCTTTATACTCAATGCAGAGCTTCATGCTCCCAGTGGCGGTCCATAAACAACTGGATCAAATCAACAGAACCTTCTTCTAGAACAAAAATGCATACCATAGTCCACTCATCAGTTAGGACAAAATATGTAAATCAAAAGCGGGTGGAGGATTAAGTATAAGAAAAACCAGAGACATGAACGAAGCACTACAACTAAAACTCCTATGGAAAGTTCTGGCAAAACCGAAGAATAACTGGGTCAAAATCATACAATACAAATACTTAAAGGAAAACCACATCCTTACCTATTCGAGAAAAGACAATGCCTCTTGGCAATGGTCAAAAATATGTTCTCTGCTGCCATAGTTTAAATCGGGGCTCATCTGGCGGGTGGGGGATGGGAAATCGATTAAGTTCTAGAAAGACAATTGGGTAACAACAACACCTCTTATGGATATAATAGATTCTCAACATATCATAAATCCTCATGATTCCGTAAGCGATTTCATTCTAGGAGGATGATGGTGGAGGGAGAAGGTCCTTTCTGTCCTCCCAAGCCCTATAACAGAGGAAATAATGAAAATCCCATTGCCAATCACCCCCTTTGCAAACAGATTGTATTGGTGGCCCGCCAAAAAGGGATGGTTCACAACGTCAAGTGCTTACAATTTAATCTCATCCACTTCACAAAGATCATCAGATGAATTTTCGCGGATTTGGAAACTTGACGCCCCTCCAAAAGTTAAGAACTTTATATGGAAAATAAAACAAAAATGCCTTGCCACTGCTACCCCCTTATCCCAAAAAGGGGTGGCAGTGCCAAATACATGTATTTTTTGCAACCAGTGTGTGGAAGATGATGTTCACCTATTCATAGAATGCCCCATCAACAATTTCCAACATCAATTTTACGGAGAAGTATATCAAAGAGTTCACACTATTTTATCCGATAATAGAGACATGGACCAAATTTTACAAATATTAGGCTCCATTCTCATGATGGAGAAGAGACAAAATATAGCAATCAGATGGTGGACTATCTGGTTTGTTAGGAACCAAACTATATTTAGAAATGAAAAAATCCCCTCAGCTGAAGGTTTCAAGAAAATGATCATGAATAATATTGAAAATTGGAAAAGGGCTAGCAAATGGAGCGTGACTAAAAAAGAGAGCGTGGCGAAACAGAATGGGGAAACAACGCCCACTAAAAACAATAGAAAAAACTACCGCTGGAGGAAGCCTCCTGTTGGCAAATACAAGTTAAACTTTGATAGATCATTTATTTCGACGCTCTACTGGATACATCATAAGGCACTGGTGGGGTGACCCTGTCAGCATTAGTGGTAATGCCCACTAATGCTATTGGTGGACAATCTCCCCTTATGGCGGAAGCGCTTGCCCTCCGTCTTAGGGTAGAGAAAGCTAAGGAATTAAAGATAACAGACCTAATAATAGAAAGTGATTCAAAAATTGTCACAGACTATCTAAGCACTCAAGTAGGATGCCCCTGGGAAATAGAGATGGTTATGTCAGATATCCAAGCCCTTCTCCAAGGAGTAAATAATGTTGTTATATCCCATATTCCCCGTATTGGTAACCGAGTAGCGGATAAGGTTGCACACCTTTGCTACTCTATCAGGGGGCAGATTTATACCTTCAAACAAGTCTTCTAGGCATCATCCCACAAGATGCTTTCGGATAGGGTATTCCCATCTGAATTATTACTTAATAAAAAAATACACTACAAATTCAACGTTTTTTTACGTTGTTACATGCCAATAAGAATGTAGTTGCATGTCCTTCAAAGCGTGTTACCATGTCCGTAAGAAGATGGTTAACTGGTTATGAACACCGCACACACTGGCTTTAATTTGAGAAAACGTGGCAGCATGTCAATATGGACGTGGTAGGTGCACGTTAGAGACGATAGGCGTGAATCGGTCGTTCATCATGTCAAATATAATATTGATAACTCTAATTAGCAAACTAGTATAGTGAGCAAGCAAATGGTCGATTTCACATAGAGATCTTGCTTTGATTGTATTCTATTGCTGACTAAAATAAATAAATAACAAGATTGAGAAAAGTAAAGTAATGCAATTGAAATAAAAAAAAAGGAATAATTGTGAATTTTTTACCAGTTGGATGGAAATGCTTTACCTGCAATTCTCAACAATGGTTGATGTTCAAGATCCTTGGCCTTATATCTTTGTTATTCTAATGCAATACAATGCAATTAATATTTAAGTTAGTCCGACTTTGGTTTAATTAGACTGACACCCCTTACGGACATGTCAATCTCTTACACAATATGCAATCCTCACCTTGTTTGGATGTAAACATAAAGCATCACAAATTCCCAAAGTCTAGCTTGACAGTTTGGCAGTACCAACCCTCCTAAACAACTAGTATTATGTCAAGAGTTGTCACTCCCTTAACCTAGACCCGGGCAAACGCGGGCGCGGGTCGGGCTTGGGACGAGCTTTCCTCAAGATTTTGTCCCGTTGTTGCGGGCGCGGGCCGGGCTAAGCCCGCTTAACGGGTTGGAAGTCGTGTCCAAGCCCGTCCGCGAATGCGGGTGCGGGTAGCCCGCGGGTACCCGCAAACCTAATCAATTTTTCTTATTAAGATTATACTAAGCCTATTATAATCAATTTTAATATATATATATAGGGAAGCTTTAAAATGTAAAAACTCCTTAACGTGTAAAATCCGCTTAACGTGTAAAATCTAATTTTTTTAATAAATCAACACGCGCTTCACTGGACAACGTACAACGGTTCTCTCTCGGCCTCCCGCTGCCGCGCACCCACCCCACGTCGAGCCACCTCCGGCCACCACCGCCTGGCCGTGCTCGAGCCAACCCCTGGGCGCACCCCTCGAGCCCTGACTTGGCTTGGTTCGAGCCCAGACGCGCCCACCCTGCCCATCCGAAGGCTCACGTCGTATGTTCGCTCGTCGGCCTCCCACGCCACCCACGAGCCACCTCCGGCCACCAGCCCCCACCAGCTCGAACCCCCTCCCTCAGGCGCACCCCCCGAGCCCGAAACCCCCATGGTTCGAGCCCAGCCGAGCTCACACCGAGCCCATCTCTCCCGACAGACCTGTTCGAAGTTTTTGGCTCGATTTACCTTCAAAAACCCGATTTTCTCTTTGTTTCAACTCGAATTTGGTATGATTTCTAACCCTAAAATTGTTTATTAGAATTATTTAGATTGTTTGAATGATTTAGGTTGAGATTGAAAATCTAGGGTTTGATTTAGAGCGGAATTTGGGGCTTTTTGCCAAAAGCTAAATTGATTGAAATTGATGATATGGTTGTGTTGTTGGGTTGATTTTGAGCTAATTTCATGCTCATATCATTGTCAAATTGTTTATGGATCATGAGCTAATTGAATTTTAGAATTTTATATTGCGATATGTTTTAGAATTTAGGGCTTTTTGCCAAATGCAAAATTGACTGAAATTGGTGATATGGTTGTGTTGTTGGGTTGATTTGGAGCTAATTTCATGTTCATAGCATTGTCAAATTGTTTATGGATCATGATCTAATTGAAGTTTGGAATTTTATATTGCGATATGTTTTAGAATTTGGGTGTTTTTGCCAACAACCAAATTGACTGAAATTGATGATATGGTTGTGTTGTTGGATTGATTTGGAGCTAATTTCATGTTTATAGCATTGTCAAATTGTTTGTGAATCATGAGCTAATTGAATTTTATAATTTTATTGCAATATGCTTTAGGTCGATTAGGTTATTCTATTTTAGCATAATTTAGCCTATTAGCTCAATTGGTAGAGCAATGTGCGTTTGCACAAAAGATGTGGGTTCAAATCCCACATAGGTTACATAATAGACAAGAGCGCAACAATCGCAAATTGTTAATCATGCACATTATAATCTAAGTTATGCACTTTTTAACCTTAATTATGCACATTTTAATCTTATTTATGCACTTTAATTTTAAAAGCTTATACGTAAAAAAATCGATTTCAAACTTACATCTATCAACCTAAATTATCCGAGAGGTGAACCCAAACTCTCAAAAGTAAAAAAAAAAAAAACAAAATTAAAACATCGATTTCAAAAGCACATCTTTTGACTTATTAATGCACAATATGATCTTACATTTGCACAATTGTAGTTTAAATTTGCACAATTGTATCCTACTTTAAATTTGCACAATTGCACAATTAAAGTTGCACAAATGCACTTTACAGTTGCACAAATGCACTTCACAGTTGCACAAATGCACTCCACAGTTCCACAAATGCACTTCACAGTTGCACAAAAAGGTATCGAAAACGGGAAAAAGTGCATTTACCCATAAAATTAGACATATATTACCAATTTACCCATAAATTAAACATATTTCAATTATAAAGTTTTATAATTGAAATAGGCACATTTACCTATTTACCCCATAATGAATTATTTATCTGCACAAAATAAACTTATATTTGCACAATAAGATGTTATATGTGCACAAAAGCAAGTTATACTTGCACAGCAGAAAGTGTTACCACGAAAAAAAAATTCTGGGCAAAAAAAAAAAAAAAAAGGGTCCGAGAAGGGGGGCAAGGGGGGGGGGGGGCACACGCATGGGGGGGGGGCAGACATTCTACTAATGAAATTAGGCCCATTAGTAATTAAATTAGGCCCATTAGCTAATTTTACGCGATAAGCAAATTTTACACGTTAAGGAGTTTTTACATTTGAAGTAAACCCTATATATATATATATATATATATATATATATATATATATATATATATTATTTATATACTACCTACTATTTTTAATTATATATATGTTACATATAAAATGAATACATATTATTTATATAAGCCTACTGTTTTTTTTAAATGAATACCTACTGTATGTATATATTACACATATATAGTTACTCTAATAAAAAAACATATATATAGTTACTGTTTTTATATTTTTAAATGAGTAATAATATTATTTATTATATATATATACACATATATTAATTTTAATTAAAAAAAAAAGGCGGGTACCCGTTACGGGCCCAGCGGCTCGTAACAGGTTGACTGATATGTCTAATCCCGCACCCGTTGCGGGCGCGGGCCTGGCCTAGCAGCCCGCGTGGACTTTTCCCCTTGTCCAAGCCCGCCCACTATTGCGGGCGGGCGGGACGGGCCGAGCGGGCCTATCCGCGTTTGCCCAGGTCTACCTTAACCCTAATCCTCTTAGGAATCGATATTTAACAAAGTGTCATTACTCTGCACAACCAATTGATGCTTTCACGGGACCAATTACTTGTTCTTGCTATTACGGTCTAACTATTCCTACGAATTCATTAAAACCTAGCATGAATGGAAATTCTGTCGAGTTGATCAATCAAGAGAGAATATATGCAATCAACAATATGAGCACAAAGATAATGAAATAACCATGGAATAACAGTAGAAATCAAGACCTCACAATTCAGTCAACCATGTCTTCAAATCACATATGAAACAATGAGTTTAGTTACTCATACTCTAACTCTAATTGCAAAGTATTATGTGGAATGATTGATGTCTCTCAAAACCTAATACTACTCTGCCTAAATAGTGTAGAAGTCGGTCTTCTAAAACCCTAGAAAGTAATAGAATAATAAACTAATTAAACTGCTTTGGATAAAATCGGCGTTTGTTGAAACTGTCTGACCAGCGGGCGCTAAATAACGGCGAGCGCTGCTTTTTTGTGTTTCCCTTTCCTTCTTTTGTTCTTGATCCTCTTCACCTTAGCTCCTCTTATGATACTTCATTGCCTCTACTAGCCATCCTTAACCTCTCTTCAAGCTCGGATGGTAAAGTTGCAGAATAAGCACAAAATAGCGTAGATTCCGAACTCGAATGTCCAAATGAGTAACAATGCAAATTAACTATAAAACATGCAAGAAACCTACTCTAAATGCATCTAAACCTATCTATAATGCCTATCTAAAATATGCATTATCAAACTCTCCAAACTTAAGCTTTTGATTATCTTCGAGCAATGAAGAATAAAACATATATCAATGCATCTCACAGAAGATTCCTTCATGTCTCAACCCTATCAAAAGCAACATCAAAGCAAGTGCAAACATAGACAAGGCAAACAAACATCCTAGCTTGTACATAAACGATCAAGTAGCCCGCATGTCTATCCATCCAACCGTACATGGATAAATGTGTTTCTTTGGCTCTCATGTTTTTAGGCTTTAAGCATAACTCTCCACTCAACTCTATATGCAAACATATCAATCTTAAGCATTGACACTTATATAACAATATCTCCACTGAATACATCAAAGCAAATAAGCACATTAAGTGGACTTTTGCTCAATGGAAATCTTCAAAAAAGACTCCATTCGGCGGGGTTGTAATGGGGCTAGGTAGAAACATAAAGGCAATTAATTGTATTTGGTCATGTGGTGCTTTCAATTTCGGGAACTAAGATTCCTAAAACTTCCGACATACCACAAATCAACTCAAAAATCATCAAGCTCCCATAAGAAACATAATAAACTCTCAAAATAAACTTATAACCAAACATTTATCTAACTCTCATATGCAAAAAGGAATACTAAGGCTCTTTATTTCATAACTTTCTCTTCTTTTCTTTTTCCGATTTTTTCCGTATTTTTTTTCTTTTATTTATAGAGCCAAATAAATGAAATACAATATGAGGAAAATAAATCACATAATATTGCAACTTTTTGCAAAGCTCTCTAACCATAAGCATAAACCATAGCCTTTTCTTCTCAACTCAAAATGATCATCCATATCAACTCTAAATCCTAATTCCCGGATGAGCCAGGTTTATCACATGCTAGGAGTACAAATATTTTTTGGAGCTTCAAAAGAAAAGGTTAAAGGCTCAAATGCTTCAAGCAAAGACATAATATTATAGGGTAGATATGGATAAATATAAGCTAAAAAGTGCATTTATCAATTTAAACTCAGAAGCAATGATATTGTATTTCAATCGGTCTCAATAATAATAATCATGTCGATACTCAGAGATAAATGCATAAGAAGAGTAAATCACACAACAAAATCAAAGGGGAGTATAGATGTAATCCCTATAAGGCTAAAAAGATCTCACTAAGAACTTAGATCATACATGCTCAATTATATTTGTCAAATCATGCTTCACATAAAAATTAAAAAAATAAGACAGGGTTAATGATAATGCATATTTTAGATAGGTATTATAGATAGGGTTTATTGCATTTAAGTGTTCATATTGCATATGTTTTGTCTTATTTACATTGTCTTGCATTTGGAGTGCTCGAGTTCGAAATCTACGCTATTTTATGCTTATTCCGCAATTTTATAATCCGAGCTTGAAGGGAGGCTTGAGAGATATAGAATAGCTAATTTTGGAGCATAAGAGAGGCTAAGGAAGAAGCATCAAGGGAGCTAAGGAGCATAATGTCGAAGCAAAAGAAGAATTGCGGAGCCTGAGTAGCAGCACCCACCAGTCTGGCGTATTCAGCGAGAGCGATGTCATCTGAAGATCTTTTATTATTATTTCATTATTATCTTATTCTCTAGGGTTTTGGACGACTCTATTTAGATTATTTCTATTCTATTTCATCGTGAGTTCGTTCATTGTTGACATTGAGAGAGAGAGAGAGAGATACTTTGATTATGAGTTGCTAAACTCATAGTTTCGCATGTGGTTCGAAGACATGGTTGAATGAATTGTGATGATTTGATTTCATATTGGCATTTCTAAGTTATTTCATTATCTTTGTTCTTCATTGATTATATATTTGCGCGTGTTCTCTCTACGATTGATCATCTATAAATAAATTGCATCTCTGCTAGTGATTCCTTTATTTGGATTGGTTTCTTTGTAGCAAGCAAGAGCAATTGATCCCGTAAAAGCATCAATTGACTCTGCAGGATGATGATCATTGGTTTTTATTGATTCTATGATATTAGGGTTAAAGGCTCTACAATCTTTGTATTCGTTTAATCCCTAATTGCATTGAATTGATATTGTTAATTGGCCAAAGTACTTAGTTCTTTATGTTGTTCTTTGTAGTGTTATATTGAATGTAAGTGATTGTTCATTATGATCAATCAAATTAAGTCAAGTTGGCATAACTTAAGAATAACAATGAAATCAATCCAAGGATCATGAACCCCGACCATCGTTAAGAAATTACAGGTGAAATGTTTTCCTCATATTATTAGTTTGAAATCATTACATTTCTTAGTTTATTTGCTTATTTCAATTATTTGCTACAACCTTATTGTTATTTGCTTGAAGAATCTTCATAAGAACATACGAATAAGTCTTCTTTGTGGGATCGACTCCTTACTTGTCTGTTGGACTAATCTCTAGGGGACCAGACCAACGACAGTTACACCTAATAAAAGCAGCCCACCAGTTAATTCATCCAAAATTCCATGGAATTTATATAATTCTGCTGAAAATAGAATATAGGCCTAATAATCTAGATGGGTGTCTGAATAATGTGCGTGTGTGTGTGTGTGCGCGCGCGTGCAGTGCATGATATTTTGGGATTTTTTATGAATTTAAACATGAACTAAACTAACTAAATTCTAAATCTCCTCCCCCACTCTTAAATGTTGCATTGTCTTCAATGCAAACATATAAAGAACAAAGATAAAGATCAAGTGAAGGAAGGGAGAAACTAACCACTCTTTGGGCCAGCAGCGGATGGAATCTAGATTGTGAAGCTCGTCAATCTTCTCACTACGGACATTCTGCAGCTAGGCTAACTCTAGGAAGTGAGTTGCCTGCTGATGCTCCAAATTTGTAAATCCACGCTCCAGATCCTTAATGCGTGCAGTAACAGCACTAGTGTCAGCTGATGGCAACTCTGACTGCATCTGCTCAGGCTTACTCTTTGAGTCAATCACTAACTCGGATGATCGCATCCCATCCTCGTCAAGCACTATGCGTCGCATGCGAAAAGCAGCCAAAGTATGGCCAATCGGAAGCACGGTGGGGAGATAATGGTGGTGTGTCCCAAGATGTATTGACAACCATTGGAATCTCTCGTTAACATGTTAAATCGGCACTCTTTCTATCATGCCCTCTCCAATCAGTGCATCCAAATCAAATGTGTAGGAAGAAACATCAGAAGGCAGAGAGCTCACATCAATCCCCAAGTAAGATGCCAAATGCCAATAGTGTAATCAAGCCTCCAAATGGAATGGTGTGGGGTCCGTGAGGAGGAGTATGAAAGTGATTTCTGAGCACATTGTCACATACTCCAAGATATAGATGAACCCAGTCCAGTATAACTGTCGACTCTAGAGTCAGACAATATAGCCAAGTCATCATCCCCATCTCAACACATTGAGAATCAATTGTCCATAAAAAACAGAGCGCAATACTCTATAGCAAAGTCGGAGAGCGGGGTGCGAGGTCATATCATCAAACTCTCCACCCCCATATCCCTTTGGCATTCCAACCAATGCATCACATATTTCTAATGATGATGGTGAAGCCATAGCACGTTTCCAATTTGAGGTCCACTTCCTCCTCATACCAAAAGCATAAACTACAACAAAAAGTGTTATTAGCGACCAAAGTTTTAGTGACAAATTATTCTTCCTTGACAAATGTAGTCTTTTGCGACAAACATAACCACTCCTCATAAAATGGCACGGAAACATTAACGAGGAATCTAAATTCCTCGCTAAAAACGACCATCAACGACAAAATTTTCAATGCATCACTAATTGCTACCATATTGTAGTCGTCTAAAGTGTAGGAGTAATTGCGACAAATTTGAAGTTTTTAATGAGGAATATTTTCATCGCGAAAAATACCTTTATCGAGGAAATTTCAATTTTGTCGTTATATATCTGGTGGAAATTATGCAAACCCGCCAAATTTATTAGCGATAAATATTTGAATTTCTCGCTAAAAGTATGGGTTTCTAGAGAAAATAATTTGTCACTAAAAATGTCAATTAGTGAGGATATTCCATTTTTGTCGTTATTTGTTTGTATGAAAATTGAGAAAATGCCCCAAATTCAATTGTGAGAAAAAATTAAATTCCTCACCAAAAGTTTATATTTTACGAGGAAGATTTTTCTCCTTGAAACAACCATTCAGCAAGGAATATTAATTTCGTCACTAGTGGTATGGAAAAAACTACGACACAAGTGCATAATTGTAAGACGACAAAAGTATATTTTCATTGCAAAAAATGTTTGATGAAAAACTACTTGCCGAGAAAGTATTAATTTCATCGTTAATAGTATGAGGAAAAACTATGACCTAGGCGCAAAATTCGAAGGTTACAAAAGTATAAATTCATCGCAAAATATACATATTTGGTGTATTAATAAGGGGAAAAATAATTTTTATAAAAAACCCCCTGAAAAATCAAAGGCGATGAAAATGTACATTCCTTGGTGTTTTTGCTACTTTGTTTATGTAAGAAAGTTGCCCATTACCTTTTTGAAGGAATGATAATTTAATTTAAGTTAATATTTGCCTATGTGGAATTTGAACCCACATATTTGTGCGTGAGCACATCACTCTACCAGTTGAGCTAATAGGCAATAGCACCCTACTAGTAGATCTTGCTATCCAGATCCATCCAACCCTTATAGCAGAGGTTGTTCGAGAATATATAGGTGCATAAAGGACTCAAGAAGTTGGTTATCTGATTGTTAATGACCCTTGTCACAAGATTCTATTCCTGAAAATAATTGTATGCTTTCTTATCCGATTCTCGTAAGCTAGAGCAGTTGTTGTTTTGTCTACGTTGATCTTTAGATTATGTTACTTTGAAGCTAAAATAAAATAAAACAAAACTATTAGGATTTCTTCATATTTGGACAGTTTCTGAGAACCACGATTTCCATTTCATGTGTCTAAACAAGTTTAAACAATCTTTTTCATACATTGCTTGCGATAAAAAAAAAATGATTCTTTTCACAGCGAGCATAGCTGCAACAATCAAGAGCAAAGCCAAAATATGCTTGTCTAATGTTTTTCTTCATTCTTTCTATAGAGTAAAACAAACTCTATGCAGAGGATCTAGGTTCAAGCAAATCCTACACAACAATCACCTTACTAAACCATTCATAAAAATGTCTAGTTAAGCGTACCTACTTTTAGACCCGGTGTTCTTCAACAATCAAAATGCTAGTTCTGCTTGCATGTCAGCTTCCACACTTCTCGTAAATTTGACGAGCCATCTGCCACTTCAGCAATCAAGCTAGCAGCCATAACACCTAAAGAGAATGTCGAATTAAATTAGTTTATGCCCTTACTTGATTATAATAGATTAACATACCCAAGAAATAGAGGGAGATTACCATCCTTGTCCACAATAGAAACGAGCTGCCTTGATCCTCCACCTAATCCAAAATAATGCTTCTTTGCAGCCACGTGCACAGTACCATGAGGATGGTTGATGGACTGTAGCAAACAAAGATCTGTTGAGTTCTGATTATCACAGCTTCGTCTTTCTCATATTGCAGATTGACCAATGCAGGTTTTCAAATTTAGATTACATATTACAGTTTTTTAGATTACATATTTCAGACATTTCACGGAGAAAACTTCATTGCTAAAAGTTACAATAAGACATATTCACATAGCCTATTGATAATAATAATAAAATAATAATAATAATAATAATTGTACCAACAAAAAAAAAAAAAAGGCCTTCAATAAAGCTCATGACACCTCGTAAAACCTCAAAAAAATGGTAATTGACATAAAAACACACAATTCTACACTCCAAACATTTTTTAACATACTTACATTCCCAGGGAAAAAAAACAAGTAGCCATGCCAAGAATAACACCACAATTTTGACCCTCTCTTCCAATAATGGTAAAGCAAAATCAACAATTGCCTCAAACTTTAAACACAAATTTTTTCTCATCAGTAAATAAATAGTAGCACATTCCTAATGTGAGTATTGCTTGCCTTTATTTCACTACAAAAAATAATTAAATTGGCCACGCAAGGTAGCTTCGGCTGGCGTTTTCCGTGGCAAATGATACTCTTTTGCAACGGCAGGCCGTGGAAAAAAAAGAAGAGAATTAAAACGCGTAATTTTTTTAAGACAAACTCTTCCGCCTCTGTTTCAAACAAACCCTTCCTCCCGGTGCCCACTTCATTTCGGATCTGAAGTTGCTCTCTCTCTCGTTCGCCATGTCCCTCTCAAGTTTCATCTCTCAGATCCGGCCTTCCTGATCTCCTATCCCCTTCAACTCTTTCTTCTGTTCATCCATCTCCTTCTCGGCTTCTCGACTCTCATGTCCACCCATGGCTGGCCTTCACGATCTTCTGTCTCACTCGGCCTCTCTCCACGAACGACGCTCGGCGCCCTGCTCTCCAATTCTCTCATGTTCCGGCGATTCCTAGACCGTTCTCTCTCTCTTCGGACTCTGCTCTCGGTTCTAATTTTTTCCTCGGTTTCTCATCTTACGTGTAATCTGCCCCAAATTTCCGCAGGTTAGGGTTTCTTATTTACCAATATTTATTTATTTCCCTAATTTTTTTAGCTAATAAATTTGATTTACCAAGTCTTATTTCTATATCTGAAGGTTTCTATTCCCTTTGTTCGCAAATCGATCTGTTCGCCCTTTAATATTGCAAATTCTTACTTTTATTGTGGTTTCAGATGATGGTGCAAAATCTGGAAAAGGGAGCAGTAGAAGAGACAGGAAAGAGCACGACAAGTCCCATATATGATAAAGGTACTTTTTTTTTCTTTTCATTTAATTTGGGTGAAGTTTGAGGTTTGTGGCAATTTTTCTGTGAATAAAACCGTCCTTAATTAGATTTCAGCCGGTTTGTTGTTGATTTGATTAAGATTTTTAGTTGGTTTGTTGTTGATTTGATTAATTTTCGTTTGTGCTTGAGTTCTCATATACACGATTAGAACGACCTTATTTTCAATTTACACTTCTCTTCCATTTTCTGAAACCCAGTTAATTGCAGTTGATGGCTGTTTTTTGTTCATATATCTCCATTGTTATGCTTGTTTTACGCTGCCTTGTATAATTTGAAATTGCAGCCATAAAACCTTTCTTTATTTCGTTTGGTTAATTGAGAGTTCATAATTATGCTACAAAGCTTATCCTAGAACAAGCTTGGAGGAAACTTAGAATGAGTGGAAGTTGTGTGGATCCAATAGATTGAGGGCTTTTGGTCTTTTTTCCCCTCCAAAATTACCCTGCTTTATAAGGTTGTTTAGAGCTTTTTGTTATTTTTTTTCCTTGTTTCCATGTATTGCTGCTCATATTTGTGAATATCCATTTATTAACAAATATCTCTAAGAAGCACAAATCACTTTTACTGTCTTATGAGGTTCCATAAATTTCACGTTCTTATTTGCTATCTCCTATATTGTGACATATTAATTTTAGGTGATTAAGAATTCACACAAGTCTTACAAACTTACATGAATTGTGGCTTGGCCGAAATCTGGCAGATCTTTGTGAAGGGACAAGAAAGTTTCAAAACTTGGGTAGATTAAGGCATCTAGAACATTTATTGTGGTTCTTGGTGGCTGTTGTGGGGTTTTGAATTTTTTTCAAGCAGAAAAATATTGCTTTCATGTATTTGGTTTATAGTGTCCACCCATCAATCTAGCTCTAACTGTTGTACCCCATTTTTCTCATCCTTTTCCATGTAAGAAATCTAATGCGGATTTGTGAAACGATTTGAATTTTAATTATCTCCATTTTCCTTCTACAAGTTGATGTTGCTCATACGTCTATTTTTTCCTAATTCTCCAAGAAATTACAAGAAATTGATAACATCCCCACCAGGTGTTGTCTTCCCTCATCCCCTTGCAAGTGATCTTAACTTTGGCAGGTTTGTGATTAGTTTGGATCCTTGTGCTTTGCATTCATTACATTTACTTTACATGGCTTCCTAACCTTTACTTCTTGTCTAGGTATTGGAATTACTTGAGGAAACAAACATTTGTTCTGGAATCGTATATTTCAAAGGTTAACTGGCTGATGAACCGGGCTTTGTTTTATTTCCACGGCTACTTATCATGGGAATTAGTGGCATCATATATCATGGTTGTGATCCATATTGTAGCAGCGCTTCGAATATGTTATTTAGAGAACTCGATTCAACTAGAAAACTTCAGTTATAGCGGTGAGCACCCTAACTTTTCATATTGAGTAGGTCACAACATTTCATTAGGCATATCAAATTTACCTGCACATAATTGAACTAATCAGAATATTGGATAAACATTAGTTAATTAATTTATTTACCTGTATATAATTGAACTAATCGGACATGTCATCATGCAAAATGATGTAAGAAGTCAATGTTTTCAGTTGATCACAATCAGGATTTTTATCCTTCTTATCTAATTCTGTAATTGATTAGGCTACTAATAATTGATGATCTGGACTATCTCATTACAAGAGACCGGGTAGTACTACATAAACTATTTATGCTTACAACTCTACCTTACTCCAGATGTATTGTGATAGGTATGACTGGTAGCTGTAAAAATGTATTATGTAAACCTTGTTCATTTTCGTTTGCTTGTTTGAGGTTATTTTGATTGATGCCTAAATGAATTCCTTGTCAATCCATCTTAATGTGATGAAACTTCAAAGTTTCTCATATTACCTACCCTCTTGCAAGCATAACAAATGCAATAGATCTTTCTACCAAGGCTTCAGTCTTTGAATTGTTAGCACTGGATATATTTAGTAGTAGAAGCATGCAACATTATTTAGTCTCTATGCATATGTTTAATTGCTAACCAACAATCCTTGTATCTGCCAAGCAAACCCAATGCTCACATTTCGTGCTTACTCAAAAGATCAGATCTTACTATTCTTCAAGATAGGCTAGAGTTAAAAATATCGTTGTTTCATTTCTGGATAGTCATTAGCATTTCTTTGAATTCTTCAACTATTCTTCAATTATTCATGCTAAGATGAGGATCAATCAAGTGTGGGGACTGCTACAGTTTTTTGATAGGTGTTTGTTAAATGCTACACTATGCTTAAAATATTTGCTGTTTTTTTCCCCCTGTTTAACTTTTATGAATTTGTATTGAGGTTAGATCTCTTCATAAGCTACCACTAATTTTCAGTCGGTTTCTGTTCAGAATGCTGTGCCATTGGAAGAAAGCTCTTACTGTAATTTACCGCCAATTTATGTGCGACAGCTTCCTTTTATAGGTCAATGGGCCAATTTTAATTTATGGAAATGAACACACACCTTTAGGTGCTTTTAGTTTCTCACATTTAGGGCGGTTTCTTTAACTTGCTCTTTTTTATATATCCAGATTTTTAACATGTTTTGTTTTTAGGTTGAGCATCCCGGTATTGAGATGATTGTAAGTTAGGATCTTGTTGAGTAGCAGATTCATGTTGCAAACGGGGAACCTCTTCCAATTGCTCAATCAGAGATGCCTTTGTCAGGTGAATATTTTTTCCTTCAGGGATAAATTACTTACCTAAGCTGAAATGTACAATCCTTACCTGAGTTTTTTTTTCAATATTTCTGATTTCGAACATGTCAAGTGTTAACCGATATGGATAATCAATCAAATATGCCAGTAATGATTGTCTTCTGGGCCTTGGATAGTTATTTTAGTTAACATAGTCTACTAGCACTTGGTACATAGCGAGTTAGCATTTTCTTTGATGATACTACCTAAACTCCTTGTCTAGCTTTAAACTCCTTGTCTAGCTTTGTTTCTTTGTGGAAATGTGATTGAACTAGTTTGTTTTCTTATAATATCATAAGGATTTTAACATAATTGGTTTCTTCACCTTCCCCCTTGCAGAGACCAAATATGACCAAATATTTAGCGTTCGCTATCTCGTATTTGAAGTACATATTGCTGCGTATGGAGTTCACTTTGGTTACCCTCTACCTCTGCTGGAGACTACTACCTCCGTCCAAAAATACATTGCCTTTACTATTCACGCACGCTTTGTAAAGAAGGTAAAAACTATATAAAATATTAACTTTTTTATTAATTTTTTTTAATAATTACAAACTTATTTTTAACTCCTAAAAAAAGCGTGCATGAATAGTAAAAGTTCATGTATTTTTGGACGGAGGGAGTATATTGTATGGTTTGTGAAACCCTTAATTTTTATTCTTTGTTGCACTATTCGTGACTTTGCTTCTAATTAAATTGATTATTGTAGCAAGAATAGTTACTGATGGTAAATGCTTTTTTTCCTTAACAGAACTGCTGGTGTATGTAAATTTTGTATATTTATTGTATATAAATTTTGTAGTTTTTGACATTTTATTGTGTAAATTTTGTATAGTTAATGAAATTTTATTATATATGTAAATTTTGTATAATTAATGAAATTTTATTATATATGTAAATTGTGTGTATTGTTTTTTTTTTTGAAAAAATATTGGACTTTTTAGCCCGGGTCCGAAGAATCCGGGCTAAAAAGCAGGTTTTTTCAAAAAAAATTGAGGAAATGGTACTAAATACCACAATTTGAAAAAAGTTTGCAAAAATGTCACCGTTTTGGAAAATTTGGCAAAAATGCCATTTTCTCCCCAAATTTGCAAAACTATCCAGGTTGTCACCCCTCCAAACCGGCTATCGCTTGTAATTATTGCCAAAAAAAAAGAAAAAAAAAATAGAGGCATCATTACCTACCTAGTAGGAGAGAGGCAAGATGGGAAGGACTAAAGGCAATCCAATCACCATCTTTCTCCCATTTCAAACCAATACAATAGCAAAGAGAGAGAGAGGCAGTTGCAGAGACGCAGAAGATAGAGAGAGAGAGAGAGAGGGCGATTGCAGTTTCTTCCTCGACAGTTGCATACACCAAAGGAGAGAGAGCGGACAAGTCCAGCGTCACCGGAAAGGACACAGCAGCCACGACCCGACGACATACAGAACAGGTACGCCCTTTTACTCTTCTCCCTTTGGTGGTAGGGTGCGCGGGTGTGGGTCGGGGAAGCAGTGGGTGAAGGGGTTAGGGCAATGGTGGCCTGAATGGTGGGTCGGGGTGGTGGTTTTCTTGTTTGGATAATGGTGGGTGGTGGTGGCATGGGTGGTTTTCGGGTATGGAAAGGGGAAATCGGTGGTTAGGGTTTCCAATTGGGTGACAGTGGTTTTCGGAATGGGTTAGGGCAACGGTCGGGGAACTATGGATAGGGGAAATTGGTGGTTTGAGGTTCAAATTGGGTGACAGGGGTTTGACATTAGGTGACAGGGGTTTGACATTAGGTGACAGGGGTTTCCAATTTGGAGAGAAGGGATTCTAAATTTGTTGTGGTAGGTGGAATAGAGGAATTGACGAGGTGTAGAAATTGGGATATGTGGATGTCGTAGGTGTCCTATTGAAGGAGGTTTGAGGTATTGGTTATAGACTTCCGATTCATAATGGGTGACATGGGTTTCACACTGAGTGACAAGGGTAGAGTGACAGAAGCTGACTTTGTTCGTGTGATGGAAATTGCAGGAGAGAAATGGTGAGGACGAAGAATGTGAGCTCGAAGAACAAAGAGCCTGAATACGTAGTCCCCGAAGCTAGGCACTTCCGGGCCCGGGTCAACCAGGGCTCAAGACTGTCAATGCTGAACAACATCGATGATTATGTTGACGGTAGCGACTGGCAGAAGCTGCTTGACTCCCAGCTTGGTGGGGTTGTGCAGCTGGCGCACAGTGTGAAATTTTCTTCACAAATGGTGTATTATGCACTCCAGCGACAGCTTGCGAGCGATAAGGAGTGGGAGACGTGGTACCGGATTAAAGGGAAGCTCCGGAGGTTCTCCCTCAAGAAGTTTGCCTTAGTAACCGGGCTGCGGTGCAGTCAACCAACAGCTAGTGACATGGAGGACGACGAGAAAGCTATCAAGAAGTTTTTTGGAAACGAGAAGATGACGGTCGGTGACCTGGAGACCGAGCTGAAGAACTCAATAATGGTGGTGCGGATCCCGCGAAGACGATTCAAGCTAGTGCTTCTGTACATTGTGGAGGGCATTTTGTTAGGGGAGGAGCAGAGGAAGGGGTTGCGGAGCTGGATCGTCCGGTTGGTGGAGAATGTCGATCGGTTTTTGGCATTCCCATGGGGGAGGGTCATCTATGCTGCAACACACGTGTCGCTGAACGGCGCCGTAAAGCGCCGGGAGGCTGAGATAAAGGCAGAAGATCGAAAGAAGCGCAATGGTTATGGCCTGATGGGTTATCCGCTATCCTTTCAGGTAACCTTCTCGGCCACACCCATGATCATTTTGTAATTCATATGCTGAAAATGTATTAATTTGAGTGGGGATGCGGTGCATATTTGGTTGTTGGAATCCATGCCGAAATGGGGGGTCCGGTTTGCGACGAAGGATATAGCCAGTCGCACCGAAGCTGAGGGAGAGGAGGCCATAGACATTGATGATAACCCAATACTCATACCAGAGGAGGCTGAGCTGGAGCTGATGGATGGCTGTGTCTACGATGATGAGAAGTCCGACCCCTTGTTCGACGACCTAGTTGCACCCTTCCTGACACATTTCGAAGCCCCTAGTGGGAAGTCCCCAAGGACGGGAAGAGGAGGCAATGAGAAGGATGACTGGGTGGGAGACGTGGCCAAGACTTTGGAACAAGTTATGGACAAGCTTCAGACAATGTCAATAGGGATGGAGAAGATGGATGAAAAGGTATGCAATAACTTCCCAATTATTCGTTTTGTGGAGACTCTGGATAACTGTGAACTAGGGTAAATGGACTCTTGACACGTGAAATTGGACAAGTGACACGTAGTGTAGATAATGAACGAATGTGGTATGAAATTGAGGGGGGCCTAGTCTGATATGTGTTTGTTTAGAACTGAATTAGGTGACCTTAGTCTGATATGAAGTGTGAATTAGGAATTGTTTGGTGTTCATTACTCATGGTGATATGAAGTGTGAATTGCGTTGAATTTTGTCACCTTATGGTGATATGAAGTAATAATTTTATCACCTGTAGCTGAAATTATTGGAGGTGGCCGTGACAGAGCTGCGGGATGGTCAATATAAGGGGACGGTCTGGCAAGAAGCAACCGATAAAGAACAAGCTGGAGATGAGAAAAAACGGGATGAGTTTGTAAGTTTGTTTTTGCGTGACATGCGTTTCGATGTTTAGTCCTGCTTGAAATCGGGGATTCAATATCAAATGTTAATATGTATTTTACAGGCCGAACTTGATGAGTTGATAGAGTCAATTGCGGCTGAAGCCGGTGAGGGTGGACAAGGTGTTAGTTGTTGGTAAACATCACAAGATTTGTTATGTTAAGCGACACTAGAAGAATGTGACAGGAAGATTGTAGCTGTGTGGCATGATTTGTTATGTTAAGTGACACTGGAAAGTTTGAGGCATAATTGAATGTTGATTTCATTTGCAGTTAGGAGGTGCTGTTGAGAAGGGAAGTGAAGTGGATGATGGCGGGGATAAGCACACAGAAGTTGAAATTGTGAAGGCAAGGGATGAGATATCAGGAGAGAGCAAGCTAGCTGGTCATGATGTCGGGGATAAGCATGATGAAGCTGAATCTGTCAAGGCAGGGGATGGGGGGGAAGGAAAGACCAACGAGGTCAGGTTTATTTATGAAAAAAAGGTGATTATATATGTGACATGAAAGTTTATGGCAAGTGATATGAAATTTTTTCAGACCAAGGCAGGGGACAAGCAATCTGATGTCGGGGACAAGGTAGCTGAAGGTGAATCCGTCAAGGCAGGGGATGGGACGACAAGAGAGAGCAAGGATGTAAGTTTTTTCTATCAGTTATTGGTGACAGTGACATTGTAGTTGCACGACATGAGTATATCTGTTATGTGACAAGGGATAGTGTCAATCTTAGCTGAAGTTTGATATGTTTGTAGTTGGGAGAGGTTGGTTTAAAGGGGTCTGGTCCTGAGGAAGGGGGAAAGAAAATTGAAGGTGATGAGAGGCCGAAGCCCCGGGTAGCTCAGGTGTATGCATCTAAGGGGGCGAAGAAGACGAGGAAGGGTGTTGGAGAGGAGCTGGCTCCCCCGGCCAAGAAACCGCGAGCCCAGAAGGCAGCCACTGTTCCCGCCGATGCTGTTCAGTTAGGAATGGTGTCAGCGACGGACAACGACGCCATGACAAGTTGGGTGGCAAGGTATGTAGCTTATGTGTCTTACTCTCGAATAGACGACGAAGGTAGATAGTTGAGCGTCCACAATACCTAACAGAAACTTACCGTGTAGTGGGGACGCGGAGGTGCGCACGTCACCTTGCGGTGTGGATATGACGAAGGAGTTACTCAACCGCCTGAAGAAACCCCAAGATTGGTTTGGAACTGTGGTATGAAAACTTGTCACCTTTAAAATTTCCCATGTCAGGATTTTGGATTGTAATTGCGGTTCACTTCATGCAGGAGATGGAGGAGTGCTGCTACCTTCTGCGCAAAGCAGTCGCAGACAGAGCGGGTGACAATGCCAGTGGAGCCATCGTAGTCGATACGTGCTTGGTGGGAATTTATCTACCTCGGGAATGGAAGGAGTACAGCGCCAGCCCCGAAGCGTACGAGCCTAGTGATGCATTGATGGCGTACTTAGATGGGGGGTCGCCGAAGCCGTTGGGATGACCGTGGTCAGGTGCGGACCTCATCCTCCTCCCCTTCAACGTCAGGAACAAACACTGGGTTGCCCTTGCCATCGATCTTAAGGAGTGGGAGGTAAGGGTGTATGACTGCGACGTCCACATGGTGATAGAATGCCAGCTCCAGCCCCTGTTAATGCCTGTGACGAGCCTGATCCCTGTCGTCATGCGTGCACACCCCGATCCGTGTCACTGATGTCAATATGGTGAGTAGGGTGATTTTCTAACCTTGTTTATGTATTGATAGGTTGATATACGAATTGTTACAAGTCCCTATCATAGGAACCACATAAGTTTACATTTTGTCATGGATGATTGAATGTCATGTGGCAAGAAACTTACTCGGTTGAAAGGCATATTATAAGTTGTAAGGAAATCTCCCGTGTCACCAAACTTGGAATCTCGTGTCAACTTATGTGATTATCCGTGTCACTGATGTCAATATGGTGAGTAGGGTGATTTTCTAACCTTGTTTATGTATTGATAGGTTCATGTAAGAATTGTTACAAGTGCGAATCATAGAAACCATATAAGTGTACATTTTGTCATGGATAATTGAATGTAATACACATGCATAACACCAACAAGTGGAAATGTAATAGACATGCATAATATAGGAGGGACATTGCCCTATACATACCACATCCGATCATACAGGCACCATTCATAATGGTGCAACCACACTCGGCGTTCCAAAAAACGACAACTAACCGAGCGGGGGTGAGAGATTGTTTCTAACTACCCTTACATAGGCCCCTAACTGCAAAAAATGGGGGCCATCCGCCACATACGGAGTTGTTCCAAGTCCAAAAAACCACATCTGTTTGGGATCACATCAGTATTTGGCCACAACTACAACAACATCACAAGTTTTGGCAAAAAACAAAGAGAACTGGCTTCGGAGGTCCTAAGCCCTGGTGACCAGACGCACCATAACTCCCATCATCAGCACGAGAATCCACCCCATGAGCTTGTTCCAACGGGTGAGTTGTCGGGTGCGGATCTGCTCGCTAGCGTGCCCGACCCCCTGCCCACAGAGGAAGGAGCCCACCTCGGCCACCTGCTGCGCCAGGTGCTTGTTGTTAGCCTCGCTCCTCACCAACTTGTTGGCGAGGACCATGTTCTCTTCCATTGTGGCCTGCAACGAGCTCTGGGTAATCTCCAACTCAGTAGTTGTGGCCTCCAGGGTGGACTGGGTAGCCTACAGTTGAAGAGTGGTTGTCTGGACCTGCGTGTTGGCGGCCTCTAGCTGAGTGCGCTGTGCGACCATAGCTCCCTCCCGGGCAGCATCCCGGTTCAGCAGCGACTGAACTCGCTGGCGAAGGTCAGTGAGCTCTTCGGCGGCGAAGTCTCATAGCGCGTTGTCCTCAGCCACCTGCTCGGGGTCTCTTCTGTCTGACTAATCATCCTCCTCTTCCTCATCTCGATGGTCCCGACGGCTCCTCCCGTAGTCGTAGTCTGTACGCAGCCAGTAGTACCTCCGGTCGTCACCGCTCTGGTAGCTCCGATCGCTGTCGGAGTCTGTGTCAATGTCGCTGTCTGAGTACGGCCACATGATTCCTACCAGTACAAGAGAAAATAAACGTGAGATGGCAGAAGAAAACCAAACACAAGAACATACATACATATGAAAAATATATAAGCATGTTTTATAATGGAGACAAGTACATATATATGAAAAAAGATGAATGGGAGAGTGAGATGATATGTCACCAAACAAGTAAAGGAGAATGTAATATATAAGCTAAAATAATGTCTGGACCTTAGAATGTTGAGAAGGAGAGATTTATGTGCAAGCAAAGTTGGAAATGGTAAATACAAGTGTGAATATGAAACTCATATCAAATGAAATTTCTGGAAGATGCCATTTGTAAGATGCATGTGGCCAAGGAGTCCACAATTCTAATAACAAACTCATATCAATGAATTAAAGTTTTCACAAAGTTATATAACAAATGGGAAGAAATCACCCGTGTCACCAAATTTGGAATCCCGTGTCACCAACTATATATACTTGACAGACTTCCTACTAAGAACCTTCACAAACAAAGAGAAAGGTTGCAACTTTCATAGGCTTAATCATATTTATGCTTTACATTCACACAAAAAGGATCCAAAATGTTCTATTTCTTTTTCAAGCCTAACAAGTACATATATATGAAGAAGATGAATGAGAGAGTGAGATGATATGTCACCAAACAACTAAAGGAGAATGTAATATATAAGCTAAATTACTGTAAGCACCTTATAATTTTGATAAGGAGAGAATTATGTGCAAGCAAAGACCAATTACAAAAAGGTGGTTAGAAATCACCCGTGTCGCCAAAGTTGTAATCCCGTGTCACCAAGTATATATACTTGACTGGCTGTATTCTCACCCCCAATTCAGCAAATTCCACCAAGTAATTGTATATATGAAGCCTAAACCAATAAACACATATAGGAACTCCAAGCAACTACTCAACATAAGTATGTAATAAGCACATGCAAGATAAGAGACTAATGGATGTTTTAAACAGGGAACTACACAAGGCACAAGCCATAAAACAGTGAGCCATGGACATATTCACCCAAAATCTGCAGCATACACAGGCATAAACCGTAGCCCCTAATCAGAAAGCTTTTGATGTCGTCAATTAGTACTCTATGTCGAAAACCCTATTAACAACTCAGATTTCATTCAAAACAAACTTTTAATCGATGAAAACCCTAAAATTCCAACATTTGTTTTCAACACATATGCCAATCGGGGTTGTACTTACTTGGAATTGAAAGCTTTTCGATGAGGATGAGCACCACTGGTGAACCAAACACGACCGCGTCGCTTCTTCTTCACGAATTTTGTTGTGGCTTGCAAGAGAAGAGTGGAAATGAAAGGACCGTTGGAGTGATATTTATGAAGAGAGAGGGGCTCCATCGGGGGGTGGGGGGGGGGGGGGAGGGTCACCAAATTTTGAATCCCGTGTCAACTAACATAATAACCCCTTTAACATTAAATATAGGTCAATTTGCACAAATATACATTTCAATATGGTCACAAGGTTGGTATTTTTGTACGTTGCTATGAAGTACTACCTCTGTTCCGAAAAACTTGTCACTTGACTATTCACGCACGCTTATTGTAGGAGATAAAACTATATAAAATATCTAGTTTTGTAATTATTTTTAAAAACAATTTCGTAGCTATTATTAGCAAGTACAAACTTGTTACAAAATTTTTATGAAAAATTATATTTTATATAGTTTTTTTCATTATAAAAAAGCGTGCGTGAATAGTGAACGACAAGTTTTGCCGAACGACAACTAAGTGTTTCGATTTCTTTATCTTCATTCGGTGGTTATGTGTTGTAGACTTTGTAGCACGGAAACGGACACAGGACACGGACACGGGTAGACACGCGGAAACAGCATTTTCAACAAAACATATGACACGGACACGCCAAAGAGATATGATATATATATATATATATATATATATATATATATCATTTTAAAGGTCTTGCAAAGATGTATACATTTAAACTAATAAGAGCCACGTAGATGTTAAGACCAATGAGATCAAAATAAAAAATTATATAACATTTTAAATCAAAATATATACAAATAAACAATGAGGAGTCTACAAATTTATCAAAGTATAAAGAGGAGGTGTCCACCGTCATGTCTTGTTATTGTTGTGATATTTTTTAGGCAGTCATTGACGATGTTGGCATGGTGGAAACTTTGGTTAGAAGTTGTTTGGTAAACACCCGTGTCAGCAAAGTTGGAATCCCGTGACAACTTACATAATTATCGTGTCACTGAGGATAATACGGTGACAAAATGTACACGAGTAGCACAAACACTCAGGAATTTAAACATGACCTGAAACTAGTGCAAGTGCATGGGTGATTTCATTATGAAAGTGTGACCTCCGGATTGATAAACATGAAATTAAAACCAGTGACATGATAACCCCTTCAAGCTGACACGGTAATACAAAGAGGGTGACAAGGGTTATTTACAGAATCCATCCCCAAAAGTAATGCGAAGTTCTTTACCACTTACCACTAGAGTGTAACCCGTTGCCAAAAGTAAATGTATCCAAACAACCAAAGGACAAGATTAAAACCAACGTTGTTCACAACAAAAGACAACAAATCACTTCCATAACTACACCCAAATGACTATCAGATTATGCGTCCACCGAGCCGACCATTGAAGATGGCAGCCGCTAGCATCTGTCTGTATGGCCCAATAAACGTGTCGTCCAGCCCATCGAAGGTGGGATCGGTCTCCATGAGGAGCTCCATGAATCTAATCGTGTAAGGGCCACAGTCACCACTGCAATCACGGAGATGAAAGGGTAATTGTGTCGTATAATGAAGACTGAAATGAGACGATGGGTTACCTTGCGAGCCACCCCTGTAGGGCCTCATAGTCGGCCGCAGAAACTAGTCCCATGGCAACGGCTTCACCGGGAACGATGGCGTCCTTCCCTTTAGAGGCCCGCGGTTTCGTAATCTTCCACGCCTTGCTCTCACATTCCTGGTCGACGAACAACCTCTGAATTCAAAAAAACATTTCCCATGTCACATAACAAAACGACCCCTTTCGCCTTGCTAACATCCCCATGCCACCATTGAAAACATAAAGGATGAATGGCATGGGCCATAAGGAGCGTACCTTAGCAACTTGTCGGGGCTTCTCCATAGCTTCAGTACGAGTCCCCTTTGGTATATCAACATCAACAACCTGCAAAACCGATCTACAACTTACATGGATTCCAACATGTACAAACTCGTTTTCACTATCCCTTACTCTTTGTTCCTTGCCTCTTCCAATTAATTTTCCATCTCGCATTTCATGGACCTCCTCCTCTAACACTTTTATCTGCACACAAGAAGTTGTTACAATAAATCCACCATCTACTCCAACAGTTTTATATCCCGTGTCACATACAGTATGTCCCATGTCATTACTCTATTTACCCTAGTCACTGAACTTAATAAGAATATGAGAGTGAATAATGCGAAAGACTGAAATACCCTATCATCCATCTTCTCCAAGGTATCCATAATCTTCTCGAGTCTTTTCACCACGATATCCCTAGAGGCGTCTGTCTCCTCGACGTAATTCGCGATGTTGGCGAGCATCGCCACCCTCGACCCTTCGTTTACCCGTGCGCGGAAGCGCTCTTTGTGTGGCTGTTGTTGTTGCAGGAGGATGGTCAAGTATGAAATAAATATAAAATAAAGTTCAGACTGACTTCCCTGTCTCAGCAAATAAATACAAGACTTCCTCCCGTTGTAGTAGAAGGTTGTCAGGATCGAATCCACGAGGAAGCACGTCAGCATTTCTTAGGTAGCAACAGATTCTCACAGACAAGCAGCAGAAAGACAGAAATAAAAGAAACAAAGAAAGACATAACAGAAAAGGCAAATGAAAGCAGAAATAAAAGCAAAGACAGCAACTAACTCGATCTCGACAAGCTGGTACTCGAGATCGACAAGGAACAGTAAAAGACAGAAACTGCAAATCGACTATAGAAGCAGAAAATCAACTCGACATAGACCGAAACCGTACTCGATATCGACTAAGGTCCTACTCGATATCGACAAGATGCTCCTCTGTATCGACAAGAAAGACAGAAACTTTAAATTGCAAATTTCGAACCAAAACTCAGATTTTTCGACAGAAATAAATCAATATAATAAAAGACTTCCAAGGCCAGGGTATCAACACCACAACGATAACCATGCAAAGTAACACATCAAGGCATAAAAGATCATGATTTCCATCAAATAACTTTCGTTAATAACAAATAGGCATATAGAGGCTTTCGCATAAACCCTAATTGTTACTAACCCTTTTCACATAATTAACCCAAGTTGCATTAAGATCACTTTCGCTTCAATAATACAAACAAGGATCACCTTCAACTTTCGCAAAAGAATCATGCTCATAGGGATAGAAGACGAATTGCATAAAAAGATCTGACCTTTACTGCATCTCCTCACATGGCCACCGTCGGGCTAACCCCAGCCCCAGAAGTGGGTGGATTACTCGCTCCTCATCGCAATAGCAGACATGGTTGTATAAAAAGAAACTTGCATTAAACTATATTCAAAAGTCTTTACAATCCCGGCAATCAACTTTCGCAGAAAGCCAAAACCCTAAAAACTTTAGAACCCCTAAAGCTTCTCTGTGAACTACTTCTCTAACTTCTCAAAATTGAATTGAATGAATGAAAAACCAGCCCCTAGGGCTTTATTTATAGCTTTCTAATCCTTGCTATTCAAGGATAAAATCTTCTATCTATATCTAAAATTATATCTAAAAGGCTTAATGATAAATAAAAGCGATAAAGAAATTAAATCTAAAATGGAAAAGATAAATCTAAACTAGGGAATATCTCTTCATGTTGATAAATTCCCCTTCCATGGATAGAACTTGATGTATCTCGGCAAATCTCGGATTTCTTCGGCTCCAAGGATTCCCAACTCTACTCGGACTGCTCACGGCGACGCGTTTCCAGGACTTGGTCTACTCGACATCGACAAGGGCTCGTCGACATTGACTAGGATTCGTCGTCGACTGGTGTTCTCGGGTGACTCTGCTCGACAAGCTCGGATCTGGGCTCCTGGGCGTCATCGATCTCGACTAGGGTTCCTCGAGATCGAGTAGAGTTGTACTCGAAGATGGCTCTCTGGTGATGTCGAGGACTCCTCCTCGGCATGGACTCGGACAGGCGCTAGGTGGCTCGTCGATCTCGACAAGGTCTCATCGACATCGAGTAGGGTTGCTCTGCGCCTTCGTCCTCGGCTTCTCGATCAGCTTCTCTTCTTGTCGACTCCGGGTGTGGCGCTAAGGTGTCGTCGATCTCGACTAGGTGGTCCTCGAGATCGAGTAGGGCTCAAGAGCTGGGTTGGTCTGGCTCTCGACACTGCTCCTAGTCGACAAGGCCGGTGCTCGGACATGTTCGTCTAGATCGAGTAAGGCTTACTCGAGATCGAGTAGCCTGGGCTCTCAGCTTGATTCGACTGGTTTCACTGCTACTTTGACCTTGGACTTCTGTAGTGGTTTTCCGAGCTTTTCTGACCTTCCTTAGAGTTGCTGTAAAACGTCTCGAATTCTGCGAATTAAAACAGAAACTGGTGTAGATTCCATAATTTGGCAAATAAATATAAACTACATAGATTCTGTATTATCTAACCCAATTGTATGTAATGTATGCAGAAAACGATATAAAAGTTGTTGTAAAACATGACAGATTTAGCTCACAACAGCTGTGTAAATTTTGTCCGAACCATTTCTTTCCTGTAGTGTAAGAGCAACAATACGTTATCGAGAAATTTTATATTCAATGTCATTAGCTTTGTAAACCCATGTCACTCAATTTGTAAACACATGTCATAAATGTCAGAGCGTTCCTAAACCAGTGACGACATACATTCCACATCAACTCCCCAAATCTGAATTTGAAATTAATGGAACCCCAAATCTTGCCCATTCCCAATCAAACCCCTAATCTACCCCATTCCCTATTTCGACCCCCACCGTAGCCATCCTCTTCGGGCATACTAAACCCTAACCGCGGGGTTTCCCTATCCAATCCCCAAAACCCGGCTCCTTGTCCTTCATTCGCAACCACCTCCACAATCCCCAAAACCGCGCTCCTTAACGTTCAATCCCTTACCACCATAGTAGGTTGTTCCATCCACCCACCCCGAACCTCAGATTCGAAGATAACGGACAACAGAGATAGGGGGCGTACCTTCTGAGTTTCCTACCGGCGTTCTTCTCTTATCCGACAGTTCCCGGCAGTCTCTTCTTCGACCCGTTGTTCCTCGTCGCCGGCGCCTCTTCTTCCTCCCCCTTTCGAACGGTTTTGAGTTATGGAAATTTAGAGATGGAGTCCCGATGAATACAGACAGAGAGTGTATGGTGATATCGGAGGACGTGTGTCAACTCCCCTGAAAATATTCTTTTTTTGTTTTGTTTTTCTTTTGAGTTACGGGCAACTTTTTCGAAATAAATGGGAAATTGTGCTATTTTTGCAAGTTTGGCCAAAATTTGGTCTATCTTTGACCACTGGTTGACTAAGTTCTTATTGTCGAAACTTTGGTTATAAGTTGTCAAGAAATCTCCCGTGTCACCAAACTTACAATCCTGTGTCACCTTATATAATAACCCCTTCAACATTGTCATAAAGGTGATTTCAATATGTTCATAAGGGTGAATTCCTAACACCACTACCACAAGCACTCAGGGATGTAAACATGTTGTCAAATAAGTGCCAATGCATCGGTGAATTCATTATCATAGCGTCAACCACCAAAATATCTACCATCAAATTGAAAGTTGTGACATGATAACCCCTTCTACCTGACACGTGAATACAAATAAGGTGACAGGGGTTTTTTCTAAAACCATCCCCAAAGGTACTACGAAGTTCTTCACCACTTAACTATAGTATGGAAACCCTTCCCAAAAGTACAGCAGCCTACTTACAGTTTGTCATATGTACAAACAGCCTAAGTACACTACCAAATACGTAGCCCGTTCACAAAATAACATAGACGGAGAATGGTCCAACCACTGACCCGAACCGGCAAATGCAAAAGAATACCCAGCTGCTGAGGCAAGGCGTTGGACCACCAATGGAGGAACACATCTAAGAACGACGGCGCTTGAAACGGGTAAATTCTCCCCGAGATGGGTATCGACAAGTCTTAGGGCGACCAGGGCGCCGCTTCACGTCCGGGGGGAGACACACCGCGCTGGACATGGCTGGGGGGATTCACAAATCTGCTCTTGGAGGAACCGGATATAGCACATTCTCATAACACGCCTTCCATGCTGCGACTTTGTAGAAGTCATTCACGAGAGAGAAGAAATTGCTACCTCGAAACCTTGCAGCCGTTATGGTGTGCTGGCACGAAAACTGGTCAATGTCGAACCGCTTGCATGTGCAGGTCCGGGCACACAGGTTCACAACCCAGGTGGAGGACCCTCTGCGGACAGTGTACTCGTGTGCACTAAGGGCTCTGACATCCATGAATGTTGCCAACGAATAGCTCGTTTGCAGCTCACCTTGAACGTAATCGCTGACCGTCGACGCCGATTTGGTGCTTTTTTCCCGTCGCTCGTAAAACCACTTGGATACTGTTTCGATGACATCATCAATCAGGGTTGTGATGGGTAGGTCGCGGGGCTCCTTGAACACGGAATTCAGACACTCAGAGTTGTTCGTCGTCAATATGTTGTAGCGCATCCCCAACAAGTATGCCCAGGCCCAGTTCTGGAATCTAGCCTCTTTCAGGTATTGGCCCGCAGCGGGTGACTGAGCGCATAAATCAGCAAAGTACTTCTCGAACTCTGCCCTCGTGTACGCCTTGGCCACCTTTAAGTACAACGTGTGCAGGCCCGTCACCCCCTTGTACTTAACCCTGGCATTCTGAAATAGATGCCATTGGCAGGCCCCTTGCTTGGCAAACACATAGTGGTCACTCAAACCTTTGACGATACTAAGATGCCGATCAGAGACAAACATTAAGTCCGGTGTATCCTCGACGACATTTAGCATGTTCTTGAAGAAGAAGCCCCGTGACCCGTGATTCTCACCATCGACAATCGCAAACGCGATCGGGAATACACTATGGTCTGCATCTTGGGTTGTGGCAAATATAAGCGTGCCCCTGAACTTCCCTTTCAGGAAACTCCCATCAACTGAAATCACCTGGACATGGATATCGACACCAGCTGGTTAGGTGACATGGTTATGTATGTTAGGTGACATGAAATATTATAGTACCGACATGGGGTATTACCTTTCGAAGGTAGGGAATCGCCTTGCGCCATACCCCGAAGCTAACAAATGTGTACTTGAATCTTTGGGATGCATCCAGCTCTAACTTAGTATATGTCCCGGGGTTAGTCTGCTCCAACATGTGCAGGTATGGAATAATATCTCGGTAGCTGTCTTCGTCGGTCCCATGCTTCACCTCCCTCGCTGTCAGTCGTGCCCTTCGTGCCTTCCAGTAGCTACATGATACTCCATACTCGGACTTCGTCATTTTCTGCACTTGCTCGGGAATGAGGTCCTTTCGAGTCCCGGTGAACCTGCATATAATGATGTCATGGTGAGTTATGTAATGTCACATGGGGAATAATGTTGTGTGACATATTTAGCTGTTCGCAACTAAATTAACACTTACGTGGTCATGAGGTTGCGTCCAATCATGTTCGACGTAGCATGTCGGCTATGGTTGTGCATCATGCTCAGGTCACATGTATGCTCCTGGACATACTGTCGGATGGACCACATAGTCGTGCGCCGGTAAGTCGACGCCCTTAACATCCACGTGCACTTGATGTCCAAACAACCAACTAAATAGGTTTTGTTACACGACCTCTTCACTACAAACTCGAAGCACTTCTGCACTGCAATCCACTTCAGGCAAGTCTGCAACTCTACCTTCGAGGCGAACATTTGTCCCTCCGAAATTTCTGTCAGCTTCCGTCGTGGTTCCTGGGTCCGAGGCGTTGCTTTGTCCAACATAGCTTCTACGTTCTCCATCGACGGTGGGGATGTGCTGGACCTAGGAACCCGATCTTCAAGTTCCCTAATCACCTCCTCCTCAACTTCGTCCCCCTCTGTCGACACCTTCATACCCGGGTCTTCCTCATAATCCTCCCAGTCATAATAATATGAACAATCTTCTTCCCTCTTCACTCCGGAATCGAAGTCCTCCTCATCCTCCTCCTCCTCCTCACTGCTAATGGCTATGAGATCCACCCCCTTATACTTGTCACCTTCACATTTTTCCGTGTCATTTGGAGAGGAGTCTGTGTCACCCAAGTGGATAACATCTAGACCATCACACCTGTCACCCTCAAGAATATCCATGTCACCAGCTCCAAACCCTATGTCAGCTGCGTGCTCTTGGCTCTTCCCTATCACCCCACCCAACTGGATCATTTCCGGACCTTTACCCTTGTCACCTACACTCTTAAGCTTTTCACCAGTTTCAAACCCGCTGTCAGTAGTGTCCTCCTGTCTCTTACCTATCACCTCATCCATATGGTTCGACTCTGGACATTTACCCTTGTCACCTTCAAAAATACGTGTGTCACTAGTTCCAAAACCCATTTCACTAATGTGATCCTGCCTCTTCCCTATGACCTCAGCCAAGAGGATCGCCTCCGGACCCTTACCTTTGTCACCCTCACATATATCTTTGTCACCCTTTCCAAACCCCGTTTCCACATTGTTTTTCACCCTTATATCGTTGCTCATCCCTATTGACTGGCTAACCCCTCCTCCACCATATAACCCCACATCTACAACCATAGGGTTTGGTTATGGCTTACCTTCTGCCTCCAGCTCGTCCACCTTTTGAGAGTTACGAGGCCCACTCAAGCATTCTTCCTCGACGCCGGGTTGTGGTACTTGAAGGCTCTCTTTCACCACTGGACCAACATATATCGCCATGGGCCATGGATGTTCCCCAGACTTCGAGTTGAGAAACTTAAAAGCCTCAAGGTCGTCATCATCACCTATCATTATCGGATGACCCGCTTCTTCCCCCTTTGGCATGTAAGACAACCGCCAATCTTTACATGAACAATCATGGCCGACCTTGAGCCTCAACAGTTAAGTCAGAGAGGCGAAGTCGATGCCCTCTTCAATTATCACATTCTTCCGCTCTGTTTCGCCATAATACACCCACCCCGCACCATCGAACAACCAACACCCGTTGAAGTTGAGAGTGACACAAACTTTGGCGTTTTGCCCTGCAACTGAAAACTCGGATCAGCACCATTGTTAATGGGTATCTACTCTTCACAAAACATGACGAGAAATAGGAGAGAAGCCTACCCATTGAAACTGAGAATTAGGGTTTCTCAGATATCTCTGTGACACGGAAGTTTACAAACACTGACACGAACGAATAAAGAGCCCGACACGTGCTCAGCAACTGGACCTTAATGCGGATGGGTTGTTCTCCAATGGTGGCCTTCTTCTCCAACTCTCTTTTCCACGGGAAGACCGAAACTGATGGCCTCTCTCCTCCTCTCCTATTAGACTTTAAAAATGGAGGGAAAGCCTTTCCCATCACCTCACCTCCTCTCTCTCCAATTTTGGCGCCAAAATCCCCCACCAAATCCGATGTCCCATATCTCTCTCTCTCTCTCTCTCTCTCTCTCTCTTCCCTTGGGTCAACCTGCAACCGGCATAGCAATTTCCCCATCCTATTTGCACTAATACCACATATGGTAGTTTTGCAAATTTTCTAAAAATGTGGTATATTTGCAAACCCATAAAAAAACATGGCAGCTTGCCGTGGCTAACTCTTTTGCCACGGTTAGTAGCCGAAGCTACCAAAATTTGCCACCGCCGAACTCGCCATGCCCCTATTAGCCGTCGCAGAGCCGAAGCTACATGCATTTTGCCACTCCATAATGGCCTTTTGCCACAGCTTTTTGCCGAAGCAAATTTAATTTTTTTTTGTAGTGTTTTCATCTGGTGTTGTTCCTTTAACTACATTGAATAATCAAACAGAAGCTAAAACACAAGGTAAAGAAGAAATTAAAGATATATGATGATGCTAACCGAGCTGTAAATTACCTTCTCTTCTTCCTTGGACATATGCTGATTAATAGATGTTTTAAGGGCCCCCGTACGAGATCAAAACACTCTACTGTAGTCGTCTTCATTTTGCGTATTTGAATTTAGTAACTCAAACAACGGTTCAAAAAGCAAGCTTTCCACTTCATGCTCAAGTGAGTAAGTTCAAGCTATAATCTTCACACGATTATCAAGAGCAGGAAAGATGATCTGACAATAAAATCAGAAGTTTCTATGAACAAATATTATTATTAAACAAGTGGACGCAGAGTGTGACACGATAAAGACGACATGATTCGTTTGTACTACCTCCATAACTCTTTCCGACAAGGAAGCAATAAAAAAATGGCATCTAACCTACCACTTAAAATGACCACTGAAGAAGCAATTTAGGATTCTACTAGTAGCAATTAGTATTCATATTGCTTTGAATTCATTCATGATTTGTAGGGAATAGTTTTTAGAAAACAGTAACATAGTTTGATTGGGAAAAAAAAAGTTTTTATAAGCATTTTACTAAATTATAGTAAAACCAGCTTGTATATGAGAGGATAATGCTCTATTTCAGTGGAAATTAAGAAAGAATTCATAGCGTAAAGTCCACTTCACCTTTATAAACATCAGTAGTGTAGAAGGATGTACTTGTACCTCCTATAACTTGTATACAGGTAGACCTATTAATTAGGTTGAGTTGGTTAGATAGCTTTAGTGTTGGAATTTTTTGGGTTGGTTACTTCAGGTTACGAGTTGAAAGATTTTCGATCATAACCCTAATAGTAACATAGTGTTCTTTGGGTTTCGATCTGTGAATCATTTCATCGCTGCAATGGAGCTTCTGTAACCTTCTTATATCCAGGGAAAGCATAGCATAGTTCTTCCCCCTAAATTGTTCACTAGCATTACCTGGCAGAAAAACACTCACGGTTTTCTATATTCTCGGTGAAGGGTAAAGAAAACTTCTTAGATCTTTGGCTTGATGTCTAGCATATAGGAAATCAGTCATAAATTCTTCTACTAGTATTTTGTGAAAGCAAAACTGAGAAACTATCCCCATGATTTTTAGCTCTCGAATTTTCATGTTTTTGCTTATCTTGATACCTCTAGCTTTGTGCACAGATAATTTGAGATATCTGTATGTTTACAGTGACAGGGTTACACTATTTGATGTGTTGGTAAATTAGTCTACTGTCATGTTTTTCTCTTCCCGACTATGCTTACTTGACATACAAAGGCAGCTTTATAGTCTCTTATAAAAAATCAAAGCAATCTACAAGAGTAGATGAAATTAAGATCAACTCAAGTGTTCAAACCAAAGATCAAATCCAGTCGTTATAGCTCAGCCCAATTGAACAAAGAAGAGAACAATAAATTCAAGAATTTCAGCAATACAACCGTCCATTAATCATGGGTGGTAAGATCAAATTGAACAAACTCTCAATTAATCTGCCATTTCAGATCAGGGCAACAACAATCAATTAACCAACCCATGAAAAAGAACAACGAATTCAGCAACAATCCGGCAACACAAATTAAACCCTCCACCTACTAAAACTCAATTTTCATAAAATTCAGCTAAATGGATGACACTTCGAAGGGGGAGACGAGGGAAAGAGGTCGAATCTGCATATACCTCTTCGGATTTGAAGTCGAGGCGGCTATGAAAATGAATCAGTCGTGGGCGAGGGGAAGAGCACATGGCCGACGCTGGAGAAAGAGAAGAGGTGAAGGACGAGGTGCTGATGTCGGCAACGGACAGAGGCGATTAGGGTTCAGGTGCGGGTGAAGGGGAAGAGATCTGAGAGTGAGGTAGAGGGAAGAGTGAAGGAGGCGAGGGGAGTTATTTTACCGGTCTAGGGTGTCACCGATGGTGGTGGCCGGGCTGCTGCAGGCCGAAGCGTCCGGCTGGGTGGAAAAGGGAAAACGAGATTGGGAGATAGAGGGGAGGGAAGAGGTTTTTTTTTTTATTGGGTAAGAATTCGGGAGCAAAAAGCTACCCGATAGCATCCTTGCGGATGAGGTCAGCAAGACCTGGATCATTGTGAAAAGTGGTGGTGGGGGCAACAAGAGCATGGTGTGCAACCTTATCTGCCACAACGTTGCCGCTACGAAGGACGTGAGAGAACGACACTTCGTAAAACCCATAAATGAGAGAGCTAATATCAGACATAATTAACTCAATTTCCCATGGACATTTTGCTTTCGATCTTAAATGGTCTATTATTATGAGCGAGTTACCTTCAATGACAAGACTAGGTATTCTCATTTCACGGGCCCTGAGGATTCCTTCTCTCAAAGCAAGAGCCTCGGACATTAATGGTTTGTGTAGCCCAATTGTTCTTCCCCCTAGGGCAGTGACCTCCCCCTTATCATCCCGGATAATATACCCTACAGAACTTTGTCTGTTGCCCGATGCTGAACCATCGAAATTTAGTTTCCATCTACCTAGGGGTGGCTTTCTCCATTCTGCTTTTTTGCTTTGTCTTTGCCATGTTTGGGGTTCTATTTTTTCTGATAATAGTACTGTCGCTTTCTGTAAATCTATTAGCCTTTTCCTATTCTTTGTAAAACGAGTTAACCATATGTAGTAGTCCATCCACACTTGGTAGCTTCTGTTGTTGGAAAATTAATTTATTTCGACATAACCATGTAGTCCACCAGTGAAACGCCAATCGCGTTCTTTGCTGGTCGTCAAGTAGTCCTGCGGTGAAGGCCATTAGAGATTCCATGTTCCTTGATCCTCTGATCTTTTCACAGATTTTTGCTTTTACTGTACTGGGCAGATTTGAGCAGCATAGTGAGTACTTACATTCGAAAAGAAAATGAGCTATATCTTCTTCATGATGGTTGCAGACCGCACAGTAAGGTGGAATGGTGATTCCTCTTCTAGATAGTCTGGCGGCTGTGGGTAGACCATCTTGGCAGACTTCCACATAAAATTCTTAATTTTTGGTGGGACATTTAGTTTCCAAATCCATGCGTTGACGTCATTTATCAACTCAATTGATTTTGTATTTAGTTTATAGGCACTTGACGTTGTGAACCACCCTTTTTTATCTGGCCACCAATACATTCTATCTTGAATTTCGCTCACCGGAAGTGGGATGTCTGCAATTTGTTGTGCTACTTCATATTCCAGAGCTGATTCTAACTTTTTCCATTTCCAAACACCTTCAGTGATATATTGTTCCACTCTTTCATCGTGATTTATTACTTGTCAGATCAAGGCAAGCTGACTTAATATCCTTAATGGGTGCCCATTTATCTTGCCAGAATTTAATTGTTTTTCCATCCCCTACTGACCATGCTAAACCTTCCTTGAATGGTTTAATAATTTTCTTGAGTTGTGTCCATTGCCATGAGGCATTTCCTCTCTTATCGTAATTCAGAATGAATTGAGATTTCAAGTATTTATGATTAATGATTCTCACCCAGACGTTGTCTGGTTCCACCAGGATTTTCCAAATGAGTTTCATCTTTAGAGCCTCGTTCATTTCTTTTGTCTTGCGTAGCCCCATTCCTCCTTTCGCTTTAGGTCTACACACTTTGTCCCATCCTATTAGTGGCTTGTACTGCAGATCTTTGTTCCAGAAAAAGGTCCTATTAACCCTATCTAGCGTTGAAAGTATTGATACTGGAAGCATGAAGCTTTGCATTGCGAATAGTGGCTTAGCAGCTAAGTTTGATTTTATAAGCACTGACCTACCATGTTGTGAGAGAGAGTCTGCTTTCCATTTTGATAGTTGACATGTAGCTTTTCCAATTAATTCTTCGAATGTGTCTTTATTCACTCTACCATTGACAATCGGACACCCAAGATATTTGTCAAGTTTGACTTGTTTCGCAATATTAAGACATCCTTCAATGGACGCAATTCGCGCAGAAGGTATCCCTGGGGATGTTTGGAAAGCAGATTTATCATAGTTCACTTTTTGGCCAGAGAGTCTACAGTAGTCATTGATGATTTTAGTTACTGTTTCGCAACTTGTTTGGTTGCCTTTAGCGAAGATAATGATATCATCATCAAAGGCCAGAAAAGGGATTTTTGGACCTGAGTGGCCAAACCTGAATCCGAGACCTGAACTACTGAGGTTGGATTCCACATTAAGTTTTCTTGCCAGGATTTCTGCACCAATAATGAACAGAAAAGGGGACAAGGGGTCGCCTTGTCTCAGTCCACGAGAAGGTTTGAACACTTCCGTGGGACCATTGTTGACAAGAACCGAAAAGGATACAGTTGTAACACATTCCATGATTAACCTGAGAACTTCGTCACTAAACCCGAATTTCCTCAAAACTGCCTCTGTAAACGTCCAGTCAACCCTGTCGTATGCTTTTTCCATATCTAGTTTAATTGTTAGCCAGCCCTCTGTTCCTTTTCGTGTTTTGAAAGAGTGGAAAATCTCATGTGCAATTAGTATATTATCATGTATGGCTCTATCTGACACAAAGGCTCCCTGAAATGGGTGGATAAGTTTCCCTACTACTCTTTTAAGTCTCTCAGTAAGAATTTTTGAGATTATCTTGTAAATTGTCGAGCACAGGCTAATGGGTCTATAATCTGCCGTCTTTGAGGGGTTGTGGCACTTTGGTAGTAACGTTATAAATGTGTGGTTGATCTGTTTAAGCATTTTTCCCGAGTGAAAAAACGCTTTGACAGCTTTAATGACATCACAGCCAACTATCTCCCAGTATTCTTTGTAGAATTCAGCTGTCATACCATCCGGGCCAGGGGATTTGTTTCTACCTAAAGCCCAGACAACATTCTTTATTTTGCAGTTAGTCGGTTGTTGACAGATGCTATTGTTTTCTTCTTTTGCGACAGATGTAGGTATTAACTCAAGGTACTCATTAAGTAAATTCATATTTATCCGTTGTTTGGAAAATCGTCTACTAAAGTCATTTTTCACCTCTTCCTTGATATTATCTTCACCCATAATCTGTGTTCCTGAAGCCGATGTGATGCTTCGGATTATCTTTCTGTTTCGTCTTCCAGAAGCTATTTTATGAAAATAGCCCGTGTTGGAGTCTTTTAATTTGATATGCTTAGATTTTGCCCTTTGTCCCCAATATTCTTTTTGAAATTTTAATAATTGTTCTTTTTTCCTAATTAGTTGTTTTTCCACCATTATGTCCTTGCCTATATTTGGAGAGCTTTTAGATTGTATGACGATCAGTTCTTTCTCCACTAATTGTATTTGACGGAAAACATTCCCAAATGAGTTTTTATTCCAGACTTTGGCCTTATTCTTCAGAAATCTCATTTTATAGATTAATTTGTACATTGCTGACCCTGAGCACTTTACTCTCCAAGCCTGCTTTACGACATTCCTAAAATCCATCCTATGTATCCACATATTCTCAAATTTAAACGGTGGTGGAGTAAATTGTCTTCCAGAATCTAGGCAGATGGAAATGGGGCAGTGATCTGAGCCCGAAAAAGCCCCATTAAAAGTAGCTAAGTCGGGATAGTTGCTAAGAAATTCATGCTGAACAAGGACTCGATCAAGTTTTTCCCATATGTTGTCTTCCCCTTCCCTTTTTTTTCCGCCAGGTGAATTGATTTCTTGAAGACGGAATCTCAGAAAGATCACATTGATCTTTGAAGAGATTCAATATAGCGTATCTGGACATGTTATTTGACACTCCCCCAACTTTCTCGTTACTGCAGCTTATTTCGTTCATATCTCCAATGACTAAGCACGGTAGAGGCTCATTAATGATTATGTTTGTCAATTCTAACCAGAAGGTGTCTTTGTCACTTTCATGCGGTGGGGCATAAACAAAGAATAGCATTCCCAAAATTTTTTTATCCCTGCACTCATATTCTACACGGATTACTCTCGGAAGAACCACCTCTGCTTCTATCGTTTCGTTTGTAAAGGCGTTCTCATTCCATAATAGTCCAATGCCTCCCGTTCTATCCTCACCAATCGACCAGATGGCATTACTAAACCCCGTAGCTTTCCAAGTTTTCTCCTGTGGAATTGTGTTTGTCCTGGTCTCTGCAATTGCCATTAGATTAATGTGTTCATTTATCCTCATTGCTTTTAAGTCTAACCATACATTTCCCCTTCCAATGCCTCTAATGTTCCAAAATCCGACTTTCATTTAATAACTGTTCGCACCATTAGAAGTCGGGGGTGTGGAACTTCTAATAGAAAAGAAATATGTACACATATAATAGGACCTAGTTGTATGATCACTTTAGTCTGTCCAACCCATTCCTTAAGACATAGAGACAAGCCATTAGCACCTCGCAAACCGGCACTTAAAACCTTTGTAGATTATTCTATAGGATGCTGAAAATTAGTGGAAGGGTAGGCATCGTTACTGTTAATTAGTTTGTCACAGTTTTTCTCAGAGCTGACCCATCGGTTGCAGCCATAATTCCCCAGCAAAGTTTCGCAAATCGATCTAATGGAGATGCAATATACAACCCACAAACAAGCTTTTAAAGATAGCCATAGCCAATACCGGATGATCAATATAATGCATGGAAAAGAAATCCAAATCATCCTAGAATTATTACTCATAGCTGGAAATTCATTTGACACATAAGAACATTTTACATTTATCATGCCAGTTCTTATACGAAGAAGCTGACCATTAATACCACAACAGTGATTGTTGCTCATAGGAGTACTTAAACTCAGGTAAGTAATTAGATCCCTGAATGGTTTTAACAAATTCATAAACGGTTGCTGATTGTTGTATCCCAGCGACTTATATTTAAGCTTACAGTGACTAGAAATCAGTTCTAAGAACATACATGAAGCACCAATCAAGCTAAAAAATATGTGAAAGAAAAGCCCTGTGAATAAATGTATAGGAAATTTATACTTGAAACTGCTCACTCTATACCCTTGCTCAAATTCGGTTATCGCTTTTTTAGAGAGTATCCAGTTCGGATTGTCAAAATAAGCAACATTTACATACATAATTACCCATTTCCATTGATAATAAGCACCCGATATAATACAAGCAAAGGTCACCCAATGTTTCTTACAATGTTCAAACTGATGATAGTAAAGCATAGATAATACCAACTGATCAAGGCTAATGTATCTAGGGCCTGGACTAAATGAACCAAAACTAACCAAATGAGCGCTCCCATACATGATCAAAATAAAACCACCATAGGTACTAGCATAATCAGATTTGCAGATAGATAGAGATGGTTTCAAAGTTATCATGGCTTGAGGTAGCTCACAACCATCAATGAGAACCTCCAACCTCCAACACTTCATTGTGCTACACATGCTTACCCTTTTTCTTACTGCTACCCATCAGAGTTATGGTAGAGCAAGAAGAATCGCCTTCCTCAATCTTTACTTTGCGCTTAGCCGACTCAGAGAGGGATCCAACTGACAGCTCCATCTGCTCAACATCACGAATCACCGAGGGTGAGGCATTTAGAGTCACAAAGTGCTCCTGCAGTGACTCAGCAAGTCTGGCGGGGTTGGTCAGGTCAGGCAGAACAAATTCCATAGATGGTGGAACATTAGACAATATAGCATCAAGATCTGCCTAAGAGAAACCAGGATCAGCCAAGCCATCCTCCACCAGAATATCCTCCATGAATTCGTCTTCGTCGAAATCCAGATTCCCTTCATCATCAGCATCCCAAAAGTAAAGATCCGGTTGTGCTTCTGCTTTCGGATGAAGGATCTCATCATTTGGGATCATGGCAGCAAGAGGCAGAGTAGCATCAATAGCAAGTGTTGGAGAGGTGACAGAGATGTTTGGCTCCACCAAAATAATAGCACCAGGATTGTTCTCAGAGCCCCCAGAGGATCCAATTGGGGACTTAGAAGAGGAGGAATCAGAAGAGAGGGTAACATTCTTACCAAAGCAAGACAGAATATCAGTTTTCGGATGACCGAAGGATGGTGGGGGGATCACCACAGGCTTCTTACCGGCGACAGTAGACCAGGCTCCCTGGCCATCAACTTCAGGTGCCTCTCCAGCCGGCACGTCAACCTCCACAGGGATTTCAGCCGGATTGACAGCATTGGCATTGGACAGGTGCCTTGAGGGACATGCTTCGAACACATGGTCGTCAGAGCCACAGCTTCCACAGCCTTGGGGAAAATCCTCAAACCAGATTGGATAGGTTTCCACCACCCCATCCTCGTTGATAACACATACAGACCGACCTTCAATCATCGTGACATCCACTGAAACACACACTCTAGTGAAGCGAAAACGCGCGCCCTTAGCATTAAATGCAACAATACGAATAATCTGACCCAAACCATTCTCCTGGATGATATCCCGAAGGATGACATCATGCACATACTTGGACGGCAAACCCGGACAACCGGATCCAAAGATCCAGTTTGGTAACCGATTCCAACCAAGGGTCGAAATCAAGGCACCACGGCCTTAGCAGAATGAGTTGGCCAGAAATCCGGTAAGGGCGGTTGCCCCAAACCAAATCACGATCAGAAGCAACATCGAATCGCAACTCAAACCAATTGTTTGCAATTGGAATGAGTTGAAATCCACCAGTAAAAAATTTCCACACGTACCTGACCCTTCTCCTGACCTCTTTTGCTTCAAGTGGATCCCCGATGAAAGTGGAAAAGAGGGAGGAGTGGTTTAGGGCTGAGATATTCTCTTGAACACGCCCTTGAAGCGCCTGGAGCCTTTCCCTATTGATCGTTCTTCTCTTGAACTTCCTTTCCAGCTTTCCCTTTCTACTGGATTCTCCCACTTCTTTCTTTCGCGGGATCTGCTCTTTGAGATTTTCGCCCTCCGACGTTTTGGTTTTCTCCATTACTGGGGTAGGATCATCTGCCACCAGAGGGTTCTTACCCTTGTCGGCTTCAGTTGGACCCATGCTCAAATCAAACACAAAGAAAAGGTAATTAGACTGATGTAAAGAGAAGAGAAGGAAAGAAAGAAGAGATAGGATGAGGGGCAAGAAAACACCCCGTCGCCCACCGTTTATATAGAGGAAGCGATCAGTCCCCTTCCGGAAGGGAAACGCACAGGCCAACACCTTCCAATCGAGCACCTCCCACCTCCCCATCCCCAGTATCTTGTAAATTTGGCCAAACTGCTCCAAATTGCAGGCGCTGGAGCCAATCCGAAATAGACAGACCCACATACCCTTTGGGATCGTACACCTCCGATTAGGCCAAGGAGGGGGTCGATAAGACCAAATCCCAACATAAACCCAATTTTTGAGCCAAAATCCATACCCACAACAAGCGATCTTGGGGGGATTAGGTTTTAGGGCACCCTCATACGCAAACAGAAAAATTGGGGAAACCAAATACGCCAATAGCACAAAGCCAGCACAAGGATGATGATGATGAAGAGATATCCAGAGTAGATTTAGGATAGGATTATCATCCGAAACCAGTTGTAAGGATGGGAGATCTGCAGTTGATTTGTACGGATTTGCAGGTTCAAAGGAGAAGCGACATAGAGTTTCAATAAACACTTTCTTTCTTTGGGGAGGTGGGGGGTTTTCACATTTGGCGCGTGGGGCGCGTTCTATTGGAGGCATGGGGGGTTTTCTCTAGTTGTTGGAACTAAGAAAATATGAGGGAAGAGGTTTATGACATAAACAGCAGAGCTGCAAAGGGATATAAAAAAAAATAGGAAAAATGACTAAAGAAAATATCAACTATCACATATGAACAAAAAATAATACGAACTAAAAAAAAATCTCAAAGTAATACAAATTGTCCACATATAAACCAAAAATAATACAAACATTAAAATCAGCTAAAGATAATACAAACTATAAACTTTTAACTCAAAATAATACAAACTTTTGAAGTTGGACTAGGGGAAGAATCAAAACAAAACATTATTTACCAAAATTACAAAAATTTGTGTATATAGTCACACTTTGCACAAATGCATCCCCTTTTATTTTTAAATACACTAAAACCACTATTTATTTACTAAACTTTACAAAAAACCACTCTTTATTTTGAAATTAAATAAAATCAAATAAAATCACATCCACTTTATCTCTAATTATTAAAAAAAAATAGAATCATATCATAGAATTCATGTATTTTTTTTTTTGTAATTTCTAAAAATTGGGATTGTATTATACAAAGTTGGATAGCCAAATACTAAGTTTGATGTATTTAAAATATAAAAAGTGGATTTGTGAAAAGTATGAATAATTATAGATTTTTTTTTAATTTTGATAAATAAAATTTTATTTTGGATCTTATGCTAATTTAATTTTAAAAGTTTGTATTATTTAAAGTCAAAATTTCATTGATTGTATTATTTTTGGTTGATTTTAAAGTTTGTATAATTTTTTGTTTATAGGTGGATAGTTTGTACATATTATTTTGAGACTTTTTTTAGTTCGTATTATTTTTTGTTCATATCTCATAATTAGTATTATTTTGAGCCATTTTTTCTAAAAAATATTATCCAATTAAAAAAAGACATAGTATGACAGTAAAAGGTTTATGACAGCAAAGGTTTAAGAATTTAAATACTATATTGTATAAAGCAAATGGGGGTGTATTTATGTTTTTTGGGTCTGCTGATCATAATGGTATTATATGGGGTTTGTCATCGATTTTAAATTTAGTGAAATTTGGCTGTTTTAGCTGCTGGTTTGGGGCTGCTAGCTGTGTTACTGTTGTTGTTTCCGGTTGTTTATGCATTTTTTGTGATTCTTTATTCCATTTAAACCGTTTTATATAAAAAAATTAGTAAAAATTATCAAAAAAATTCAGGTACAAAAAACTTTTTATCTTTTAATTTTTAACGTTTGTGAAATAACATTAATAATATAAACTATATATATGTCAAAATCTAAAAATCTATTTATAATTATATATGTATAAAATCCATAAAATATATCTCATAAATATATCAATACCTTCAAGATAGAAAAAATTTATTTCTTTATCCGCAAACGTGATAGATCGTCTTTCATAAAAAAAATGTGATAAAGTTATTTAACAAAAATTATATCCATATATAAAATAATTGGGGAAAATATATTAATAAAAATTTAATTACATGAGTTGATAACCTTTACATGACTCAGTATTATTTCAATTTACTCATAACCTTTTATCTTCTTCATATTAGTAAAGTTATTGATAAAGTTATTTAATTAGTTTGACCATGCTAAGTATTATTTCAATTTCGTCAATACTTTTTATCTTTTAAAAACATGTTCATATTGATGAATTTATTGATAAACTTATTTAATTATTATGACCGTGTAATATATATATTGATAAAATCGTTATCTTCTAAAAATATGTTCATATATAGCGAACATAGACAAAATCTTATCGTATATAAAAGTCTTTAAATTTAGTTTATATATATATATATTCTAAAATTATATCTAATATAATACTAAAACACATGTTGAAGATGCCACTTGGCGCATTTTGCTTACAAATAGGCTTACGTGGCAAATTCTCATGATTCATGGTCCCACCTTTATAATTAATCAATTTTTACTATTTAAATTAATTAATAAATATTCAGCTTTTATAATCATAATATTTATTTCTCCTTAAAACCAGGACTTTTAACTAATAATAAATATTCAGCTTTTATAATTTAATTTTAATTTAACTAATTAATAATGTAGGTAGAAACTTATTCTTATCAGTTATCACTTACAAATTCCGGGTCTTCCTCACTTTTAATAAATAAAAAAATAATAATCATCAATTATCTCATTAAATTAATTAATCAAAATCTCATCATAATTTTTTTCCCCGATTTTTCTTATTAACTTCTTTTGAATTATCTTAAAAAAGGCATTTCAATTTGATTATGTTTTGTTGCCTTTAATTTATTCATATATAAATCTAATTGTTTAAACTAAAATTATAACTGCTAACTAATTTGTAAATCATAATCAATTTATAAATACCCAATTTATACAAAATTGATTTAACCATAAAAAATATTTACCCTAAATAAGTAAAATACAAATAAACAAATCTTACTTGTGTGATAATAATTTTCAGTGTGTGTTAATTAAAGCTATTTCCTTGCATTCTTTTATAACTCATGCACGTACTACATATATATGATCTACTTAACAATATATTATTTGGAATTTTGATTCAAATATATATGATTTTAGATCATCTACTTAATTTGTTTGCCACTGAATTGATTACCAAAATATTGACAATTTCATGCTTAATTATGAAAAGTTGTGGGAGGTTTACTCAATGGAAGTCATATATCTAAAATAAAGATAGGTTCAAATGTTGATGCCACTTTGCGCATTTTGCTTACAAATAGACTTATGTGGCAACTTCTCACGAATAATGGTCCCCCTTTATAAATAATTAATTTTTACTAATTAATTAATTACCTAAAATATTTATTTCAAATTTAATAGTTGCTAGGGTCCTTTCGAAATACAAATTTGTAAAAACATTTATCATCTTTTATTGACAAACTTTTTATTTTATCAATTATGATAGTTTCAATAATTTTTTCTTTTTTCTTTTGACTTATTGTTTTTATCTCACTATTCGTAATATGGTCCATATTTTTAAATTGACTCCTACAAATTTAATTATTCCAAGACTCATAACTACAAAGTTCGAAGGTACATAAAGATCACTAGAGGATAATGCCAAATCTTTAATTTTCATTTTCATTTTAATTAAGTAACAACATCGATCAACATAGCTATCAATTCAACTAACTTCGTTTTGAGTGTTTAATTTTATTTTCAATTTTCTTTGGTTTAGCTTAATATCACGTCTCCGTGGGAAGTTTGTTATAATTAACAACCAATGAGATTTTGTAAATCAATTTCCATAAACGTTAATGATCTTTTAAAGGTATCTTTTATTTATTAACCATAAAGGGTTATTAATCATATTTAAAAATTTGAAATTAAATTTTTCTTATTTTATAGATAATCATGTTTTTTTTCAAGATTCATAAAATCACATATTTTTATTGAAAAAAAAAGCAAATCTCAATCTTCATCTTTATCAGTAATTAATCTAATACTTCGTTCTTATCTTTTTGTTGAAAAGATAATAAATTAAAGATTTTGCCTAAATTGCTCAACGAATAGGCTAAGCTATCAATCTTGCATAGGAAGATACTATGTTCTTATATATAAATATATGGAAAATGTAATAGGTTTTCTTCATATTGCAAGCATCAAGTTTTTCTATTATTTTCAACTGTTTCTTCTTATAACTATAGATTGTTCTATTGCTTTTTTTCTTATTGGTAAGTGTATTTTGAATTTGATTTCAATTTTTATGTTACATAAGGTGAGTGAATAATTTACATTTGCAATTTGTAATATACAGTACTCCTACTAACATGCTCTCATCTACACACCAAGAAAGACCTTGCCACCGCTCTAGGCTCTTCCAACATCAACCCTATTGCATCCAAATGATCTATATATCCAACTTCGACATCAAAGAAAGGCAATTAGGCTCCACCACTATTTTCCTTTTCTCTTTATCTATAGATGCTCTCGAACCCCAAATGATGGCATTTTCCTCCAAAATCTCAATCATGTATGCCTACTACACTCTCGAAGACCCTAAAAAAATGAAATAGCCCCAAGCTGCTCAAGCCACAATCCTAATCCTATAGTCATCGATCTCACGCACAACTATATTGCATTTTACTTGAAGTGGTGCATTTTATTTTTCTTTCTCACTTTTGTACTAGATTTTTATGAAGTAATTATGACAAATTTGTTGATGATGTATTTTCACACATCATTATTTATCTAGCAAGACTTTTATTTCTATTAATGGGTTCAATCTATTCCTTTATAACAATAATGGATACAACACGTACTTAGAACCAATTTTTATTTGAATTAAGTAGTATTTGAAGCTTAACATAATTGTATAAAATATCCATCAAGTAAAACTATTAGTACATAAATCCTAACTTTGAAAAGCAAAACATCCGGTAAATATTTAAATCCTAACTTTGAAAACAAAACATCCGGTAAAACATTCTCTACATTAGTGCATGCAAATGTGTCTATCTAGAAAGGTGAGATATTGACATTTATCCATATATATTATATACTAATATAATATATGCATTATAATCTTTCTAAATTAATATTATTTGGTTTTATCATTATAATATTATAATATATCTAATATATAATGTAAATAAATTATGATAATATCTTTTAACCAATATAATATATTTTACCAATCTCGTGCGTTACGCACGGGTACTGTGCTAGTCTATATCTAATCAAATTGGGTCAAATTTTATCTTGGCATATATAGATATATTGATTAAATAGAATTATATTCTAAAAATATGTTCATATATAGCGAAAATAGATAAAATCTCACATTATATAATAGTCTTTAAAATTAGCTAATATCTTCTAAATATATATCCATATCTAATCAATTGGGTCAAATTTTATCTTATGCATATATAGATATACTTATTAAATAGAGTTAGAATAAAATTTTATCTTAGGCTTATATAGATATATTGATTAAATAGAAGAGTTACCAAAACCACGTTTGAAGATATCATCTGTAAATCTAAACAACAATTGACAAAATGGAGGGCTAATGCCCTCTCACAACAAGGTCGTGCCACCCTGATCAATTCCAACCTTTCCGCTAAGCCGCTATATGTTATGCAGAATTTTATGCTCCCTGCTTCGCTGCACAAAGAACTCGACCAGATAAACCGCTCTTTCTTTTGGAATAAGGACCTTCAGTACCGTCCACTAATAAGCTAGGACCGGATCTGCAAACCGAAACGGTCTGGGGGGCTAGGGATTCGGAAATCCAGCGACATGAATGTGGCCCTCCAGATGAAGTTAGAAAATTCTGGACGAGCCCAGTAATGTATGGGTGACATTAATCAGACATAAACACCTGCGTTCTGCCAACATCTTTGACTACAAGACCTCGGGGTCTTGCTCCTGGCAGTGGTCCAAGTTGTCCGCCTTAATTGATAAATTCAAAAAAAGGTCTTATCTGGTCTGTAGGCAATGGGCTATCAATTAAGTTTTGGACAGATAATTGGATCAGTACCTCTTCTCTGTCGATCAGGGAGGAATGCCCCCAGAACTAAAATCAGGGCGAAAAGGTGAGTGACTATATATTGGGGGGCAAATGGTGGGAAGAAAAGCTCAAGTTGTCTCTTCCTATGGATATAGTGCGAGAGATCCTTGACATCCCTTTACCTGCCTCAACTATGCTATACTGGTGGCCGGATAGGGAAGGCTGGTTTACTACTGTCAGTGCATATAAATTAATAACAGCTCAATCAACATCACACCTGGATTGTAATGCCTGGATATGGAAGATTAATGTCCCTCCGAAAGTGAAAAACTTTCTTTGGAAAATAGCTCAGAATGGCCTCCCCACATCCACTAGGTTGTCCAGTAGGGGCACGTCTGTCCATTCCACCTGCTCTTTGTATAATACGGCGCCCGAGGATGAGGTTCATTTGTTTCTGGAATGCCCTTTCATCCAAGCAATCCACCAGCTCCCGTACCAAGACCAATCAAACATTGCCGGTCTAATTGCACAATCCCGGGATATTAAGCCCATTCTATCTGCTCTAGGGAAGAACCTACATTCTACTGATCTTTCCAAACTCGCCTTTTCTTGGTGGACAACGTGGTATATCAGGAATCAATACCTGTTTAAGCAAACTGCAATACCGCATAAGGATAGAGCCTTGCGTCTGATCCAATCTCATATTGATAACTGGAATAAAACATCTGCTGCTGAGTCCGAGTTTGAGGATGTTATTCTCCCTCTTCGGCGGTGCCCTCTTCCAAAGAACAAAAAACAAAAAACTATAGCTTGGCGCAAGCCTCCCCGGGGTACGTTTAAACTGAATTTCGACGGTTCTACCCTCCCTAATGGTGAAAGCACTGTGGGTGCTGTCATTAGGGACTGGGTCGGCCACCCAATTTCTGTTCAACACCTTCGGCTGGGCAAACAAAACCACTGATAGCGGAAGCCCTAGCCCTTCAATTAGGGATACAACAAGTGCGGCAACTCAGTATTAAAAAGATTCATATTGAAGGTGATAGCAAGATAATCATCGATCATTTAAATAGGAAATCGAAATGCCCTTGGGAGATCGAACTAATACTTTCGGATACTCAAGTCCTGTTATCGACTGTTGAAGAAGTAGATTTCTTTCTTGTTCCTCGTATGGGAAATAGAGTGGCGGATAAGGTTGCACACCTTAGCCACTCTGCCCGAGGAGTCGATATTAAAAATGATCCTGGTCTTCTCGACCTCATTCGCAAGGATGCCGCCGGGTAGGGCAAGCCCGCCCGAATTCTTTCCTTATCAAAAAAAAAAATTGATTAAATAGAGTTAGGATAAAATTTTATCTTATACATATATTGATTATTTAAAAAATTTGTGATTGGTTAATACGACTACGATTAAGGAGAAGCCGACATGTGTCTTAGGTAACTTCTCCTTTATTATATACTAGTGTTTTGACCTGTGACCTTGCGCGGTTTCTTAATAACTTGTATTTTATTACATCATTTATAGTTCAATTATTATTTTGTATTAAATTATGAAGATTAAAATTATTTCAATGAACTTTTACACTACTAGAATTATGTCATTTCACCTCGGACGATTAACATTAGTTAGAAAAGTACGTGATATTAAATAGATTTTATTCATCAGTTTGTAAATTTGCGATGTTGCTATTTTTTTTGACCTATGTTACAAAATTTATTTGGGAAAAAAATTCAAGCACACTGGATTGTAATTGAACTATGTGAAATCCCGTCCATCTCAAATACGCGCGGGCTGATCTACTGGTTCCTCATTCCCGATCGAATGGTTCCTCTTTCACTCTCTCCTTCCATGAAAGCCATGGCGGGCAGGTAAGTTGTCCAGCGCTCTTGCGAACTCGAGGTTCTTCCCACTCCTATCTCTGGCGGCTTCTCTTCTTCGATTTTCAATCTCCACCGTCTCCGCTAGCTCTTCCCTCAGTTCGACTAGTAAAGGACGTCTCCAGGTATTTGGTCGTCGCTCTTCTTTGCTCACCAGTCTTCACTTCTCTCACACCGCCTCCCTCATCGCCTCTCTGAAAATTGCTATCTCCGGTACGAATTTCTCTCTTCATTGTTCAATATTTTTGATCTAGGGTTTATGCTAACTGGTTCTAATTCACTGTATCTTGATAAAAATGATTTTTATTTTCGATTTAGGGTTTCTTTAGGGATTTCGATCTGTTTGTTGAAGAAACTAATTTGGGGGTTTCTTCCTTATCACCAGGTGTTCTCTAATTTTGGGGTTTCTTTAGGGATTTTCAGTTTCGATTTTTGTGGGCGTACCATAAGGAATTTTTTCCAAGGCGTCGTTGCTTTGTAGTTGGGTATCTTATCAAATCTTAGAAAGCATCCCTTTAGGAGCAGCGATTTTTGTTTGTCGATGCACATAAGTTTCATGTTTGAAATTGATGTGATCCTTGCAGGGGGCAGCAAAGAATTTGCCTCATTACTGCACTAGCCATCTTGATTGAACTTTGGTAATCCTTTCCTCCAAGCTATCTTTGGATTCTTGTGTACATGATCGTTATATGAGCAAAACCAAACATAGTATAGTCCACAATCACATCTTAGCTTCAGTTTAAGGTGTCTTTCAAGCTCACGGTTACACCTTCTCTTGGTTTGCATTGCTTTTAGGAAAATGTTGAAAGTACAAATGAGGATAAAAGGAAGTATATGCATCTTTTTGTTTGCATTACTTTTTCATGATAATCCATACATTTTCCTAAAGAGTAAGACAATTTTATTTGTCAATGATGAGACTAGAAAACCAGTCGGCTCAGCTAAACACTAGAGCTTGTGCTTTAACTTCTTTGTTTGTTTCAATTAAAAGGAGAGTTGGTGCAAAGGTGATATCTGAAGCAAGTGATGCCAAGAGCAAACTATGGAAGGACTGATTCAGTGATGGTTGTCTACTTCTAGTAATGTGAGTTCATATTTGGCATCCATGTGTAAGACTTCAAGTATTCAAATACTGTATTTAGATGCAAGTGTTTTGATGTGTTGCACAACTTTAAAAAACTTGTATCGATTATATAGGGATTCAAGGGGTCAAAGCAAGGCAAATGCTTGAGAAAAGGTAAAAAAATCTGTAAAGGTATGTATCTCATACTATCCATACAATTTCCTTAAGTTCCTTTAAGTGAACCTTGAATTTTAGTTCAAGAGGCCAAGGAAGATGCACATTGCAAATCTTGAAATTTATCTTGGGTTAATTCTTTTTTAAAAGGAAAATGTGGAGCTTAAACTACCTGCTTTGATATAGAAGAGATTTTTTAAACAAATGCTTTGAGTTTTATGGAAAAATAGAATAAGGGAAACTACCTAGCTAGATCCTGCAAATCCCCATTGCTAACCTTGAATTTATGGGTATTTTAACAATTTTTTCTATAATATAAATTGATGGTTATCGACCATTTTCAGATACGTAAAACAACCAAAATTAAATTTCTAGAAATTCCCTCCATGAAAATTTTGAGTTTTTTTCAGTAAAAGGGCAGTTAAATTTTTACTCTTCTATTATTATACCTTTTAATTATTCTACAGCTTAAACACTTAACCCTTCTAATATATTATTATTATCCAAACCGCACTCAAACCCTATTCCCAAATTTCAACTCCATTGCCGACACATCTCAATTAGTGAGAGGGGGTGATAGTTCATCTCATTCTTGTTTTGCATAATCCAGGTATGAGTCTTCTCCTTGTTTTGCATAATTTAGGTACGAGTCCTCTCCTTGTTTTGAAAAATTCATCTCATTGTTTTTCAACTGGTGATTGACGAATCAATTATCTGCCATTAAGATCGACTTTCATTCAATTTCTGAATCCGTGTTGCCCAGTTTTGTTTTGCATAATTCATCTCATTCTGTTGCCCAATTTACAACTTCCATTTGCCTACGCTGTTTATTGATTCTATTTTTCCCAATTTTGTTTATTGAATCTGTATCTTACGTTTGCTGGGACTGATTTCTGGGACTATATCATATGAATCTGTTTGTCGGGACTATTTCTTTTGTTGGGACTGTTTTATGAATTTGTATTATTGAATTTATGCATCTTACGCTTTCTGGGACTGATTTGCTGGGACTGATTCAACTTTCATTCAGTTTCTTTTGCTGGGGCTGTATTACAGAGTTTATTGAATTTGTATTATTGAACTAATTTGTCGGGGATTGATTCAACTTTCATTCAGTTTTTGAATCATATCAATTTCTTTTGCTGGGACTGTTTATGAATTTGTATTGTTGAATTATACATTTTACATTTCCCAAACTGTTAAGTGAATCTGTATGACATTTCTGTCATTGTTTATGGGAACTGCTGTACTTATATGCATTTTTGTCACATTTTAATCATCATCATCATCATCATCATCATCATAGGAGTTTTCAACTTTTCATGATCGAATTGTTTGCTTTGAAGTGCATTATGTACCCCTTAATTAATCGTAAATATAATATGTTCATGATTTATTTGCCTGAATTGTTTCCCCAAATGTTAAGTGAATCTGTATGACATGAATCTGATGTACTTATATGCGTTTTTTGGATCTACTTTACTTAATCTGTATGCATTGGATTCAACTGTTTATTGATATTTTCTTTTCTAGGAAAAAAATATTGTTATGGAGTGTGAGAGATTTCTTATATTTTATATATGTAACATCAATGTTTTTTTTATAGACCACTGTAATGAACAAGACATCAAGCCAAGACCAAGCCACCCCAGAAGACCATGGAAAATAAAGCTACAATAAATGGAAACAAAAAAACGTTCGCGTTCTTTCATATCCAATACAACTAAGGCCATCGATGCTACTACTCATTCATACACACACACACACTAATTATTTTGCATTAAGCACTAATCAATTACTAAACTTTATGTGCTTATACAGGTGCTATGTGCCAAAAAGAATACACATTCAACTAATCGCACCTGGATCTACAAATCTCCCAAGATCAGATGGAATGAGTGAAAGTAAAGATTCTCAATCCTTCACCTATACTTTTTTTGCTTTTAATTAAATAAACAGCCACAAGATCAGTCAATGAATGACTTTACATATTCATCAAATCAGTCTACGCATGTCCAAGTTAACACCCAACCTTCAAGCCTTCAAACGATTTCTTAAAACTTTACAAATGACTTTTTATTACAAATGTCCCAATATTTTTATTACAAATGACTTTACATATTCATGAAATCTTCAAACGATTTCTTATTTTTCCTTATTATTTATTTTTGTATGTTCTAGGCAACAAATAGAGGTTTGCCAATAGATGCAATTGAGCAATTTGAGATTCAATACAAGAGTTTGGAAAATGGCTGAGATTTGGAAGGAAAAGAGAAATGGGTATGTACTTATTTTGTCTATTCTATTTTAGTTAAAAATAAATGAGATTCGTAGAGTTTCAAGAAATAAAATCAAATTTGATTTCCCTATTCTATTCATCAAAATGGGCTCTTTATATTGACAAGAATTAGTTGTTGAATATGATATGCTCAACTGTGGAAATTAAGTTCTTAACTTTGACCATTGTGTTCGATTCTATATGTTGTTCATTATTGAAGGTTGATGTTAGTTAGGGTATGATTTGATGCAAATTGTTTTTAATTTTTTTTTAAAAATGTCCAATATTATACATGTTTTTTAGATTTTTTATATGAATATGTATGCGCATTCATTTGTAGGATGAAATGGTGTTGATTCGTTATGAGACAGCTAATGAAGACAGAACTTGTTTCATGAGTGAGGAAGAGATCGTTAGAAAGGTTCTTGGGACAAAATCGGGCTACATCAAAGGTTCCAGTTTTGGACCTCAACCTACAACCACAAGAGTTTCCGAATCTGCAATGCACAAGGTCTGTGAGAAAAATCAAGAGATGGAACATACAATGCAAGCTCAACGTCAATAGATAAGTGTTCTAAATGAAAAATCTGCGAAATTTGAAGAATTTATGGCCAAATTCAAGGACCAAAATGCTTGATATTTAGTATATTTTTATTTTAGAACTTCTACTTAGTAAGATTCTTATCTCATATTTATTTCTTTCATTTACTACTCTAGGGAGTTGGAACATAATATATATTTAACTTGATATGGTCGTTGATAATTGTATATATATATGGAGTGGTTCCAGAGTGCACACCCCTTAGGGTGTACCTTGTGCACAAATCCTAGCCCTTGATTGATACAAAATGAGTGGTGTAGATTAATAGAGATTTTTCTTTTTTTTTTAAATTACAAAATTGTGGGACCCACACCCATAGGCACTACATGCTACCGAATAATATTCCATGGTACTGAATAATGTTTTACATGGTACTGAATAATGTTCGATTATCTTTTTTCATCTAATTCAGATTAGAATTTATCAATCCCACTTAATAATTTGCTACATGCTACCGAATAATATTCCATTACTACCGAATAATGTTCATACCAAAATTTACCAATTCCATTGAATAATTTATCACATGTTACCGAATAATGTTTTTTTTTTGTCAATCAATTTCAGTTAAAAGAAACCTAAAATCTATAAATGATACTTACCATTAATTTGAGTAATGCTTCATATTTCACCGAATAATGTCTCACATTTCACCGAATAATGTTTTATTTTACGTTGTTTGCCAAACCGAAAACTCCATATTCAGGCGAATAATGAATAAGATTTCACCGAATAATTTACCAACTCATTACTATTAGTAACCAAAATTAGACACATATGTCTGAATAATTAACGAATAATAAATCAAATTATGAATCTCAAGAATCGTAAACTAAATTCAACACATACGTCTGAATAATTTCTCATTTTCCCCAAATAATGCGGGAATAAGCAATAACTTTCAAGCCTAATCCGATGTAGCCCGTACCATAATACAAACCACCCCCGAATCCAAGGTATGCAATCCAAGGGACTGGAAGCATATACTCCCCCATCTTTACTTTTCTTACCACTTTCCGACCCGCAAATCCAAGGGATGCAATCCATCTATGTAGAATTAAGAAAATACAACATATGCGTAAGTTCAAGAATGAAGACGAATACAACATAAATTTATGAAATTTCATGAAATTCAACCAAACAAAATCTACCAATCTAACAAAATCATAATAAACAAGTTCCTAATTCAACCAAACAAAGCCCAAAATCTACCAATCTAACAAATAAGCAAACCCTTGAAATTGGGGGTTTTGAAATTACCTCAATTCAATTGAACAAACAACCATTTGAGGATGTTGGAGCGCTCGTCAGCATCGAACCAAATGAAGAAAGGCAAAATCGAATACCCTAACCCAAATTCAAACCGCCGTCGCCGCCACCGTCCATTAACCTAAATAGATGTATACCGGACAAAGTGAAATCGCATACAGGTCATTGCCGGACAAAGTGAAATCGAAACCTAAACCTAAATAGATGTATACCGCACTTACCGGACCGGAATCGAAACTGAGTCATGGGTGGCCGCCGGACAAAATGAAGGAGATATAGCACGTAATTGGATTTGAGGCAAATTGAAGGAGAGATAGGAGGTCGCCGCCGTCAAGCCAAAGGCAGCCTCCATCCATTGCCCTTCGTCGCCGCCAACCGCCGCTATCCATTGAAGATTGAAGAAGCCCCATCGATTGGAGTCCGATTTGGATCTCCGGTTGCACAGTACGGCATCCGCCGATGGAGGAAGAACGAAGGCGACTTGGGGCTTCGGTTGAATTGGCTCCTCCGCCTTCGGCTGCACAGTCCGATTTGGAGTCCGATTGTGGCCAGTGGATGGAAGAAGAATGCAACTTGGGGCTTCGATCGGTTCAATTTCGGTTCCTCCGCCTCCGCCGATTTGGATCTCCATCTTGACCATGGCAACTGAAATGAAGACGAACATGAAGATACCTAATTAAATAGGGATTTAGGATTCTTTGCCCACAACACGCGCCGGTCAAGCGATGCTAATTAGTTTTCATTCCATTTTTTTTTAAATTTCCGACCCACGTGTCTCAATCCTATCTATCCATTCCATTTCGATCAAAGGCCCACAATATACCCATTCTCTCTCTCTCTCTCTCTCTCTCTCTCTCTCTCTCTCTCTCTCTCTCTCTCTCTCTCTCTCTCTCTCTCTCTCTCTCTCTCTCTCTCTCTCTCTCTCTCTCTCTCTCTTGTGTATATATATAGCGATGAATACTATATTCCCTCGCTAATGAATGATTTATAGCGGGGAACAACTTCTTCGCCATATCCTATGTTATTTGATGACAAAAATTTCATCGCTAAAAAAGATTTTTATAATGACATAACTAAAATAATATCTACAATGATGGATTCAACCTCCTCGCGATAGCAAGTTTAATATTAGCGATGAATTTTATGTTGTCACTAAATATGTTTAGCGACTATTATCGATTCCATCAACTTTTTGCCGATGAAATTCTTATTTTTTTTAGTGACGATAATATAAGTCGCAAAATAATATCAGCCCGACTTGATATCATCAGTAACGAGGAAATATACAATTTTGTGAGGAATTAAATTTTATCGTCAAGTGCATTCAACGACTATTATGAAATCCTTTGACTTATTTGGCGACGAATATAATCTCCTTTTATGATGAATTTAATTGTCGCTAATGACCTATAGCGACAATATTGACTTCATTGCCAAATGTTTTTTTGTGACGATTTCATTTTTCCACGTTAGACTCTTTTCTGAGGAGCTTTCAACGACCTTTTAAAAAGGAAGCATATTTCCTCGCTAATTAGCTTTAGTGACGAAATATCAATTTTCAGCGAGGAAAAAGCTCCTCGCAAAAAGATACTTCTGTTGTAGTAAGCTAGAGTGCTCTTCGATGCATAGCATTCATTCCCCATCAATCGGAAATGAATATCCTTGTTAGATCGTATATCCAATGTTGCTAGAACTCTTTGACTAGATATAGGTAAGTGGGGGCAGTCATGGTCACAAATTCGCTCAAACCACCATTCACATGCAGCTTAGAAACCGACTCAAATAAACCAAGATGTTTGAACGTATCAACGTCAAAAAACTTAGATGACGAGTAAAGTCGATAATCTAGCCTATTCAAGCGAGCTTTCTCCTTCTCATCAAAGTACTTCGGCATGATCCTGTCTGGCCAAACTGTGCAAATCAAGCAAAAGAATCGAGAGAACTCACACAAAACCAAAGAAAAGTCCTTCTGCTAAAACGGCAGGCAACGATTATGGTGGAGCGGCAGGCGCCGGTTAGGTCGGAACGGCTGGCGTCAGTGACTAGAGATGGACGTCGGTTTTCTCAAGGTAACGACTCCGAATTTCAGCGTCATTGAAAGGACATCAAAACTCCTTCCAAATGCTTCTTTTATGCACGAAACTTGATTCCAAAGCCTTTGTGGATGGAAGGTATGAGTGTGGTATTGAAAACGAATGGATTTGGTGAAGGGTTATGGATTGGATTGAAATTGAATGGAGGATGAGTGAAAGTGGATGAAGATGATGATTTGTGGATGAAAATAGGATGGATGGGTAATAGTAGATCAGAAAATTAAAGCTTTTTGGTGGAATTTCAAGTTTGAGAATGATGAATTTGAAGAATGGAGTAGGAGGGTTTAGGGTTTATGTGTTATTGTGTTTGCTTGGGGGAAAATTTTGATAAAGGTAAGAAAAAAAAATCGGAAATTTCGCCAGCTACCCCTGGGGTATTGTAAATTTCACGGGGTATACAACTTTTTTACATAATTCGCGTGGTACCCTGACGGAGGTAAAACCTATCGTTGATTCCGCCAAAGAAAACTCAAACCTAAAGCAAGTATAGCGATAAGCAAGAGGTCGATCCCACAGGGAAAATTATAACTCAAGTGTGATTTATGTGTCAATTAAAGTAACCAGTTTGGGGGGTTTTAGTGGGTGAAAGTTCCGCCTTTTATCAAAACGGAGTAAGCAAGCAAAGTAAATGGATTTGGTTTTAGACAATTAGGAGAAGTAATTCTACCTACAATTTTCCACTTTATTGGATTGAAGCGATCCTTGTAACTTCTTCTCGTCCTATTAAGTTTCCTATGAATGCCCTTGTCCCGACCTAATATAGTTACTAGTCCAACCAGTCCTAGCAACCCTTATCAATCGAACAGTCCCTAAAGAAGGATTTAACCCAATTGATAGCTTTAAGTTCAGAGATTAGCCAAGGTATTTGCAGTCCCTAAAAAAGGATTTAACAACACATTCAACTTCCTACTCATTCAATTAGTTCAACCAGCCCTAAAGGAATAAGTTTGCCACTTAGGTTAAGGTTCACAACCAGGAATCTACAAAACCTTAGCGATTGAATTGATCTAACAAGTTGGCCAGACAAGATAGAACAAATCAATAATCAATCAAGCACAAAGAAGTTGAAGCATTCACAAATAGGAAACAAGGAGCGAGAATTAGAAACTCACAATCAATCCGAATAAAGCTTCAAATTGCAGGCAGAATAGATGAGTTTAGTTCCTCATGGAAGACATTGCTCAAAAATCTCTAAAGTCTAATTGGAAGTAAGTGTAGAATAGAAGTCCTAGAAAAATAACTAAAATTGGCCTTATAAACAATCTCAAGTCGGCCATGAAACAAAACAAAAGCATCTAGGGTTTATTTAATCAAAACGCAGCGTTATGCGCTGACGGCAGATGCGGCGGCCGCAGCATCAGTATTCTTTTTGCAACGTCCCTGGCGGCGGCCGCTGCAAACCATGCGGCGGCTGCTGCATTGGTCTTTCACGGAAAATCCGTCTTGAATCAGCTCTCGACGTCAACATGAAAGTTGTAGCTCTCTGAAAGAGCTTTCCAACGCATGGTCATAATAGTCGATCGGACAACCGAGGCCTCCAGAAAGTGCAAAACAAGTTCAGCATGTCTGGCGACAACTTTTGCAGACTTGTTCTTCGTTTAGGCTCGCTTCTTCTTCTCAGGACCTCTTGAGATCTGCATGTAAGCTTCTTCGATCAACTAGACATTCTCATCCAATGCGTTATCAACCCATGTCTCCTCCTCAGATCTACCATTACCTGAAATAATCAATAAAAGCATGTAGATTCCGACTCCGACAACATAGAGAACTAATATGCAAATCGTGCTTAATCCATCAATGAAATGCATCTTAACTAAGCTAAATGCAACCTATTATGTCTACCTAAATGCATGCTATCATACCCCTGAGGTTTTAACCTATTTCGCCTCGTGCCCTTATCGGTTAACTTTAACCTTTTTGAGTTAATTCCGTTAGTTTGCTCAAAAGAAAAGAAAAGAAAAGAAAGAAAGACGAGACCTGGCGAAGAGAGCGAAGAGACCAGACAGAGAGCGAGGAGAGAGCGACGCGAAGAGAGCGAGGAGACCGCGCGATACAGCACCCTCTGCGCGCTCGGACCTGGGCTAGGCTCGGACCTTCTGCTGCACCCTCTGCGCGCTCGGACCTGCTGGCTGCCTCTGCGCGCTCGGACTCGGACCTGTTGCTGCAGCCAGCGAGAAAGGTTAGAGTTTTGTGTTCTTATAACTAGGGTTTGGTGTTCTTATTTTGGTTGAATTTGATGCATTTGGGGGTTTTTGTGATGTCAAATTTAGGGTTTAGGTTGAAATTGATAGATTTCGAATTCGAAATTTCGATTTAGGGTTTTTGTAGAGGTTCATCTCACTTCACTATGAAATCAGATTTATTAAACTAGGACCTCTGCTCGGATTTTTGGTCTTAATCGAATGGTGATGAAATCAGATTTTAGTGCTCAATTCGCTATGAAATTGGAGGTTTATTGAATCTGTTGGTGATGAAATCAGATCTTCTGTTAAATTTGTTTCTTCTCCTTGTCATCATTGTTCAAACAGATTAGTAAAAAGGTTTATTGTGAATGAAAATTGGGGAAATGGTTTATTGCTGAATTTGAGATCATTATGCAGGATGAGTGCACAATCGTCCACAAATTGGGGAAGAATGGTTTAAATTGATAGAACTTTACTAGATACTGAAATTAGCATATGATTTAGTTCAAATCTAAAGGTTAAGTAATTGGTTGAATGAATTAGAATCTCATGGTGTTCCTGATGATAGTTTCATTGAATGAATGTGTTTAGAATGCAACACTCTTCCCCCGACCTTGATCCTGAATGTGAGAATGAAGGCCTTCTTGTATGTAATAGGCAAAAGCTTAAGGGTTACCAGGGTGTGACTTTATATGCATTGGACATAACTCTTGTATGGTTTGGATTAAACTCTATGAACTTTATGTGTGTTTTCAATGAAGTCTATTAGCTCAAAGGAAGAGCAATGTGTAATTACACATGATGTGGGGTCGAATCCCACATAGACTCCAAAATTAATAGTTAAAAAATTAGCAATTTGTTAGAACAAAACCTTACATCTCTACAAGTATAAAATTTTAACCTTCCCTCACACTCTCATTTTGGCAGTAAGCCAACTTTCACCTATAGTTCAAAATTACTCTTTTTTTTCATGATTCAACAAGATGAAATGCTTGTAGCCTATGTAGGATTTGAACCCACATCTATGTGTATTGAACACATCGCTCTACCATTTGAGCTAATAGGCTAAATGAAATATGTCAGTTTCAAAATAGAAAGGGATGTGAATTTGGTCATGATTGACACAAAGAACCAGGACACATGTTGTGCAATGGAATTATATTGTAGTGTACCTCTTTCTAAGCAATAAGACGCTCTTGAAGAATTGATTTTCATCCAGAGACAACCATTTAAGAGGATAAATGCAGCGCTTCAGAATGTCTCAACAATGTACTATGGACATGGAAATAACAATGATGGTTTACGGTTAAATTATAGAAGCTCAATATTACCCAAGGGCGTTGGCAACAAGTTCAGCTAGAACAAACAGAAACTTTCAGAATTCAAAACCTTTCAGGAATGGGCTGATGTGAATATGGTTATATCTAACACAAATTCCATCAATTTCAGCCATTATTCAAAATTCATAAACTTACAGAAACTTTTCAATTCCTTCACTTTTACAAACTGATAGAATTCACTAATTCATTAACACAAGAATTCAATTTCAGTAACCTTCATAAACCAATACCATAAGATAATTAAGAATTCACCAACCGACAAATAAGAATGCATTATAATTCCAATTGCACACAGTCATCACTCTCACTTCATGGATTCAGGGCTTTTGTGGATTAATAATCTCATCTATTAGAAAGTTGGATTATATGTTACTGCAAGGTGCATGGATCAAAATTAGCTGATGGAGATATCTAGTGAAATAAATAGACCCTATGCACACAGAAACAAAACCCAAGAAAATGGCTTTACATTAGCAATCATTATTACAGCTTGTGTAATAAGGAAACTGCAGTCGTTGCATTATGCAACAAAAAGGCCATAACATGATAGCAGAAAGCACATATACTGCAAGGTACAGATCAATTGATCATCAATGATAGGAAACCCAGCAGTTAGTACCTCACCGACATGGCAAGATGATGTATACAGGATATCAACATGGACTGTTCAACATTATGCAGTCAACGATAGAACTTATAAAGTGCAAATGCAACAACTCAATACCAATCAAGAAAAGTATGCACCAATAAACCAAGAAACTGCATAAGTAGGAAGCACCTTCAGCAAAACCCAAGAAAATTATATGAAAAAACAATCAAGATCAAAATAGTGTGAAAACTTACCTTCTTCTTGGTAGAGGTGGCAGGACCCTCGACATTTTCAGCCTCAGTCTTAAGATCAACCTTCAACTCCTTATCCACCATACCAAATCCTTATCCACCAAAATAATAGCTCGCCACATTGCCAATTCAAACATGTTAAGCCCCTAACAGAACCGACCAGAGCCTCCGGCGAACAGGGAGAGAGACGCCGGGAAATAGAGAAAAACAGCCTCAGTGTTAAGCAAATGATTAAGCCCCTAACAAAACCGATAAAACCCTAACTATAGATTGAATTCGAGATTTAATTACCCAATTAAAAGAATTGAGGGACGAGACCAGAGCCTCCGGCGAACAGGGAGAGAGACGCCGGCAAACAGGGAGGTGGTGAGCGAGATTGCAGGTGCGCAGATACCGAAACCCTAGATTATGGGTCGCCCTTCGAGCAGAAGATCCGAGCAGGCCCGCAACACCTTCTTCTCCTGTTCGAGCAGCACCTTCTCTTCTTCACTGTTCTTGCTCTCTCGTCCCTCTCTTCTCTTTGCCCTCTTCGCTCTCCAGTTCTCCGCCCTTTCTTTATTTTCCTTTTTTTTGTTTTACAACTAACGGAGAATTAAAAAAAACTGTTACATTTAACCTAAAAGGGCATGAGGCGAAAAAAATGAAAACCACAGGGGCACCATGCGAAATATGTAAAAATGTTGTATACTCCGCGAAAATTGCAATACCTCAGGGGTACCTCGCGGAATTTCCGAAAAAAAAGAGATGAAATTGTTATTTATATGGAAGAGGGTATGTGATAAAAAATATAATATTGTTAAGTCTTCTTAATCCAAACCATAGTTAATCTAGGAGTATAGGATGGTAGATAGAACTAATAATCGGTTTTAAGACGTAGGCAATTATTTAACTAACGAGATACTAGTATATACTATACACATATATTATATACTAAAACTATATGTTAGAAGTGTAGTAATTATACTATGCTCACATATTGTTAAGTATATAGTATGTGTAGTATAAAATGTACATGGGAAACTTTACCTTATTCATTGGGCCTGTTCTGTCGAAGCCCATAGCCCCATATGGATGAGGCCCAGTTGCTAGCTCTTTGCTGGAAGCCCGAGAGTTTGAATACTCCTTTCAGCTTCTAGGGCTCGCTCCTTCGACGCAGTGTTTTGGTTAATGGGCTCCGCCTATAAAGCTGAAGCGCAGCTAGGGTTTTCTCTAACCTAATTCAGTTCCACCTAAAGCAGAGAGAGAAAGAAGAGAGGGAGGCTCTGGGAGCTAGGGTTTCTTGTGCTCCTCGGCGGCGATTGTGAAGATCCGACGACTTCTAAGGCGAATCTCCTAGCGAGACCTTATATCCCGTCCACAGCAAGGAAGAACAAGGCTTCAGTCCCTCCATCGGCAAAGATCTTCTTCTCCGACGAGCTCCTTCGCACAGATCTGACCTGTTCTTCAGATCTGGGGAGTGTTCTACCTTTTCTTGCTTTACACCTTCACTTTTCTCTTGTATCTCGTTCTATATTTGCTTGCCTTGACTCATTTTGGTTCATCGACAACCTTACTCTGTAATACCATTAGTACTTAGTGGATTTGACTCGGTACCTCCCTGCTGAGGCCCTGTGGAGTAGATCTTCGGATCAAACCACGTAAATCCGTTGTGTCTCTTTCTTTACAGTTTTATCTGGTTGTTTCTTACTCGAACCCTAACTTTTTACCTCCGATCTGAGAGGTAGAAAGTCGATCTCGAATCTACAGTGGTATCAGAGCTTGATAGCACTCAGATCCGATCCTAGGGTTCATTGGCGTCAAGATCCTTCTTGAAACCTTTAGTTCTTGCTTCCGCTTGCGTAGATCTGGTACTTACTGTTTGTTTTTTGTGCTTTCAGGTACTTCAAAATGGACAGTGCACTACGTATAAAACCCTTTGATGGCATCATTGATTTCGCCATGTGGCAAATCAAGATGAAGGTCGTACTGATCAAGGAAGGGTGCTAGAAGGCCGTAAAGGCAACCGCACCAGCGGCAACTCCGGCTCCGGGGATCAAGATTGGTGACGGCAACGAAAGCTCATCCACTGAGGTCCCCAAGGAAGGGGATTCCAAGCTCAAAGGGATAGATGGCGTGCTGAAAGATCCACTAGTGATCGATCCGGAGCTTGATGAGAAGGCCCACGCCGAGATCATGTTACAGTTAACTGACGGCATAGCCCGTTAGGTGGTAAAATACTCATCCGCTTCCTCTCTATGGCATGCTCTGGAGGAGTTTTTTCTATCTAAGTCCTTGCCCTCCAGAATCTATTTGCTCTGTCGTTTGTTTACTTTTAAAATGAACACTGCACTTACTTTGGATGATAATCTTGACAAATTTCTAAAAATGACTCAAGAACTTGAAAGATGTAAGGACGAGATCAAAGACTCTCATCAGGCTATCTTGCTTCTTAATTCTTTGCCTACACAATTTGACAACTTTAAAGATGTAATCCAGTTTAGTCGAGATGACCTTACTAAAGATAAACTAATTGAATCTATCATTGAGAAAAATGAGATCATGAAAGTTTTCAAAGTTAAAGGTCTTAAATCTGATAAAGTTGAAAAACCTGAGGTTATGTTTTCTAAAACTAATGAAAATAACCAAAAAGGACCAAAGGCAAAGAATAAAAAGAACAAGAATAATAAGTCCAAGAATGAGAAGTCCGAGAAACCTGATCCTAATGCTAAGTGCAACTACTGTGGCAATTTAGGACACTGGGTTAAGGAATGTAGAAAGAAAAAAAGAGCTGAAGAACTTGCTTAAAAGAATCATACTGATTTATCTGCTGATGTGCTTGAAAACATGAATGATTGTCCATCTGAGTTGTTCATGTGTGCTGATGTGTCTTTACAATTTGACCCTGATGTGTGGATACTTGATTCTGGTGCCACTATGCATGCTACTTCCAACCAAAATTTGTTTAAGCATTTAGATAAATCTGTTGGTGGTGATGTTATGCTTGGTGATCATACTACTCTACATGTTGCTGGTACTGGTGATATTTCTATGTGTATGCATGATAATGTAATTAGAACTTTCACCAATGTCAAATATGTTCCCAGTCTTAGGAGAAACCTGATTTCAAAGTCCTCTTTGGAAGAACTTGGATGTACCATAGCTTCATCCAATGGGATTAGGACAGTAACCTTTAACAACAAGGTTATCCTAAGAGCCCATAGGATCAAGAAGCTTTACTATATCCAATCTTCTAAAGTGGAACTGAATACAATTTCCTCCAAAGATGTCATGTCCCTCTCTGAGACTCTTGATTTGCATAACAAACTTGGTCACATAGGAAACAAATGCCTTATTAAATTGCATGAAACTGGACTAATTCCTAAGAAACCTGTGAGTATTGATTTATGTGAAAACTGTGTGCTAGGAAAAACATCTAAACTGAGTTTTCCTACTTCTTCTTATGCTGCTAAACTTCCACTTGAATATGTGCATTCTGATTTATGGGGACCTTCACCAGTCCCTACTGTTGGTGGCATGAGATAATTTATCAGTTTCATTGATCATTACTCTAGAAAGGTTTGGATTAGTTTACTCAAAACCAAAGATCAAGCTTTTAAGGCATTTAAAGCTTGGAAGGTGATGGTAGAAAGCCAGTCCTCTCACAAGCTTAAATGCCTTAAAACTGACAATGGTTTGGAGTTTTGCAATCTTAATTTTGACAACTTTTGCAAATCTAATGGGATAAAAAGACACCTAACTGTACCTGGTACACCACCAGAAAATGGCACAGCTGAACGTATGAATAGAACCCTGTTAGAAAAAGTTAGATGTTTACTTGTTAGTTCTGGATTAAAACCTTCTCTTTGGGGTAAAGCTGTTCACACAGCTGCCCACCTTATTAACAGTTCTCTTTCTAGTGTTATCAACTTTGTTACTCCACAACAAAAATGGATAGGAAAGCCTCCTAATTTATCCTATCTAAAGCCTTTTGGATGTGCAGCTTATCCTTATGTAAATGAGTGTAAGCTCCAGCCAAGAGCTTTGAAGGGTATTTTTCTAGGGTATCCTGAAGGAGTAAAGGGCTTCAGGGTGTTACTCTTACAACCTGGAGCCTACAAAGTTATAACTACTAGAAGTTGCAGATTTAATGAGAAGGAATTTCCTCTAAAAAGTTCTCTAACCTCTTTTTCTGAGTTAACAGGTACCCCACAGCAGATTGAAGAAATCAGCAGCTCTATTCCACCCGAAGATGATGACTTCATAGATGAGTACGACACTGGAAGGCTCTATCGGGTTCCATCTTCAACAAATCAAGGGGGGAATAACCAAGGAGAAGGAAATGAAGACAAAGAGGAACCTCCAACGAACAAGGAAGCTGCTCACACCAACTCAGAAGATGTCACCATTCAAAGTGACACTCCAGCAGCTCCAACATCTTCTGGTGGGACCTCTCCCTTCTCTACTCTAATTTCTTCTTCTTCTCCCTCTCATTCTGGTGACGTAACCAGCCTTTCTAATGATCCCTTATCGGGATCCTCTGTTTTCTCCTCAACCCCCACTTCTGATATGCATGCTACTAATAAAGTGTGACTAACATACCCAATCTGCATGACTACCAGCTTGTTAGGGATAGAGAGCCCAGAGTTAGTATACCTAATAGGAAATATGCCAGTTACATAATCGAATATGCTTTGTTGATTGCTAACACGCTTAGGAACCCTACCACTCCAAACTCTTACTCTGAAGCCATTAGAGATCCAAATGCTTTACAATGGAAAAATGCCATGAAAGAAGAAATGGACTCAATGAAGGTCAATCAGACCTGGATATTGATTCCAAGACCTCCGAGAACCCGTCTTATAGATTCCAAGTGGATCTATAAGATTAAAGAAGGTTAAAACCCTAGAGATCCTCATAGGTACAAAGCCCGTTTAGTAGCCAAAGGGTTCTCACAGAAAGAAGGTATAGATTACAATGATATCTTTGCTCCCGCAGTTAAGTATAAAACTTTACGCTTAATGCTTGCTATGTGTGCTATCTTTGACTGGGAATTAGAACAAATGGATGTAAAAACTGCTTTCCTGCATGGGTCTCTGGATGAAACAATCCATATGAGACAACCTAAAGGGTTTGAACACCCTAAATATCCTGATCATGTTTGCTTACTTAAGAGATCCATCTATGGAGTTAAACAGCCCCCTAGGCAATGGAATCTCAAGTTTGATGTTGTGATTCATAAATTAGGCTTTACTAGAAGCAGTGATGATACCTGTCTTTATTTTCAAAGCATTTCTCCATCTTCCATGCTTTATGTTCTTTTATATATAGACGATATCCTGATTATCTGTGATAGCATGCCTCATATTAGCACTATTAAAAGCAATTTGAAGAAATACTTTGAGATGAAAGATTTAGGGAGTGCCAAGAAGATTCTTGGCATAAATATCATTAGAAACCGACATAGAAAATCTATATGGTTATCTCAAGATGACTATACCCAAAAGGTCCTTGACCGTTTTCATATGTCCACATCCAAATCCACCACCATTCCCTTAGGAGAGCATTTAGAACTCACCAAAAAGAGTTGTCCTTCCAAACCCGAAAGTGTCAAAGAAATGAGTAAGGGGCCCTACGACGCAACTATAGGCTCATTGATGTATGCTATGCTTTGTACGAGGCCCGACCTTGCTTTTGCCATCAGTGTTTTGAGCCATTTTATGTCTAATCCTGGTTTAGATCACTGGAATGCTATGAAGTACTTACTCCGTTATATTGTTGGTACTAAGAATCTCTGTTTACACTATAGTTTGCATGAGTCTGCTACTAAGTTACAGGGATATGTCGATTCCGACTACGCCAGTAATAAAGACAATCGGAAGTCTACTTCAGCATTCTACTTCACCTGGAAAGGCAACTGCATAACGTGGAAATCTCAGCAACAATCGATTGTTGCATTATCATCCACAAAAGCAGAATACATTGCCGCCACTGAAGCTGCAAAAGAAGCAATATGGCTCAAAGGGGTTCTACAAGAGGTTCTAAGAAAGTCGTTCAAGCATGTTATAAACATGGATAGCCAAAGCGCACTGTATCTGTGCAAAGACCCGATGTACCACGGGAAAACCAAACACATCGACGTTCGGTTTCACTTTATTCGAAAGAGGGTATCATCAAGCGAGCTCGATGTCAGGAAGATCAAAGGCGATGTTAACCCAGAAAACTTTGAAACTAAGATTGTCCCAGCAAACAATGATGAATCATCAAGCGTTCGGTTTCACTTTCTCTTCTACAGAGACTTTCTCCACCTCGGAGATCTTCCTTAGACGCACAGGTACTGGGCCAATGATGAATCAGGATGTGGTACTGACTCAAATCCACTAGGGTACTAATAGTATTTTAATAGATTAAATATGGTCTAGATTAGGAGGGCAAATTGTTAAGTCTTCTTAATCCAAACCATAGTTAATCTTGGAGTATAGGATGGTAGATAGAACTAATAATCGGTTTTAAGACGTAGGTAATTATTTAACTAACGAGATACTAGTATATAATATACACATATATTATATACTAAAACTATATGTTAGAAGTGTAGTAATTATACTATGCTTACATATTGTTAAGTATATAGTATGTGTAGTATAATATGTACATGAGAAACTTTACCTTATTCATTGGGCCTGTTCTGTCGAAGCCCATATGGATGAGGCCCAGTTGCTAGCTCTTTGCTGGAAGCCCGAGAGCTTGAAGACTCCTTTCAGCTTCTAGGGCTCGCTCCTTCGACGCAGCGTTTTGGTTAATGGGCTCCGCCTATAAAGCTGAAGCGCAGCTAGGTTTTTCTCTAACCTAATTCAGTTCCACCTAAAACAGAGAGAGAAAGAAGAGAGAGAGGCTTTGGGAGCTAGGTTTTCTGGTGCTCCTCGGCGGCGATTGTGAAGATCCGGCGACTTCTATGGCGAATCTCCTAGGGAGACCTTAGATCCCGTCCACAGCAAGAAAGAACAAGGCTCCAGTCCCTCAATCGGCGAAGATCTTCTTCTCCGACAAGCTCCTTCGCACAGATCTGACCTGTTCTTCAGATCTGGGGAGTGTTCTACCTTTTCTTGCTTTACACCTTCACTTTTCTCTTGTATCTCATTCTATATTTGCTTGCCTTAACTGATTTTGGTTCATCGGCAACCTTACTCTGTAATACCGTTAGTACTTAGTGGATTTGACTCGGTGCCTCCCTGCTGAGGCCCTATGGAGTAGATCTTCGGATCGAACCACGTAAATCCGTTGTGTCGCTTTCTTTACAGTTTTATTTGGTTGTTTCTTACTCGAACCCTAACTTTTTACCTCCGATCTGAGAGGTAGAAAGTCGATCTCGAATCTACAAAGATAAATATAAGTGTGGTCCCGTGTTTCCCCTCTTGATCCAAATTTGGATATGGTCAGCAGACAAAAGCAGCGGGCGTCGGTGGAATAGCGGTGGGCGCTAGTGGAATAGCGGCGGGCGTCGATTATCCTACATTTTAAACTTCGTTTCTTCTCTTAACCAAACTCTCCTACAGGTTAGTTCTAAGAAAAAATATATGAAAACACAGCAAATAAAACAGCTATCCAACTTTATTGAATTGAAAAGAAAATGCAAAAATTGAAATCTAACTAATTACCTTGGGTTGCCTCGCAAGAAGCGCCTTTGTTTCACGTTGTCGGCCCGACGTGTTTGCTTTCTTTAGCTAAGTTCCTCCACCTGGGTCACCTAAACTTATCATTTTCTTGACAAACGCGGGCTAATGTGCGCCTAATTCGCCATGTTTTACATTAACTTTTATATCGATTTCTGCATGCATTTCATATCATTGGGTTAGAATTATACAGAATCTATGTAGTTTATGCTTATTTGCCAATTATAGAGGTCTACACTAGTTTCTGTTTAAGTTCGCAGAAATCGGGGCATTTAACAGCGATTCGGAGAAGGAAGAAAACCATGAGAGAGCTCGAGGTCAACTATAAAAAGTCCAAGGTCGAGTAGCAGCTGAACCAGAACGCCATCGAGCAGAAAACAAGGAAAGGGCACTCGACAAGACTAGTCAATTGTTGAGGCCTTGCCTGTTGCCCCCCTTGCTGATTGAAAGAGGCTTGGTAGTTCCTGTAGCCTTGTTGATAGCCTCTGTTGTAATTGTTGTTGTTGAAATACCCAGGATTTCCATAATTGCCTTGCCTAGGCCTTTGTTGAGTAAAATTCCCAATGGCATTCAAATCAAAATTAGGATCTTGTAGAAGCGGGCACATGTCCACATGCCTTCAGTTTCTGAGGAGTTCTATCAATAACCAATTGTTTCATCATCTCCTTTACCTCTGCCATATCAGTCTGAAGTGCAGCCACATGAGCATCAACAGCGAGTACACCCCTAGCACCAGGGTTCTTATTGAACTGCCTGGAGCCCTCAGATAGCTCCTTAAACACATCCCAAGATGCGACAGGTGTCTGGTTCAGCATGTTTCCTCCACAAGCAGAATTAACAGTTTTGTGCTCCATATCAGTTAACCCATTGAAGAGAAAAAGCACTAGATCCTTTTGAGAATATCCATGGCATGAGTAGTTGGAGCAGAGCTTCTTGAAGCGCTCAAAGTACTCATGTATTGACTCTTTCGCGTACTGCTCAATGCTGCTGATTGACCTTTTCAAAGCATTGGGCTTTGTTGCAGGAAAGTACATCTCTAGAAAGACTCTCTTCATCTCAGCCCAAGTAGAAATAGATCCAGGTGGTAGATAGAAGAACCATTCATTAGCCTCATACTTCAAAGAGAAGGAAAAAGCTCTCAGCTTGATTTGATCTTCAGTTACATTCTCTGGTTTCATCCCAACGACCACCGTATGGAATTCACACAGATGCTTGTGGGGGTCCTCCCCACTCAACCTATGGAATTTGGGTAGAAAATGAATCCTGGCTGATGGCAGATGCGGCCATAAACAAAAACCAAAAAGCATCTAGGGTTTTATTTAATCAAAACGCAGCGTTACGCGCTGACGGCTGATGCGGCGGCCGCAGCATCAACATTCTTCTTGCAACGGCCCTGGCGGCGGCCGCTACATACCATGCGGCGCCTGCCGCATTCCTGTTTGCGGTTCCTCCTGTCTTCTCTCCGAGAGTAGCTTGAGATGATTCGCTCTTTTCATTCCTTGCTTCTCTCCAATGTCTTTTATACTCCTCTTCAAGATATTGCATCTCCCACATGTGTTCCGATTCGATCTGCAAGATAACCACAAATTTGTGCAGAAACCGAACTCTTCTAGAATAATCATAAGATGCAATTTAGTAACAAAGAATGAAAGAAATGCAACCTATCTAAGCTAAAAATGCCTATAAAATATCGACCAGAAGTGGTCAATAACGAGTACATTTGGTTGACTACAGCTTTAGAACATGAGATCGAGCACAATATCACTCGAGGAGCACAGAACTACTCGACGCCGAGTAGTTTACCAAATGTCGAGTACTCGTCGAGTCCAAATCCTAGCCGAGATCGAGGACGAATACATGAGAGAAGAGCAGAGGACAACTCTACTCGATGTCGACTACTTCTAGTTGATGTCGAGTACATCTGGCGTCTAGTCCGAGTCAAAGTCGAGCACGATTTCGGATATGTGGAGTTACTTACCATGCAAGTCACGTGAAGATCCATCCAATTGAAGACTGATTTATCCACTAGAGTAGTCCCCATATTTACCCAAGGGAATTTTATTTGTTTTATTTCCCTTATTTACAAAATTTTATCATTAAGCTTTTAGATAGATAGTTTTAGATATAGATAGATTGTTCTTTGCTTGATTAACAAGGACTTGAGCATTATAAATAAGGCCATATTGGCTGGTTTTAGGATCATTCTTCTCCCAAGCAATTGAGCAAACACTAGTTAGGCAATTTAGAGGTTTTTTTTGGAGCTTGTGGCCGAGTGAAGTTGTAAGAGGCAAGAGCGGATTTGGCTTCGATCGGTTGTAAGCTTTTGTTCAGTTTAATGCAAGTTAGTTTCTTTATGTTATTGATTTGTGTTTTGATGATGAAGAGCGAGTAGTTACCCAACTTTTAGGACCGAGGTGAGCCCGACGGTAGCCATGTAAGGTAATGCATCAAAGGTACAATCTTTATTGTGATTTCATCTTCTATCCCCAATTGCATGATTCCTTTGCGACAGTCGAAGGTGAACCTTATTCATTTTATTGAAGCGAAAGTGATCTTAATGTAAATTCAGATTAATTATGTGAAAAGGGTTAGTAACAATTAGGGTTTATGTGAAAGCCTCTATTTTCCTATTTGTTAATGAGGAAAGTTATTTGATGAAAAGGCATGATTTTTATACCTTTAGCATAATTCTTATATGGTTATCATTGTGGCATTGAAACCCTGATTCTGGAAGCTTTTAGTTTATTGAATTCAATCTACAAATTTCGTGTTTTCTTCTGTTTGATTTTCTACAGCAAAGATACGATTTTTATTCCGCATAGACTACTCGATCTTGACCACTTTTAGTCGACGTCGAGTACCACTAGTCGATATCGAGTACTGTTGTACTCGGCATTGCCTTGTTTTCGTCTTCTGTTGTGCAGAGTTGCAGGTTTACTCGAAAGTGTAGTCGATCTCGAGTACTTTACTCGATATTGAGTACTCTTCTGGTCGAATTCGAGGAGTGATTTGGGACTGGAAAGGCGAGCGCTAACACACTTCCTCGTGGATACGATCCTGAATACCCTACCACTACAACGGGAGGGTTTCTTGTATTTTATTTGCTTGGACAGGGAGTTGGTTTCGTTCTTTATATTTGATATTTATTTCGTTACTTGATTTCCCTCCCTAACACAGGCACCCTTGGAAGATGTGTCATGTTACCCAAGTGTTCATCCAATTCCTCAATTAGATTCTTCTCTTAATCTTGAGCTAGCCCTGGAGGTTGTCCTGTAACCACAAAAGCTTGCACACTATTTGGAAATACTTTCACATATGGAAAAAGAATTGGTTGTTGTGGATCATTAGAGCTTTCAACATCCAGCTTTGCTTATTTCTCTCGTGAAAACCGTTGCAACTTGTTAGACAATTTATCATTAAATGAATTCTCTACCTTACGAATTTGTAACAAATCTTGTGGACCATTGTTCAATCAATTTGGTTAGCATTTGACATATCTAAAGGATGATCAGAAGAAAGTTTTATAGGATTGAAAAGATAATACTCAATCTTTCTTCCATCAAACTCCATCGTTAAAGAACCTTCACAACAATTGATTTTGGTCCTCTTAATCCTCAAAGACGATCTTCCTAAGATGATTGGTGTTTTTGATGCTCCTTTTTCCATATATAAGACAAAGAAATCTGCATGGAATATTAGATCATCTACCATAACCAAAACATCTTCAACAATGTCTCTTGGCTTAATTTATAAACGATCAACGAGCTACACTATTAATCATGTTTCTATTAGAGCATCAAGACCCAAAAACTTATACAAATTGTATGACATAACATTAATTGAAGCTCTTAGATCTAACACAGCTTGTTTGAATCTAGTATTTCTAATTGTGCATGGCATTATAAACATACTTGGATCTCCACACTTTTCAGGCAGACACTTTTGAAGAGTAACAAAGATGTGTTCACTCAAATTTACATGTTCTTTAGTTTTCATCCATTGTTTTATCTTAATAGTGCATATTTCCTTCGAAAACTTAGCATAGCAAGGTACAAATTTGATTAAATTCAAGAGTGAATGTTTACCTTGCACCTTGCAAATGTATAGAATATATCCTTCTCGCTTTCCCACTTTCTATGTTTTTTTCAGAGCCTTTAGGATGGGTGGTTCAGGCTTATAATCATCAAATGACCACTCCTTTGGTAATACCCTTGAATTTGATACAAGACGGACAACGGTCTCTATTGCAGGTTTTAGAAAACGGTGGGCGTCGGAGCCAACGGCGGGCGCTGGTTTTGGAAAACGGCGAGCGCCAGTTCGTCTAGCGAAGCTTCTTCTTGTTCTTCGCCATGTTCGTGCAACTCTATAATGACTCTAGGCTCTTCTTCTATTCATTGGAACCTTAACTTCTTTTCCTCCTCTAAGGATCATGGCACACACATTCTCCTTTGGATTGACTACAACTTATGAGGGTAGCTTGCCTGAATCCTTAGCCTTTAGTTCTCTTATGTTCTGGGCCATTTGACTCATCAATTTTTCTTGGACATTCATCTTGCATGTCCAACAATAATCTCATAGTCTCATCCCTATTTGAATCATCTTGTAGAGGATTCCTTTGGTGATTCTCATACTGGCCCCTTCCTTGATAAGGCCCTGGTTTATGCTGTTGTTGATTCATCCTGCCATTGAAACCATTTTGATAATTTAAATTGTAGAAATTGTTACAAAAGTTTCGGCGAGGTTCATAATCCATAGCATTGGCGTCATCAACTTCTACTTGAATGAGCAAGCAACGATCATTGGGATGAGTTGAGTCTCTGCATACTCTGCATGGTCTAGGTTGTCGTATCTGATTCATTTGTAGAGCCATATTCTTGACAATTTCATCAAGTTGTCAAGTTCATCCCTGCGACTACCTCTAGAGTTATCCAATCAATGCACTTGATAATGCATGATTTGTATAGGCATTCTAAGTCATTCTTAAGTCATTTAGGTTGCATTTAGTTAGGTTTTTAGCATAAAGTACATTCGTTGTCTTGGAAGTTGCAAAGTTTAAAATCTACGTGTTTTATGCCTATCTATGCAAATTCTTGGAAACCAAGCTAAAAGAGAAGAGGAAGGTATGATACGAAGCCTTAGAAGTTTAAGGGAGAGTCGAAGAAGAAGATAAAAGAAGAAGCAAGACAAGACAAGACGAAAAGAAAAAGAAATATGAAGACTGCAGAGGTGGCACTCGTGGCTAGGCGTGGCCACGGGTCGGACCCGCCGGGTCGACGGGTTCGACCCGCTGGGTCAAGGGTCAGGGTTGGTCGACCCGAACCCTAACCCGTAAATTCACGGGTTGATGGGTTTGGGTCGACCCGTTGAGCCGGCGGATTCCCATATTAAAAAAAATTATTTTTTATAATATTTTTTACTAATAAAAATTTAAAAAAAGATATGTAAAGACTTTTTCTACATATCACTTTTTATATCCATTTCATTTTTAATATGAAGTGGAAAAAAAACCGGCGTGAATATCTACACCGCTAATTTTTACTATTTCCACCGCTAATCACCACATATCTATGCGGTAAGTTTAATGACAGTCAATACACCCACCGCATAGGTATGCGGTGGGTCGACCCGTATAGCCACCCACAACATCGTAATGCGGTGGGTATGTCCGTTCCGTTCAAACCCCACCGCATGGGTATGCGGTGGGTTTCGGATAACCTGATTTTTGGTTAACTATTTGGAGGACCGGACCGGACCGGTAGAGGGCCGAGACACACCGCATGGGTATGCGATATGTGCCTTCACAACGAATTTCACGTGTAATATAGGGGCATATGCGGTGTGTTCCGACTACGGTGGAATTAACATGTAATAAAGGGCATTATCGAAAAAGCGCATATGTTGAGTTCAAAAGAAAGATAACGTAGCTGGACAATCCACAATAAGAATAGTTTAAAACAAAAGTGCGATAAATGTCCTGGATGACGAAAATATGGAGTTCGAAAAATAGTTTGTGAAATGGCATAGACAAAGATACAACCCAATTGAACATATGGAGTTCGAAAAATGACACTAGAAAGTGGAAAGTGCTAATACGATAGGGGACGACCACCATCACGATGGCGGTAAGCTCTATATCGTGCAATCCTTGCCGCAAACTGCTCTTCCCAACCGTCGACCGTGCGATCGTGATGCTGTGTCCATGTAACGTAGATTGGAGGAAGAGGTGAACCAGGCAACAACCAAATCTGTGAATAGAAGGTGAATATTGACATCAGAAAAGAGAAACAAAACATTAACAAATTAATGAATATGAAATACGAAATGTACCGGAACGAAGTGGTTGTTGTTGCCGACTATAGCTATTCCATCTAGCTCCTCATAGGCCGGTACTGACGGGCCACCGGTGGCGTACAGAGGTAGGCACAACATAGGCATCATCTGTGACAAAATCACCAAAGAACGCTGGTGAAGCGTGGCAAACACCTCTCCCATGATCGGAATCTCCATCCAATACGTAGCATCATGACACGTGCCGAAATAGTTGACCCTCATGATGAGCTCATCTAAGGCAGGATAGTAATGGTACCGATCTGAATGCAGCTGCAACTCAACGGCCAGATCTCATCGAACTCGAGGCCATGCGTCTTGTCCCAAGTTCAGAAGACAAGCAAAAGACCTATACCCACAGTGACCATCACCTGCAACATTTGTGATGGCTCGTACGAAAGTAATCATGAATTCGTCGATGTTGCCAGTGCCCCAATTGAAATCTACGTGAGGTACATTCTGTGGTGGAAGCGTCGTAGGTGCTGGTGTTGGAATGTCACCTACAATATTCGGAGCTGGCTCCGACGCTGATCGACCTCGTCCACGTCCCCTCCTACGACCCCGTCCTCGACCTCGTCCTCTGCCTACTACTCGGCCCCTAGGAGGGTCGTCGATGGCAACGGCGTTGGACCTAGTGACCTACTCATTGCCTTCCACGTCATCTGTTTCGTTTGATGATGGTTGACCCTGACCTCGGCCTCGCCCTCGTGCTGATCCACTGGTCGCATGTCTATCTGCCTGACGTTGAGCCCGAGCACGCTCACGTTCCCAAGGTAGAGGGTTCGTTTGACAGGGGTGGCGAGTCCTCGGTCTCCCAGACGGTCTACGGTCCTCCGGGTCATGGGGGGGTCAACGATGTATGGGAGGGACGATCGCCGTCGTTGAATGCCGATGCGATTCTCCAACGAGTATCCTCGCCCAAAGCTCCACTCTGGAACAAACTGATCATGCGCGACATGTCCACATCAGCTCTGCTGAGGGGAGTGTTATCCTGGACGTTGTCAACATGCGGCCTCTTGAAATCCAATTGCTTCCAAAAAATGTGAATCTGGGATGGTCTGATGGGTATCTGCGTGTCCCGACAAGCTTGCATCTCATGTGTGCATGGGAGACCGTATACGTCCCTCCAGTATCTATCTCTGCATGGTTGCGAAGATGGCTCGGCTTCCATCTTTGTGTAGATTTCGAACAATAGGTTGAAACATTCCTTCGACACAATATTCTGAATTCGATCGAAAATCCATAGGCCGTGGGAGTCTGTAGGCCAGGTGTTGTTCGCTCTCCCCATTGTATTCTTCACATCACTTACTTGATCCGCCATCATCAGGTCGATTGTGTTTATCACGTGAGTGAAATCACCGACCGTAGAGTTTAAGGTCTTTTTCAACACAGAATGAGCAGACTTCACCCTACAAGGTAAGTGAGACTCGCATGTGAAGATCGTTATATGTAAACAAATTACGTGTATAATGAATTTTATAATGAAAAAATAGGTGCACCTGTTCGTCGTGGTCGTACCAAAATGCTGGATTGCGTCTGTCCATGCACGAACTATATTCTCCGAGTAATCTCGTAACCATGTTGCCTCCAAATACGGCATAAGCCCTTCGATATGGCCCCACTCTGCATGCATACCCCTCCTTCTAGCGGCGAAAGTTTAAACCGATCTGGATTGGAACAGGCCAACACATGCATTCTTGAAACGCCTAGCAACATCAAGATTCTTTGACTTTTGGAAAGCAACTTCTTTGCATCGTCGGAGGACGTGCACTGTGCACAACATATGACTGACACTGGGAAGAACTACTCGTAGCGCCGCAATCAACCCCAACTCTCGATCTGTGACAACAACGTTAGGAAGATTACCTCGCATGAGGTAAATGAGCTGCCCCAATGCCCAAATGTACGTATCTGTGTTCTCGTGCGACATAAAGCAGAACCCGATGACGAAGTTCTTCTATTTGCAAGTGAATCCAATGAACTCACACAAAGGGATCCCGTACCTGCACCATGAAATATTTGACGTTGCAAACCCTGGTGGGAAGGGGTAAAAGAATAAGTGTAGATAGATACGTACGCATTCGTTCGGTATGTACTATCGACGAGGACGACGTATGGAAAGATGGATAGAAGATGGTGAGCGTCTGTATGGGTGATGAATAGATCTTGAAGCTTGTTGGGATCGTTAGGGGATCTCCTCGTATAGTAGAAGTAACCCTTCTCCCGCAAAATGCGGAGTGCTTCTTGGGTGACTGTTCGATCTCCTCTCGCTTCAGCTTTAAACTTTGCCCTCGCATTGTACACTTGGCGTCGCGATGTGAAGTTCAACTTCTGCCGTGAGTCAGTTGTCTTCTTCAAGGTGGCTAAAATCGGTTATGGTGGGGTACCATCCACGGTAAGGGCCAACGTAGCGTCCCTTTCCTCTGTATCCATTCGTTCGACGTACGGGTGACCGTCCAATGCACCGGGGATTTGATGGTTGTGCTTGCCATGAAGAACGTCCAGGCCCCATTCGCCCCGTTTGAACTCCACGCCAGACAATGCAAACGGACACCCCTCTATCTTCGAAATAGCTCTGCGCGTGTTCGCGCTTGCATCATCTCCGGCTACTCGCGGTCTCTTACGGGGAGTGTACTCGCCGTACTTCTCACATGCGAGCAATAAACTCCCACGCCTTGTAGGAGTGCTCCCCCAAGAACGCTTGATTGTCAAAATCATATTAAGCTTTAATGTGGTGCCACGATAGTGCTGTAGGAGATCGTCGCGATTGGTCCACGACTGCGATGTAGCAAAATCGGAAGTGTAATCGCGGTACTCCTGGTTACGGGGCTGAACGTCCTCACCGTCTTCCGGCATCGGATCAGCCTGCTCCTCCAATGGTAGCTGTCGGCATGCAAACAGTACATATATATTACGTGACCCATTCATGGTTTCCGTTCGCTCTAATTCATAACCTAAGTTATTCCACTACATTTAACAACTGGTACCTATATTTTGGTTTCCATTAGATATGATTCTACTACATATATTCTGGTTTCCATTCGATATGATTCCACTACCTATATTCTGGTTATTCCACTACCTATATTCTACCTATAATGTCATTGCAAATGATAAACATTAATCACATACCGGAAAACGAGGGGGTGGTGAGTTATCGGCCATTGGAGTACTTGTAGGTGCTTCCTCCGCTGGGCTTGACGGCCGTCGATTGGTGTTGCCGTTTAACATATTAGAAAATGAGGTGTGGGGGATTGGATGGATTCCAACGGAGAGCGGAAGACTTCTTATACAGTAACACCGCATAGGTATGCGGTGGTGGTTCATTACCGTTGACGCGGAATTATTTGAATTTGTGGGCCCACCGCATTGGTATACGGTGTGTGGCACCGCATGGGTATTCGGTGGTGCACACCGCATCGGTATGCGGTGATAGCCACCGCATACCGATGCGGTGGGTGCCTATATATAGTCCATGCCCGGGGTGTGAAAATTGTCGTGGGGGAAAAGCGATGATAATCCAGGCAAACTAGTCAGGTCCAAATATTTGTGTCTTCGAATCCAAATTTTTGACCCTTGATTATTTTGCTCGGGTTATATCGCTTAGTCCCATAAAATAAAATCCGTACAGGTACTTTTTTCTTGTCTGAATAGCGATGATAGCCTAGGCAACATGCCACGTCCGGCGATTTATGTCGTTTGATTGAAATCGCAGGCCGTTGACATGTTGCTCGGGTTATATCGCTTCGATCTGGGGTTATATCGCTTTGATCTAATAAAATGCAATAGTTATCTGCAGGATAACGTGAAAGACGTTATGATAGTACCCATGTACATCCATAACGTCTTTGACATTATCCTGCGGATGACTTTTGCTCATCCAATCAAAATCGAAAATTCTTTGGAAACGTACTGGTACGGGTACACTGTGATCTTCGTCCGTCATCGGAGTTGTCGCCCAAATTACATCGGTTGAGGGGGAATGAACCTCTTACCAGAGGAGGAAGCTAGGAATTTCCGTCGGAACGCACGACGGAATCTCTCATCTTCGTACTTTGATAAGAGGCTCGCTCTCCCCCGACTGATGGAATTTAGACGACCAACTCCGACGAAGGACGCAAACCACGATGTCCCCGTGCTGGTATGTTTCTGCATCTTATTAAACCATCGCATACCTATGAGGTGGTACACGATGAAAACTATATAAAGCCTATGGCCCTGTCGCTAAATGTAAACCCAAACACTATGTCCACAACCAAAGTGTATGACGCGGAGACAAGATCGGGCAGTAGGTTTAGACTTACAGTCGAAACTTTTCGTACGCCAACTGACGATTTATTGTGCAACTGTCAGCACAGAAGTTGGGAAGGATTGCCGTGCCGCCTTTTCCAAGTTGTATGCGGAGAACGCGATACAGGGAGGGTTTCCGATTCGGTTGACCTAGAGTGCGTTAAAGGAGTGACTTACGAGGATGTCCGCATGACAAGGGCGTACTCGTATAGCGATAACCCTGTCGCATATTATGTTTACGTGACTGATGCAATAACAGAGCTTGTTAGCGACTTCTTCTCCGATTTGGGATTGGCCAGTGCATCGCAGGTGGCAAGATACGCAGTGGAAAAAGTTGTGCGGCGTGCAAACACTAAGCTTACAAAGTACTCATTCCACCGAATAGAGATTCACATTGTGCCGAGCAATGTAGAGGAGTCGGTTGGTAGTTGTTATGTACCATAGGTAAAATGTTGTCGGTTGGTAGTTGTTATGTATCATGTAAGGTTAATTTATCAAGTGCCTAGTTAAACCAAGAATTATAATTATCACGTACATCATTTGCACTACATAATTGATAATATACGCCAATCAACCGCCACGAGCTAATGGGTCATACGACTCATACATATACACTACAGGCTCTACGGAACAACTACCTACTGACTCCTCGAGAAGACATGGGTTAATGTGGATCTCAATGCGGTTGAATGCGTACTTCTTCACTTTGTCGTTCGCTGGACGGACTGCGTTGTCGATAGTGAACATTGCAATTCGAAGTGCGCAGCTTAGCTTGACATCGATGAATAGGTCACTGATTGCGCATTTGATTCCCTCAACCGCCTCGCGGTAGTATGACTCAGGGTCCTCAACCGCCACGCGGTGACCTTTCACACACGCCAATTCAACCGGCTTCGAGAATGCGTAGGTATTGCCTTCAACGCCTTTATAACATACAACGTGAACAAGACAGCAGGGAAATGCTTGACACCACTTCTTGTGCTGACAATTGCACAAATAATCCTCGTATGGATGAGAAAACTTTTCAAGTATAACTTTGAAGGACACACCATTATCTGTCTCACCTTCAAACTCATCTACTCTCACCATTTGCTTCAATTTTTGTGATTCGTACTCTTGTATCGCAATAAACCGTATGAGGTGGTTGTCCCATTTTATAGCGAATTGGAGGTGTATGAACGACAGCCACCGCATAGGTATGCGGTGTACATATCGCATACCTATGCGGTGTGTGGCTGGGCATCAGGTAAACCGTTCCGGTCCGGTCCGATCCGAACCGGACACACCGCATGTGTATGCGGTGTATGAACACTACATGTGTATGCGGTGTATGAACACCGCATGTGTATGCGGTGTGTGGCCTATAAATCTTGTCGGCGACACCACTGCGACTGTCCAAGGAACCACAAAATGGTCAACACCTTAGACACATACCGGCGAACGGCAGGTTATTTGGAGTACAAGGTTACGTTAATTCGATGCACGGAGCCACGATGGCCGGAGGAATGCACCTGCAGGCATCCAGCTTTCCTTTTGGGAAATTCGTGCATTATACTTCAGTGTCAATTCTATACGGACACTGACATAGCATATCCGATCGAGTTTTCTTGTGCGCATTGTTATGCCGACAGTGGATTTCTGGAATCGTATTACTTAGATGCGGAGGCGCGGATCGTGAATCACATTAGGAGATATTGTCGTTACGATCTTTACATTGAAGGGGCTGAGGGCCAATGTGATCATGTCATCCGAAAGCTAAGAGCATTCAACGCAGGCGAAAGGTATTACGCGTTCAACCAAATGAATATTGTCATTTCCATTAATGAGAGGTCATCGGACGAAGGTAGTGACTAGACGTGCATTACCAAGTATGTAGTGTGTTGTGCAAGTTTTGTATTTTCATTTGTAAGCAATTAAACCTTTTAATGAAAATCTTCTTCGGATTCAGATCGTTGATTTTCATGACATATTATTTAAAATGTTGTAAGGAAAATGGTAAATATGTTGCATTAGGAAACACATAACACAAAGAGGGTACGAAGCCGACTTATTATTCAAACAACATTGTCACAACTAAAAAGACGGCAAACAAACTACTACACATACAACAATAACAACAACTTCATCACATGAGCACAAACAAACCACTACAAATGCGTCTGATAAACGCAGAAATCCTAGATCTTGTCGGTATGCTTGTTGTTGATGTGCCTCTTTAGATGACCGTGCTGTAGATTATTCGTCACTGTGTAGCGATGGCCGCAGTGACGGCACGTTGCGGTGAAAGCGATGCCTCCTAGCGCCTCCTTGTTGTAGTGTTTGGTGAACAGGTCTTCACGTGGAACTTGGGCTATTTCGGAAGACATTGCCGCCGATGAGGTGTGTTTCCGGCGGCGGTAGGGGTCAGCCTTTTATAGACACACCCACCGCATGGGTATGCGGTGGGTGCTACCGCATACCAATGCAGTGATGACACCGCATGGGCATGCGGTGTTATTACCGCATACCCATGCGGTATGTAAACTACATTGGTATGCGGTTACACCCACCGCATGGGTATGCGGTGATCCCACCCTATATATGGCTGCAGTCCCTCGACAAGTTACCACACATCAACATGTTGGACAACAGCGGCGACAGCTCAAGCAACGACATAATACGCCAAGGCACGATGGAAGAGTTTGAGGCGGTTCTGTAAACTGGAAGTCCACGCTCACAGACGGTGGAGTCGATAATAAAGAGACTACGGGATGAAAATCAGTCGTTGCTTGTCGAAAACCAACAAGCCCGTTGGCGGATTGATATCTTGGAGAGTCAAGTTGAAGTTCTGGAAGAGGAAAAAAAGGCTCTCGCCATGAAGCTAGATCAGGCTAATTTACGAAAAATGTAATTTATATTTGGTCGAATGTAATTTATAAAGTTTGTTTTGAATCATGATATTTAAGCGCTAACTTATTAGCGAAAAATGGAAACTGTGTACGGGCATAATATGCAAATTTGAAATCGATCCAAAACGCTAACAAACCAGCAAATCCAAGCCCAAAATACTAAATACATAATCCCAGATCGAATAACCAACTACTACACAAAAAGTCATCTAAACTACCAGCTACTACACAAAAAGTCATCTAACCACTAACAGAACACCCAAACACATCATCCCAGATCGAACCGTCACGGCGGAGGGGGGCCCCAAAACTGCTCATAGATGCGTGCCAGATGTGCATCTGTCAATGGAACTCCTAGGGACTTGAGTCGCTCAATCTCCAACCCAGCAGCATGATGGCGCTGCTCAATAATCGTCGACAGGGGTGGCGGTGGCGGGATGATGGGCTGGTGTCGAGGAGTGTCAGGAAGTATGTATGGATTACTGGGGTGGTGTAACCACTCCACATAATTATCGGCCACGCCATATGGGTACTCAGCCGAGGTCCTTGGCAACTCCTCCATGGGGAACAGATGATCGAACCTATGTGCCCAGTGGTTGTCGGCCGCATGGAATGACGCCTCCTTCTTGGCGTTGACGGACTTCGGTCTGTGCACTTTGCTAGGTCTGATTGGGTCAGCAGGAATGTGCTGAACCCGACCAAACTATCGCAGCACACGGTCGGGCATATACGGCTCCTCCTCGAACAACCACCGGATGGTGCCCCTATATCGAGACAGACACAGATCTCCATCAAAATCCAAGTGCCTACCAAAGGGCATGAACTCGATCTGCAATGGAAAAGAAATTGTTTATACGACTCAAATGTTCAAAATCTAGTTTATTGTCTCACAAATGTAAGTGCGCAAGTACAATGTGTTCGTACCTCGTCGACAGTCATCTCATCCAGCCTCCGCCGCATAACATCCAATCGCTCAATGCGAGGCCTATCATCCCGGGACATCGTAGTGGAAAATGGCGTCGCCCCTAGGACGTACCTCACCCCGTGTCGCGGATCCCGGGCTAGCCTCTGATCAAGCGTCATGCCAACCTTGAACACCGGGAAATACAGCCATATCCACACCTACAATGGAACAATACTATCAGCAACATAGTCATTGTAACTTAGTGAAAAAACTGGAAAAAATTCATGCATAAGAGAACGAATGACTTACCTCCAGCAGTTTCGTACAACCATCCATGTCTTTGGCCAACTCCCTGGTCGCCTCGCCCAATCCTCGATACAAGCACGCCAAGACCCCTGCCGCTAAAGAAAGATTCGGAACCTCCGCTGCATCCATAAACCTATGAAGCACCTCCGGACGCAATCTTCCGCCCGACTTGTCGATGAATAGCGTCGCAGTCGCAATAAGCCCCATCGCAATAGCCACGATGACCTCCATATCATGATCTAGTGGGGCGCCATCTCGAACCTGCTATCGCATCGGTGCTATCTTCTTAAGAAGGAGCTGAACAGTGGGGCCTCCATGGTTTCATGCGCTCTCCCGCTCGTGTTGTGTCAAGCCGTACAAGTCCCCAACTCTCTCCCTCCCGGCGGCCATGTCATCCACATGAATACACTGCTCTCCGTCCAAACCAAGCCCAAGTATGCAGAACACATCGTGTAGTGTGACAGTGATCTCTCCTCATGCAAAGTGGAAATTGTTCGTCTCGGGGTGCCAGTGCTCAACAAACGCACTGATCAGACTGTGATCCACATGATCCCACTCAAAATCTCTCAGCTCCCAGAGCCCAATGTCACGCACTGCGGGAAACCAGGACTCCCGTCCATCCACCTCCAACAACTCCTCTACCCGACCCAGCAACTGCCCCCGTTTTTGCACACGCACACCCATCCGCAAGGCTACCTCCTCCCGTCTCCAAACAGCCTGTGCAATGTGGGCCTCGTAATCTCTCAGAAAAACGGTATGTGGCCCCCCTGGCCATTCGGGCAGAACTGCCCGAACTACCCCTGCGCTGATAGGCTCGACATGCTGCCTATCACCACCTGCCCTACTGCTCTCGCCACGCTATCTCCGCCTCCGCTGCACTACACGGACGGGGGCATGTGCCGCCTGATCTCCTCCCATGTCCTGACCAACATTGTCAGATGTCCCCTACATCGGATCTTGCCTCTCCTGACCCCCAGCAATCGGCTCAGCCTCCAAGTTCCTAAGTGTCGCCGATGGCGCCACCTGCTGACTTCCGGTGATCAGCTCAGGCTCCGAGCTCCTCGGCGTCGACGATGGCGCCGCATGCTGACTCCCAAGTGTCCTCCCTACACCCGAAGATACTAACGGGGTGAACGACGCAAAATCTATCTGCCCAACGACCCATGGCTCCTGGTCGCCCGCTCGAGCATGACTCATCCCAACACCCACATCTCCGAGCAGAGGTGCCGTGTCGTCATATGAGTTCAATTGGTCGCTCTCAAACGCAGTCCCAACGTACGCCTGATAACCGTCATGCTGAGTCTGCAACCGCTCATCCACTCTCTCAGCTCCAGTCTGCTGTGCTCGGTCCCCTCGTAGGTACTCCTGCATCATCTCATAACCCTCCCCTGGTCTAGACTCTTCAGTCACCTGCACCACTGGGTCATCCGTGTGGTTAGACATCAACTCCAGCTCAATCTGCACCAGATTCTGAAATGTCTCTATAGACGGCTGTGACGTATGCCCCAAACCGTCACTGTGGTCAACATGTGACTGAGAAGATGGCCCAACCCCAGTATCAGCTCCTACCGTCTCACTATCCCTCCCCGGATGATCCACTACATCCTCCAACGCCTGGCTCTCCCTGACGGTATCCCCGGTATCATCACCTACCACGTCACTATCCATCTCCATAGGATCTGGTACATCCTCCAACGTATGTCTCTCCCTAGCGGCAACTCTCCTAGCAGATTGCAAAACCACCATCTCTCCTAACCCTCTCGATAACGTGGACTGTGTAAATTAAAATATATCTGTCAGAATCCTATCGCTCGAATACAATACTATATCGTATGACTGACTAAATGTTGCAAAATTTTCCTAGGGTTTATTAATGATTTCAACTTAATACTATCGATTCCTAAGAAAACAGAAATATACTTATTCGATTTTAATTTCCCTACACATATTAATGATTTTAACATACCATAGTCGGCTTGGGCTACATTATATATAACAATTAAATGTTAACACTATCTCCTCCAACTTAAAAAATAATGCAAATTGATTTTTATATAGATTCAATGTTACCTGTAACGGATGTCTCCGAAAAGGACCGACACCATCAGACGCATCTTTTCCACGATTTTCTTTCACCATCTCAACACTCGGGTACAAAGTGGGGTTAGAAAGAGGGACGGGAGAATCGACGGAACCAAAAGTCGAGCTCAGAAAGAAAGGAATCGGAGAAGAGTCGAAAAGTGTGTCGGAGAAATGGGGCCCGCACGCCTATTTATAATTGGCCCCCTCCACGGTTACAAGCCACCGCATATCCATGCGGTGGCTTTTTTACCGTTGCCACAACGGTAAAAAACACACTGCATACCCATGCGGTGGCTTTTTTACCGTTATGGTAACGGTAACAAACCCACGACATGGGTATGCGGTGGGTTGTTACCCAATCTTTTAAAATTGTAACAACCCACCGCATAGGTATGCGGTGGGTTTCGGATATCTTCGAACTAATCGGATTTATGTATAACGGACTTCGTTGTACCCTAACCCACCACATATACATGCGGTGGGTTGCCATACGATCAACGCACCCACCGCATGTATATGCGGTGGGTCAGGGGAAAATTTGATTAAACCACCGCATAGGTATGCGGTGCCTTTGCGGTGTAAATAGTAAAAATTAGCGGTGAACTTATCATCACCCAAAAAAAAAACATGAGAGGTTTTATATCTCTATAAAACTTCCTTCATCACTACAATATAAATGTAGGGATATAAAACTTCTCAAACTTTACTTCATTTCAATATAAGAAATAAGAAATAAAGCTTAAAGTAAAGAGTGAGAGTTAAGGGAAGATGGGTACACATATATATACCTCCTTCCCTTCTCATTCTAACTCTCCACTTTCAATGTGGGACAAGGCTCTTGTCCTACATTGGAAATGAGAGAATAGGGGAAGTCTTCAAAAGCTATAAAAAGGGAAGGGTGATAGTGTTTTTGACCCACATTGCATATTGCAAAGTAGTTTATGTTTATATAGTATGAATTATTCAATGAATAATATATATAATAATTATTATAAACATAAAAAAAAAAATTTCAAAAAAAAAAATTGGGATGCTGGGTTGACCCGCCAGGTCAGCGGGTTCAAAACCCCTGACCCTAACCCTAACCCGCAACCCGCCCTCACCCGTTGACCCGTTGACTCGGACCCATCGGGTCACGGGTCGACCCGTAACCCGTGGCCACCCCTACCCGTGGCTAAGGACCGGTGCCCGCCGACTCACAACACCCGTTGAAGGCTTCCGCAGGAGACACGGGATCGACATCCGCCGATGCAGATTTTGGAAAATTTCCCCGAGGGCGAATCTGGCCCATTGGGCTTTACTTCTACCATAAGATCTCTGACCCCTAGGCTCTCCTATGCTTATAAATACATCTCTCCTCTACCTCATTCAACACAGATTCACACCTCACAGCACAATTCACTCTCCACTTCTCTCTTTTCCCTTTCCGCTATTTTTGGTAAGCCATGCTCGGCTAAACCTTTTATATAGTTTTGCTTATATTTTATGCATTGGTTTGAGACATGTGAGAGTTGTTTGAATACTATTATATAGTTTATATTGGGTTTATCCTTATTTGGTTTATGCATATTTGGTTATTCATTACTCTTGTTCTTTATATGTTACATTGTTTATTCGTCTTAATTAGCTACTAAGATAGGTAAACAACATGCTAAGTGATTATAGCTAAATCCTCTATTGCGCTCCTGTTGTGAGCCGAATTCGCACTGTTTTATAGTTACTTTTATATCGTTTTCTGCATACATTTCATACATTTGGGTTAGAATAGTACATAATCTATGTAGTTTATGCTTATTTGCCAAATTATGGAATCTACACCAGTTTCTGTTTAAATTTGAAGAAATCGAAGCAATTTACAGCAGTTCTAAGAAAAGAAGAAAAGCTCAAAAGTCAACTACAGAAACCAAGTTCAAAGAGCAGCAGAACCGAAAAATCAAGCTGGAAACAAGGAAAACTCGAGGCAACACGTTAGTGGATGTCGACTACACCTTGTCGATATCGAGTAAAAGTTACTCGATTTACAACAAAGCTGCTCAGAATCGAGCAAAGAAAGCTGAAGAAGTTCGTCGATGTCAAGGAAATTCCTCAATGTCGAGGAAGACCTAAGTCGATTTCCACCTCTGGAGCCGAGATCGACGAAGCTGAGCACTAGGAGCCGAGCAACGTTACTCGATGTCGAGGAAATTCCTCGATATCGAGGAAATATCCAGTCGACATATGTTCTGAAGGCCAACATCGAGTTGCTGAGACGAAAACGAAGAAAGCGCTAGTCGATATCAAGGATTCCTACTCGATATCGAGGAAGTCCTAGTGGCCGACGCCGAGCAGTCCGAGAATCTTGTTAAAGTTCTATCCCTAGTCCAATGGTGATATTTTCGAGATGAAATTCTATCCACATCTATCAAGAGCTATCAAGTCAAGGAAGAAGATATTTTATCCACATTAGATATAATCCTAGTTTTATTTATTTCCATGATTTATCTTTAAGTAAGTAGATATAGATAGACTTTCTTACCTTGATTAGCAAGGATTGAAAGCCTATAAATAAGGCCTTAGGGGTTGATTTCTAAGTATTCAATTCCAGTTACAATTAGTTACATAGAGAGAGTAGAGGAGAGAGCTTGTGGCGAGAGAAGTTAGAAAGGCAAAAGCGGATTTGGCTTCGATTGGTTGTAAGTTCTCTTTGGTTTATTTAATGCAAGTTAGTTCCTTTTATTATTGATGAGTTTATTGATGATGAAGAGCAAGTAGTCCACCAACTTCTAGGGTCGGGGTGAGCCCGACGGTAGCCATGTGAGATGATGCGGTAAAGATTTTAGCTTTTTATGCAATTCGTCTTCTATCCCTGCAAGCATTATTCTTTTGCGAAAGTTGAAGGTGATCCTTGTTTGTGTTATTGAAGTGAAAGTGATCTTAATATAACTTGGATTAATTATGTGAAAAGGGTTAGTAACTGATGTCATCCTCAAGCGAAAGAAGAAGGCTCCACCTTGGGAGTCGTTGAAGAAACGGCGTTAATTATTTTATTATTTATATTTCCTATTTTTTATATATATTCTATTTTTAGTAACTCCTATGTTAGTTGGAGTCTAATTATAGAATTGCTTATTTTTAGTATTTCTTAGTTAGATTAAATAAGATGGTTAGGATTTTAGATTAAGTTTTATCTTCTAGGTTTATTTATCTTTAAGATTAAATTTCTATCTTTATCAACCTAAATTCTATCTTGCACGGTAGAATTGGTTCTTAGGTTTTCTATTTAAACATTGTAGTTCTATTGAATTAAATCAGATTGAATAGAATTGAGAAACCCCTTTATGGATTAAAGGGTTCTTGATTATCAATCCAAACCTTACCTACCTTTCGTTCTATATATCATCTGATCGAAAATTATTCAAATTGAAATCCACTTTCGTAAAGTCAACCACGTAATTTTCATATTACAATCGTTTGGAGTATTGGAGTTAATTAAGCAATTTGTTAATTAATTCTTTCACTACCATTTCGTTTGATTGAGGGAGCGAGTGCAAAGGCGGATTCCATTCACATAGTCGTGGTCCTACGCAGTGTCGGTATAATAACGTCTAACCGATTACGGGTTCATCATAATTCATGGCCATACAAGGAGCTAAGCAAGATCGACGTTTTAGTTTAGCAATTGGCCGGCCTAGCCGATTGCTATACATCAATTGGTATTCAGAGACAGGTTATGCTACGCTCTTTGTTTCTTTGATGTTATTTACGATTTGATTCAATGGTTGAGGTTATCTGGGGAGATTGGGATGATGATCCCGATCCATGGGCTGCACAACAACAACGTCGCCGAGAGTTGCAGAGATGAGCTTTGCAACAACAAGCTTTACAACGACAACAAGAGGCTCAAAGGCATCACCTTTGGCTTCAAAGGCAAGAAGAGACCCATCGACAACAACAACAACTCCTTGAGCGTCAACGTCAAGCCGCAATTGAGGAGGAGAAACGACAACAACAACATCGCCTCCGTCAGATTTGGCTTCTCCAACAACAAGAAGTTGAGGAGGAACGAAAACGAAAGTTGGAGAAAGCGGCCCAACGACAAGCTAATTGGCTTGATGACGCTTGGAGGAAGGCTTATATTCACAAACTTCTTGATAGTCAGCCTCACGCGTCACCTACCTATGAGATCGTGGAGATATCCTCCCCCGATGTGGACGTGATTTTTCTTGACTATACAGCCGACGGAAAGGTAAAGGAGATTGTTTCGGATACTTTCGTTGGCCAAGAGACTGCACTGCGCGATGATTTTGTTTCGCAGATTCCCGTTGACTCCGAACTCAGAATTAAGTCAACTCAGTCTTGTTGCGAAGTTGACTCGACGAGCTTTCCAACGGTGGGTCACACGCTGTCAGAATCCTCTGGGAAGACCTCCGAATCTGTACTTAAAGTCGACTGCAGTGTTGTGCAGGAGGTGGAGCATGTTGATTCCGTTGACGAGGATGAGGTACTTGATGACGTGTCTCAAGAGTTAGCAATTGTACCTCTTGGGCATGTTCATGAAGTTCCAGTTACTGAGATTTGTGTGTTCATTGATCCTATTCTTATTGACGATCAAGTCCGTTCAACGATCGCGTATGAAGGTGTTGTTTTTGGGGTTCCTATACCTCGAAATCTCCTGGCACCTATTCCACCCATTCCTCCATCATCTTCTTTGAAGGTTGCTGCTCCTTCCTCGTTGATCATCGTCAACTCGATTCGGGGACGAATCGAAGATAAGAGGGGGAGAATGATGCGGGTCAAGATAGCCTTCTGTGGGTCAAACAACGATCTTGATCCAGGAGACGACTCGAGGACGAGTCGATTTCAAATGGAGGAGAATGATGTCATCATCAAGCGAAAGAAGAAGGCTCCACCTTGGGAGTCGTTGAAGAAACGGCGTTAATTATTTTATTATTTATATTTCTTATTTTTTATATATATTCTATTTTTAGTAACTCCTATGTTAGTTGGAGTCTAATTATAGAATTGCTTATTTTTAGTATTTCTTAGTTAGATTAAATAAGATGGTTAGGATTTTAGATTAAGTTTTATCTTCTAGGTTTATTTATCTTTAAGATTAAATTTCTATCTTTATCAACCTAAATTCTATCTTGCACGGTAGAATTGGTTCTTAGGTTTTCTATTTAAACATTGTAGTTCTATTGAATTAAATCAGATTGAATAGAATTGAGAAACCCCTTTATGGATTAAAGGGTTCTCGATTATCAATCCAAACCTTACCTACCTTTCGTTCTATATATCATCCGATCGAGAATTATTCAAATTGAAATCCACTTTCGTAAAGTCAACCACGTAATTTCGATTGCCACTTTCGTAGATCAGCCGCCATTGTTGACCGGACCATCTCATACTACAATCGTTTGGAGTATTGGAGTTACTTAAGCAATTTGTTAATTAATTCTTTCACTACCATTTCGTTTGATTGAGGGAGCGAGTGCAAAGGCGGATTCCATTCACATAGCCGTGGTCCTACACTGTGTCGGTATAATAACGTCTAACCGATTACGGGTTCATCATAATTCATGGCCATACAAGAAGCTAAGCAAGATCGACGTTTTAGTTTAGCAATTGGCCGGCCTAGCCGATTGCTATACATCAGTAACAATTAGGATTTATGCGAAAGCCTCTATATTCCTATTTGTTATCATTGTGGTGTTGATACCCTGGCTTCGGAAGTCTTTTAGTTTATTGAAATAATTCATCAAAATCTGCGTTCTGCGTTCGAAAAGTTGCACTTTTAAGTTTCTGTTCCTTTGTCGATTTCGAGGAGTGTTTGGTCGCCATCGAGTAGTTTTGCTCGACATCGAGGAAATCTTGTCGTGATCGAGTTACTGTGTCTGAGTTTGCTTTCTGTTTGTCGATATTGAGTTTCTGGTGTCGATTAGTTTAGTCGATATCGAGGACTTTTAGTCGATATCGACTAGTTTCTGCTGCTTTGCTTTATTTTCCACTTTTCTTTGTTATTTCTGTCTTTCTATTTGTGAGATTTACAGCTGCCTGAGATCCGCTGACGTACTTCCTTGAGGATCGATCCTGACTTCCTGCTACTACATCAGGAAGAGGTCTTGTAATTATTTGTGTAGGCACGAATCTGGTTTGATTTATATTTCTATATTTTGAACTCGATTTCTTCTCTACAACAAATTTGGCGCCGTTGTCGGGGAAGAAATCATTCGCGCCTTAGGTAGTTAAATCTCACGTCTGCTTTGAGTTACTTTGCAGGTGTATGCGTCGTTCTGGTCAAACACCCAAGTTTGACGCCTTAGACGAACCGGAACGCCTTATACACGTCCACGCTAAATTAAAAAGAGTCATGGCGGCCGCAGAAACATCAGAACAGTTGATACAAAGGCTTTAGAGGGAACTAGCCGCCAAGGATACCGCTCTCGCCACTGAGAGAGCAGGCGGGGAGCAGGAAGCTGAGCGACGGAGGCAAGCGGAAACTGAGCTTGCCCAATACCCTACCACTGCAGAGGATTATATGCACCCGACTCTTGTCGTGCCTGAATCGGCCATTCTAATCCCTGAAAATAATTTTGAAATTCGCACTCACTTCCTTATTGAACTTAAAAATAATGCTTTTCATGGAAGATTTAATGAATGCCCTCTTGAACATATTACCAATTTTTCTGACATGTGCCGTACTCTTGCTGAAGGTACTACTCTGGAATATGTCAAGATGATGGCTTTTCATTGGTCTCTCGTCGGTCCTGCATTGAAGTGGCTTGAAGGACTAAAACCACGATCCCTCACAACATGGGCTCAAGTAGAGGAGGAATTTCTCAACAAATTCTTTCCTCCTGCCAAGACAACACTCCTCTGCCAGAAGATTACAACTTTCAAATAGAAGTCTGGGGAGCCGCTGGCAAAAGCATGGGAACAATATAAGGAACTACTGCGATCTTGCCCTACTCATGGACAGCCACCCTATGTATCCAGGAGATCTTTTTCAATTCTCTTGACCAGACCACTAAGGATAGGATCAACCAGTATACTCGCTATGAGTATCTGACGATGCCACCAGCAGACGCATGGGGTATACTAGACAAGCCGACCAACTACGATAACAAGTTTGGAGCTCCTACAAACTATGATGAGAATGCCTACGTCAGGCCAGCCCCATCCATGCCCCTCTATGAGCCCTCTAAAGAAATTGATCCAGATGTCAAGGAGCAATACTACAGAGATCAGAATTGCCATCTCCTCAAGAAAATAAAGTATCTTTCTGTCAACCAGTCTTGCATTGAATGCGGATCACAGCGGTACACCACTACTGAGTGCCCACACACAGAGCAAGTCAGGCTGGCAGAACACCACGAAGAGGTAGCTTACGCAGGGGGTCTCAATCGCTACATGGGGGACCAAAGGTTTCAGAAACCACAATGGAACCAAGGTGCCCCTAGGAACCCCCCGTCATACAGAGCTCCAGGACATCCGGAAAGAGACCAAAAGAGGGATGACTTACAGACCATCCTAGAGGAAATGCGGAGGAACCATTCAGACACCAAGCAGTCCTTCAACTCAGTATACACTCAGATACAGGGTGTCAACTCTAGGCTTGGGGATATTGATATATGGCGAAAATCAATGGAGACACAGATTGGCAAGCTAGCAGCAGGCATCCCTAGACAGTCTGGTACGCTCCTTGGATCTTCTTAGCCCAATCCAAAGGGGAAGACAGGACACATCGCCACCGTAAAACTCTGGAGCGGCCACCAACTACGCCAGCCAGAGGTCGGAAAGCAACAGGACGAAGGAGCTGAACAGCAACCCGAAGTTGACCAAAATTTGGTCGATATCGAGGAAGGCCAACTCGATGTCGAGGTAGAACTGGACCCCCCTTCGTCTGCACAACCCAGCAACTCGACATCGAGGAAAATAGTCGATATCGAGAAGAATCTTGTCGATGTCGAGGAGAACCAAGTCGACGTCGAGAAAACTGCTACACCTCCGACATCTGTTTTGGCTCCGAACCAGCAAAAGAAGCTACCCTTCCCAACAAAATCTCCAAAGGACCCAGCAGAAAAGGAATTTCAGCGCTTCATCAAGATGCTTTAGAGGCTCAATGTCACCATACCCTTCACAGAAGCTCTTAATGAAATGCCATCGTATGTCAAGTTCGTCAAGGAGATCCTAAGCAAGAAGCGATCGATGGCTGAGATCGCCGAGCAATGCAGCCATATGGACATACTGGAGAAAAGGCCGGATCCAGGTAAGTTTGCTATAGCAATTGGATTTGGTCAATACAAGTTAAATGTTTTATGTGATCTTGGAGCTAGTGTAAGTATAATGCCTCTATCAATATGGTCCAAGATTAAGATAGGTGCCCTAGAGCCACTGTTCTAAAAAACCCTTCAAGACCCACCTAGACCCCCACCTAAACCCTTGAACTCGCCCCACCGCCAAGGCCGTCAAGGTCGTCAAAACCAGCCTAGACAGCAAAGCTCCGCCATGAAATCCGCCTAGACCCCGCCTACACCCCGTCTAGACCCTTGACCCTACCCTACCGCCAAGCACCCGCCAAGCGTTTTTTGGAACATTGTCGGCTAGAGCCTGTGGATACTAAGCTTTATATGGCAAACAACACGGTGGTCATCCCAACAGGCATGGTGGACAATGTGCCAGTACAAGTACGTAAGTTCTTTGTCCCTGCTGATTTTCTAGTTATCGATATGACGGAGGACCCTGCTTGTCCAATTATTCTAGGAAGGCCCTTTTTGGTGACGGTGGATGCCAACATAAGCGTAAGGAAGGGAGTACTCACTTTCAACATCAGCGATGAGGTAATTGAGTATTCCTTTAATAAAACTGAAAGACATACAGGTCCCATGGAAGAGGTAAAATCTATATCAGCGGGTTACATTACTTGTGGGGAGCCTAAGGTAAGAAATATGACTCCCGAGGACCTGGAAAAGGGGGATATGGAAGCCCAGGTGGAGAAGATCATGGCCATCCTGAACGATGACACAGAGGATCTGCTCGACATCGACCAAGGTAAGTCAACGTCGACTAACTATTTTTCGGATGCCTTGACAGGATGCAAGTATGGGGTCGAAGTTGACTAGAATTTCTCGACATCGAGGAATTTGGTCGACATCGACCAAAAACAGAGCCCTCCACCAGCAGCAGCTTAGTCAAGTAGCCAACCCGAAGTCGAGAATTCCTCGACATCGACCAACTTGGTCGACATCGAGCAAAAATCTTCGTCCTCGACTTCTCCTCCCCTGACGAGCAACCTACTAGCAGCTGACAACTCCTCGATGTCGAGGAAAGTGGTCGATGTCGACCAAATTCTGCCTTCCTCGACTACACCTTCCTCGTGCAGCAGCCCACCAGAATTAGAGAGTTCGTCAATATCGAGTAACTCTACTCGATGTCGAGTAGAATCTGAGGTCCCCAAATCCGATTATGCGAAGGTGAGCCAAGGTATGGATCTTTCTTCTCCTATTTCCATTAAAGATTTATCTATACATGGGAGAGGTTTTCCTTGGTATGTGCGATTGTGCAGGATTTCCAATGATGAGCCTAAGGAGTATGAAGTAGGAGACAAGCTCTATGTCTCTAAATCAAAGGATCATTGGTTTCCTAACAAATTCAACAAGAAGAAGATGGGGCCCTTCGTGGTGAACAAGATCTACTCAGGTGGACTGCAGCTGATGGACAAGAATGGAGTTCTATTCGAAGCCCAAACTACATGGGCCCTGCAAATGCCACCTTGAGCTAAATGGAGAAAGTCGGCCTAGCGACTATAAAATCTAGAGCTTGTAAATAGACATTTATTTTTTGGGACCTTTTGGACATTGTTGCTTTTTATTTGTTTTTTGTTTTTGAACTTTTATTTTTTCTATTGTGGGTATTTCTCTTCTACATTTTTCAGGTCTATGGGGGATAGAAGCAAGCTAAAATCGGACTAGGCCCAGCAGCATAGCACTCGATTCTGACGATCATGCATGTATGTCTAGTGAGTTTCTTTCTTTACCTTTATTTTTTATACAGTGAGGACACTGTAATGTTTAAGTATGGGGTGGGAGAAGGGTTTACTCTATGCATATTTGACTTTACATGACCATATTTGTGCATAGTTAAGGTTTATTTCTTGAATTGCTTATACATGGCTATTTTGGAATTCATTATTGATTTATGTGCTTACATACATGTTTTCCAAAGTTTGAAAAAAAATCACCCCCATTGAAAATTTTGATAAATGTCATGGAAGCTTTAATTGAACTCGACGATGCAAAATTGGATTCATTAGAGATATAGCATGAAATTGCCTAGTAAAGGGAAGTCACAATGAAGTGCATATTTTCTTGAAAACCATTAAAGGAGGTAAAATTTGATGTTGCTTTTGACATGTTGCATGATAAGAGGACGGAGGACTTTATATTTCCATATAATGCTCATATTTTATTATCCTAGCCTTTACATATGCTTATGCATCACACAAAAGCCATATTATGCCTTATTTTCATATATTGCTCCACATGATCTAAATATTGTCCATTCTTTACTTTATTTCCATCCGAGGATTATGTTGAGAATGAAAGCTACATTATGGAGATTACTATATGGTGTTTGTGTTGTTGTTGTCATTATATGGAGTTTGGTAGGAAAGTTTGAAAAAAAATACATATGGAAAATTTAATGAGTGAAAGAAAATCCGATCACCTCAGGAGATAAAGGTAGATCGACCCTGCTTGTTGAGATAATAGTTCAGTGAGATGGGACACACATGTGAGGAGTCCAAATCACTAAGTATCTGGGGCCATTCATGACACCCATGTTTGCGACTCGCGAGAAGACAATGCTGAGGTTAGAGAGGTAAAATCATTATTATTGATAAAAGCATTATGAAAGGTGATGAATCTTATGAAGAAGGAACGTGGTTAAGAAAGTTTGGAAATACTCCATTTCCCCGGATCATTAGCACCACATTGCCGAAAATTGCCCACCTTTAGCCTTTTACCAATCTATTCCTTATTTGAGCTTAAATTAAAGTCCTCTTGATTATTAATGCTTTGTCACTTACGAATTGTTTTGCATAACCCTCCTTTTGTGAGTAGATGTTGCTTTTTTGCACATGCATGGATTTGTGACACTAGTACCTTTTCGAGGATGGTAATTGATGCACGGTTATATAAGAATGAATCTAAGATGTTGAGGGTTTTGATTTCTTCCCCTGAATGACAATTAAAAGTATTACTTGAGGACAAGCAAGCTTAAGTATGAGGTGTTTGTTGTGAGCCGAATTCGCCATGTTTTATAGTTACTTTTATATCGTTTTCTGCATACATTTCATACATTTGGGTTAGAATAGTACAGAATCTATGTAGTTTATGCTTATTTGCCAAATTATGGAATCTAAACCAGTTTTTGTTTAAATTTGCAGAAATCGAAGCAATTTACAGCAGTTCTAAGAAAAGAAGAAAAGCTCGAAAGTCAACTACAGAAACCAAGGTCAAAGAGCAGCAAAACCAGAAAATCAAGCTGGAAACAAGGGAAACTCGAGGCAACACGTTAGTCGATGTCGACTACACCTTGTCGATATCGAGTAAAAGTTACTTGATTTACAACAAAGCTGCTCAGAATCGAGCAAAGAAAGCTGAAGAAGTTCATCGATATCGAGGAAATTCCTCGATGTCGAGGAAGACCTAAGTCGATTTCCACCTCTGGAGCCGAGATCGACGAAGCTGAGCACTAGGAGCCGAGCAACAATACTCGATGTCGAGGAAATCTTCGATATCGAGGAAATATCCAGTCGACATATGTTCTGAAGGCCAACATTGAGTTGCTGAGAGGAAGACGAAGAAAGCGTTAGTCGATATAGAGGACTCCTACTCGATATCGAGGAAGTCCCAGTGGTCGACGCCGAGCAGTCCGAGAATCTTGTTAAAGTTCTATCCAGAGTCCAATAGTGATATTTTCGAGATGAAATTCTATCCACATCTATTAAGATCTATCAAGTCAAGGGAGAAGATATTTTATCCACATTAGATATAACCCTAGTTTTATTTATTTCCATGATTTATCTTTAAGTAAGTAGATATAGATAGACTTTCTTACCTTGATTAGCAAGGATTGGAAGCCTATAAATAAGGCCTAGGGGCTGATTTCTAAGCATTCAATTCCAGTTACAATTAGTTACATAGAGAGAGTAGAGGAGAGAGCTTGTGGCGAGAGAAGTTGGAAAGGCGAAAGCGGATTTGGCTTCGATTGGTTGTAAGTTCTCTTTGGTTTATTTAATGCAAGTTAGTTCCTTTTATTTTTGATGAGTTTCTTGATGATGAAGAGCGAGTAGTCCACCCACTTCTAGGGTCGGGGTGAGCCCGACGGTAGCCATGTGAGATGATGCGGTAAAGGTTTGAGCTTTTAATGCAATTCGTCTTCTATCCCTGCAAGCATGATTCTTTTGCGAAAGTTGAAGGTGATCCTTGTTTGTGTTATTGAAGCGAAAGTGATCTTAATACAACTTGGATTAATTATGTGAAAAGGGTTAGTAACAATTAGGGTTTATGCGAAAGCCTCTATATTTCTATTTGTTAACAACGAAAGTTATTTGATGAAAAGCATGATCTTTTATGCCTTTATGTGTTACTTTGCATGGTTATCTTTGTGGTGCTGATACCCTGGCTTTGGAAGTCTTTTAGTTTATTGAAATAATTCATCAAAATCTGCGTTCGAAAAGTTGCACTTTTAAGTTTCTGTTGTTTTGTCGATTTCGAGGAGTGTTTTGTCGACATCGAGTAGTTTTGCTCGACATCGAGGACATCTTGTCGAGATTGAGTTACTGTGTCTAAGTTTGCTTTCTGTTTGTCGATATTGAGTTTCTGGTGTCGATTAGTTTAGTCAATATCGAGGACTTTTAGTCGATATCGACTAGTTTCTGCTGCTTTGCTTTATTTTCCGCTTTTCTTTGTTATTTCTGTCTTTCTATCTGTGAGATTTACAGCTGCCTAAGATCCGCTGACGTGCTTCCTCGAGGATCGATCCTGACTTCCCGTTGCTACATCAGGAGGAGGTCTTGTAATTATTTGCGTGGGCACGAATCTGGTCTGATTTATATTTCTATATTTTGAACTTGATTTCCTCCTACAACAGCTCCTTAATCCGACATAGTAGCAAACATATCTTGATGAACAGGTTGGGATTCATGAATATGAAAGGGTAATGACAGATAGTTTAATGTTATTCTTAGCGGATGTGATAGCTGGGTTGACAACCAGGTGACATGGTGGGATGAAATGTCGTGTGTTTCACCTCGCCAAAAATAATAACCCAAACTAATAAACCAACTAGTAAACTAGTATAGCGGATAAGTAAGGGGTCGAACCCACAGAGAACCAAGTATTCCAATGCAATGTGTATTTATCAATTTGAAAGTAAAGAGAAGGTTTGACCGTAAATAGGTAATAAGATAAATAGATGAAGTATGATGAATGTTAGTAAGAACGAATAAAAGATAGAAGAAGAATGTGGTTTCATCTACAATTCACAACAATGATTGGTTTACTCGATCCTTGACTCAATACCCAATTATTCAATCTTTATTCCAATTTTGGTGTATAGGGATTGACATTCCTCGCAGAGATGACAATCCTTAATTATCGGCAGAAAGTTCGCCTAAACTGTCATTACCCTACACAATCAAGATATCCTCGCAGAATCTCCCAATTATGCTTGTTACAAATAGGTCTAATTATTCTCGCGAATCAATTGAAACCCTAGCATGATGCAATTCTACAAAGATGCAAATCAAAGTAAAACTAACAACATAATCAACGCAAGGATAATGAAATAAACATGGAATAATATAGAAATCAAGTCTCACAATCTACCAACCAAGTCTTGAATTGAAGACAAAACCACGAGAAGCCTAGGTATTCATGACATACCTTGGATCTCTCAACCTCAAATTCTCTAAAACGTTCTTAATCCCCCAATTAGTTCATGAATGAAAACGGCTGAAATTAACCTAATATAGGCCTCCTTTCGTCGGCCAAACCCTAGGATAAGTGAAGATAAAAGTTCCCATAATGATAAATTGGGCCGCGTATCGCAAATTCGGATTTGATGAGGCGACGGGCGCCGTGGAAGGGGCGGCGGGCCCCGTCCATACAGTGCCGATAGCTTCGACAAACTGAACTTGTAACGCACTTGCTGGAGTCATCCTTCGTCCGATTGACGCATATGAATATGCATTGGAAAGCTCTTTCCAAGCACTACGATTCTCATGAAGACCTCAGAAGCTAATTTCAATTTCTCAGAACCTTAAAGATGGGATTTCTCCATGTTCTCCATTTCCGCTCTTGTTCCTTAGCTCTTCTTTTGTCTATTTGCTCCAAGTTTTCTCCACCTTTCGAGTCCTAATCATAAGACCTACAAATAAACATTAAAAACCGTAGTTTCCGAACTTCGAATACTAAATGATCAAGAATATGAACAAGTTTATTAAGCATGCAATATGAATACTTAATACACCTAAGACCCCCTATAAATGACCATATAAAATATGCATTATCATGACACGTCGAATATGCAAGAATTACATGAATTATATGCTTGTGTCATTAAGGACGTATTGCTTCTTGAACCCCATGCAAGAGTTGAGGGAGTTGATAGTGATCGAATCAGGAAGCTATATATACAACAACTTTGTGCATATATATACCGACACTAAGATAGCCAAGCATAACCAAAAAACTCGATAATCATGGATTTACAAATGTTGCGAATATAAGTAGAAATATATTTCTCTTCATATTATTATCTTTATTGCAACCATTACAATATCTACTGTTTTCCTGCTCATTATTACTATTGCTCCTATTATGAACTACTCGCTTACTTACTATGTTTAGCCAAAGTCGAACGCACTCTCTGTGGGATCGACCTGTACTTGTTGCTAATACTCGTTATTAGTTGAAGGTATAGAATTGACATTTGGGGTGTTAGAACACACGACATCCTAACACGCACCAAGACACCTCAAGCTCAAACTCCATCTATATGAATTAGCCCTAAACCCTAACCCTTAACCCTAAACCTTAAATCTGTTACAAAATAAACCCTATACCCTATGTTATGAATTCAATATATAAAATAAAATTATAACATTTATAATCCCATAAAAAGTTATTGATATGCAAATAGATCTATATTTATAAAATAAAATTATATTATAACTTATATTGGCATTCTAGGGTGCCAATCTCTTCAACCGAAAAACCTTATGGACACTTTTAGTAAAGATAGAGAGTGCTCATGCATCCCATAAAGAACTAAAAATTTAGGCACTTTTTCTGTAATTCGATAAGAAAACTCCTTCCTAGTTACATATTTGGGATTTATTATACAATTAATTAAGTGGGTGGATGTTTTCCTTTTTAGAACAAGTGTGCTTTCGCTGCTTTGTGAATTCAACTCCGGCGTGCTCCAATTTGAAGTGGTTGGGATGTTTAAACGGTTGTTCTTCCATGATAAATTGAATATGTCTCTACCTCTCTCACACCTAACAGATCAATTCAAAACTCCATTTTTTAACATTCGAATTTCAATAACAATCTCTTGTTTTCATACTCCCTAAATATTGGAGAACACATCGAACCCAAAAAGATTATCTGTTCCACTCCCCACCACTGAAATTAATGAGATTCCTCCCACCACCCTGATCATTGAACCTGCGATTCTTGCGATGCATGAACCAATTATGGTGGACCGACACAACAACCAAACATATGCGATTAGGGCTCTTTTGAGATGCGTCATACTCCTTGGAGGTGGGTCGTTGCTGAAGATTGCAATTTTCATGGAGGTTCCAATCCTCGACATGGTGTGGACCTTTGAGCAGGTGGTAATGTGGTATGAGACATGGCCAGTGAAACTTTCACCATTACTCCTACACAGGTTGCAATCCACGTTCATGACAAGAGTGCAAAGAAAGAGAGGACTCCTGGTCAGATCGGCTTGAAGAAGAGGTTTGACTCTTGGTGCTAAAACACCACCATCAGTGTCGTCAAAGAAAAGTAAGGGCGGGGAGGTGAAAGAGGTCGTTGACCTTGTTGAGTAGGTTTGTCACTTTTTTGTTGTGTTGCAGGGGGTTTTGATGGATGGTGTCTGAGTTATGTTGTTTCTTTCTCTTTTAATTTCTCTTTTCCAGTGTTTGCCTTTTGATTTTCAAGTGATTTAAGTGGTTTACACCCACTAATTTTGTATCACACCTAGATTAATGTCATATTGTCATGGTATTTTCCTTAGTATGCAATTATAATTCCATATTAATTCAGTTTCTAAGAAATCAGTTTGCAATATCCCATAGATATTAATGTTTATAGTTGAAGCCTAAAAATGATTTTCATCTAATTCAAAGATCTGTAAACAACAAACTAAATTTTGTAGTTACATCATTCTGTTTACAGATTTTCAAAAGAATTTAATTACATATAGACTTCAATTTCATTTTTTTTTTATAGATTTTCTATTTATAGATTTATATTTACATAATTTTTGTTTACAGATTTCTGTTTACATATTTTAATTTTCACCAATTTAGGGTTGAATCTGAATTTTTTGGGGATGATTTCTTAATGTTTATAGATTTTCTATTTACATATTTTTTGTTTACATATAGGCTTCAAAATATTGCTTTTTTTTTTTTTTGCTTAATCATTCTTATAGAATTTTTCAGGGCTGATTTCTTAATGTTTACAGATAGGCTTCAATTGCATTTTTCTTAGTTGAGTCATTCTTAATGGTTGAATCACTCTTAAACTGAAACCAATTTATACTAATAAAGACCAACAACTCGAATTAAAAAAATTCTTCTAAAAACTAAAATAGTGAGATTGAAACCAAATTGATGAAACTGAGTTACAGATATTCTAGGGAGAAAGAGAGAGATGAGAAAGACAGTGTTTCATTAACATTTTGGATAAACTCTCAAATACATGTATAGGTTAAATTTATACTCTTATAAAGCTTTGTCCCAAATCTTATTATAAAGTAAAATAAATACTAACTATGTATTAAAATTAAAAAAAAAATTCTATACTACACATGTCACTATATGTACTACGTACATATACACACATATTTGAATCGTTTATGGCTAATGATTCCTGATGAATCCATGACCATGAATTATACTCAAGGCATCCGTTGACATCCCATTTGCACCAACTAGGAGTACCTCTCCAAGGTGTGCAATACCAGTCCAAGGCAAAGAGGAGATGAGCAGCATATGAACGCGTTCCCGCACTTGATTCCATATGCACAATTGATGATTAATACAATACAATTCTCTCATTTGACATCTTGAATAACACACACTCTTCTTGGATCGAAGATAAATGTATTAGCTAAACTTAACTGAACTTGAATAATATCCCATCCTTGAACATGTACATCAATGTCTTCTTCCCTTCGTCATAAGGCAAGAAATTCAGCATTTGTAATATCATCCCGTCCTCAACTCTAGCACCAAGCTTAGGTTTTCCTCTTGTCATAAGGCCAAGTAAAGCTCTTGTTCAATGCCAAAATCATAACTCTTGGCTTGAACCTTATGAGAGTTGAGCCTCTATCATCAACTATAAGCTCTATTACTAACTCCACATTTCTTTTAGGCATTTACCTTTAGACATCACGATTTTAGAAAATTCAAGAACAATCCAACTATTCTCAAGCTCTAAATCCTTATGCAACTTACTTGGATACTCAACCTATCCGAATTAAGAAATTGTCATCCAGTTGGCTCACAATTTTAGAAGGATGTGAGGAATTACCTTTTGAGAAGGGTTGTTCGTCACTAAACCTATGAATGCTCGATTTCTTGGCATGTGATTTTCAACAAAGCTTCAATTTCTCTGTTCTTGACTTCAATCAATACTAAATTCAAAGAAGCAGAAACTCATCTAATATTGATGCTCCAAGAACTCTCGGGTTGAATTCCCCATCGAAGCTCCCAATTTGAGATGCCTCGATGGACGAGAGGGTGAATCGAGCGAGAGAGGGCTCGTGAGAGTGAGAGAGAATTAGAGTTTAGAAGATGAAGGCAAGGAAGATAGAGTTGTAGATATTCTGAGGAAAAGAGAAAGATGAGAAAGAACAAATAAACGGAAGAGAGATAATTTGAATTGATTTGGAAATTTTTTGTTAAGTTTTAGGGTTTGAGATTTGTAGTGTGAAAATTAGGAACACACTTTTCTAATTAAACCATGTTCATTTTAAGTTTTTTGTAAGCACAGTTTAGTCTAAAACCGGGTTGAGAACGGTTTCAAAGAAAAACCTGCTCCCAATAGTTAAAGTTGGTTTTAGGGACATACTTTTCTAATAAATCCGTATTCATTTTAATTTTTTTTAAGCACATTTTTATCGTAAACTGGGTTAAATATTTTTTAAAAAACAAACAAGAACGGTTTTAAGAAAAGCGTGTTATTTTTCGTTAAATTTGGTTTTGGTAACACACTTTGCAAATTAAATCGTGTTCATTTTAATTTTTTAAGCATGCTTTTCTTGTAAACCGGGTTAAATATTTTATAAAAAAAATAAACAAGAACGGTTTTAAAAAAAAAAGTGTGTTGCTTTTAGTTAAATTTGCTTTTGAGAACACACTTTGCAAATTGAATCGTGTTCATTTTAATTTTTTAAGCACCCTTTTCTCGTAAACCGAGTTAAATATTTTAAAAAAATTAAACGGTTTTAAAAAAAACGTGTTGCTTTTAGTTAAATTTGGTTTTAGGAACACACTTTTAATACAAAACCATGCTTAAAAAAACACGCTTGTCAAAAACCGTATCCAAACACCAACAAGGATGTCTCATAGGGTGATAGACTATCAGGTGGTATTCTAAATATTTTCCGTAGTGGGTATTAAAAAATTATTAAAAAATCAGTTGAAAGATGAATTTTTTATTTAAAAAAAAAAAGTGTTTTGTGCAAATTGCCATAGATTTTGAAACAGAGGTAGTATAACTTAACCATGAATAGGTAGGTATGTAGGGTCGTCCATCCATGAGTGCCCAAAAACTGAAAGGGTAGGGGGGAATGCTTCCAAAAGGCAGCACTCAACAACAATGTCATGTTTACAGATACCCCATTACCAAGTACATCAAAAGTCAACCATTCTTTTTATCACTTTCCTCACATGGGTCCCACCATTCCCTCTCCCTCTCCCTCCTTTTGTTTTTATTTATTTATTTATTTTAAATAAAAATGTAAATTTAAGTCCATTGGGTTGGGCTGTGAGCTCATTTGACCTGATAAGAAGCACTAATCCCTCCCTCCCTCCCTCCCTCCCACTATCATTTCTGATTTGTGGCACCCAAAGTCAACGCTCCACCTCCTGGCAGTGGCAGGTTAACCCCATCCTGATTTAGGTTTTCAGAGTTAAATCACACCTCACTCCTCCTCTTCCACCTTTTCACTCCTCTCCCCATCCTCTTTCTCTCTACTTCACCCATGGAGGATCTTCCCTCTGGCTATCGTCCCAACGTCGGAATTTGCCTTATCAACGCCGACAATCAGGTTCCCCTTCTTTTTCTTTTTCTGTTTCTTCTTCCTATTCGAATTCCCTAATCTTGTTTCCCATTCCAACTCCATCCATATTGGATATTGATTTTACAACTCTCGAATCTCGATCGATTCCTCTGACATCAGTTATCGTTCTAATTTGTTTTGTGCCGATCGGTGATTCACATGATTGATTATCATAAAATCAATTTGGTTTTTCAGTCTGAGCAATCGAGTTTATGCTCTTTGTGTCTAAACTCCCTTTTGGGGAATTGATTCTGGATGGCTTCAACGTAGATTCTACAGTATATTATAATAAGCCTTTTCACTCTGGAGTTAAATTGAGTTTAGTTTTTTAGTTCCTATAGCCAAAACCATGTTCAGTAGAGGCGTTCAACTGGTGATTAAATAATTTCCTACTCAATGCCGTGAGAGGAGAATCATTCGCCATGCCGTGAGGAATTCTGGCTTCGTTTTTCTGCAACAAGCTTAAAATCTCCTTATGCATCTTTATGGAAACATATTAAGACGGCAACAATTAGCGCATGGCACTAAAAGAATCCTATTATTTACCAGGAGTTGTAGATGAAGACAGAGTGTAAGTACTGTGCTGTCTACCAGTAAGAAATACTCCGTAATTTAGGGGAGAGTTTGATGTCTATATGTGTATATTTATATTATATTAGATGACCATTTTAGGAGATAGAGGAACAGAGATGAATTTTCTGGATCCATGTCCAGTTTTTGTATGTTTGTGGGTGCATAGATGAGAAATGGGGAAGGGTATTATATAATTATGGCTACTTTACCCTTCCTGCAATCCTCTCTAAGAAAGATGTGAAGGGGGCATAATATTTGCTCTACATGACTGCAGGTTTTTGTGGCTTCAAGGTTAAATGTTCCTGGAGCATGGCAGATGCCACAGGTGAGGATAAGTTAATTTATGTCATGCTTGTATGGCTCACAACCTCACTGCATTTTAGATCATCAGTTTCGGTAGAGAACGTACCTAGAAACTTATTGTTGGTTTGTCTTAGCATAAGAAGGGAACTTGTTCATGTTGATGGGTGCAGCTTTTCTATGAATGTCTAAATCTTCGTACTAACTTGTTGGTCTGTCACTCTCTGGTGTATTATGAGCTTTTTTGTATCCTCCCTCAATGCTTTATTAACATTCTGACATCTTAATTGCATTGGTGGTGATAATAACTTCAGTTCATTTGCTTTCTTTTTCTTATCAACCATAGGGGGGTATTGAAGATGGTGAAGGCCCTCAAGCAGCAGCAATTAGAGAATTGCGTGAAGAAACAGGCATTGTATCTGTTGATATCATTTCTGAGGTTGGTAGGAAAAATAAGGACCACCAGATTTTCCACCAACAATTTATTAGGAAATTCTAACCTATAATTTTGTTTCTGCACTATTCCTTGCCACATTATTGACACAAAAAGCTTAAGAAGCAAAATATTGCAACTTTACTTTGTGCTCAATCGTAAAAAGAGATGATGATGACATAATCAGGAATAACTACATCCTCTGGCCTTAGTTGGGGACCTAACTTTCAGTTCATTGAGTCTTGGAGGTCATCACTCTCTACTCTACAGTTGCATTTGACATCATTTGTACTTTTATTGTAATCTGATTATTAAAGCTGGAATATTTGCTTCTCTGGATGTTATTATCCACTTTCTATGATGTATGTGTGATTAAGGGTTCAAAACATGATTACAATATAGGAAATTTATACAAGGATAAGACAATGTGTAGGGAAAAGGATACCTTGGACGCAATAACTTTCTAAACCACTTACCACACTGCATATTTGGGATTCAGGGTTGTAAAACTATATGTTTCCATCATCTCCCAGTTTGAGTTTCTGTCGTCTGGTTGCTTGAGCTCACCGTTGTTACTGATTTGAAAATTTGAGCAACTGATTTTGGAGGATATAATGCAAATCTATTATTGATCCTTCATTTAAACGAGATCTTGAAAATTGCAGGTTCCAAACTGGTTGACTTACGATTTTCCTCCAGCCGTGAAGGCAAAGGTTAATCGTCTGTGGGGAGGAGGTGAATGGCATGGACAGGCACAGAAATGGTTGAATGTTTCCCCCTTTTTAAAAAATTTAAAAAAAAAATTCTTGCTTTCTCATATAAGACAGCTATAGGATAAATCTTGTTGATGGTAACAATTGATGGTACATGATGTTTCTTCACATGCACTCCTTGAGTATATATTGTCATTTTTTTGTTGGAATATTTTGTCAACAAAACAGGGTTACGAATTCTTGTGTTGTTGTTGGAAACTCTTCATTCATGCATGGATGTGCCAAATCTTACTAAACTTTGGGATTTTATAGGTTTCTTATGAGGTTCAAAGGAGATGACAATGAAGTGAATCTTGCAAATGGAGAAGCAGACGCAGAATTCTCCGAATGGAAATGGGAAAACCCTGAAGATGTTATCGAGCAGGTATATCTCCTCGTCTTCTTAAAAAAATTGCCCGTTTTCTTATTTTGTTATTGAAAAACAAGGAAAAAATTCAAGCTCACTGAAGAAACTGCTAATTACCATTTATATGTAACAGGCAGTGGACTATAAAAGGCCAGTCTACGAGGAAGTTATGAGAAACTTCAAGCCGTGCCTCAATGAAGGAAAATCTGAAAAATGCAAATCTTCAAGATGGTGAAACACTTTGGCTGTTGCCTATGCAAGTCTCTTGAGAAGTACTAACCTGCCTCTCCTACACTACTGAGACTGTAAAATCTTGCTTTCCTGTCTGTATATGAGCGCAGCAACTCCTTTCTTCCTCTCACAATCACGGAAAATTGCAGTTTGTGACTAAAAAATAGCAAATTACTTTAGTCAGATTTTCAATTATGTACCACAATTACGAGCTATGTACCCAGAAATGATGTTTTCCAGTTACTAGGCTCGCGTTTGAATGCACAATGTAAGAGTGTAAATGTGTATCCTATTCTGGTTGTAACTTGTTGAACCGGGTTTTTTTTTCGACATTTGATATGTGATCCTAGCATGCTTCTTCATAAGTGCAGCTTGAAACATGCATATATTTGGGTTTTATGTTTTCATGTGATTATCAAAGTTTCTGCTTCACCTTGCAGTTTCAATTTTCAGCTTGTTATGTGTTAGAATTATTTTATAATTCGGACATTATTTTATATATACGCCCAAAAGATATAAAAGTCTAATTTATGTAATTGGGTAAGTAATTCTTATTCACTAAGAATTCACTAATATTAGGATAAATAATATATATTCGTTATATATATATTTATCTAATAAATAAAAAAGATAAATAGGAGATACTCCTCCCTCCTGACTCTCTACTAGAGAGTCTGTTTGTCAGACGTGCTCTCATGAAAAGAAATTCCACGGAGAAAAAGAAATTCGATAAGAGAACTCTCCTCCGTGGAGAAAGCTGTTTGTCAGACGTGCTCTCATGGAAAGAAATTCCACGGAGAAAAAGAAATTCGACGAGAGAACTCTCCTCCGTGGAGAAAGTCTCCTTCCTCTCTAATGCTCTCCTATGATGTGTGTAGGCTGTGAATCGTAGGTTCCCTACTGCTCCCGAATCTCTAATGAGATTTACAGCTATGGAGATCTATTCGGTGATCAAATTCGAAGGCAAAACGATCTTGATTCCGCTTCCGCTATTCGAGATAATCCGTTTATCCCTCAAATTCTAACATTGGTATAAGAACTTTAGGATCAAACTGCATTTGAATTTGTTAAATAGGATTCATAACAACATGAATTAGGTTCCTAGAACTAAATTCAATTAAAAAGTCCATATTTTTTTGTTTTTGTCGTGTTCGTGTTCTCGACGATGTGCCACTGTATATTTTTTTCCTTTGTAACAAATCATATGCTTTTAATTTGTTTTTTTGTGTGATGCCGCACCTATATGCCCAATTTGTAGGAAGCCGCCTCCTCCATCTTGCCCTCTTTTCTTCTCCATGCTCCCTTGGTTATTTTCTCTGATCGCATGCTACTTTCTGGGGATTCAGCTTTTGTTTCGATCTCCTTGTGTATGTGCTTGCTGGATATGAATTCGTTGCTCGAAAATTGGGGATCTCGTCCTCTTTGTTTCGCAATTGGGTTCAATTTTTGGAGAAATTGGTGTCTGAATTCGAACATGTGAGGCTCGATCTTGCTTATTATGATATGGCTGTGGTCTATGGGTCTTCGATTGATCTTCGTGGTCGTTTATCAGGATCTGATCTTGGGGTTGTTCTTCGTGAACGCAAACTCAAAGATATGGGGTTGTGAGGTTTGAATTGGGGCTTCGTGCTCCTTGACGGAGATCTTGACAACTGATCTGAGCCATGGCGGCGCTTGCCCGCCACCGTGTTCATCATCGGAGCATTGGAAGCGGCGGTGCCGCCGTCAGGGGTTGTCCAAGGCGAGGTGCAAGTGGGCTGTTCGAAATCGACGGGGTTCGTTCCTTCTCCCCTGGGCTGTTCTCACCGACGACCCATGGCCTGGCGGCGCCTTGCTCGCCACCGTGCCCCATGGTGGAGCACTAGGAGGCGGCAGCGCCACCGCTTGTGTCGATGGTGAGTTCCCGTCGGAGGTGGAGACGAACGAATCTCCGAGATCGCAGCCATGGTCAGCAGGAAGCTTGAACTCACTGTCCTGGCGACGAGAACCGTTGGGTGTCGACACCACCCTTGCTCGCCATTTCTCTCCTCACCGGAAGTCAAGTCCTGGCGGCACTTACTCGCCACCGTGTTCCTCTGTCGGAGCACCTGGAGGCGCCGGTGCCGCAGCCTGTCATCGACGGCGGGGAGGCAGTGGGATTCGGATGGAGCTCCAAACCGCCATGGGGGCGGCAAGTGTTCTCTCGGGTCACCACGGGTTTCTTCGGGCCGAGCCGGGTGCTGGTGACCTAGAGCCTCGGGCTTGGTCGGGTCGTCGGGTCGCTTCTGGGCCTCAGCCAAGGTTTTGGTCAAGGTGTTAACTCAGATGGGCTTATTTAAACATTTGGGCCTAATTCGTTTGGGCCTAATTTGTATTTTTTTTGTGTAAAATGGCTGAACATATATTTGGACTTGTTGTTATAAGTTGAACATGACTAGTTTGTCCAAATTCATTTTGGACTGTGACTTGTCGTGTTTGACCGAGTATTGGAGTTGTCTTAGTCGGGTTCGGACCCGGACTGAGACATGGTGGGCTGTGTTTGATGAGTTGGGCTTAGGCCGAATCGGTTCAAACGTGAATCATCGCTTTTATATGACCAAGCTCTGACTAAGTTATGTGAACTAGGTCCGTTGAAACTGCTTTTCAGTTATGTTTGCTCTCAAAAATTTTGATCGGACTATGTGTCTGATTGAATTTTTGATAGAAGCGAACGAACTTTAAAGTTATATGATATAACGACCTACGTGGCCCTTTATCTAATAACGAGCGATGATGAGTCCTATGTTTAACTTTGGTTGAATATCGTTTTACTTGAAAATTGAGCAGATTTAAATAATTCAATCGTGAATTGTTTAAAATTATTTTGAGTTAATGGATAGTTATTACGTATAACTTATTAACTTAAAATGGACAATTGACTTTATGTAAGTTAATTAAAATCTGATAAGCCTTGCAAATAATTTTCAGGATCCTAGAGATAGGCATTTGGGATGCATCTCTAAGCCTTGCAAATAATTTCTTGTTTTTACCACTAACGTGGTGATGTGCTTGAAATTATGAAAAGACACTTGATTTGTTTGAGTGTGATGGCAAGGTAATCGAGCAAGTAATTCATTTGTTAATGGATGAAATATGTTCAGTAATTTTGAATAGCGTTTTTAAACGTAGTTCCAAAAATTCTAAATAAACCTCCAAGGGGCAAGGACCTATATGTCTAGGATCCTGAAAATCGATAGTCCTAATGAAGACATGTTATCTGACTTTGCTCGATTAGACTATATTTTTTCTAGTGTATATCCATACGTTGGACATACAAATAAAGTGAGCTGCTGTTGAGTACTTCGGGTACGTCAACAGTAATATAGTTCCCTTGAAAATTAGAAAATGCGCAGGTGGACTTCATGAGAGTTCAACTCTTAAGTCCTAGGCTTTAAAAATGATTTTCTAATTTGTAAAGCTCACTTTGGATTTTCTCGGATTAAAAGAGTTGTAAAACTGAATTGCATGTTTCTAAGGCATTTTCATGCTAAAGAAAATTGTTATTTAGTGTACTCTGTTTCACTTAGGGACATGGTCCCAGTGGGAGCAAATCTTTAGACTGACTCGCACAGTTTAAAAGATAACCTTAAACATATGTTGTTTGAAAATCGTCAGACGGACGATTATGTCGTCATATGAATCTGTTTTCTAACGGAGTTGATTGCATGCTACAAGTATGTTTTTGCTTCGAAGGTCATGGTAAATGATGATATGTGTTAGTTTGTGCTTCGTGCATAAACGGTAACATGTTTCTGGTCAATGGTGATAGACGGGTAATATACTCATTTCACTGTTCTGAATCAGAAGTTAGCATAACTGAGGTTACATAGATTTATATCGTAGTAATAAAAGTTTAGCTTTCCTGAAAATGTCAGGGGCTTCTGAAGTTTCCTTAAATAGACCATGTGATGTCATGGTGCTAGTAAGGGAAAAGACCTTGAGATCTTATTGGATTTCGGTTCCAATGTTATGATCATAAGTTTGCTGATTTTGTTTCAGTAACAAGAGGTTAAATTTGTCACTTTTGTGATAATGGTTGCAAATATGATTTGTAACTTATGCATAATCTGATCATTGGAAGTAAGCAAATCGTTGCTAGGTCCAACTGATGAAGTTGCGATCTACTTGGTTCAAATTGATCACTAGGCAACTAGATCAGATGATATACCCAAGGATTGGTGCTGAACTTCGAAGTTTAGCTGAAGCCAATCGTATAAAATTATGTCAAGTTCAGATCTTGACATTTTCTAATCCTCAATGAATTGTTGTAATTCATGAGAAGTGTCACTATGGAAGCATAGTTTAACGACTTTGCAAAGTGATAAAGGGTAAATGAAATGCATACTCTAAAAAGGTATTCTACTAGCGAGTGGGGAAAAGGTTCAACGGAACTCGAGAAAAGACAGAGACGTCAGAAGAGGAAGTTTCCTTATCTGAAAATGATGTGACACACCTTGGGGTATGTCTAGGATGATCATTGTGGGATTGTCCAAAGAGATTAGATGCTTATTGTGTTAAGCACTTCTCTTGAGGCTTCGAGGGTAATATGTTACTTGTAACATCTCACTACATTTTTTGTAGATTGTGTTCTACAAAATTTAGAAGCTTAAAGCACAAATTGTATTGTGCTGGTTGAATTTCATGACCTCCTAGGATCAATATGGATCTAAGGGTGTATAAATGGATGTTGATATACAAGAAGAGCTTGTTGGTTGACATATATCCATGTTTTCTCTCACATTGGGTGATGAAGAAATCAGATGAAATTCAAAAAGTTTTCTGTCTTAAATTCTCTTGTTGACTGTAGTTGCACGAAATGGTCAAATCCGAGCACCAAGCATTGGTTTCTGTTGAGTGCGTATTGTGCTGATTTGGGGAGTGATCCATTTGTTGGACAATCCTTAGCCAGTTACTTCCTAAAAATGGCATAGGTGTCATGTTAAAGGCTAAAAGCATAAGAGGATCTCTAGGAGATATACTTATGATTGAGGGTCACTTGATGAACCTTAAGATATGGAATAAGCTTAAGAAGCTGGTTCTTATATATTTTAGCCTTATCTGTTTAGTTGCATCAAATCCATTTGGATAAATGGCATCAAGAAGAATGTGTATACTAGGCATGAGGCTAGGTACATGAACACATTCTTAAATCATCTTGGAAATGCGAACTTCTAAGATTGATGAGAGCAATCTGATAAGGAAAATGAGTTTTCGTAGCTCAGGGATCCTTAATCATGATTGTATGACAGTTGTTAAACCAACTTAGGATGGGCAGCACAGCCTCTGGTAGATCAGTTATTACATTATCCTATGATAGTTGTGATACAAGTTGTCTTGCCACGTTAACACTCAGGATATTCTGGATCAATCGTGATCTAGTGTTCCTGAGAATGTTCAGAGCTAAAGAAGTTTCGTTCTTGGCTCACAACTTGTTGAACAAATGTGTTTCGAGTTTAGGATTTTCATCTAGAACGATTGTGAGCATATCTCAGAAACACATTAGATGTGGTTGCTCCAAAAGTATCCAAATGAGACAGCACCAATCACTACTTAGAGTCTGTGATCTGTTGGTAGATCTAAGACACAACCAACGGATGGTGATGACTAGAGCTGGCAAGTCGGTCGTTCGGGTCGGGTTCGGGTTAGGCTTGCTCAGTTCGGGTCAATTCGGGTAAAATTTATGGTCGGGTATTGGTCGGGTCGAACATTGGTCGGGTCAGGTTCGAGTCGGGTTCGGTCATACTGAATTTTAGATTGGTCGGGTTTCGGGTTAAGTCGGGTCATGCCCATTCGGGTTCGAGTCAAAGCGGGTCGGTCTCGTTCGGGTTTCGGGTCAAGAGGCGGGTCGGTCTCATTTAAGTTTCGAATCAAAGTGGGTATAGCAGTATAGTTGGTTTGAGTTTTCGGTCAAATCATATTCGACCCATTTTGGAATTTGGATACTTAGGTTGATTTTGACTCGGTTGAATACTTAAATATGTAATTTACTTAAAATAAATGATTTTAACTCGGTTGAATACTTAAATATGTAATTTACTTAAAAGAAATGATTTTGACTCGGTTGAATACTTGAATATGTAATTTTGACTCGGTTGAATACACTCATTGTTATTGACTCATCGGTTGTCGACCGATTTTCAAAAAAGTCATAATCGGAAATTCGATATTCGGCAACATCGTTCTTTTTTAAAAATTTAAACCAATTGATCGGTGCTATATATAATTAAATCAAATTAATTGTACATTTATGTTTTAACCTTATTTTAACTAGCAAGTTGCAAATGGACTTATTTGTGATTTAACTATATCATTGGCCCATATCATTTTCAATGCCTATTTCATTTTTAGCTTTTGGCCCATTAGATTTTTTTTCATTATTATTATTAGCTTTTGGCCCATTTAGGTATTGCTGATTGTTGTTGGTTCCGAGAAGGATATTTTGTTGGGTTGTTAGTAGTTGTTGGAAGGATATATTGTTGGGTTGCACGTTATATCATCTGCAACAATTAATGAACTTTTAGCATTTCTGACTCGTAATATGTATCGATGTTTTGATTTGATGTATGGCGGTTGACTTACTTGACTCATTCACTTATCTGCTTATCTATTGATTTTACTTGGGTTCTTATTCATATGATAATAATTAACAAAAATAATTGGTGTTTTATATGTTAAAGTATAATCATAAACTTGTGTTAAAATAAAAAAAAATATTTAACATTCAAGTATTAAAATGTTGATGTTAAATAACCATTTCAATTCGGGTCGGGTCGGGTTGAGAGTCGGGTCGGGTTCAAAGTCGGGTCTGGTTCAGAGTCGGGTCGGGTTTGGGTCGGGTCGGGTTTATCTGTGTTCGGGTCTGTTTCGGGTCGGGTCAAGTTCGGGTCGGGTTCGGTCTTGGGTTCGGGTTATGAATGACTCCAGATTTTCGGGTCTCGGTCGGGTTCGGGTTCGGGTGAGTCGGGTCGGGTCAGATTTTGCCAGCTCTAGTGATGACAGATAATGAGTCCATGTTAGAAGCCATGTTTCGAACTGGTTTCTATCCTGCCTAGACATAAAGCAATGAGATAATTGGGTTCTTAAAGCTTTATAGGCAGAGTGATCAATTGAGAGTTATACCATAGATCAAGAGAGTTAGGTTGGAACCTTCTCTCTACATGGTTAGATTGTGTTCAATCAGACCAATGAATGGGTACAAAAGCTTGTATCCGTTTAAAAGTTAACCTAGATTGCAATGTTTTTCCCAGTGGAAGGACTTCTTGAAATTCGTTTTCTAGAAAAGTTTCTGCTAAGGTTTTGAGAAAGACTCTAGTCTTGTACTCACACCTATGTCAGCATTGAAACACGCATCTAGATGACAATGATGAAATGTTTTGTACTTTGTGTTCAAAATATGAATTATTGTAAGTATGTCATATTGGAAAGTTTAACTTTCTGATGTTGCAGATGACACACTGATAGCCAACTATGTTGTGATTCTAGCATGACAACTTTGATACAATTGTCAGGTGAATCTGTTACATAGAAATTGGGTAGTTGTCCATGAGGTTGTTTCGTATAATCTCAGGCATGTCATTCTCATATATGGAAATGTATAAATGGACTTATATAGGATGTGGATTAAGTGAGGAACACTTGAGAAACTGAGTGCAATCTCGCATTCTGTTGTATGCTGAGATGAGACAAGCGAACATGTGTTTGTTTACAAACTGATTCGAGTCTTATGCAATGAACACGGTAAATGATTGCAAAAGCACTTGTAGACTGTGTATTGTGTTATGGTGGATGATGTCTATGTCCATGTTGGAACATAGATATGGATCTTAGTGATCTAAGGGAGGAGACAATGATGTATGTATCAACATCAGTCTGTAGGTCTTATCTCTAAGGAGAAGAGACGCTGTCTTGCAAGAAACTGCCTTGCTTGTCCTTCCACCACGGAAGTTGAGGTTCTTACATCATCAGTAGCTTCCGAGGAGATTATGAAAAAAAGATTCTCCTGAAAACACAAAATTCGGTTGTGGCGAAATATGGCGAGCGGATGTCATGACTATGGGTTATGACTGACCATTTTTTTCAATACCAGGATTTCCAAAGGATGTTGGAGATCAAATGATATTTAGATCAAATCCTGTCTAGTCAGAGAGACGTTGTTCAAGAACAACGTTGTCATAATATGTTTGACTCTTGATGGTTATGCGAGCCACCTCTCTGATGTGAGTTTTTAGCAAGTGGGAGACTTTGGTCTTAACTAATATGCTGTGCCATTGACATGGTGAAAACTGGTGATGTAAATATGAAATATGTTACATGTCACTGAGCCATATTTTGTTCTCTCACACGAACAAACGTTCCTATAAGTGTTCATCACTATAGGTGTAAGGTATCTCAGTGATCTATGTCCATGTTGGAACATAGATATGGATCTTAGTGATCTAAGGGATGAGACACTGATGTATGTATCAACATCAGTCCGTAGGTCTTATCTCTAAGGAGAAGAGACGTTGTCTAGCAAAAAACTGTCTTGCTTGTCCTTCCACCACGGAAGCTGAGATTCTTACATCATCAGTAGCTTCCGAGGAGATTATGAAAAAAAGATTCTCTTGAAAGCACAAAATTTGGTTGTGGAGAATATGGCGAGCGGATGTCATGACTATGGGTTATGACTGACCATTTTTTTCAATACCAGGATTTCCAAAGGATGTTGGAGATCAAATGATATTTAGATCAAATCCTGTTTAGTCAGAGAGACGTTGTTCAAGAACAACGTTGTCATAATATGTTTGACTCTTGATGGTTATGCGAGCCACCTCTCTGATGTGAGTTTTTAGCAAGTGGGAGACTTTGGTCTTAACTCATATGTTGTGCCATTGACATGGTGAAAACTGGTGATGTAAATATGAAATATGTTACATGTCACTGAGCCATAGTTTGTTCTCTCACACGAACAAACGTTCCTATAAGTGTTTGTCACTATAGGTGTAAGGTATCTCAATTTTTATGAGAACAGAATGAGATAATAACCGCCTTGACTATCTTTGGATGTCAGGATGAAGTCTCTCCGGTTGGGAAAGACTAAATGGGTAATTTATAGTAAGTCATTTATATGACTCGTAACTATGCTCATGCGCCCATTGGTTCAGAAAAGCAAGGTGTTGTAGGGTAAAATGGTTCTCAAGTCTACGTGACTACGAGATGAACATCTTTGTAGGGTAATTTATAGAAAGTCATTTATATGACTCGTAACTATGCTCATGCGCTCCATGTAGCACACTGTCATACTAGTGTGTGCTAGTCGACCCTATGAGGTGATAGATTGGTCCCATCTCTATCACTGTGTGAGCTAAGATATGTACACATGGCAACCCTTAGTGACTAACGGCTTGGGTTACTGATTGTGGTGGTGATGTGCTACTTTGGTTGTGTTCCGATGGCCATGAGTGATGCGGTCTAAGTGGGGAACTTCTGGGAAAGTGGTCATCATTTACATGAATGTAATGCCAAAGCGAAAGGAATGTATTATGAGTAATCGTTGACAAAAATGGGATTTGTTGGATCCGACAGTTACGTACTGTTGTGAATCGCCATTACAGTTGAACAAAACTGAGAGGGATCCAGTTTTGTGTATCAACTAATCTAATGAAAGATAATCCTAGGGATGCAGCAATACTTTTCAACTAACGTTGTGACCTAGTCCCTAGCGGGATTTTTATGCAGATAGTATTGTCGGGTCGCACGTCCTATACACGATGAAGGTTCGATAATATAAAACTAAGTAATATAGAAATACTCTAGAAGGGGGGTTGAATAGAGTATGTCGGTTTTTCGCAGATAGTCTCAAGACTTTTGAAGCTCGTGCAAAACCCTTTGAGATTGGACTTGGTCTTTTCTCTGAAAACCGAGAAGCTTCTCTCCTATACAATTGCAATCTAGTCAACTCACGTTCCCTTGGAGTCCTAGACCAATCTAGAAGAGCCCCACCTCTCTCAGCTATCTAGTACAATCCTCTTACTCTCGAGAATCAATAGCCTAGTGCCCACTTCCTGAGTTATAAATTCTCGAGTATAACACTCTCTCATAATATATCCTATAAGCTCACTGTGTATCTCTCAAATGCTTTGAAACAAAATATAAGACTCTTAAGAACAAGCAGAGAGAACACGCTGAAGAGAGATCGTAAACTTGAGGGCTGATTGTGCAATGATATTCGTGAATGTGCGTTCATCCTCTCTCTCTTCTTCATCTCCTTTATATAGTGAAGATCATCGGCGCCACTTAAGGAAGGAATCTTCTCCAACGCTTGGCTGATCATGGCTATCTTCGAGATCTTCTATACTTGGAAACTTTTGAAGTCATGATCTTTGATTGTGTCCTTCTTCACTTTACGACTTTGGAAGGAGATAATATTCGAAAAGCTTCCTGAAATGTTAGAATATAATATCTGGAAGCATATAATAATATATAATAATATTCGGACATAATATAATAAAGTACAGGTTTTGTGTTTCATCAACACAGTTGTAGCTTCAAGACCTTTGACACAAACTGTCTGTCAAAGCCTTTGAAACTAATTCCGATTTTCATCAAAGGGAGTGGAGTTATCACACGACAAGTATAGGATTGAGTTTTGGAGGAACATAATCTTTTGTGTGAGTGGAAGATGTTAGAATTATTTTATAATTCGGACATTATTTTATATATACGCCCAAAAGATATAAAAGCCTCATTTACGTAATTGGGTAAGTAATTCTTATTCGTTAAGAATTAACTAATATTAGTATAAATAATATATATTCGTTATATATTTATTTATCTAATAAATAAAAGAGATAAATAGGAGAGACTCCTCTCTCCTGATCTCTAACCCTAGAGAGTCTGTTCGTCAAACGTTCTCTTAGGAAAAGAAATCCCACATAGAAATCTCCTCCGTGAAGAGAGTCTCTTTCCTCTCCAATGCTCTCCTATGGTATGTGTAGGCTGTGAATCGTAGGTTCTCTACTGCTCCCGAATCTTTAACGAGATTTAGGGCTATGGAGATATATTCGGTGATCCAATTCGAAGGCAAGACGATCTTGATTCCGCTTCCGCTATTCGAGGTAATCCGTTTATCCCTCAAATTCTAACATCATGGATTCGGGCAATGTTAAGTGTTAACTCTCAATGCTAGTCGAAAAAACCCTTCCCCCACAAAAACGCTCTGTTTATGGCGAACCCTAGCTGCCCACCAGCCACCGTCTTCGTCCTCGCCAATCCAGCCCATAGGAGCCCGAACTCCGCCGCTTCCCAGCACAACCATCTCTCCCAATATAGGATTGGAAAAACCACAAAGCAATTTCACATATTGCATCTTAATTTCCCCCAAATCAAATACCTGAAAACTTTCGTTTGTCAGACGGGGAACTTGCAATGGAGGGGAAAACCCCAATTCGAGATCTGGTTTTGGAAAATCAAAAGTTATTCTAAAAAGAGATGGAGTTAAAGGCTCGTTCGGGGCAACCTTAGTTTGGTTCGGTTGTGGTGTCTCCGTCGTCAAGTTTGGGCTTGGCGTCGGCTCAAATTTAGCAAGAAGCTTGTTGGCGCTTCTGTGAGGTCAGGTGTTTGTCGTCTCATCGACCTATACACAATGAACTCCTCAATCCAGGTATTATCCAACCTATCCGACTCTACCGTCACGTGTTTTGGCTACGATCGCCTCTATTTGGGTACAACTGAATTGGCTTACTCTGTACACAATACTTAGTATTTTTCCTTTATGTACTGTCATCCATGAATCCTCGCTTCGTCTTGATATTGCTGAACGTGCTCTCTCTTTGCCGAGGATTGATTGCCTCCCTCCCTCTCAAAATACGACTAACTGCTGCTGCTTCTTATGGCTCACAAGCCTTGAATAACTTTTATCAAATTGTTCATAAGCCTTGCAAGGCACAATACTTACATCAATACTTAAGTCTTTGTCCATATTGCTACTATTTGGATTCTCTCTGCTGCTGTGTTGCCTCTTTGTGCAGGTCGGCTCCACCAGGCATTGGTCTCTGTTGTGGAGTACTGCTTCAATGTGCCGATGCTGTCCAAGCTGCGACTTGGGTGCTGGGCACTGCCAATTCTGCTAGTGTTCACAAAATATATACATCTACATGTAAAGGCTCACAAGCCTTGATAAATCCTTACCTAATTTTTTATATGCCTCGCAAGGCCAAATTTGTACACCAACATTTTAGCACTAAATTATATCAATGTCTACACAAAATGTTTACTCTTTGCTGCATCAACACAATTCCTCGGCTTCCTTTGCCTCACAAGGGCGCTACACTTACCAATGTCTTCACCAGCCCTCTTTTGATGCTACAACATTTGGACTGTTACAACAGTTATTTCACATCTGTTTACTACTCTGTTCGTGATTTGTGTCTTTCTTATGACCTTTATCGGTATAGATGTCTGTTGCATGTTTTTCGTTGTGGTTGCTGGGCCTCGGTTGTGTGCAATATGTTCTTCACCTTGGCTTCGCGAACCTCACCGATGATATGGTGTGTTTACTCATTGTTCTCGAATACTGACTGCCACAGTTGGCCCTTTTTACCACTAAATGGTTACACAATCGCCTATTGGCCTTACCAACCTTCACATCACACATTTTCCAGTGTGGTTTCTTTTGTATCTTCTTTCCAACTGATATATTATTATACCAGAGAAAACATTTGGGAACACAATCCCACACTTAAAATTGCTAATTTCCTAAACTTTGGCCGGGTGTGCTACTGTATGAATTCCCCAATTCGTGTTTGTTTATATGTAATTTGTGTTGTAAACGGTGCTTCGATCCATCTTCATGGTATCTATTACAAGGAAATCCCCTATCTTTTCACCAACCAACATATGTGGTCCTTACCGAACATCTTCTCTTCTCACAAAGGTTTAACTACAATAAAAATGGGGTTAGTAATATATGAGTTTCAACTCCAAATCGAAAATAGACTCTTACAAAACATGAACATTGGTCTGGTTGTGTTTTCTGAAACTCGTAACTACCATTTGGATAATCACCGACTTAAATTAGTACAAACGGATCGTCAAAAGCGGTTTCTATGAATATATGTTCTTGGAACTCCCTAGGTATCCAGAGCCGTAACTTCTGGACAAATGTCGATATTTTTTGTAAAAACAATAATATCAATGTTCTGGCACTGCTAGAAACCAAGACAAATAAAGTTCCTCGTGAATGTGTCTGGCGGAAATGTGGATTCACAAACATCGCTTTTGACCCGGCCTTGGGTTTTTCTGGTGGTATTTGCTTACTTTGGAAGGATATCCCTTCCTCCCAAGGTTCTATATATAGAACTCATTTCAGTTCACCACCGTTTCATCCATTTCAATTATTCGGACTATGTCACACATCGTAGTGTTGCTTTCCTAGCAGTTTATGCCCCACCAGACGAACGACGAAAATCAACCTTTTGGGAATCTATCTCTCTATACATTCAAACGTTACTCATTCCGTTCTGTATCATGGGGGACCTAAACGAAATTAGTGCCCTAGCGAACAAACTAGGAGGGGTCTATCCTTCCACTGCGAGATTCAATAGCTTAAATGACTTAAAGAGTAACCTCTCCTTGCTCGATGTAGCATCGTATGGTGGTCAGTTTACCTGGAAACGTAAATATAACGGTGTAGTTACCTGCAGATAGCATGCATTTAGGTAGGCATAATAGGTTGCATTTAACTTAGTTATGATCCATATCATGCACGAATTAAGTACAATTTGCATATTTGCTCTCTATGTTGGTAGAGTTGGAATCTACGAACTTTTATTGATTATTATAGGTAATCGTGGATCCGATGATGAGACATGGGTTGATAACGCATTGGATGATGATTTTTAGTCGATCGTGGAAGCTTACATGAAGATCTAAAGATGTCCCGAGAAGAAGAAGTGCGCCTAAACGAAGAACAAGTCTGCAAAAGTTGTCGCCAGACATGCTGAACTTGTTTTGCACTTTCTGGAGGCCTCGGTTATCCGATTGACTATTATGACCATGCGTTAGAAAGCTCTTTTAGACAGCTACAACTTTCCTGTTGACGTCAAGAGCTAATTCGACCTGCATTTTTCATGAAAGACTGATGCAGCGGGCACCGCCATATGCTGCGGCCGCGACCACCGCATGTTTCTGCAGCGGGACTGGAGGAAGCCGCGTGCAGCGGCCACGGCATTTTCCGCGGCCGCCGCATCTGTCACCGGAGCGCCGCATGTTATTTTCTTTGAAACCCTATTATCTTTGTCTTTTGGCCGACTCTTTGGGGGCACGAAATTGAGAGAGGGCTTAGCCCTAGGTTTCCATTCATTCATTAGATTAGGATTCAAGGCGATTTTAGTTGGAGATTGAGAGCGATGTTCGCCATGGGCGGCTAAACTCTCTTCGTTATATTTGAAATTTGAAGCTTTGTTTGGATTAAGTTGTGAGTTTCTGAATCTTGTTCCTTATTTCCTATATTGAATGTTTCAACTTCTTTGTGCTTGAATGTTTGATTGTTTTGTTCTATCCTGCCTGATCAACTTGGTAGAATTAATTCAATTGCTAGAGTTTTGTAGATTCCTGGTTGCGAACCTTAACCCAAGTAGCAAACTTGTTCCTTTAGGGCTGGTTGAACTAATTGAATGAGTAGAAAGCTGAATGTGTTGGTAAATCCCTCTTTAGGGACTGCAAATACCTTGGTTAATCTCTGAACTTAAAGCTATCAATTGGGTTAAATCCTTCTTTAGGGACTGTTCGATTGATAAGGGTTTCTAGGACTGGTTGGACTAGTAACTATATTAGGTCGGGACAAGGGCATTCATAGGAAACTTGAAAGGACTAGAGGAAGTTACAATATCAATTCAACCAAATAAAGTGGATAATTGTAGGTAGAGCGATTCTCTCTAAATTATTTTGCATCAATTTGTTTTTATTTTACTTTGTTTTCTTTTCAATCTCAATCAACCAAAACCACCCTTTCTACTAATTGGTAAATACACATTGCTGAGAAATACTCGATTCTCTGTGGGATCGACCTCTTACTTACTTGATATACTAGTTTGTAGGTTTGAGTTTTATTTTGTTACGGTTTACACGACTAAAAACCGTCCATCACCTGCCTAGAAAGGTTGGATCGTCTACTGATCCATTCAGACGTACTGACTATGTTTGATTCACTTCGAACTCAGATTCATCTATTCATAAGATCTAATCATGCACCGATTTCCACTGATTTCCATCATAATATCCAGCCAAAAAATAGACCGTTCAAATTTGAACTAGCTTGGGCTTCCAGAGCCGATTACAGAAATTTGGTTTCTCAAGCTTTGCGTTTGGACTCACAGGGTTCACTTATGTTCAAACTAGTACAAAAAGCAAAGTTACTGAAGAAGCTTTCCAAAGCTTGGCATAAAAAGATTTTTCGCAATATTAACAACCAAACTCAGGTCACTGACCAAAAGCTACTTCAATTACAAACTTCATTAATTACCAATTATAATACAAAGGATATTCAAATTCTTAAGCAACTGCTAAACAAGAGAGAACGTATGTTGAATTTCCACCGACGTTGCTGGAGCCAGAGGGCCAAAGTAAAACATGCCAAATTGAATGACTCCAACTCCGGCTACTTTCACAAGATAGCTAAGACCAAATGAGGCCGGAAACTGATCAAGTCTATTTCACTTCCAAATGGTGAGTTGTCGGCGGACTTTCATATTATTCAACAAGAGTTTGTAAAAGATTTCGAACCACGGTTCGGGTCAGCTTCAGGGGTGGGTCTAATATGCCCTTAGACTTAGCGGTTATCCTGCCCTTGGTATCTCAAGCAGACAATGCAATGCTCTCAGCTCCCGTGACCAACAATGAGATTAAAGCAGCAGTTTTTTCTATGAGCCTAGATAAGGCTCCAGGCCCAGATGGTTTCTCGGCTGGTTTCTACCAAAAGTTTTGGCCAACAGTGGGCCCTTCTGTAGTGAAGGCAGTAAAGGCATTTTTTACCAGTGGCAGACTCTTACGACAGATCAATCATACATTTATTACCTTACTACCAAAATGTGATGATCCCTCTTCGGTCAACCATTACAGGCCCATCAGTTTGTGCTCTACGATCTACAAAATTATAGCAAAAGTTATTTCTGCTAGGCTAACCAAGATTTTCGACAAACTCATTCACCCACTTCAGGGAGCTTTTACAAAAGGGAGATCAATTCAGGATAATATCATTATTGCTCATGAAGCTTTGCACTCTTTTAGGCTTAAGAAAGGCCAAACGAGGATGGTTGCTTTGAAGTTGGATATGGAAAAGGCCTACGACTGTATTGAGTGGCCTTTTCTATTCCAAGTTTTAGCCAAGTTTGGGTTTAACGAACTTTTCATCAGCCGCATCAAGGAATATGTTTCAACGGTTTCTTACTCGGTATTAGTCAACGATGAACCGACCACAGTTATTGAACCGTCTAGGGGGATCAAATAGGGAGATCCTCTATCTTCATTCCTCTTTATCTTAGATTTTGAAGTACTTGCTCGTACTCTGCATCACCATGGGCAAGTGAATTCGGACCTTGGTATCTCTTTCGGCCGACCGGTTGTTAAGGTTCATTTTCTAGCTTTTGCAGATGATATTCTTATCTTCTGTAAAGCTTCACATTCGGCTTGCACCTCTCTGTTGTCCATTTTAGAGCGATACTGCCTCATCTCAGGCCAAAAGGTCAATTTGCATAAATCCAGTTTCCAAGCATCACCCAATACGTCTGCAACAGCTATTACGGCTACAATCGTTGTGCTTGGTATTTCGCAAGCGAATAATTTCGATAAATATCTGGGTTGTCCCATAGTAAATGGTAAAAATAATAGGGATACCATCGATGATGTCGTCCTCAAGACAAAACAACAACTGACAAAATGGAAAGCTTCGAACCTTTCTGTAGAAGGACGAAGGGTCCTTATCAAAGCAAATCCTAGTGCGAAACCGATTTTTCTAATGCAAGCTTTCTTACTTCCATCATATATTCTTCATGAGCTTGACAAAGTTTATAGACAGTTATTTTGGAACAAAAGTACTAAAGCTGCTCCGCTTATTAGTTGGGATAAAATCTGCTCAGATACAATGAAAGGGGGTCTTGGTATCCACAAAGCTGAGTATATGAAGATAGCACTGGAAATGAAGCTTCTATGGAAGATTATTTCTGAACCAGACAACATTTGGGTTCGCGTAGTCTCACATAAATATCTTAAAGGACACGATCTGCTCAGCTACCAGAAAAAGGGTCTTTCATCTTGGTAGTGGAATCGTCTTATGTCTATCAGACCTAAGTTCCAGCAGGCCCTTCAGTGGAGTTTTGGAAATGGCCAGACCATTGACTTCTGGTCTCATAATGGGGCCTTCTTAAAACCATTGGAATCCAGAATATTGCAACCTATATCGGAACCCCTAACGGGTATAAAGGTATCTCATTTCATCAACACGGAAGGTCAGTGGAACATACCATTAATAACCACCTCTTTAACAAATATTTTGTCTAAAGAAGATATCGACTTAATAATGAGCATCACTTTGCCTAATAATCCAATGACAGATCGTATCTATTGGGGTCCAAGCAATAATGGCTGGTTTTCAACCAGCTCTACAAACTCCTTATTATCAGAACATGTTGGGTCGACCACTTTTGACTGTGGTTGGATTTGGGATCTGGACGTGCCTCCTAAAGTACATCATTTCCTTTGGAAAATCTCTCGTGATGGTCTTCCAACCACTCTCAGATTACAAAAATCGCATGTGGTCGTGCCGTCTTGTTGTGCCTTCTGTGCTAACTCTAGTAAATCGGTGGCTCACCTTTTCTTTGAGTGCCCTGTGGCGACCAACCTTTTACAAGCATTACATATCCGAATTCCGAGGGCTCTTGTGGCGAGTGTCGGAGTGGGTGAAGTGCTTCCACTTACCGATATCAAACAGGCAATTTGTACCAAATCTTTTATTGATCTAGCCTCAGTTTGGTGGGCCTTGTGGTTCTTCAGAAACCAATTAGTGTTTAACCACACCAACAAAGTAACTATAAACGAAATAATTCTGCTCTATACTACAAGTACTCATTGCTGGAAACAAACAAAGAAACTGGAGGACGATCTCCCCATTACTACTACTTCTGGTCGAGGTGGTAATTGTCGTTCTATTCGTCCGAGCGCTCGTTTGGTTGATCATGCCGCCCATACTCAGCAATGCTCAGGGAAGTGTGAAAAGCCTCCTACAAATTGTTACAAACTAAATTTCGACGGATCAGTTATGTCGGGCGGATCGGCGTCTTATGGATTTGTCATCCGAGACTCTAAGGGTGTGGTGGTCGCTTTACATCGAGCTATTTGCAATAATGTCTTCGTTGTATTTGCTGAAAACCTTGGCCTCAAAATGGGTATTTTATGCGCTAAGGAATTGCAGATCTTAAACCTTCATATCGAAGGGGACAACTTACTGGTTATAAAGGCTTTACTAGGGAATTGGAAATTCCCCTGGACTATCGAGCTGCTACAATCGGATATTTTGTTAGATATTTCGTCATTTTCTTATGTTGCTATTCGTCATATTTTCAGGGAATCAAATGTCGTGGCTGACTATCTTGCTCGTAGTGCCCATGCATTCCCTGCCGACGATTGTTGTGAGGATGATCTAGAACAGCTTGTTCTAGTCCGGAAGGATGCGCTAGGAAGGGCTTCTGCTGCGGCGACCCGACCTAATCTTTATTCAGCGTCAAAAAAAAAATTCAGGTTTTCATTGTCTAATAGGATGCATACAGTTATATGCTGCGCAGGGCCGTGCCGATCATTTTGAGGGCCCTGTTCAAAATAAAATTGAATATATTAATTAATTATTATATATTTTTTCTAAATTTATAATTATTTATATTTAATTAAAACAATGCTCTATTTATAAAATTTTAGATTAAATTTATCGATTTTTTTAAGAATAAGATGGTCATTAATTGTTTATAGACACTTTTTTTACCTAAAGAGGATTTGGGTGGTTCTTAAAAGTACATACATATGTATAGTTTTGTGTATTTTTCTTTACTTTGCTTTTTACCGTTTAAAAATTCAATTAATTTCATCAAGTGGTGTAAGTTAAAAAGTATTATTGTACAGGAAAATAACCCCGGGTTTATTTAGAGAATTATTTATCTTCATGAGAAAAATACACTCACAATAAATTTTAAAATTTAAAGATAAAAACTATTTTAATTCACATTATGGGTTTGTTTGGATTCCAAATCAATTATGTTTATAAAGATAAACACTTTGATTAACACAATTTATAATGTATTTAAAACAACATAAATTTAAAATAAAATACTTTGTAACATACATTATTTAATTATATTAAGCTTAAAATATAATTATGAACTTTACATAATAGTCCAAATGAGGTTAACACAACTTATATGGTATTTAAATTAAAATTCAAATTATTTTAAACACACTATAAATAATAATAAATAAATACTTTCAAATTGTTTGGAATCATATAAAGAACAAAAAAATATACCAATTAAAAATTACTAGGCCAGATAAAAAATAAAAGTCCCCATTGGGCTCTTGGTTTCGGATAGTGTATGAAAAATAAAGATAAAAGAACACAAAATTCAACTTTGTGGGCTGAGGGGAGTTGAACTTGGGATCAAAAGGTGCACGCGTGTAGTTAAAACCACTGTGATATTGTAAAGGCTCGGATTTTCAAATCCTAATTTTTCACAAAAAGAGAATTAAAAATGAAATTTAATCAGTTTTAAAACTCGTTTAGCGGATTCCGACCGAAATATAAAATTTGACAAATAATTTCCATCCTTTTTCCTCGAAAATTCAAAATAATTATCGATTAGCGATATTCTTGTCGATTTTAAAAATCTAATTGATCGAGAGAGCGAGAGTCGGAGAAACTAACATCTGGGAACTAATTGCGGGATTCCAAAATTCGCGTATTTGAGATTTATTTTCGGATATTAGTTTAACCATTTCAACACTCATCCTCACCCACCATGCCTACAAATGGAACCATCCCCTTCACCATTCCCTCACCATCACCATCACTCATCGTCAATCACCTCCTCACCATCACTCCCGCTCTCTCTTATTGTTCAACAACACAACACCACTTCATCTTCAACATCACCTAAAACCATCACCGTCACCTTCTCGTTTCTCTTCTCCGATCACCACCACTAATCCCCTTTTATCTTCGACCCCTCCTCGGAGTCACCAGAGCAGCCGCAACATCCCTTGGGGCCACCAGAAGCAACGAAGCTACCACCGGAGCCGCCACGAGAGCCACCGCAGCCCCACTCCCTTCTAAACCCTGTTCGATCGCGAGCCAAGTTCCGGTAAGCGATTCTTTTCCATCTTCGATTGAAACCACTCTCGGACTTTACCATCACACTCACCCATGTCCCACGCAGGTCCGACGGGCCATCGCAAGCCACCGACGACGCCCAGAACTCTGATCGAGAGCTCCGAAGTCGCGAAATCCCTCGGTAAGCTCCCACCTTTTCCTTCCTCTGTTTCAATTCGATTCTGATTGGGGTCGGGCTGTGGGCGAGTGTGAGTGTTTGTGAGCTGAGTGCGGGACGTGGTGTCGGATCGTGAGCCCCGGCGAGAGCTCCGACGTACGTAGTCGAGCAACGAGAGCGATGAGCAGATCGCGGGTGAGCCGAGGCGAGGCGAGCGAGGGGCGAGTGGTGGGTGACTGCGAGCAAGGGAGAGCTCCGGCGAGCTTGAACTCCGGCGAGGACGGGTGGCGGCCATGGCACCTCCGGACGCGAGCGAGGAAGCACAGGAGGCGGGATCTTCCATTTGATTTTGGAGGAAGAAGACTCTCGTGGGTCCTACCTCCCTTATTTATATATACTATATTAATTGTTTGATTAACCGGTTGGGTTTAGGTGGGTTCGGTTCGGTTCGGTTCGGGTTATCCTTTTATTTATTTAACTAATTAAAGGAATTAAAAGTATTATATATATACAATATTATTTGAGGTCTTAAGAGATAAAATATTATTTCGGGAGATTTATAAAGGATTGGTTTTATCGAATACAAACGGGTTGGAATTATTTCATAAAGGGTTTAGAAATACTTTATAAGGGTGTTTTATTTAATGGTGTTTTAAAATATTACATAAAATCACTGGGATTTAGAAATAAATTATTAAGACTCGTCGATTTAAAAAGAGAATTTGGAAAAGAATTTCAAGGTCGGAAAATGATTTAATAAATAATAGAAAAAGGGAATTTTGCTAACATTTTCAAGGGTCGGGATTCTAACGCAGATTTGGCACAGATTTGAATCTAAACTTGGGAATAAGACTTATTCGATGATTAACTAGCATGATAATATGAGTGTTTGACTAACGACATGATATGTGTGACTAATAGCATGACTTGCGGTGATTTACTATATGAGATTAAATGTTAGATATTATGATGTTGATATATATATGTATGTCAAGTGTGAGTATGAAACGGTAATATGTGAAATTGGCTAAGTATGATATGGAGGTTGTCATGAGCTGATAAGGATGATGTTATGATCGAATTGAGAAAGATGTTAATTTATGAGATATGATGAGACAATATGAGAATTGAAGATGAGATGATAATGTTAATAATGACAATATGGTTGAGTTATCATATGTGTGTATCTTACATGTTTCATATGTGACTTGTGTGCTTTGTGTAAATTAGACTTAGACTTATTATGTTATTTATGGGATTACTAGGTGATCTCTGATATGTTGGATTGCTTGCCATTGCTGATCATTGTTTGGATTCTGCGCTTATCCAGGTAAGTTCTTTGAACTTACTCATGATGGGCGCTCTATGCACTGAGTGTTATATAGTAGGCTAGTGTCCATGCACCATACGACCTAGAATCACGCTTAGGAGCTAAAATGGAAATCATATGATTGCTATATGTCCTTGCAAGAGAACGGCCGTTATCTGTGAAGTAACTAGAGTCTTTGCTAGGGTCATAGGACGACCCAGTCCCATCGAGTCCCGTCCTGAGTCAATCGAGTCATGGAAGTTCCTTTACTTATATTATGAGCATGATTGTGAAAGCTGCATGCGGGCTTTATTATTTCTTATGGGGCGGGTTGGGCATGCGTGCCGCCCGATTATTATGGAATGCATTCACGAGCTGGCCAGTTTTCGCCCTATCGGAAGGGGGTGGAGGTAGGAGAGGGACATGCTACTTGGCATTCGGTGTGGATCCATTTATCGCTTCCTGCATTATATTAAACTGTCAGTATATATATGTGATTTAATTTCCGCACTGCATTACACATTTCATCTTAGGGGTAGGATGCTTATTATATGCCTCTTAGAGTGTGGTTACACACGCGCATGAGTGACCTGATGATTGACCCAGATCCCCCTCTTTTTTTTTATATTCAGGTACTCGTTTCACTCCTTGATTTCGTGTTGTTATGACAGGGTCCATTCATATGGCGGAGAGTGAGTGTTGAACTATGACTTCACCAGATTTACACTTTTTGGGATTTCTTCCTACTTATACTCTGTTTGACCCGGCCTTGCCGCGGAACTGGTTGTATTGTTTTCAACACTTATGTCCTTTGCATGATAAAATGTTTTCCGAGTTGTAGACTTAGGACAGGTACAGGGGTTTACCCCGGGGTCTCCAACGGACTTTCAGGATTTGGGTGCGAAATCTCGCTTTAAACTACAAATCTTCGATTTCAAACCTTCAACCTGTACTCGGAGCGCAAGATCCTAACGAGGGGTTTTATCCCTCGAAACGTAACTCGGGAATCATAATCCTGGGCCGTTACAGCTATTACCAGTCTTTTGTCCATTTAGAGAAATAAATATTTTTATAATTAAATACTGGGTATACCGAGATTTATTGGGCCCTAAAAATTTGGGGGCCCTGTTCCAACGACCCACCTGAACATGCTTAGGCACGGGCCTGATGCTGCGCATTGGTCAAGTGAATTTGGTATGAATTGATTTTTGTAGAATACTAGAAGCTTATTTTCAATGAGTGTTGGGTCCTGCTATCCTCTCGCTAGTCCGGTGCTCAAATGCCAAGACTTTTTTAATTTTAGAACTTGAAAATCCATTTCTAACTTATCTTTGGGGATGGTATTAAGGGTCTATGATACCTCAAAACTCCATTTTATAGCGGTTTCACGTTTCTGCATATGAAGAAACTTTGAAACTCCGGGGAAACGCCTCAGAAACGTTTTTTAGAGGTCAGAAACATTGACCATTTCATTGACTAAATAAGTCAGAAACTTTGACCGTTTCCGTTTGATCAGAAACGTTTATGACTTGTCAAATGACGTTTCCGCTAATTTTATAGTTAAAAAAACCTAAATCACTTTTTCCCTTCCTCCCGTCTGAAACTTCCGTTTTCCTCTATCCTTGCCGCCTCCTTCTCCTCCATTTTCAGTCCTCCCTCATCTCTTCCCTTCCGGCAACCCTCTTCTCCCTTCCGGCGACCCTAGCCGCCTCTCTCTGTGCTCGATGTTCTCGCTCGCAGCCTCGCTGGGTTGCTCTTCTCTGGTTCTTTGCTCAGCGGCACTAGCAGCAACGCAACCTCTCGGCCCTCTCCTGGTAAACTCTCACATGTTAAACTTTCTCTTCATGAGCCGGAACTTGAGGAAGCGTTAGGTAAGTAGAAGATTGATGTTGGATTGATTACTTTGTGTTGTTCTTGATTATATTTAAAAAAAAAAAAGTTACTTTCTTTTGTTGGTTTGCAAGACATTTACGCCATAATATATTTGACATGTTTTTATTAGTTTATGTTAAGAAGTAAGGACATTGTTTATCACGGTATTGAACATTTCAATTTGTAGCCTTAATGATGCATTTTATATATATCACTTAATTTCTGATATGTTTATTGCTCTTATTTAGACCTTTAAATAAACATATAATTCATGTTGTTGTCTCCTCGGTGTTTCTGTTTCCTACAAAATTGGGATTGTCGTTTCCTCGTTTCCATTTTCCTTCTTGTTTCCATTTCTGTTTCCGAAGTTGACAATCTATGTAATATTGTTGTTAATGTTCCAGTAGGTGATGTAGGTCCCGGGTTAGGGAACCTGGAATCTTGTCAAACTATTTACAAGACCCAATTGCACTAAAAGGGTCAGGTTCGATCACAGGGAAGATTATTTAGTCTAATTAGATTTATTAAAACCTAAACAGAGTGATTGTGCAATCACAAGTCCTCCAATGGTTTCCAAAAATCCTCACAACAAACCATGCCTTCTCCTCCTCGACCATTGTCCAGTATCCTTTGAAATTCGAATGGATAACCATTACAAAGCAAAACCCTTTAAATTTGAAAAAATATGAATGATTAGACAAGACTATAGAAACATTGTAAAACATGCTTGGACAGCAAATGCAATGGATCTCACATGTTCACCCTTGTGCATAAAACAAAATCACTTAAGAGACTATCAATATATAGAGTGGAACAAAAAGTCATTCGGAAAGAAGTAGAAGAAAAATTAGTACAACTCCAAAAGCACTACATTACGGATGAACAAGCAAAGTGACGGAGGGAAAGTCGTTGATTCACCTCGCCAAAAATAAATCCCAAACAAACAAACTAGTATAGTATGCAAGTAAGGGGTCGAACCCTAGAGAATCAAGTATTTCTAAATATTGTGTATTTATCAATATAAAAAGATAATATTTTTATGAATGAAAATAAAAGAAAATAATATTGACAAAAGCAAATAAAGGATAAAAGAAAAGCGTTTCCACCTACAAGTTCTCGACTTTGGTTGGTTTTATTGATCTTCGAATCCTTTTCAAGTTATTATCTTTTCCTACGAATTCCTCTCGTCTTGGTTTAAGTAGATTAAAAGTCCTACGAGTCCAATTAATCCCTTACACCTCAATGCAACCTTAACACGGTCAAGATTTAACAAAGAGATAGCAAATAGTCCCAAAAACTTGAGCATATAAATAACACCAATTAAACACGGTAAATCAATGTTTAAGATATATGTCAACTCCCTACATAATCATGCTTCAAACACGGAATCCACAATCTTATGCGTGCTACTACGGAAATAACACAAATACGAAAGTATTAAATCCTAGCATGAAATCAATATTATCAAGGTAGCTAATCAAGATAACATCAATAACATAATCAATATCACATAAAGAAGTTGAAAGAATTATAGAGGAAAAATAACTTAAATTAGAAACTCATAAGCCACCAACCAAGTCTCGAAAGTGTAGGCGGAAACTACAAAATTAGCCAAACATGGCTTACCTAAGCTTTCTTCTCTTCAATGGTGATTTCTCTACTTGGAATTAATTGAAACTTACCCTAGAACATCCTATTTATAAGCCTAATATCTTCCATAAATAAGGTAAAAGATAGATAAAAGATAAAAGCTTCCTAAACAAACTAGATAAAAGATAGAACTTTCATAATTTAACTCAGCGTCAGTTTCCGCTGGCAGCGAAAATTTCCGCTGGCAGCGAATGGCCTCAATCAAGCTCCTGTTGGATTTTCGCTACCACACTCGCTACCACACTCGCTGGCAGCGAATGCCCATGCCTTAGAAACTTTTCCAAGCCTCATCGGGTCCTTCCTTTCCGCTTCCGCGAGCTGCTCCTCCCGCTGCCGCGAGCTGCTCCTCCCGTTGCCGCGAGTTGCCGAGTCTCTGTCGCCCTGGTGATTCTCGCTGGCAGCGACTTTTTCCGCGGCAGCGAGTGGCTCGCTGCAGCTAGTCCAGTCGCTGGCAGCGAATGCTGCCTGGTCGGCCGGGCTGACTCGACTCGCTGGCAGCGAACTCCATTCGCTGGCAGCGAGACGTGCCGGCTCCTGGACATGCTCCGGATGACTCCACACACTGGCAGCGAGATCCCATCCGCTGGCAGCGAGATCCCATTCGCTGGCAGCGAGTTCTGCTCAGAACACCTTCCCGCACGATGTTGCTGACTTGATCCGCTGTAGCGGAAAGACATTCGCTGTCAGCGAAAATCCAACAGTACACCATCACGTAGATCTTCGAAAGAGCTTTCCAACGCATGCTCATATGCGTCGATCGGACATCCGAGGCCTCCGGAAAGTGCGTTACAAGTTCAGCTCGCCGGGCGGACAGCTTTCGCGACTCGCCCTCGTTTTTGCTCTTAGACCTCGATTTCGTTCTCCGTTGCTCCTTGGGTTGTTCCATTCTCTTCAGGACTTCTTCCTTAAGCTCTCCCAAGTCTCGCCTTAGCCTTACTTAGCTCCGTTCCTCGTGTTCTTTGCCTCGGATCTACGAATCTACATAAAACCATCGAAATAGCGTAGATTCCGAACTTTCCCACAAAATGAATGCTAATCTAATTAACACTAAAACATGATTATATAACAATGAAATGCAACTAAACTAACCTATAATGCCTATTGGAAACATGCCTTATCAAACTCCCCCACACTTAACCTTTTGCTTGTCCTCAAGCAATACAAAAATAAGAGCAAAACCATCATACCACAAATATGATCTTCAAGCACTAACCTTGTCAAAAGCAACATCAAAGTGGAGGAGCCATGAACATGAAAGCTAACATCCTAGCAAGTATATAAGTGATTCAAAGTAAAAGGCACATCTAGTCCAACCTCACCGGGATAATGTGTTTGCTCTCACTCTCATGTGTTTAGGCTTAAAAATGCAATCTCTCAACTCAATCCAAAATGCAAAAAGCTACATAGAAATTGACACATATATCACATATTCTCCACCGTGGATGCCATCACTTATAAGAAACATCAAGAGGTCTTTTATCAAGGTTGTAATGGGGCTTGGTAAGGAATTTAAGGTAGGAAATACTTAGGCTTGTGGTGCTAAAAATCCGGGAAAAAGGGATCCCTAAGAACAACCGGAAGAACATCAAAAACCAAATACTTCCAAAACCAAGATAACTCAAACTTTCACTCTTAAAACACTCAACAAAAGAACTTTCTCTCAACCATACATTTTTTTCAACTCTCACATACATAATGAAAATAAAAGGCTCTTTATTCATCTTTTTTTTCTTTTCTTTTCTTCTATTTCTTTTGACTTTTTTTCTTCTTCTTTTTTCATTTTTTTTTCTAGAGCCAAAAATACAATAATGCTCAATGTGAGGAATAAAACCAAAATTACATAATCATCCAAAACTTGTAACTTTCTCAACAATATTCTCTTTTCCACTCAAACAAATCAATCATTCACCAATTCTAATCCTAATTCCCGGATAGGGTAAGGCTTATCATCGGCTAAGGATAAATTTTGTGGTGCTTCAAAGAAAAGGCTAAGGCTCAAATTTGGCTACAAGCAAAGGATACATATGTAGGGTGGATATGGATAATAATATGGCTAAGAAAATCATGCCTCTATCATTTGAAACTCATAAGCAATAGACATATAAAATCGGCCTCAAATATAGATAACAATGTCAATCTCAAGAGGTAATTGCATAAGGAGAGTATAATGTCACACAAGAAAGCAAAAGGGAATAAATATGATGAAAATCCCTATAAGGCCAAAAATTCTCACTTGGACAAGTTTTTGTTGGATTTCAATAATGCCAAAACTATGAATCATACTTTCTCAATTGAACTAACATGCCATGCTCCCATAAAAATCATTTCAAGTATGTGACAAGGCTAGGCAATTCAATCATATTATGGAACATATATGGTAAAACTCATCAAAATAAAATAGAGGACAAACTAAGGCAAGATGGGTATTTGAAAAACACATATATGCAATGCATGCTCTTTTTGGATTTTTTTTTTCTCATGTTTTTTTCATTTTCTAATGCAATAAATTAACGAAAAAAATAAACATGAATGCATAACGGAAAAATAAATATGAATGGATGCATGGATCTATGAATGCAACCCTCCCCCACACTTAAATTCTTCATTGTCCTCAATGAAAATCAAAGACAAAAAATCATAAAAATATGAGAGAAAGAGGGTAAAGAATAACTCACATCATGGGAAAAGTTTCGATGGCGAAGATGATGAAGCTCGGAAGAAGAACGGTGAAGAACGACAACAACGAAGACGGACGAACTTGACGGACGAACCACGAGCACGGATGAATGAAGATGGCGAAGAATGAATAAGATTGGATGCGACGAAAACGGACGAAGACTAGGCATCACTGCTGGATTCGCTGGTAGCGAGTGTTGGTTCGCTGTCAGCGGATGAAATCAGCCCCTATGTCGTCTGAGCGGCTGGACTCGCTGGCAGCGAATCATGATTCGCTGGCAGCGAATTGAGCCTAGATTCTCTATTCTTCGATCTTGTTCACTTTTCCCTGCATTGTTAGCTCAAAATATCCAAAAGCATCTATCTACCATATAAAATAATTAGGAAATTTCTAATTTATTAAACAACCAAACTAATTAAATAACTAGGAATTGAAATAACTAATTTAGGAAAACTTACCTCGGGTTGCCTCCCAAGAAGTGTCCTTGTTTATCGTCATAGACTCGACGGTTTATTTGTTCGCGCATTCAAGACTCACTCGGACATTGCTAACGCCCTCTTTAACAAATCAATCTCCGGTGCACACCATCTAGGTAGGCGAGCACCACATATAAAGAAGCCGAAGTCAAATGATGTGATGTTGAAGAAGGTCTCCAACTTTTCATATGCCCGAGCGTGACTTCTCGCCGAGGGTATGTAGTACCACCAACACAGTTCCGCTGGTGGCTTGTTGAAGTAATGCTCCCAAGGATCTACATATTCACCAAAATCCACAAAAGTGTCAAAAATATCATTACCTTTCTCAAAAGCCACAGAAATCGGCTCTGGACTTGGTTCCTCAATAGGTGCATTGGGGATGATTTCTATTGGTGGAGTAGGTGCCAAAATACATGGTTCCTCAAGCGTGCACTCATGAGACTCCATGTCAAGGGGCATCGGGCTCTCTTCTCCATCTTTGAATGAACCATGGGTACTTGCGTCTTGGCTTTCCTCATGTATCACGCCCGCCATTGGTTTGAAAGGTAAGGGTGTGGATGCCAACATGTATTCTTCTTCCACCTTTGCCATGTCACCCACACAAAGGAAAATATCCCACAATTCCGGCCAATCCAAACCATAAAAGCCTTCGTTTTTCAAAGATTGGGCGAATTCTCGTATCTCGGGAAGCATGCCATCTTGAACGCAAAGTACTTGTTCTTTCAAATCATCTTGGATACCCCGTGAAGCACGGTCGTCCACTAAATCTTGCACTCTTGCGAGGTAATGGTGAAAGTATTCTCCTTGGTATTGCCATAACTCCAACTCCATTGTAAACAATTAGTAACGAGGTGTCGTGAACCATAAGATAGGTTCACAACGGGTTAAATATATATACAAAAATCAATAAACACACAAAACAAAGAAAAAATTTGATTCCCCGGCAACGGCGCCAATTTGGCGGAGGGAAAGTCGTTGATTCACCTCGCCAAAAATAAATCCCAAACAAACAAACTAGTATAGTATGCAAGTAAGGGGTCGAACCCTAGAGAATCAAGTATTTCTAAATATTGTGTATTTATCAATATAAAAAGATAATATTTTTATGAATGAAAATAAAAAAAAATAATATTGACAAAAGCAAATAAAGGATAGAAGAAAAGCGTTTCCACCTACAAGTTCTCGACTTTGGTTGGTTTTATTGATCTTCGAATCCTTTTCAAGTTATTATCTTTTCCTACGAATTCCTCTCGTCTTGGTTTAAGTAGATTAAAAGTCCTACGAGTCCAATTAATCCCTTACACCTCAATGCAACCTTAACACGGTCAAGATTTAACAAAGAGATAGCAAATAGTCCCAAGAACTTGAGCATATAAATAACACCAATTAAACACGGTAAATCAATGTTTAAGATATATGTCAACTCCCTACATAATCATGCTTCAAACACGGAATCCAAAATCTTATGCGCGCTACTACGGAAATAACACAAATACGAAAGTATTAAATCCTAGCATGAAATCAATATTATCAAGGTAGCTAATCAAGATAACATCAATAACATAATCAATATCACATAAAGAAGTTGAAAGAATTAAAGAGGAAAAATAACTTAAATTAGAAACTCACAAACCACCAACCAAGTCTCGAAAGTGTAGGCGGAAACTACAAAATTAGCCAAACATGGCTTACCTAAGCTTTCTTCTCTTCAATGGTGATTTCTCTACTTGGAATTAATTGAAACTTACCCTAGAACATCCTATTTATAAGCCTAATATCTTCCATAAATAAGGTAAAAGATAGATAAAAGATAAAAGCTTCCTAAACAAACTAGATAAAAGATAAAACTTTCCTAATTTAACTCAGCGTCAGTTTCCGCTGACAGCGAAAATTTCCGCTGGCAGCGAATGGCCTCAATCAAGCTCCTGTTGGATTTTCGCTACCACACTCGCTACCACACTCGCTGGCAGCGAATGCCCATGCCTTAGAAACTTTTCCAAGCCTCATCGGGTCCTTCCTTTCCGCTTCCGCGAGCTGCTTCTCCCGCTGCCGCGAGCTGCTCCTCCCGCTGCCGCGAGTTGCCGAGTCTCTGTCGCCCTGGTGATTCTCGCTGGCAGCGACTTTTTCCGCTGCAGCGAGTCCAGTCGCTGGCAGCGAATGCTGCCTGGTCGGTCGGGCTGACTCGACTCGCTGGCAGCGAACTCCATTCGCTGGCAGCGAGATGTGCCGGCTCCTGGACATGCTCCGGATGACTCCACACACTGGCAGCGAGATCCCATCCGCTGGCAGCGAGATCCCATTCGCTGGCAGCGAGTTCTGCTCAGGACACCTTCCCGCACGATGTTGCTGACTTGATCCGCTGTAGCGGAAAGACATTCGCTGTCAGCGAAAATCCAACAGTACACCATCACGTAGATCTTCGAAAGAGCTTTCCAACGCATGCTCATATGCGTCGATCGGACATCCGAGGCCTCCGGAAAGTGCGTTACAAGTTCAGCTCGCCGGGCGGACAGCTTTCGCGACTCGCCCTCGTTTTTGCTCTTAGACCTCGACTTCGTTCTCCGTTGCTCCTTGGGTTGTTCCATTCTCTTCAGGACTTCTTCCTTAAGCTCTCCCAAGTCTCGCCTTAGCCTTACTTAGCTCCGTTCCTCGTGTTCTTTGCCTCGGATCTACGAATCTACATAAAACCATCGAAATAGCGTAGATTCCGAACTTTCCCACAAAATGAATGCTAATCTAATTAACACTAAAACATGATTATATAACAATGAAATGCAACTAAACTAACCTATAATGCCTATTGGAAACATGCCTTATCAAACTCCCCCACACTTAACCTTTTGCTTGTCCTCAAGCAATACAAAAATAAGAGCAAAACCATCATACCACAAATATGATCTTCAAGCACTAACTTTGTCAAAAGCAACATCAAAGTGGAGGAGCCATGAACATGAAAGCTAACATCCTAGCAAGTATATAAGTGATTCAAAGTAAAAGGCACATCTAGTCCAACCTCACCGGGATAATGTGTTTGCTCTCACTCTCATGTGTTTAGGCTTAAAAATGCAATCTCTCAACTCAATCCAAAATGCAAAAAGCTACATAGAAATTGACACATATATCACATATTCTCCACCGTGGATGCCATCACTTATAAGAAACATCAAGAGGTCTTTTATCAAGGTTGTAATGGGGCTTGGTAAGGAATTTAAGGTAGGAAATACTTAGGCTTGTGGTGCTAAAAATCCGGGAAAAAGGGATCCCTAAGAACAACCGGAAGAACATCAAAAACCAAATACTTCCAAAACCAAGATAACTCAAACTTTCACTCTTAAAACACTCAACAAAAGAACTTTCTCTCAACCATACATTTTTTTCAACTCTCACATACATAATGAAAATAAAAGGCTCTTTATTCATCTTTTTTTTCTTTTCTTTTCTTCTATTTCTTTTGACTTTTTTTCTTCTTCTTTTTTCATTTTTTTTTCTAGAGCCAAAAATACAATAATGCTCAATGTGAGGAATAAAACCAAAATTACATAATCATCCAAAACTTGTAACTTTCTCAACAATATTCTCTTTTCCACTCAAACAAATCAATCATTCACCAATTCTAATCCTAATTCCCGGATAGGGTAAGGCTTATCATCGGCTAAGGATAAATTTTGTGGTGCTTCAAAGAAAAGGCTAAGGCTCAAATTTGGCTACAAGCAAAGGATACATATTTAGGGTGGATATGGATAATAATATGGCTAAGAAAATCATGCCTCTATCATTTGAAACTCATAAGCAATAGACATATAAAATCGGCCTCAAATATAGATAACAATGTCAATCTCAAGAGGTAATTGCATAAAGAGAGTATAATGTCACACAAGAAAGCAAAAGGGAATAAATATGATGAAAATCCCTATAAGGCCAAAAATTCTCACTTGGACAAGTTTTTGTTGGATTTCAATAATGCCAAAACTAAGAATCATACTTTCTCAATTGAACTAACATGCCATGCTCCCATAAAAATCATTTCAAGTATGTGACAAGGCTAGGCAATTCAATCATATTATGGAACATATATGGTAAAACTCATCAAAATAAAATAGAGGACAAACTAAGGCAAGATGGGTATTTGAAAAACACATATATGCAACGCATGCTCATATGCGTCGATCGGACATCCGAGGCCTCCGGAAAGTGCGTTACAAGTTCAGCTCGCCGGGCGGACAGCTTTCGCGACTCGCCCTCGTTTTCGCTCTTAGACCTCGATTTCGTTCTCCGTTGCTCCTTGGGTTGTTCCATTCTCTTCAGCACTTCTTCCTTAAGCTCTCCCAAGTCTCGCCTTAGCCTTACTTAGCTCCGTTCCTCGTGTTCTTTGCCTCGGATCTACGAATCTACATAAAACCATCGAAATAGCGTAGATTCCGAACTTTCCCACAAAATGAATGCTAATCTAATTAACACTAAAACATGATTATATAACAATGAAATGCAACTAAACTAACCTATAATGCCTATTGGAAACATGCCTTATCACAAAGGCAACCCAGATTCAACTTCTAAGGGAAAAGAAAAATTACTCGACTATCATAAGATTTGCTAGAAATCTAGAACAAAACCGAGTAGATGAAATACCTCAACTTTGTTGTTACAAATTTAGACTATTTTCATAAGATATCGATGGGAAGACGAAATAGAAAGATAATTAGATAAATAAGAAAAACAGAAGGAACTATTGTTGTAGGTGAAGAAAACATAGCTAGAGAAATTAAAAATGACTTCGAGAAAAAGATTAAAGAAAGGAAGTATTAACATGCGACAACTTAATGAATATCTCGACTTCATTGATATGAAAATCACGAATGAAGAAAATGAAAAACTAACTAGAGCAGTAACCAATAGCAAAATCAAACGAGTTTCCCTCTCGATTGGGAAAAACAAAACACCAGGACCGCGAGTGTTAACAAAAATATAGGAACATTGTAGGACCTCATATCATAGGAGTAGTGGAAGGATTCTTCATATTGGGTAAATTGCTGAAACATATCAACTAAACATTTTATTTCACTTCTACCAAAATGTGAAAATCAAAACATAACAAGTCAATACAGACCAATAAGCATATGCACAACTATCTACAAGATCTTAGCTAAGATCATTATCGATAGTCTTAAAGACGTGATAGGGAAAATTATCCACCCGCTTTAAGGGGCTTTTGTCTCCAATCTTACTATCCAGGACAACATTTTGACAACACACGAGACTTCCACTCATATAGAGGAAGGAAAGGAAAAAAGTTTGGATGGAAATAAAACATGACATTGAGAAAGCATATTACAGACTGGAATGGGACTTATTGTTCCATGCTCTAACTAAATTCGAATTTTGTGCAAGATTAATTGCATGGATGGAGGAATGTGTCAAAACAGATACATTCTTTATGCTAATCAATGACGGACCAACTAAACTTTCAAACATGGTCGAGGAATTAAACAAGGAGACCCATTTTCACCTCACCTATTTATCATAAGAGCTGAAATTCTAGCTAGGAAACTACAATGAACATGTGACGAATCCAAAAAAATAGTCGGATTTGACATCATTAGGTCAGGATCGGAATTCATTTTCTCTCATTAGCTGATAATATCATGATATTCCCAAAAGTGGCTAATGAATAATGCAACAAAGTAAAATGAACCATTGATGATTACTATAACATTTCAGGGCAAAAGATGAATTTGAACAAATATGCCTTTCAACTGACTATTGGAATCCCGAACCAACAAAAACATCACTTTTGAAGCACCTTACATATCATTAGCAATGTTTCTCTTGACAAATACCTAGGATGCCCTATCATAAATGGAAAAGTAAACAGGACATTTGCTTAAACAATTCAGAAAACAGGTAATTAGCTAACAAAATAGAAGGCTAATTCACTTTCACAATAAGGACGGACGGTTCTAATTAAATCTAACCAATGAATCCAAATTATAAGCAAAACTTTATGCTGCAAGTGGATATTCAAATTCATAAGGAATTAGACAAAATCAATAGGTCATTCTTTTGGAATAAGGACAACAAGTACAAACGACTAATTAGTGGGACAAAATATGAAAATTGAGGAAACAAGGAAAAATTGGACTACACAAATAAAAAAGATATCAACAAAACCCTACAAATGAAACTGTTGTGGAAAATCCTGGCATAACCGAACAATTTTTGGGTTAAAATCACAAGGAAAAAAAAAGTGAAAGGATCAACTCCTTGTGAATATAAAAAGAAGAAAAAAACATCATGATAATATGCAAAACTCATGAAAATGAAAAAAAAAAGAGTTCCACGATTGACTTTTATGGCAAGCAGGAAACGAAAAAATGACAAGATTTGGGAAAGATAATTGGACACAAAAAGGAAGACTAATAGACCAACAACAACTAAAAAGTACAATCAATGAGAATGAAAAAACTAATACACATATAGGACCAAATAAGCAATGTAAGATTGACAAATTAAGCCAAGGACTACCATAAAATATTGTATAAAAAATTCAAGAAATCAAACTTCTAATGGCAAATATTGAGGATCGAGTCCATTAGCGAACCAGCCGCCACGGTTGATTTATGATTTCATCAGCACAAGACAAGATTACAAGGAACCAAAGAGCCAAAGCAAGTGATATTGCTTCGATTTGGGAGATGGATTGCCTTTTCAAAATCGAAATCTTTCTCTGAAAACTTGTAATGAATGGAACTCCAACGAAAATGGGACTAGCAGAAAAAGGAGTCGTGGTAACTATGCATTGTATATTTTGTAACCGTTCAAAGGAAGATTTCATACATTTATTCACAATTTGTAATCATTCATTACAAATGATCACCAAGCTCTACAACAGAATCGCACACACTATCTACACGGTGACCAAAATTGACCAGACAACCAAACAAATTATAAGTGATATTTCCTCACGACTTATCAAATTCCAAATATCCATCCTAGGCACGATAGGGTAGGGTGTTTAGATCATTGGGAATAAAATTGTCTTTAATGATGAAAATTTTACGAAAGTAAAAAAACCGAAAGAATACATGCGGCAACTCCTACAACAACTACATGCCTCTAAAAATGCTTCATGGGAAGGCACCACCACAATGGAGTCACAACCTTTTGAGCCGTGGGTGGAGCGGGTGTACGCGCCCGCCCCATCTTTCGAGCCGCGGGTACCCTGGGTTTAAAAAAAAAAGGTCAAAACGATGTCGTTTTGACTGGGATATATTTTCCAACTGAGAGAGCGCAAGGACAGACGGGAGATTGGGAGAAGCGAAGAGCGAGACGCGAGTCGCGCAAGCGAAGCCAAGAGTGAAGGGTTGGCCGTCCCAACCTGAGTCACCTGACCGTCCGGCTCGGCCACCTGCCGCTGACCAGTGAAGACCACTCCACCGGCCGACCGCCTGCTCCAGGGCTCCTCCTCTCTCGGCTCTCACATTCGCCCGCACAGGGCTCCAAAATCGGTAAGTTTGAAGTTTGAAATGTGAATTTTGTTATCCTTAGTTACTTTAATCTTGAATTGAATTGGTGTTATTGATTTGTTTACCATTGAAAGGTTTGAAATGTGAATTGATTTGGAGAATTGGAGAATTGAAATTTTGTTAGGTTTTAGGGTTTGAGATTTGAAATGTGAATAATTGAAGATTTTGATTATCATAATTTGTTTATTTTATTGTTTATGAATGAATTAAGATTAGGGATTTGGAGAATTGAAATTGTTGTTCTTTGTTAGGTTTTAGGGTATGAGATTTTAATTGATTTGAAGTGCGAAAATTGGGGGGTTTTTTTTCATTTTTATTGCTTATGAATTTTGAATAGGGATTCCGGGATGGATAGATATTTTGCTCAAATCAACAAAGTACCAAGTGTTGGATTATCCACTCCTTGCAATATAGTTGCGACTGCATCTGTTGAAAGATAGATTTACTTCCTTTGCCATCAAAGTGAACTTATATTATGTATTCTTAAATCTTCAATATGTATTCACCTTAAATGGTTGGTATTGAACATTTGAATTTATTTGTAGACTTGTAACATTTGAATGCTATTTTGTTAATCAATTGACGATGCAACACTTTCGTAGCTTGGAATTCCGCCCCACCTTTCGGGAACTCCTGCGGTCGCCACTGCAGAACACCCATGCATACGTTAGAGAAAACCCCCGATGGAAAAAAACCTAGAGCAAGTCACTAGATGATTAATTTTGATGGATCCAAGCTCTCATCCAGACTTGCTGCTTCAGGCTTCGTCATCCGAGATTCCACCGGCTTAGTCACAACTTCAAGTAGCTCACATTGTGATATGTTGTCCCCCTTGATGGTTGAAGCCCTGATGCTTCATTCTAGTCTGTTGATGGTCAAGGATTTGGGTCTACGACATGTTGATATTGAGGGCAATAACCTTATGATTATCAATTACATTTCAAGGAAGTGAAAAATTCCCCTCGGAGATCGCGATAATCTACACATACATTCTGCATCTCTTCCCATGTTTTGAGTGGGCGACTTGCACAAATGTCTTTCGCGATGTCAAGAAGTAGATAAGACGTTCCAACTCAAGCATACTATGGACCATTAGGTGCTCACATTACATTTGAATTTCCTTTTCCATCTCTCTCTCTGATCCTTTCTTTCAGATTTTTCGCACTTTTCACTTTTGTAAATTATTTAAATGTTATAATATTATCTTGTATTATTATATTGGGATGGATAAACAATAGAAAGCCTAGTTTCCTTTGTATACTCCTATATAACGTGTCGGAGATTCTGCGGGGAGGCAAGGCGGAGGCGAGTCCAGGCGAGCCGGATGCCAGGATGCTAGGCGGTAGCACTGCGGTGGTAGCGACGTCGGCGCCGCCTTCATCTTCGTGGAGCCCCAATTCCGGTGGAGCCGAAGAGCCTCAGATCGGGAAGGCCGGCGATGGAGGTTATCAGACTGGCGGTGAAGGCGGTCAGAAGTTCTCGACATCCGAGGTGGCTCCGATCCATCCCGTCGAGCACCTCTAGCCACTATCGATCTGACCATTTTATCCCTCTCTCTCCTCCGGTCAATTGAGGCGATTGGCGGCGATTGTAGGTTGTTGCGGTAGCAGAGGGACGATGGCGGCGGAGCGACGACGAAGATTGAGGGCGGCGATGATGCGAAGGGACGAATTGAAATTGAACGAAAGAAAGAGATGGTGGGGTGGGGTGGGATGGGGGTGGGGGTGGGGGGTGGGTGGCTGGGGTTAGGTGTGGTTTGTGATTGGGGTTGCGAAGGAGAGACTGATCTATGGATTCGTCTTTGGTTACGGAGAGAACAACCAAGGGCTCTTCAGTGGATCCGTCGACTTGATGGGTCTCGGTCGGAGCTCGATCTCGCTGGTGTCGCAAGCGGCGGCTAAGTATGGCAACACATGTCGAGACTGATCTCGCTGGTCTCGTCCGGCTTGACGGGTTCGTCTTTGGTTGAGGAAGGAGGAAGGAGCGAGCAGAGAACGGCACAGGGGTTGAACAGGGCATATGGATCTTATTTGGAATTCTTGTCGAGATTGATTATTCAATGTAATACCAGGATTATTCGGTAAATCTCGAAATATTATTCAGGACAATGATCAATTTTTTTTTTCAGAGGTAAATCTCTAAATATTATTCAGGATAATGGTCAATTTTTTTCAGGGAAATCTGAGATGGTTAACCATAGATTATTCAGGACAATGGTAAAATTTTTTCAGGAAATCTAAGATGGTTAATTTTATTTGTTATATACATAGAGAATTTTATTTGTTATACATGGAGCATTATTCGGGGGAGTATAAGCTTTATTCGATGAATTACTAATTGATGAACAAAAAAAAATTATTCGGTGAAATATAAGATAATATTATTCAGTAGTATTCTTTTATCTTAAATTGATGAACAAAATAAAATTATTCAATAGCATTTGACAAATTATTCAGTGAAATTATTATTTTTTTTCATCTAAACGGGATGATATAAGATAATATTATTCGGTCGTATTCTTTTATCTGAAATCGATGAACAAATAAAAATTATTCGGTAGCATTAGACAAATTATTCAAAAAAAATTATTCGGTAGCATTTGACAAATTATTCAGTGGAATTAGTAATTTTTCATCTAAACGGGATGGTATAAGATAATATTATTCGGTAGTATTCTTTTATCTAAAATTGATGAACAAAAAAAACATTATTCGGCAGCATTTGAAAAATTATTCAGTGGAATTAGTAATTTGTCATCTAAACGGGATGATATAAGATAATATTATTCGGTAGTATTCTTTTATCTGAAATTGATGAACAAAAAAAAGCATTATTCGGTAGCATTTGATAAATTATTCAGTGAAATTAGTAATTTTTTATCTAAACGGGATGAAAAAATAAGATAATATTATTTGGTAGCATATAAAATATTATTCGGTTAAATTTATAAATTTTAAAAATAAATGAAATCGGGGTTAAAAACAAATCAACTTACAAAAAAAAATAGCTTGAAAAAAAAAAAGAAAAAAAAAAAGAAAAAGCCAAACGTGGGCTATGTTTGAGAAAGCAAGATTGGGGGGATCAGGTTACCAGTTCAAAAAAAGAAGAAGATTGGGGGGAGGTTCATTCACACGCGCAGGAAGGAAGTGGCAACGAGTTTTGGGATAGATTTAATCTTAATTTTAGATTATTTTAATATTAAAATAAATAAAACAACCCTCTCTGCCATTGTAAGCGCGTGATGCTACTCCCCTCTTCTTTCACAATTAATCATTAAAACCCCAAATCGATCAGGCCAATTCAATGACGATTCTCATCGGCTTCTCCGCCTCCACCTTCCTTCTTCTCCCACTATTGCTTACTCATGTTCACTACTCATCGTCTTCACCGGCTTCGCCTACTCATCTTCTTCTTCTTCATCGAGTCGGTGTTCGGGAGAATCCACTTCAATGGCTACGAGGAGGAGTCTATTATCTTCGGTTGGTGCAAGGGTCGAGCTCCAGGCCTCCATTAATGGGTAAGTATCAAGCTTTTTTTGGTTTTTGAAATTTGTTTGAGATTTATGGGTTTTTGAAAGTTGTTTGAGATTTATGTGTGTTATGAGAGATTTTTTAAAGTTGTTTCCATGTCTTGGACTGGTGGTTTCTCTGGGCATTAAGGGTTTGAATTGGGGGATTTTTGTTGTATTTGGTTAATGTCTCGATTCCCATCTTTCAATTTCCGATGTGTGTAGTGATTCGGCAATCTCGGTTTTTCAATTGCTTTGCTGATCATATTTCGGTGCTTGGTTCGACTTCGGAGCTATGTGGTGTGGATGCGTAGGGATGGTGGTGGCGATGTGGTGCCGTAGATGGTGTGGACAAGGGCGAAGAGGAAGGCTTGCTAACAAATGCGGTGGCATTGGAAGTAGGAGATTCGTGGTAGATAGGCGGCGGTGAAGGGCGATGGCTGGCAAAGAGGCTCCCTCTCCCTCCTCCTCTTTCGCATCCATGGGGATAAGTAAGAAGCAAGGCACAATTGATCGAAACGCAAAATAACTAATTGCAGAGACGGTGGGTGGGCGGAGATGGGGGCGGTTTGTGTTTGTGTTTGTGGTAGGGTACCAATCGGGTTAGTGCTGAAATTCGGTTGTTAATTAACATGTGATTCCCGATTTATTTGGGAAAAAATGAAAAATTATTCAAAGAATTGATTCATTATTCGTCAATTATTCAGACGTATATGTCGGTTTTTGGTTACTAGTGGTAATGAGTTGGTCAATTATTCGGTGAAATCTGATTCATTATTACTCAGTATATTGAGTATTTGGTTTGACGAACAAAAAAACATTATTAGGTGAAATGTGAAATATTATTCGGCGAAATATAAAGCATTATTATGAAGCATTATTCGTATAAATGGTAAGTATTTTGTAGGGATTTTGGGTTTCTTTTATCTAAAATTGATGAACAAAAAAATAAAAACATTATTCGGTAGCATGTGACAAATTATTCAGTAGAATTGGTACATTTTGACCTAAACTAGATGAAAAAATATAATATAACATTATTCGGTAACATGTGAATTATTATTCAATAGAATTGTCAAAATTTTTAAAAGAACGAAATAAAAAAGTGCCAAAAGGATTGTTTTGGTGAATCTCCACCAATATTTAAAAAAAAACTGATTTGATTGAAAAGGCGAATTTGGTGGATCTCACTAACTATTTTTATATAAAAAAAATTGTATCTGTACACAAAAGGAAGGATTGCAGTGGCCCCCACCCATTTTGATGCACTGCACGCGCCCCATTCAAGAGAGTAAGGATGAAATGGGAGGTTTCCAATTTTTTTTTTTTAAAAAAATTGCCGGACACGCGGCGGAATCTAATTCCTCTATCTACTAAGATTAATGGTCTATAGTTGTGCACAAGGTACACCCTAAGGAGTGTGCACAAGGGAACCACTCCATATATATATATATATATATATATATATATATATATATATATATATATATATATGCATGTGTATGGAATTCATATCTTCCTACATGCTACGGAGTATATCTCATCTACTGCGCGCCACCGATCAATTTTTTTTTTCTGTTTCATCAATTTGTATTTGTATACTCTTTATAGCATCTCTAAAGTGATAAATTGTATCCCCTGAAGTGGATCAATTAATATTATTTCGACCCTTGAAGTAGTTGAATAAATTGAAATTTTCATATTCCTGGAATTGATACAAATCAATTAAATTTTCATATCTCCTGAAGTAGATATAAATCAATTTCAATTCTTGAATTTGATTTCAATCCTATCTTCAACCTCTGAAGTGGTTGAAGCAGACCTGGAGTGGTTGAATCAATCGAATTCGTAATATCCTCTGAAGCAAATAAACTAATGTCAATCACTGAAGTAGTTGAATCAATCGAATTTGAAATGTCCCCCGAAGCGAATAAACTAATGTCAATCCTTGAATTGATTGAATCAATTGAATTTGTCATATCTTTGAAGCGGATAAACTAATTTTCAATCCCGGAAGCGTTTGGATCAAACTGTCATTTTCCCATGAAGTGGATAATTTATTTCAACATCCTGAAGTATTTGGTAGATAATCCTAAAAAAATTTACGCACTTATGTTATATTTTCGATTCGTACCTACCGCATTCGACAATTAACAAAATTGGATTACATCGACAGTTAATAAATTTGATTACGGCTTTCGTCCATTACGACAGTCAATTCAATGCATACATGCAAAAGGTTTAATATAAACATTCTGCTCTTTTTTTTCACAAATCGGACTTTGATTTTTTATTTATTAAATCATATACATTATACGGCAATTACGACGTTTGGATATTTTCATCATGCAAATGTATATATTATAAACCGTACACTTTGTAATTTTTATTATTATTATTATTTTGTATATAGATGTCAAATCTCACGAGATTGGAGTTTATCACACTTGATGTTTCCAAAAGAAACTACCTAACATGGGTGTTAGATGCGGAACTCCACCTAGATACCCAAAATTTGAAAAATACAAGCAGTGAAAAATCGGACTCATCCCCGCAGTATAAGGCCACGGCGATGATTATGCTCTGCCACCATCTTCATGAGAGCCTGAAAGCTCAATACTCGACAGTGCAGAGTCCCTCAGAGCTCTATATAAGTCTCAAATATCGCTTTGAGCACCATAAGACTTTCATCCTCCCTCGTGCGAGGTATGAGTGGATGCAATTGAGGCTGCAAGATTTCAAGAAGGTCTCAGACTACACCTTTGAAATACATCGCATTTCATCAATGTTAAAATTATGTGGAGAAAACATACAAGAGGTGGATATGTTAGAGAAACCTTTATCAAATTTCCATGCACTAGTACAACAATCACCTTTTATCACACTAGCTAATATCCCGGATACTTAATTTACGTGATAAAATGTGTGTAAAAGGTACTAAAATATAATTCCTTTTTTTCTTTAACTCATTAATAGAATAATATATCGAATATATGAGAAGATAACCGGGATATTAGGACTATTACAAAGTGAGGTATTAGCATTGCACTTGCAAATAACTCACCAGCTTGAAAATGCCACACGCCCGGAATATTACCGAGGGTCACACCATGATATTAGGCTCTCTTTTTTCTTTCTTTTTTCAAAAGTCCATAAGGCCCGGCCCGACCCAATTAGTCCAATGCAAGCAGGAAGATTACTTAGGGTTTTTGCTTTTCTTCATACGCCGCTCTATCTCCTCTCTACTTCATCTCTACTTTGTTAAACTAAAACTCCATATGTCTCCTCTCATGGATTTCTATCAACCATTTCTATTCTCTATTTCTTAACCAGTTCTTTGTCTTTGCAATTTTCCAGATCACAGGGAGAAAGCGAGCGAGAGAGAATCATTTCAATGGAAAGCGATGTCTCGATGGTTCCGAGTTTCCGATTAACGAGAGCTTTGATGGCGCCGATTCTACATCTTCTTCCGCTAGATTTGACAACAAAAGCACCTCTCAATTAGATCTGTAGGATGGACAGTTGTATGATATTCGATTGGATCTGAGGCGAAGAACGCTTTTTCCTGTCACCCTCTCAAATTGAGACGAAGAATGGTATTTGGTTAGATCTGTTCAGTTTTAATTTTGTTTCAATTTTTTTCTTCCCTTTTGATTTATTTATGTTGAACTTCAATTTCTTATACTTGAATTTGCGACTCTGATATGGAGCCATGGAGGCAGACTTAATCACTTTCTTATTTGCAATTTTATCTGATAGATTGATTTTTTTATTGGAGTTGATTTTGTTAATTGATTCATTTTTTTAGGTAAATCTAAATTTGAGTGATTGTGAAATTGAAAACTAACTGGAATGGTGGTGTATTGCGACATTCACCTATGATATCTAAGGAAATGAAAGGTGTATACCGATCGGAGCAACCTAGATCTGGATGATGAAATCAGATCTGGGCGCATTATATTTTTTAAAAGAAAACAGGACTTTATAGCCCGGGTCTTGGATACGCGGGATCTAACATAATTATTTTTTAAAAAACCTTACGGACCTAATATCACGGGCTTGTGTTTTGAGGTCCGTGATATTAGAGTTGCCCTCTTTTTTATCACACTTACGTGAAGCCCGGGCGTAAAATTGAACATATCCGTGATATTAGCTATAAAATATTGGTGATAAATTCACATTTTTGTACTAGTGATGCATCAAACCTAAAGGATCGACACCACTTGCCGAGAGGGAACGCGAGTTCAAAATATTTTATGAACTCATCTCAAGCTTGTTTTTAGCAGAAGAGAATAATCAGTTGCTTTTGAGAAACCATGAGAAACGACCTAAAGGATCGACACCACTTGCCGACAACAATCAAGGCACACCTGAAGCGAATGCTACCTCCTCTCGAAGAGGTATTGTCACTAATTTTATCGAATGAGAGAGTCTCGATGACTCTTTCCTTGACGGATTTGAGGATACATATTTTGTGGCATGATAGACTCTATCACTCATCTCGAGGTCACCAATTTCTTATAGTAGAGTGAAGATGGCAATTTTCTGCTTGACATTAACTCAAATGCGATTGCTCTCCAAAATGATGACGACTATTTTATCAATTAAATTTATAATCTTTTCAGACGGTTTAACACTTAAATTTTTGGATTGTCTTGAACAATTTCATATTGGATTTTGGTTATTTTGCTAGGTCTTTGAACTACTGCATGCTTATTTATTGAATTTGATATTGTCTTTGGGAGGTCAGTTTTGATTGTCTTTGTTGAACTATCTTAAGAAACCTAAAGTTATTTTATTGAGCATACAAATGACAATTTGGGAGAAATACTTATCATAATCCAATAGATTATGATGATTTTAGCACCTATATAAGACTCTAAATATAATAGTTATAGATTATTCATCATCTCCATAAGAGCTTGAAGACTCTATAGATGGATTTTTTTATTAACTCCTGAAGAGTAAAGGATTTTACAAACTCCGGAAGAGTATATATATGATCCTAATTTTATCATTTCTACTATTGAAGAAGTACATGGAATGTGGGTTTTTATCAAATTCGGAACTATTTTCATTTGGTTGGTACAAATAATAAAAGTAACAATATAACACAATCTGGCCTGAAGCATGCCCCTCAACATTAGAGGGTATGAAAGAGGTTAAGGTTAAGCTCGCAACTGATGCTATTGTTGTGGCTCATAGCTAGGTAGTTGTTATACGGTTAATTCTAAATGTCTTGAAGAACATTATAAATGACTCATACCTGAAGTATGACAACAAAGAAAGTTCTAACAGTACCCATTCAATGACATTTAAATTAAATAAATGGATCACCACATACAAAGTTCAATGGTTGAATATTATGGTTTTATAAGTGTCAAACAATTTTGAAAACTTGAAGTTTTCTCAAACAATCTTGAATGGAAAAACCAAGATGAATATCTTATATCTCCAGAAGAGCATTGGTCTTGTTAGCTGAAGTAACAATGACACATATGTATGAATTGGCATGGGATTAAACACCAATATCTCATATGACTAGCCAGAAGCAAGTCTTACAGAAAATGAGAATGTATATATGGTTTATTTGACACTCATTTATCCAATTCAAACTTATCACTAACCAGAAGTTAGTTAATGATAAAATATTTTTTCTTTGTGGCATCCGGCCACTCATGTGAATCAATGATGTGCGGGATCATTGAAATTCACAAAGACACCCACTAAGAGGGACCAGAATAGGACACGAAGATCCTCAATAAGGGTGACCGAACATATATGGTCTATCATCTTGGCAAAATCAACAATAAGACCATATATATTGAGAGTAAATACAAACTCTCTAATGTCTCTTGATTGGATACAATGAGACATCTACAGAACACTACCATATAGACCAATGTAATTTTAGTATTATAGATGCCTCGACACTTGGTCATATGAAACAAACAGGTAGAGAATGTTATCACGATGACCCAGAAGAGTCGTTAGTCAAATGGGCCCATGCAAGCTATTTTTCATTTCGAATTTGATACAATAACATCTCCCTAATTATCTCCAGAAGAGAGCATGCCATTCAAAGGTCTTGAATGAGAAACACATGTTCCGAGACGTACCTCCTCCAAATGAACTACAATGAGAACACAAAAAAAGTTGGATGATACATGGGGGTTGAGTCCCTATTTATATCAAATACATATAGATTTATAATGGTGATAAAATGATCGGTATATTTAGGGGGGAGGAAATGAGACTAAATATTAAGAAAGAGATTACACGGAAGCAACTTCTCTATCATTTCATATCCGCGGATAAATACAAGTGAACCAAAAGTTCAATATATGACATGATTTTGTAGTTTGACGAATAAGCTTTTACTAAAGGCCAAGAAAGTGATAATTAAAGTCACAAATCATACTAGCTCATTTGGAATTCCAGAAGTAACTCCAACTCAATGAATATCAAATGGTTCTCAAGTACATCAGAAGTGTTGGAGATCACCATGCTCTTAGTATACGATTCCCCAGAAGTGGAAAGTGCCTATGAGAATATGATGATCATCAAATAAATAATGGATGTCGACATCGAAATGATAGTAAAGAGATAGAAAAAGGAAATTCATGCAAGAATAGGTTCTTTAAGCATGATGACATTGGACATGTAGTTCCAAAACCGGAAAGTGTAACATCATTTGGTTTTAAGTGAGTGTTTGTACAAAGTGTAACATCATTTTGTTTTAAGTACCTTATGTTTGTGCAACTCAATGCCAGTAAATGAAAGTCAAGCATTCGAAGTCAATTGTAATGTATGAAAACATCTCAACATATACACGTCAAAGGAAATGTTGAGACTTGGCTAATGCAGCTCGTACAGTCAGCATCATCAAGAATTTCAAAGAGCTTACCCAAATGAGAAGACTACAGGAAGGGTGTTGAATTTAGGGGGAGTATATACGCACTGTACTCTTTTTCTCTTCGACCAGGTTTTATCCTACTAGGTTTTCCTGACAAGTTTTTTAACGAGGCAGTATCACCAAATCATATCACATGTCATTTGTATTTTTTCCTTGGTCCTAACTTTGGTCCCATTGGGTTTTCTAGGTGAGGTTTTTAATATGTCAGTTTTGTAATATTTAGGGATGTTTGACCAAGGGGGAGTGTTATAATATTATCTTGTATTATTATATTGGGATGGATAAACACTAGAAACTCTAGTTTCCCTTTGTATCTATATCTATCTTCTATATACATATACTAAAACCGATGCATAGCGACCTATGTGGCGTGTTGTAGTTGATTCTAGGAAAAAAAAATCATATGTGGCGCGTTGTGGTTGATTTTAGGGGAAACATTAATAAAATAATATGTTATCATAGTTTTTAGAAAGTTATATAAGCCACATTCTATCTATATATATTAGTTAATTGAAAAAAAATAAAAATAAAAATGTTTTATAGTCATACTTACCAAAAATATTAATAGATAAATATGTAGTAGTTGATAAGTTCTGTTTTATTTATATTTATATTATTTTTTGGTGGAAAACATTATTTATATCAAAATTAATTATTTAATTATTTTTATTTTTATTTATATCTATATTAGTTTTTGAGATCAAAATAATTTATCAAAATATTATGTAGCCACAATCCATCCGTGGATCTATTTTAGTAAACTAACGTAATAAATATATATACTATATATTTAATAAAAAACAATATTAAAATATTTTAAAAAAATAGTTATCTATTAAATTATATGAGATTCAATTGCGGTAGATTAGAAAAAAAAAATCTAAATATCTTTTATTTAGATTTTTTTATAATCGTCGAACAAATTTTATTATTTATATCTATATTATTTTTTGGTGGAAAAATTAATTATATTTAGATTATTATTTATTATTTATTGAAATCTATTTAAATCATTTATAGTCATACTTACCAAAATGAAAATATCAATGGAACGGGACCTACACTAGTATTCCTATATAATGGATCCTTTGGAACCCAAATGAAAATATCAATGGAAATTTCGCGAGGTACCATGGGGTATTGCAATTTTCGCGAGGTATACAACTTTTTTGCATATTTCGCATGGTACCTTTGAGGTTTTCATTTTTTTTGCCTCGTACCATTTTGGGTTAAATCTAACGGTTCTTTTTTATTCTCCGTTAATTTACCAAAAAAAACAAAACAAAAAATTTAAGAAACGCCTTCTTCAAAGCACCAGGATCAACTTTATGATAATGGTGAGAAGCTTCAAAATCATCGATAGAGGAATCAACAACATTAACTTAAAATTGTTTATGTTTTTACATATATCATGTCCATACCCACTATAATTTCTCAATATATTTTATGCAGGTAGTGAGCACGTCAATATATTAAGGAGTACTAATTGTACCAAACGCTTTCCACCTTCTCATATTTCAAAGAGTATTCCATTTTTTAGCCAATAAACTTAAAAATTGAATGTATTTACCTACAATTAACATGATTGTTTATTTTTCCAAAATATTAAACAAATTGGTAGGTGCCATGTTTCCTATCTATAGCAATCAACCAAGCCCCGCAGACAAACGTCAATAGAGGCTAAATGTGCTTAGAGACAAGAGGTGCAACAAAGAAAAATTGCCCCAACGATGTTATGGTTATAATTGCTATATTAGTTGAATATATAGACACGTCTCTATAATTTTTTTTTTCCAGGTGATGAAAACATCAATTTATGCCCGAGTACGTATTGTCCCCAACGCCTTCCGCTATCTGAAATTTCAAATGGTACGTCAGTGTTTAAGTGAGAATTATATACATATATGGACAGGTAAAGTAATTAAAAATAAATTGACATTAATTTATTTTTTACAATGCTCATTTTATTCTTAGGTACCATGAATCCCAACTACAATAATGATCAGAGTCATGCACAAAATCGTCAGAGACGGCTGGAAATCCTTAGAGATAAGAGAAAAGGGAAGAGACAAGTATTTCAAACTGTTGGTATGTTATATGTATATATGCGATTTGTTGTATCTTTTTAAATGTTTAAAACCCTATATATTTTTTCACTATAGTTGGGGAACCCGTCAATTTGGAAGACCGCATTGGTAGCACACCAATAACACCCGTTTCAAATATTTCAAACGGTATGTAATATTTTTGTGCTTGACAATTCATTTGTGTAATTTAAATAGTATGTAACTCTTTGTACCTAATATTAATACCATTTTTTTATGTAGGTGATGGTTCTAGCCGTACCATAAACCTTATTGACTGTACCCAACAACTTCATATACCTCTTTCAAATATTTCAAATGGTATGCGCAATTTATGAAAATACTAAATTTTGTGAACAACATGCACATTTAATGGTTTATTTGTCTATAATTTTAGTTCTATTTGGTTAATATTATTTTGTTTTATTTTTTGTTAATTGACATTCATTTATTTTTTACAATGCTCAATTTATTTTTAGGTGCCATGAATCCCAACTACAATAACGATCACAGTCATGCACAAAATCGTCAGAGAAGGCTGGAAATCCTTAGAGATAAGAGAAAAGGAAAGAGACAAGTACTTCAAAGTGTTGGTATGTTGTATGTATATATGCGATTTGTTGTATCTTTTTAGATGTTTAAAACTATTTTTTTTAAATATATATATATTTTCCCTATAGTTGGGGAACGTATCAATTTGGAAGACCGCATTGGTAGGACACCAAGAACACCCGTTTCTAATATTTCAAACGATATGTAATATTTTTGCCCTTGACAATTTATTTATGTGTATTGTAAATAGTATGTAACTCTTCATACCTAATATGAATACCATTTTTTTTATGTAGGTGATGGGTCTAGACGTACCATAAACCTTATTGACTGTACCCAACAACTAGACATACCTCTTTCAAATATTTCATATGGTACGCGTAATTTATGAAAATACTAACTTTTGTGAACAAATTGATCATTTAATGGTTTATTTCTCCTTAGTTTTAGTTCTATTTGGTTAATATTTTTTTTTTAGTTAATCAGGATGATCAATTATTTACTACTCATGCTTGTCATGCACCCAATCCCTGCCATGGCACTACAATTCCAACAAATCAGGATCAACCATTCCATTTCAGTGAAAATAATTATAACAACGTTGGTATGTCAAATATATTAGATTTGACATTAAATATTTTTATATAAATTGTTTCAATATTTGTCCCACTATTTGGATATAATTATTTCTGATATTATGTGAAAATCAAATAGGGCAAGGTAGAAATAGGCTGGGAGGGGATTACACTAATTTCGAAGAGGAGGAAGAAGGTACTATTATATTTCATTCTATTGCATATATTTGTTTAATTGAAAACTAAGTAATGAAATTATATAATTTGTAGTCTCTGGAGAAGAAGATGCTTTCGTGTTGGACGAAGCTAATGGTAAAATCATATTTGCTCATATATATATATATATATATATATATATATATATATATATATATATATATATATATATTTTGTTGTTATACATCATGTCACATGAAATTTGCTATTTATTTGTATTTACTTTTATGTTCAGCGGAATATTATGATGTTGGGAATCGTGAATATGAATGTCAATCATGTGGTGCATTGATGTGGTATGATGAGAGATTAAATAGGCGGAGAAATGCAAGGAATCCAAAATTTTCCCTATGTTGCTTGGATGGAAAAGTTGAACTACCTCTATTGCAACGTTCTCCCCAACTCATTGATCTTATGTCAAACACCAATTCAAGGAGCAAACATTATTTAAAGAACATAAGAGCTTATAATATGATGTTTTCCTTTACATCAATGGGTGGAACTCCTCCGCCTCTGGTAGAAGGTCGTGGTCCGAATGCATTTCGTTTACAAGGACAAAATTGTCATCGAATTGGTAGTCTATGCCCAGAAGAAGGATCCACGCCAAAGTTTTCACAGCTTTATATATATGATACTCAGAATGAGGAACGTAACCGAATAGAAGCTGTGTAAGTTGATTTTAAATGTTATTTTGACCATCTTTATTATTATCCTTGAATTGTAATATAGATAACATGTTTTTATTACTGGAATCTGCAGCTCTACAGGCACAAGTACTTTGGATGAATCAATTGTCTCTGATTTAAAGAAGATGATTGATGACTACAATCCACATGCAAAGGCTTTTAGAATGGCAAAGGATAGAATTGAGCAAGGGTCCACAGACTTTAGATTAAAGCTAATTAGTACAAGGTCAACCAATGCTCAGAGATATAATCTACCTTCGGTAGACGAAGTTGCAGCACTTATTGTGGGTGATGATGGAGTTGCACCGGAACCTAGAGATGTCATTCTGGAACAACATTCGGGAACTTTGATGAGAATCAATGAATTGCATGTATCTTATCTTCCTCTTCAATATCCTCTCTTATTTCCTTACGGAGAAGATGGATACAGGATTGATACTCAACTAAGGGATGATGGGAATTCTAATACTAGAAAGAGAAAGCGACTAAGTATGAGAGAGTTTGCAGCATTTCGATTACATGAGAGAGTTAATGAAGCTCAAACTATTCTAGAGGCCAGAAGACTCTTCCAGCAGTTGGCTTGTGATAATTACTGCCAAATTGAATCAGAAAGACTACATTTCCACAGAACGCATCAGGCAGATTTGAGAGCTGATCTTTATAAGAATTTGACAAATGCATCCAATAGTGGCATAGTAGAGGGTTCATCGACTGGTAAACGTATTATCCTACCTTCTACCTTTACTGGTGGCCCTAGATATATGATGCAGAATTATCAAGATGCAATGGCAATCTGTAGATGTTATGGATATCCAGAGTTATTTATAACATTCACGTGCAACCCTAAGTGGCCAGAAATTGATAGATTTATTAAAGGAAAAGGGACTTCAGCGGATGATCGTGCAGATGCTGAAGTTAGAGTATTTCACATGAAACTGAATCACATGATGAAACTCTTTTTGTCAGACAAAATATTTGGAAGGGTCAAAGCAGGTATGTATACATGATGCATTTTGAGCTTTTTTGTTGATGTATATTGGTAGTTATTTGCTTTATAATATTATGTATCAGTCATTATATAAGTTTGGATATTATGATGCAAACTAATTACCGTTACATAACACAATTTGTGCAATAGATATCAATTTTTGTACAGTGACTAATTACCGTTACATAAAACAATTTGTGCAATAGATATCAATTTATTTTAATTATTTTCACTCTATTTCAGTGATATATACTATTGAATTTCAAAAGCGCGGTCTTCCACATGCTCATATCGTCTTATTTCTTCATCCGGATGATAAGTTCCCAAATGTCGATGGTATTGATAAGATAATTTCAGCTGAGATTCCAGACCCAGATGTTGATCCCGTGTTACATGAAGTTGTCTCTGAGTTGATGATGCATGGTCCCTGCGGACAGATGAACCCTTCATGTGTTTGCATGAAAGATGGTAAGTGCACCAAACACTTTCCAAAGAAGTTTCGTGATACTACTACCATTGATGAAGACGGTTATCCGGTCTATAGAAGACGCAATGATGATAGAACGGTCAAGAAAAGTGATCATTACTTGGATAACAGGTATGTAGTTCCATACAATCGAAGACTTTTGCTTATGTATCGGGCACATATTAATGTTGAATGGTGCAACCAGTCTCGCGCCATAAAATATCTTTTCAAGTATATTAACAAAGGCCATGATCGTATCACTGCTAGAGTTGAGGATACGGTTACAGATGAAATCAAAGACTACTTAAATTGCAGATATATATCTCCATGTGAAGCCTTGTGGCGTATCTTTGAATTTGACATACAATTCAGAAAGCCTGCGGTAGAAAGGTTAAATTTTCACCTCCCCGATGAACAGAGTATTATATATCATGACCATGACCTTCTTGATTCAGTAGTCCAGAAGAAAGGGGTTGCAAGCTCAAAGTTTATGTCGTGGATGGAGTGTAATTCACAATATCCACATGCTAAAGAGCTTACCTATAATCAGTTTCCGTCTGAATTTGTGTGGCATGCAAGAGAAAAGGCATGGAAACCAAGGAAGCGTGGATTCTCTGTTGGCAGAATTTACAATGTTAATCCTGATTGTGGAGAAAGGTACTACTTGAGGATTATGCTAAATCACGTCAAGGATCCAACATCGTTTGAAGATATTCGAACCGTTGATGGTACTCTTTATCCAACTTTTCGAGATGCATGCTATTCTAAAGGACTATTGGACGATGAAAGAGAATATGTCGATGGAATCAGAGAAGCAAGTTGTTGGGGAAGTGCACACTACCTTAGAAGTTTATTTGTCATGTTATTATTATCCGGTAGTTTATCCAAACCAGAGTTTGTTTGGAGTGAAACTTGGAAACTACTGTCAGATGATATTACTATTGCTCAAAGAAGGATTGTTGGCATTGAAGGTATGTCTTCATGTTAATATAAATTCATTTTATATTTATATCTTAGTCACATTCTTACTTTAATTAAATAATATATTATTGTTTTTTTGAAACAACAGTACTTAATATTGATTTGGGAAACTTCTATTTGATTATTCATTGTCATCTTACATGTTATTTTCAGTGCATCTATTTAATAATAATAGTTAAATAAATAATTATCACATTATTTCTTATCATTATTACAACACAGTGTTTGTATTATTATCATTATTTAGAATCTATTTTTCTGGTAAAAAAATTTGTTACTCAATTATGTTTATTTATGTAGATTTACATCACAGTGAGAATCAATTAAGGAATTACACTCTATTTGAGATAGAGAAGCTCCTACAACGAAATGGAAGTAGTCTTCATTTTTTTCCGCCAATGCCTCTGCCAGATGATTCTTTGATTCCGGAACGACATAACAAGCTCATCGAAGATGAACTTCATTATGATAGAGCACAACTAACTTTGGAACATGATAGTTTGCTTGCTAGGTTCACTGATGAATAAAGAGGTGTCTATGATGAAATAATGAATGATGCTTTACAAAACACAGGGGGTGTCTATTTTTTGTGTGGTTACGGAGGAACTGGAAAAACCTTCATATGGAGATCTCTCTCTTCTGGTTTGAGAGCTAAGGGTGATATTGTTTTAACGGTTGCATCCAGTGCCATTGCAGCTTTATTGATTCCTGGTGGTCGAACAGCACATTCTAGGTTCAAAATCCCAATAGAAGTTAATGAAGATTCATTATGCGACATACGACCGGGCACTAATCTTGGTGAACTATTATCAAAGACAAGGCTTATAATTTGGGATGAAGCTCCAATGATGAATAGATTGTGTTTTGAAGCATTGGATAGAAGCTTAAAGGATGTTATGCGTTCTTATGATAACGCCAACTTACATAGACCTTTTGGAGGTAAGTTGGTTGTATTTGGTGGAGACTTTAGACAAATCCTACCTGTTGTTCTTAAAGGAAGCAGAGCAGATATTGTTTCATCGACACTCAATTCATCGTATTTGTGGAAGTATTGCAAGGTACTCAAGTTGACCAGAAATATGAGGATTTCTCAAGGAAATTCTGATTTAGAAGCTATTGCTGCGAAAATATTCTCAGAATGGATTCTTAATATTGGAGATGGTAATGAGGGGCATGGAGATGATGTTAACTCAAACATACAAATTCCTCCAGATCTCTTAATCAGTGACGTTGATGATCCTATTGCATCCATTGTCAATTGGACCTATCCGTCATTATCTAATATCCAGAATCCTGCAAACTTCTTTCAAGAAAGGGCTGTTTTGGCTCCTACAAATGAGATGGTTGAAGCAGCACTACTAGAAATTTGTTATTTAACATCGGGTAATAGCCGATGTCTTTCAAAAAAAAAATTGATGTCTATGTGGGTGATGTAAAAAGTCAAAAGTTTTACACATCGGCCAGAACCCGATGTCTATATTATTTATAACAACGTTTCTAATTATAAAAACGATGTTTTAGTATGAAAGAGACATCACTTGTATAGAAATCCTACATATGTATATTCATTTTGTCTCTATAATTTGTAACGTTATTTTTGCACGCAAAATTTGGCTATATGGAATAAATACAAAACCGATGTTATTATATATATTGAAATCGTTTTCGGTTTTAAAGTCGTTGTTTATATATAGTAAAGATATCCTAAATTATTAATTAATCAGATGTGTTAAGTTCGTAAAACTGGTGTGTTTAGTTCATAAAAATGATGTGTTTAGTTTGTAAAAATGATGTGCTTAGTTCGTAAAACTGGTTTTTTTGTACGGAAAGCTGATGTGTTTGGTTTGTAAAACTGATGTTTTTAGTACGTAAAACCAATATGTTTAGCTCGTAAAACTGATGTCTTTTGTTACAATAAACCGATGTCTTTTGTCCGTAAACCTGATGTGCTAGCTTATGAAACGAAGCAATTTGGTTCATAAACCCAATATTATGTCTATATACACACATACACCTGACCAAAATACCAACCAAAGAGAATATATCCGATGTGCTAGCTTATGAACCAAATCAATTTGGTTCATAAACCCAATATCTTGTCTATATATACACATACACAAGATCAAAGTACCACAAGGAATAACCCAATATCTTAACTTACATCTTCTCATAGCTTGCCCTAGTAATGAGGGAAAAGGCTAGAACCAAAATATTTACACCTCTTTAACTCATGACCTCAACCTACTGTAGTCCTCTTGGCCTGCAAAGACCAAATCCCCAAAATTGAAGCTCAAAACTAAAACAAAAACCATTAATTTGACAAAGACAGCAATAACACACAGTCATTCTCTGTGCAGTTAGGTTATAAACCTCATTGGGACCTCCAGGGTTGTGATTAGCAGTCAAGATAAATGCTCCAGATGCTTTAGATCCCTGTTTCAAAAAGGCGGAAGGAAAAATTACTAAAATAAATAGCTTTGATTACAAAAAAAAATTATGATTATCTTAACTTACATGTTCTCATAGATTGCCCTAGTAATGAGGGAAAAGGCTACTAGGTCACATTTCTCTCTAATATGCTGAGGAGGTATTATATGCATTCTCCAGCTAATAACTAAACATATGATCCCCTCATTCATGAGCAAAAAAAAAAAACTAAACATATTGAGACTTCTTGTGCTTTGATGAATTGTGGGTTTGCCTAACTGCTGAAGGGAAACTTCACTGTGAAATTTTAATTTCTACATAATAAGAACCAATAACAGTCAATCTGCTAAAGAATCCAATTTTGCCATATAAAATCCAAAGAAAAGGAGGATCTTGAAATCATGATTATATTTACGCTTTAAGCCCTCAGGACAAGAACAAAACAATTAGAAAAACAAAGAGATGAAGACCAAGAGTTCAATGCAAGATAGTAATGTACTCTTCAATCTGGAGAACACAACAGGTGAGAAGATTCAGTGGAAGAAAATCTGGAAGCTCTTACCTCTATCTAACAAGCATGGAAGGTTCAGTAGTAGGTAAAAAATGATATTCCTCACAGAGCCTAAGCTAGCATCATTGCTAATGGTTTTAAATCATGCAGGCTGAGAGTTTTCTACACTTGGGGGCTGAAATTTTAAATCTTTTAACTTGAAGGAATAAAGATGAAAAGAAAGAAATACCTCCTCTTTGAATGCATCGAAAGGTCTATGTTCATTAGCAACCATTGTAACACAAACAAAAATTGCTTTGGAGATTTTCTCTGGGAAATGCTCCATGCAATAAGAAATGCATGCACCCCTGCAACCATGGCCAACCAATCTGTTCAAGAAGCATGTGATTTTTAAATATAATCTGAAAAGAACAATATTGCCTATAAAAACAAAGCAAAGATCATTGTGAAACATGTGTCTTACTTTTTCATCATCAGACAGGCTTTGAATGAAAGAAACTAATGGTTTTGCATAATCCTCCAATGTAGTGACTGAGTCTGTGCTTGTTGAATCAATGCCAGACCCAGAGAGATCTATAGCAAATGGAACAATACTTGACTCTTCCAATAAGGAAATATTTTTGTACCAACCCCAAATCCGATGCAACTAGCTCTCTTATCACTTTTACTTCCTACAGGAGAATAAAAAGAGTTCCAAATCAGTAATGTTAAGAGAAACAAAGGTCAGGGAAAAAAGAGAGAGAGAGACAACAGAACTCTTTCAGGCCTACCATTCTAGGAATAATTCTAAGTGACAATGAACCGATGATCAAAGAGCATAAATCGTGATCAAAGAGCATCAATCATGATAACAGTATGTAAAAATGAACTGATGAATTCTACCATGGATTGAGTATACTTACAATGTCAACACGAATAGCTCAATTAATAAAAATATCAAAAGTTGGAACTGACTTTGTGATTTGCGAACTAGGATCATCTTCATTGCAACCTAAAGAAACCAATCATATGAATTGACTATACATACATTAAAAAGCATAAAGAAATCACAAGAATAAAGAAAAATGAGCATGCCTTTTTGATAGGGTGGGAACTGATTGTAATGCAAATTATAAATTTGATAAGTATGAAATGGAAATAGAGTAACCTCCCTGATCAAAGCTGTGCCAGCATTTTCCATTGAATCAGCTAGCTCAATAGCCCGAGCAATAGTAACCCCATCCCTGACCACTTTTGGGCTTCCGAATTCATCCAAAACTACATTCCTTCCTACAAATGACAACAATTGATCATTAACAGACCATTCTCTGTATCTAATATCTGAAAGAAGCATAACGCTCCGCTCTATGGAAAGGGAATCAGTGTGCACAACAATTGAAATTCAGGAAGCAAAAATCAAGAGAAATACCATCAGATGAAGTCTATAAAAGTTCCTGAATATCAATTAACCTAACAGAATCAGGCAAAATGTACATCACTTTGTACATACCACTAACAATTATAATCCAAATCTAGAGAGGGGATAGCTTATGAACAACAATGCATCACCAACAGATAATGTAAAACTAACAACCACCATATCACATATACAAAATTAATTAATCCATGTATGAATAACAACCTCTAGGGCCAAGAGTGAGCCCGACTGCATCAGCAAGCTTGTCAATACCAGCCTGAAGGGCCTTCCGGGAGTCTTTGTCAAACACAATTTCCTTGAATCAAATCCAATAACAAAAAACCCTAAATCACAAATACTCAAAATTAAAAGGCGGAATTTCATACCTACACACGACGACCCTTGCTCTTCAGTCTGATAGCCCCAAAATCAGAGAACACCTGATAAGTCCCAAATTAGTTTCATTGCGTAAATTAGAGAATACTTCAACCCAAAAGAAACCCTAAATCAAAACTGGGTATCAATTTTAGCTAGCTATACTCAATCAAACCAATTCACACAAACCCTAAATCAAAAATATTGAAAATTGAAGGCGGAATTTCGTACCTGTGATGGAGAAGCAGTGAGGGAGCAGTGACAGAGAGGCAATGAGGGATTTCGACAGCCCGGTTCGATTTCGACGGCGAGAGAGACGACCACTAATAGAGGCAAAGCTCGGTTCGACGGAAACCAGAGATCCCGCACCGGAGACACAACGATGAGACAGAAAGGGATTTCGCTGCTGGTGAGGAAAGAGCCGAGAGATCGGAACGAGAGCGAAGAAGGGATTTCGCCGGAGAGACTACATCCCCACCGGAGCCACCCTCGAGTTGAAAGCCGGCGAGACTGGAGGAGGAAGGGATTGGGGGTGAACATGGCGAAGTGTTTCGCGACCGCGAGTCGGGACTGAGAGGAAAGAGAGCAGAGTCGGGACTTTCCAAGTGTTAAAGTATTGGGAGGGAGGGGGGTATTCTCAATTTTTGAAGGTTTAAAACCAAATTTCAGAAAAAATTTCTAAGTGTTAAATTACCCTACGTGTATTTGATATGGGCGGGATTTTCCACGCACTTAATTTTCTTCCAAAAATTAATTTTTAACATCGATCAAAAAAAAGTGTGGTTTCTGATTTATTTTTAACATCACAAATTTATCAACCGATGTCAAAAATATATTTAACATCACGTGTTTTTCTCACTGATGTTAATTGACCGATGTTAAATGACAGAATTCTAGTAGTGCAGTAAATGATTATGTGTTATCTATATTGTCTGGAGAAGATCATGTGTACTTGAGTTCTTATAGTATTTGCGCATCTGAAGGCTATAATGTTGATCAGGATATAGTTTATTCAACGGATTTTCTAAATAGCATTAAATGTTCTGGTGTCCCAAACCATAAGCTGAAGTTGAAGGTGGGTATCCCAGTTATGTTGATGCGGAATATTGACCAATCAGCTGGATTATGCAATGGAACTAGATTGATAGTCACCCGTCTTGGAAAGCATATTATACAAACTGATATTATATCTGGAAGAAACATAGGAGCAACAGTTTACATCCCACGCATGGTCCTTATACCATCTGATACAAGATACCCATTTAAATTTCAGAGAAAACAATTTCCGTTGATGGTATGTTTTGCGATGACGATAAATAAAAGTCAAGGTCAATCACTTTCGCAAGTTGGCTTATATCTTCGTCAGCCTGTTTTCACTCACGGACAATTGTATGTTGCACTTTCGAGGGTTACAAGTAGAAACGGTTTAAAGATTTTGATCTGTGATGCTGAAGGAAAACCACACAATGCTACCCCTAATGTAGTATACAAAGAGATCTTTCAAAATGTTAGCTGCACCATCACTTAACATATCTCGAAACGGTATGTTAACCCTTCTCTTCTATCCTTAGAGTATTCCATGTAGAATGTTTTCTAAAAAGACGAAAAATGCTTTATGTGTTTTGAATTAACATTGTATTTAATTATCCTTTACCACCTTACCAACTATGTAAACTCAAAATATTTGCAAAAATATATTTTCCAAGTCATCTCCCATGGACTTACCGGAATTCAACATATTCGTAATATTACACGTAGGAGTATTATTTTTAAAAAATATATTTGTCCATGTGGAAAATTATAGAGGCATTTGCATTTGCTATCATTTAATGTGTTGCCTAAATTAATGTCTTTAATTGCAGCTTTCTATGGTACGCAAAGCATTTTAAGGATTGAAGGTCATGCTTGGAAGAATTTTTGTTATTGTATAAAAAGTTCATTAGAATGTCGCTCATGCATTATTTTTTTTAGATTGTATGATCGGATGATCGAATGGTTCAATATTCAATGCTTTTATGCATTTTGTCATAAGAAGTTTCATTATGCTCAATAGTATAATCGATCTCTGGTACGATATTCAATGTTGTTATTGTATAAAAAGTTTCATTGTAAAAATATATTACGTAAGACCCGTGCCTTGGGCACGGGCATTAAACTAGTACATATACTAAAACCGATGCATAGCGACCTATGTGGCGTGTTGTAGTTGATTCTAGGAAAAAAAAATCCTATGTGGCGCGTTGTAGTTGATTTTAGGGGAAACATTAATAAAATAATATGTTATCATAGTTTTTAGAAAGTTATATAAGCCACATTCTATCTATATATATTAATTAATTGAAAAAAAATAAAAATAAAAATGTTTTATAGTCATACTTACCAAAAATATTAATAGATAAATATGTAGTAGTTGATAAGTTCTGTTTTATTTATATTTATATTATTTTTTGGTGGAAAACATTATTTATATCAAAATTAATTATTTAATAATTTTTATTTTTATTTATATCTATATTAGTTTTTGAGATCAAAATAATTTATCAAAATATTATGTAGCCACAATCCATCCGTGGATCTATTTTAGTAAACTAACGTAATAAATATATATACTATATATTTAATAAAAAACAATATTAAAATATTTTTAAAAAATAGTTATCTATTAAATTATATGAGATTCAATTGCGGTAGATTAGAAAAAAATATCTAAATATCTTTTATTTAGATTTTTTTATAATCGTCGAACAAATTTTATTATTTATATCTATATTATTTTTTGGTGGAAAAATTAATTATATTTAGATTATTATTTATTATTTATTGAAATCTATTTAAATAATTTATAATATCGTATTAATGTATTCTCCGTACACGGAACGGGACCTACACTAGTATTCCTATATAATGGATCCTTTGGAACCCAAATGAAAATATCAATGGAAATTTCGCGAGGTATCATGGGGTATTGTAATTTTCGCGAGGTATACAACTTTTTTGCATATTTCGCATGGTACCTTTGAGGTTTTCATTTTTTTTGCCTCGTGCCATTTTGGGTTAAATCTAACTGTTCTTTTTTATTCTCCGTTAATTTACCAAAAAAAAACAAAACAAAAAATTTAAGAAACGCCTTCTTCAAAGCATCAGGATCAACTTTATGATAATGGTGAGAAGCTTCAAAATCATCGATAGAGGAATCAAAAACATCAACTCATAATCTTTACAGGCTTGTTACTGCTGGTAGTGTCCCCTGAATTATTAGCCCCAGACACGTCCTCAAATTGCAAACCTTGAAATGAGATCTGAGAGATGTTGGGATGGAACAAGAGGGATGCAAACAACAGGTCCAAGGCAGAAGAGACCACCGTGCAGGCTCACCACCGAGCGCAAGTACGCTGCCACCCAGGACACCCCAGGAGCAACAGGGCACCGGGAAGACCGACTATGAGCAACCCACCGACGGGAAGACGCCGACCCGGCTCGACGGAGATGAATCGAAAGCCATCGGAGCAGCGAAAACCCATTGGGATCGAGGTCGTGTATGCTGCGGGATGGAGAGAGCCAATCGGAGCCAAATCTTTCCGAAATCCCGATGTCTTGAGCCAATCTCGCCTTCAAAACTTCTTTTATTTGTCCTTTTCTTCGAAAAGGCCGCCATTGAATGCCATTTTTGAATCGGATTATACAGGATTTTGTATTTTGGGATTTGGTTTGAGGTTGGATTTTGATGAACTTACTCAAATTTGTGACCAGATCAGGGAGCTCTTTTGGCTGGATTATAAGACCTCCCAAAGTTAATGGCAGCTCTAGATTTTTCTGACAGATCCCAATCGGGTAGTTACACTTTCCGGTTGCTTCGGTTTGGCGAGTTGGGTTTAGGGATTCTAGGCTCGAGGTCTCTCCATCAGTTCGAGCTTCTTGGAGTCGACATCTTCTCTTGTGGCATCGGTGGGTTGAACAGAAGGTCGGCGGCGGGTCTAGGGTTTGTGGGGCGTGTTGGTCGGCGGCGTTCTCTCGCTTTCTCATTTTTAGGGTTTTTTCTCTCTTCGCTCTCCTATTCCAACTTCTACAGCTCTACGTCCTTTCTTTTTTTCTTTTTCTTTTTTTTTGACAAACTAACGGAGAATAAAAAAGAACTGTTAGATTTAACCCAAAAGGGTACGAGGTGAAAAAAATGAAAACTCCAGGAGTACCATGCGAAATTTACAAAATAGTTGTATACCTTGCGAAAATTGTAATACCCCAAGTACCTCGCGAAATTTCCAAAATATCAATTACTCCTTTCAACCTCTTCCTCCTACTCTCTCTTCTGTTTTGGTTTATCACATTAAATGAATTTTCTTTAAAAAAAATTATGGAAAAAAAAGTAAAGGAGTGAAGTAAAAGTTAAAATTAAAAAATTATCCAGACAGAGGCCTCAGCAATGTTAACAGGTCTTAGAAAAGCCAAAGAGAAGGGTATCAAGAAGATCATTATAAAGAGCGACAATGAAACCCTTGTCAAATCAGTAAATAAGCAGCAACCACCCTTCTGGAGGGATTTGAGAATGCAGAAGTGCACCATATTTTTCGTGAAGCCAACATGGTAGCTGATTATATAGCTAGAAAAGGTATTATCTCTAATCTGCAATGTATCCCCTATTATAGGGACTTTTGTAAAATCATCTTTCAAGATGATCCAGGAGCTAAGGGCGTGTTTGGCTGGGGATGGGAGTGGGTGGAAGGGGATGGAGGTGGGCTTTGGAAACCGTGCCCGCGTGTTTGGCAACGAGATGGAGGGAGATGGAAGGGGATTGAGATGGAACTTCCACACCGAAAAATGGGATGGGAAAGGTATCCTCTAAAAGGAGGATTTAGGGGATGGGGATGAAAATCTCCCAAATTTGCCCCCATCTTCAACCTTCTTCCTCCCTCTCTCCTACCCCTACCCCTACCGCCACCGCCGCCGCCACCGCCCACCACCGCCAACGCCGCCGCCCACCACCGACGCCGTCACCCACCACCGCCGCATATAAATCCCCTTTCCTCCTCCGATCAATCTCCCTCGCCGGCAATTCCTTCTCCGGCGCCCTCCTGCCGTCGACCGCGTAGAAGTGGAGGAGCTTGAATTCGCCAGTAATGGCAGAGTATCCGAGCGCGACGCTCGAGATCGACTTGAAATTGGGAGCCACGTAGAAGTTGAGGAGCTTGAAGTCGTGGTTATCAATCAATACAGAGCTCCATCTGGAGCAGACGCACCGGAGCCGGCATAGGGATTTCGCGGGGAAGCGAGAGAAGATGTCGAAGAGGAGCTCGTTGGGGAGGCGGTGGAAGATCGGGGGATCTTCGCCTTCCTCGTCCGCCATTGGAGGGGCGGAGCGGCGCGCCGGTGGCCGTCGAAGGTGGCCAAAGTCGTCGAGAGGGGTTGCTGGCTGTTGGGCTTCAACTGAGAGATGATGGAAGAAGAAGTTGAGCTTTTAGGGTATTTGGGAGGGTATTTTCGTCATCTCATGTGGTTAGTGGGGGTAATTTGGACTTTTTTCGTTTCTCCATCTTCCCAACCATCAAAATACAACCAAACACGAACGGGATTAAACTGGCTTCAAAATTCTACCCGGTCCCACCCGGGTTTCCATCCCCATCCCGTCCACCCCACAAAATCCATCCCATTCCACCTACCCCCATCCCGTTGCCAAACACACCCTAAGTTACTTTAATGTAATGGCTCCGAATGTTTGTCTACTGTAAAAAAAAACAAAAAAACAAAAAAAAAAAAAAAAAAAAAAAAAAAACTCATAAATTTTCAATGTCCCACGCGGGGACCACTCATAAATTGTGTGTGGGAAGGACTTGAACCAAATTGAGTGTTTAGACCAAAAAAAGAAGTCGTTAGTCTCTCTCTGATCATATGCTTTTCTTTTTCATAGCAACTCTCTTCCATGGAGAAACTACAAGAAATGGTGGTCGAGCTGGCGATTGCAAAGCACAAGCAACCGTTATCATCTTCCCAAATCTCCCTCATTGATCAACGTCTCCGCCAAGCGTTTCCACTTGGCCTTTGCACTCCCAACCATCCCACCTACGCCTCTGTAATCTCTCTATCTCTTTGTATTCATTTTCCTTCTTTTTCTGTTCGACTTTTTTTATTTTTTTATTTTTGGTTATCAGTGAGTGGTCGATTGTAAAAATGTTTCTTTCCGTACTTGCTTGATCTTTCCAATTTTGAAGTAGTATCCTTTTGGTAAGATAAACAACGAATTACGGTGTGGTTTCCCTCACACATTTCCCCCAATTTTTATTTTAAAATTATCTTTGATTTGATACAAGATTTCAGTCCGGCCTATGAAGATTAGGGAACTTGCTGGTTGTTGTGGTCAGAGATTAAAGTTTACCGCTTTTTTGAATTTCACACTTTTTGTTTGTGCTTCTGTTGGTGGATTGATTGCCTATAGATGATAAACAAGGCTATAGAAGAGCTAAATGAAGAAGGTGGGTCGAGTGAGGTGTCGATTTCAGAGTACATAGAGGGGAATTTTGAGGGTTTGCCATGGGCTCACAAGAGTTATCTGAAACACCACTTGAATAAGCTTTGTGATGGGGGTTTCCTTGTACTCAGTACCGGTGAACGTTACTCAATGCCGTTGTTTAGTGAAGTGAAGGAAAAGGGGTTGATTGAAGCTGATATCCATGGCAATGGAGACGAAGTGAAGGAAAAGGGGTTGATTGAAGCTGATATCCATGGCAATGGAGACGAGCATTCAACTATTTTATGTGAAGTTCAGGCATTGAGAGAAAACTTGGGGCGGAAAGTACAGGCAGATCAGGAGCAGTGCAATACAGTGATTGCCAATCCAAGTAGAGATAAATATTTGCTGGACGAGTATCGAGATGACACGGGGATCAATGTGCTATCCCTGGAACATCATTACCATGGTGCTGAATTGATGGTGACTCCTAAGAAAAGTGTATCTTCGGGTATCAAGACAAGGAAGAAAGAGGCGATGAAGTGGGCCGACAGACACACTGTCATTGTTTGTGGCCTCCCTGCCAAATTGCCTGATCCAAGAGAACCAAGGCGTTGCACAACTAGGAACAGAATGAAGTCAAAGAGAAACCAAACATCATTGATTCCAGATCGTATTGAGTATCCGAGTTCTAAGCTTCATCAACACCAGAATCAAGTAGAGTCCAAGGTCGGTCTTGAATTGTGTGTTTGAACATTATGATGTAGGTTGCTCATACTATTTCGTGTTACCATGTCCATCTTTCTGCAGATTATAGATGGTAAAGAGAGCAAGTGGCCATCTTGGGTTCAATCACTTCTCCAGACTCGCTTCTTTGGGGAATGCAAGATTCATCCGAATACTAAAAAGTGCGTACACAACTTCTACTGCCTAAACTGCATCAGTGGACCCGTCTGTGCCTTATGTGTTAAAGGTTATCATGAAGATCACAATGTCATAAGGGTTTGTTTCTAAACACTTGATCCGTAATCAGCGTTATATCTCTCTGTCTGTCACCTGTTGCTTATTTTGAGTTCAAATACGGTGGTAAGAAGAAGCGAGCTTTAGCTTTCAGTAAATTGGTGGCTATTGAAGGAATGTCTGTTAGAAATTTGGAGGTGCATTGTTTCACATTAAGTCCATCTCATGTTTTTTTTTCAGATAAGGAGGACACCATATGAAGACACAGTTAACGTTGCCACTATACAAAAGTACCTGGATATTTCCGGACTACATCTCCACAAGATAAATGCCAGTAGTTCCTCCATGGTGTCCCTGAAGAGGATGGCTCCATCTAGAAGTCGGGGCACAAAATGTAGTCACTGCATTCGCTGCAATCGTCACGTTCCCAATCCATTCTGTTACTGTTCTCTTAGCTGCAAGGTACCCCTCCCTCGTCTCTAATTTGTTTCCATTTTATCTCCAATTTAAGCATCCTATTATTTACATTATCTAACAATCGAAATTAATGTGGGGATGATTCCAGTATAAGCAAGAAATGGATGCTGGTGCTCCTTCCATTGTCAACTGAGGTTACTCCCGCGCCTTTTGGGAGATCTCGAACCTTCCTTACATGATCTTCACATGCTCACTTGATTGTGTTCTGTTTTTGAATTGGTTCATATTAATCCTCTAAATGTCAACTCTATAAGATAGAAGTTTTGTTAGCATGGGTATAATTTAAGAGGACTGTGTTTGTTTTTGTTGAATATGTGAAATGATATAAATTAGGGGTGAATTCAAATCATGCAAATCTCGTCCCGAAACCGATGGGATTAAAAAAAAAAATCCAAACTCGTCCCTCAAAAAATAGGGGCATTTGCAAAACTAATTCAAAAATTCGGACCCCTTTGCACCCTCAATCCACTATCTAAAAAATTTGCAAAACTAACCCTCTCCCTCAAAATCTCCGGTTTCCTCACCTGCTGCAACCAGTGGAGAGAGAAAGAAAAGCAACAGAGTATTTATTGCCCATCACTATCACCCATCTAAAACCCTTTCTCTCTATGTCTCTCTCCATTGAAGAGCTTCATTGAAGATCTTTTTTATTCTTTGATTTATGTCTTCTATCTCTCTACCTTCGAGGGTGACGTGATCTCAATGAGAACTCGAATTCGGCATGCGCCGCTGGTGTGAATCGTCGCCGGAGCACCGCTTTAGTGCCTTCGTCATTTACCTTCGCTGTGATGGCTTTTCCATGTCGATTCGAGACGAGTGGATGCCGAATTTGAAGTAGAGGAGGTGGAATCGAAGTGGAAGAGCCCTCGCAGAGGCTTGGTGAACCGTTTTTTTTATTGATGAATGAACAATATATCAACTTTCCACTCTATGGTTTCTTACTGGACATCCTTTGGTACTCTACTGGACACTGATACGGGTTAGCCGTGAGATGGCCCGATCTTCGACAATCAAACAAGAAACTAAAGAACGGAAGCAAGAAACAATAAAGACTCAACCAGAAACTCAAGAATCGACCAAGAACAGCCAAGATCGATCAAGATTAAAGAAAGACTCGACAAAGAATTCAAGAAACAAGCTTTACTCGAATTCGACCAAAAGAAAGAAACCAAGACTCGATAAAAAGAAGGCAAGACTCGAAATTTAATAACAAGAATTGAAAGACACTACCTATAGTGGACTGAGTCGATCTATATAGAACAAGATAAAGACCTCATGCCTCCTTAGAGGGTAGGAACCAATACCAATGACTATATAACCCGCATCTACAACCCTACACAACCAAGCGGACAACTTGGAGGCACAAAGAGGGGGCTCGTGGATACTAGGATCACCAAGTCTTGCGAAGTTGATGAACACAAATCAAACCAAGCTGAGACAATAGACCAATTTGCAATCGATGAGCTCCTCTTCTAATCGATCGACTTGCACTCATGTGTTTCACACAATATGAGAGAATTCTAATTCATTAAGTTCCTAATGTTTACAATGGAAGAACTCGGCTTATATAGCCTTACAAGGCTGAGTTTGGGCCGAATTAAAAGAATTAACAACTTAAAGAAATTAATAAAAATAACCCCTAGAGTTTCCTAAAATAACTTAAGTAAATAAGGTCTCTAAAAATAGCAATAAAAGAAAGTTCTTTATTCCTGTCAAAACAATGACAGTTTGCAAAGAATGTGATTTTCGGCCAAGCTTCATGTCGAATCTGGAAAAACCTTCAACAGAAAAGTTGTAGATCTCTTCGTCCTCGTTCTGACAAGGTATGACACGATCCAATCCAATCAATATTGACTCTGAACGACTCATTTTACTGAGACGTCGAAAAGCTGTCAAATTGTTGAACGAATTTAAAAACGTCAAACTTCCACCTTTGGACCTTCTCCCATGGTGGAGCCTTCTTCTTCCTCTTTAGGACGACATCATTCTCATGGATTCGAATCATAGATCCATCCCCAAGTATAGATATGTCCGAAGGTGTCTTGGATGGTCCCGCATCAGATACCCAATGATTTCCTACTGGACACCCTATGGTTGTTTCCTGTCTTGCGTATTGTTTAATGTTTCTCTGGTTCTAGTGTCACCCTCTCCCCTAAGCCCAAACGGTAAAAATAAAAAGGGGAACTGGTGCATTAAATGAGGGGGGGGGGGAGAGAGTATATGTGTGTGTGTGATGTGAGGATTGGGAGAGAGAGAGAGAGAGAGAGAGAGAGAGAGAGAGGAGTGAAAAGCAATAGTAAAGTCACAGAGGAGAGAGTAAAGAGGGGATAAGTTTGCTTTCGATAAAAAAAAATCAGAGAGAGAGAAAGTCTGCAGAGGTGAGAGAAAGTTTGCAGAGGAGAGAGATGATAGTAGAGAGGAGTGAAAAAGAAAAGGAAAGCTGCAGAGAAGAGAGAGATTAGTATTAATATAATTTGAATTAAATCTTACGTTTCAGATAAAAATCATCGAAGAAGAAGCAATTGGGCAAGAGTTTATTTGTAGGTTGACGTATAAACAATTAGTTTTAACTGGACACCCAAAGCAAAGCAACATGACACATATTGGAATCGACTAGACAAAAGTTATCGGAGAAACAGATTAACCATTGACTTCAAATAGAAAATGGGTAAGTTTGCTTCAGATTTGAGGGAGACACCTCTTGCATAACCTTTATCGAAAACAAACTTGCCCATTTTATATTCGAAGTCGATGGTGAATTGGTTTTTCCGATAACTCTTGTCCAGTCGATTCCAATATGTATCATGTCGTTTTGCTTTGGGTGTCTAGTTAAAACTAACTGCTTACACGTCAACCTGCAAATAAACCCCCGCCCAATTGTTTCTTCTTCGATGGTTTTTATCTGAAACCCCGCCCCCTCACTGTCACTCTTCCATCTCTCTCTGTCCTATCCTCATTAATCTCTCTATCTCTCTCTCTCCCCCCTCTGCAACTTTACTTTTTTTTTTCACTCAACTCTCTCTCTCCCGTCCTCTCTCTCCTCTGCAGACTCTCTCTCTCTCCTCTACAGACTTTCTCTTGCTCTATCTCTTTCACTCTCTGGCTTTGTCCAGCTGTCGAGCAGTGGAACCCTAAACCCCCCTCACTTACCTACTATCAGCGGACCCCTTTACCCTCATATCCAGTTTTGCCTAATTTCAAACCGGATTGGGTTAACCTTGCAAATAAACCGGTTTTTTGGGTTACTTTGTGCATTTCCTTCCAAAAAATACGTGCGATGGGCAGTTTTCGTCCTACAAATCTTATCTCGTTCCACGTATATATGTAAAGTTATACTCCCCCCTATCTAAATTGTATGATTTTTTTACTTTTCGTCACTTATTTTAATGAACTAAAAACTACATAAAATATTGATTTTTTATTAAAATTTTTTATTGAATTTTTTACAATTTAATACTTCTTACTAATAAATATTAAAATATAAAAAAATTAATATTTTATATAGTTTTTTAACACATTAAAATACGTGCATCGAAGTGAAACATCAAATATATTTGATCGGAGGGATTATATATATACACTTAAATTAATAAAAACATCTAATAATATATTTATATTATATATTAACATTTATTTCAACCCAACATTAAAATTAATAAAAACATCTAAAGAATATATAAATGCTCAGTAGCCCTATAGAATATATAAATATCAAGCAGTAGCACAAGTAGTGTAGACTTACTAATTAGGGCTACTATTGACACGGTGAAAATTTCGCATAATACACGGTGTCGGTCACGGTTTTATAGACTATAGGAATATTATTATCCTAAATAAAGTCAATGTCATGGGATTTAGTAGTAGCTTCCAAAATCGTGGACAATTTTTTATTTTTTGTGCAAATTACATCAAACCACCTCTTAAATATTGCAGGTTTACATAAAGGCTAAACTGCATAAAACCACCCATTAAATATCACTCTTTTCACTTAACCACCCACTACAATAAAAATTACATAAAACCACCCATTAAAGAGGCATGTCAACAAAACACCACCCAAATGAAAATATCTGCTAGAAATTTATTGAAATGCCTAAAATATCCTTACATATTAATCAAATTTTCAAATGATTACCACTTATTAACCTTACCCATACATAATATATTAGAAAATTAGAGTATTCTAAATTTCTGTACAAACCCTTAAATTAAGGCATTATTGACCGAAATCAATCCATCTTCAAAACAACAAATAACGAAAATGTTTGGATATAACCCAAAATCGACCTTGAATTGAGCCCACAATTTTATTTTTATCAAAAATCAGTTCTTCCCAATCAATACACTAAAATAAACAAGTACAATCAGTCTTTAGATTTATAGGTTCCAATTTTGAGCAAGTGATTCTTTAAAACAATAAATTTCCTTAATTTCTGGAGTTAGGAGGTTTGAGAAGATTTTGTTGGAGTGAAGTGTAGATGCATCCTCAGTCCCAATTGGAAGTATCTTTAGATTAACAGTATGAACTTGTGCCGAAAAACGTCAGGACAGCACGGCAACAATGGCATGGATAGAGCTTAAACAATCTAGGAGAGCACGCCGAGGCATATGAAGAGGAGAGCGGATGCGGAGAGGCGTTGAAGGAGCCAATCTCGAACGTCAGCGATTGAGAATGCAACAACCGAAGCGGATAGGGATATGGATGTGGTCGGCGGAAAGAGGACGGTGGTGAGACGGTGGTGGTGAACGAGGTTAGGGGTTTTCATATCTGAAAGTGGAGGAGGAGGAAAACGAACAACAGAGGGAGGGTTAGGGGTTTTCATATCTGAAAGTAGAGGAGGAGAAGGATGAACAACAGAGGTGAGTTACGCGGATATGAATGAGAGGTAAAGAGAGAGCTTCTGACTTCTTGCTTTCGATTTCTTTGTGGTTTTTGGCGTTACAGATTAGGAAAGGTGGACAGGGAGGCTCGACGACGAATTACGATGGTCGGATCTAGGCTGGTTGGGCGGGTTCAAAGGTGGCGGCGAGGTTAGGGTTCGACTTCAGAAGGGGGGTTTAAGAGGGAGGGAGAGAGAAGACATCTCTTGTCTCACTTCTTTCATAAAAGATAAATGAAAAATATGAACAACTTAATTTGATTTTTATTTCCTTTTAAAAAAGTAAAGCACTTAGGATGATTTTTGAACACTTTTGACGGAAGTTTAAGAAGATTTAACAGAATATTCCACTTGGGTGGTGTTTTGTAAACTAAATCTCTTTAATGGGTGGTTTTATGTAATTTCAATTATAACGGGTGGTAAGTGAAAAAGGTGATATTTAACGGGTTGTTTTCTGTAAATTAGCCTTATATAAAACCACCCCTTAAATTGACTATTATAGAAAACCACCCTTTAAATATGGTATGTTAGCAAATCACCACCCACACCCAGACTTACGTAAAAAATCTGTTAAGTTTGTGAAAAGTCCATTTTACCCCTCATTATTGTAATTATTATTATTATTATGGTTAGGGATAAACAATTTTTTCATTCCATTTTCCTATATATGGCTAGGTATAGGATAAGAGTACTAATTTGGAAATATTTTTCAAATTTTAATTAGTTTATTTTTTAAAATTAGAAATATGTTTAGTACTCCCTTTTTTTTTATTATTAAGTAAGAATTCGAGATCAGGAAAGTCTGATTCTTGAGAGGCCGATGAATCGGCATGAGAAAAACGCCTAAACATATAATGAAAACATAAACGACGCTATGAAATAAGTAGAAATAACTCTACAACAAGATTGATGTAAGAATAGTAGCACCGCGGGCCAGGGGTTTAGTATTCCCTTTTGAAAATATGTTTGAAATATGTTTAGTATTACAACGCCACAGGTTGGGGTTTGTGAGATTCCGAGAAACCTGAGCCAGGTCGTATCAAATCGGGAGTCGTGTCGGATTTATTTTATTTTTTGTTTAGAAGGTCGGGATCCACCATTTTACACAAAAGCTTAAGCAATTGTATAGGGGCTTCCTCTCTCCTTATATTTTGTTGTGGTTTTTCACCTATTTTTCAATGTGGGACTTTTTATCCCCAACTCCCAATAGGATTCGACTCCTGGTAAGCAGGGGCGGAGGGAAGGGGGGGCATGCGGTGGCTCAGGCCCCCCTTGGAAAGTTAAAAAAACAAAAATAAAAAATAATTTTATATATATAGCAAATAAGGTGCATATGAAACAAAAGAACAATTTAGCATAGTGGTTGATGGTTGCAGTAAGGCCCAAAGAGATTGGGAGTTCGATTCACTCTTCCACCTTATGTCCAACTCTTTTTTTAAACTTTATTTCCCCTTCATCACATGCTACTGCGAGACAGGTTCGGTCCCCACCTCGAAAGGTAAGGGATGGAGAGAGAGAAGAGAATGGATGAAAGAAAAAAAAAGAAATATGTTTAGTACTCCCTTTTAATTTGGAAACTAGTTCTTTTCCCGAACCTTGTTCGGGTGTTTTCATAATATTTTCGGTCGAATTTGACGTATTAAGTACAAAATATTCGACACGTCAAATTAAATAAGAAAGACATAGAAAAGAAAACAGAATTCTTAAAAAAGAAGCTGAACACCTACCTGGAGTTAGGAAGGAGTTGAACACCTACCTGGAGTGTATCAAGTGCTTCTGCGTCCTTTTTGGTCCAGGAATGATTTGCAATCACATAATTCTCAATTAACAAAAGTTATATGCCATAAGTTGTATTCAAATACCTATTTAGAGAGGATCACATCCTTGAAAAAATCTCAAATTGAGTAAACTTAGAACTTTATTAGTTGTGAGTCTCTTCTTTAGATAAGTGTTTAGCATCTTCCTCACAAGGTCCTTTGATTGAAGTGAAATTGAAGGCAATGAATCACTTGTGAAATCAATATGGCATTGTAAGATTGAATCAAATTTTCCATGCTCGGTGTCAATGAACCAAAAACTAACCGACACATTTCCATCCATGAATACACAAAGGTGAATTTAGTTGCTCATGGATGATGTTGGTTAGAAGATGATGCATCTTCAACAAAACTGTATAAATTTGTGCAAGCTACTGGGTTAAAATTCACAACCTTTAAAATAGAGATTATGCAAAATATTATTTGGTCAAACCACAAATTGAATGAATTGAGTTGCTTCCCAAAAAAAAATGAAAAAAAGTGGAAACAAATAAATTTGGACCCTAAATTTTAATATTTTTTATTATCAACAATTTCTGCAAATTGTTGATAACCAACCATTCAAATTTACTTAAGTCATCCTACAACAAATTGTTCAAATTCAAAGAAAATTGATAATTAAAACAGCAAACAAAAGCTTCCGGTGGTCGCAAGGTCGCCATATAGTGTGCCGGTTTGTTGGCTTGGCGTTTGGTGAAGCTCCAAATCACACTTTTGAACCTCTCCACCATGCTTCAGACACGCTCCAGGAGGTTTCCCAGCGCTCCCCTTACCTTCTCCTTGGTCTACAGCTTGCGAATAATATTGGAGCAATCTGAATCAAACACCACATGGGAGATATCTTGATCAATACAAACCTAAACGGCCCAGAGAATTGCTTCGGCTTCCACTAACTCAACCTCACATGTTTGTTGAACCCCCTTTGCAGGCACAAAACAGACCTCTCCCTGGCCATCCCGAGCTACCAGCCCCACGCCGCAACCTCAGTGTTCGCTCATAGCCGCATCAAAGTTTACCTTGATGATGCCTTGTATCGGCTTTCTCCATTTCCCCCCTCCATCCTCCCTATCCGCACCAAGACCCTTAATCTCACTTGTATCAGCTGCCAGAAATTCCTCAGGTTGTAACATCGGCTCCTCTACAAGTAGTTTTGGCGGACGATTAATCCCCTCAAAAACAAACTTGTTTCTAGCTATCCATATATCATATAAGAGCACAGCCCACTGTTGCAGAAGTGTAGGAGATTTTAGCGACAGTACCCTGTCAAAAAGTATTTCTATTTTGATAGTTATCCGGAATAAAATTCGGTAAGAGTAGTGATTACCAAGAGATCTTTAGTCTCGATGCTTCAAACTCACGTTCCCTACAATATGCAGTACATCCTTTGCCAACAACGACCAACATTCGGTCTAAGACATCTTCAATGTGTCGTGATCCTGGAACCAAAAAATACAAATTAAGTTTATAAAAATTGCAACAATACTTGAAAAAAAAAGCAGTTGGTCAGTTACACACCTTTGAATCGTTCCATGATAAGATGGATCGAGTTGTTCCATGAATGACTGTTGGAGCATCACAAAGTCACAACCTTACATGACGCTCTCGAACTGAGCACTAATTTCTGCCATGTCATAACAAAACAACCCATCAATGCATCCCATAAAGAGGGTTGAGGCACCATTCCATGACTTATCATCTCTTCCAGCCACAAAACCTTGCTTCATCAACCAAAAGCACTGTTTACTACAAGCCCGTAGGTCTCTACTACCTCATTTACCTTCAAGTTTAGATGCAAATAAATAAATAAATAAATAAATCCGAAAGCACGGTTTGTACCCATGTTACACATTTGAAAAGTCCACTCTCAGTCTTAATATATTGATGCTTAGCCTTCTCAATCAATCCATTCATGGCACAAAAGAAATCATGACAACGAAGATAGAATTTCAGAGAATTATTTCCTTCATCAAAGAGGACCTTCAAGAGCTCCCCATCCACATCAGACTGCTTATGCAGCATTAGTAAGGAAAAATCTAGCAACTATCACATGCCGCAAGCAAAGAACATATATAAACTGGACTGCATAGAAAGGTTTACCTTGATAGGAAGTTAAGTTCCAAACTGATCCACGTAACCTATCACCTGATCCTCCTTGATAAGATCGCCCTTTTTTCATTTAAGAATTTGTCAAGCACAGCAAAAAGTGCAACACAAACATTGAAGTAATCAATCTTTCAGGTCATGATTAAGAATTCAACATTGAAGTTCAAAACTACAAAGAAAGATGGAGGGTCTCAAATTATATAGCCTTTAACCATAAAATCATAGAAGATCCAAAGAGAAAGAAAACAAACAACATTACCTCTTTGCAGACAGAAGGTTGCTCCTTCCCCTTAATTGTCCTTCCCTTGGAAAATGTTCCCACATGTAGGACAGTTCGCAACTGTAAATTGAAGGCAGAGATATTTTGAACAATGCAAGCAGATAAACATTCTAATACATACTGTTGGCGATGATACAAGCTTAACGCCACTGGACCCAGAAGCTTCTAAGACAGATAGCTTTCCAAACTTCCCTGAGGATGCCTTCACAAATGGGTTTGGCTTCTCCACAGATGATTTAGGAGATGCCAGTGAAGGCTTAGCAAGATCCGATTGATCCATGGGCTCACTTGGGATAGGGGGAGCTACAACTGGTGAATTGATGGCAATAAGAGCATTTGTGGCTCCAATATTTCGCTTAACATGCATCTCAAAACTACCAATCTTTGAAATTGAAACCATAAATTTTCTATCAAACTTTTATATAAGAAAACAAATAGTCATCATTTCATAAACATATATGCAACATTAAATAACAAAAATTTAGTAAATGTTACAAATTTCATATATATATATATGAAGAGATCGTTGATGGGAACAATAAGCTAGAAAACTGACAACAAATTCATGTTCCTTCATAAGGAGAGGATAATGTAAACTATAAGCTTTATAATTTATAACCAAACTTTAATCCTATAATCTACTACCAACAGGAAAAAAAAAAGACACAAATTTCTTTAAACTACTAGAATGTTTTTCCAGAAATAAACTAATAACAAACCCAAATTAGGGGCCAATGATGGAAAAAATGGAACTTTAGGTATAGTAGTGAGCTAGGTAGCAAAGCATGATAGCTATATTATATAGAACCAGCCTAAGACTAAGATGCTTGTATTTGATAGAGAATCAAATAATATAAAAGGGAGCCTCAAAGTTCCAATGAAGGAACTAATGGCCAATTAGATTGATCAAGTACCGAGATTGAAGCTTCCACAATCTTATTTTTCCAAATTTAGGCAATAATATAATATTTTCTAGTAAATTAAATATTTAATGTCAAAAAGAAATCAGCAATACAATAAGACAATAACCGACATAGAACACTCACAAAATAGGCAAAAACAAACAGAAAAATTCTCTTCTTTCTGCCAAAACAATTTCACAAATTGGCTTGGTTTTGAGTCTTTTTTTTCAAATCTATACATTAAACTGGAGTAAAAGCCCTTCAATTCAACTAAAAAACTCAAAATTTAGCCACTAATTGAGAGTATAAAAATGAATCCACTTATTGGAATCAACAGCGATGCAGAAACTCAACTGAGAAAAGAAAAAACTTAATTCAATTGACATAAATCAAGATCAAGATTAAAAGAAAAGACCAATCAATTGTCAAACCCAATCAAAATCAAAGCCCTAACTGAAAAAACATACATACAGAACAACTCTTAATAATATCATTACATCTCTTTAACTCAACCTATTCATGAAACTTAATTCAAAATCTCTTAACCCCAAACTTGCATGACGATTGCCATTATACCCTGAAAAACTAACTGATTACAATAGAACAAATTCAAATCCAATACACATGCTGATAAAATTGAAACATGTGAGTGAAATACCAACAAAGAAAAGGAATTGAATATCATACCTTGGAAGATTGAGGGGCATCCCGCTAACTCACGACCTTTTCTACAACATCGTCATCTATTTCATTGTCGGCGTTGGCGTCGGTTGTACTCGTCTACCCCTTGTTCTCCACACCGGCACTGATGTGTGAGAGACTGAAATTTGGTTACCTAAAAGAAGTAGAAAATCACAAATTACTATTTGGTACGAACAAAATCGAATCCCACACATTAGGGACATCACAATATTAGCAGTACTCAGGCAAGAAAATCAATAGATGTCTCAATCAGTTCCACATTAACTAAGCACAAACTCAATTTAATCCAGTTCGGACAAACTCAATCTAGCACAAACCCGATCGAAATTTTCGAGCCTCATACATAATTGATCCTCAAACAAACAACAACTCATAAATTCAAGGTTAAAAACTGTGGATAGAGGCCGAAGATACTTACCTGTCAGGAGCAAGAGATCGCTGGAGTAAGTCCGGGGACGCGAGCATACTCTTGGCGGTGGAAAAGGCGAATAGAGGCGGCGCTGGTGGTCTCTGGTGGTGCTGCGGCTGCCGGCGGAGGAAGTCCGGTGACCAGGCTCGACGAGAGGAGGGCGGTGCTGCCGACTTAGAGTTCCGGCGCCGCCTCCGCTCGTCTCTACGCCACCGTCAATTGTCGATGGGCATCCCCTTAATCTCCTCTCTCTCTCTCCCTCGACCCGTCTCCAATTTCAATCCGCCCCCTTATCCTTGTTTAATGGCAAATTCCAGAACAACCACTGATGTCCACCTTCGCCTCCAATTTCGACGCCTATCATCGCACTCGTTTGATCGAATCCAAATATTGAGTTGAACCCGATTCCACCTACCACCTTCGCCTCCAATTTCGCCTACCATCGCCGCCTACCATTGCCTCCAATTTCGCCGCCTACCACCCGATTGCCGCCTCCAGCCCTCACCGAATGCGACGCCGTCTACCAACAACCCTCCAACCTCTCACCGATCACACACCGCGTCCACGATAACCCTGATCAATTATGAGGAAGAATTACTCGTGAGGAAGAATGTGATGTTCTTCTGCCTAATTCTAATGTGGAAGAAGCGGTTGAAGGAGAACATGGGTTGCAAAATTGGGTTTTTAGGGTTGCTCAGAGATAAACGTTAATTAGTGAACGTGGGTTAGACAGGGAAAAATGCTTCTTACTTTTGCTCAGGGGTTTTTAGGGTTGCTCAGAGATAAACGTTAATTAGTGAATGCGGGTTAGAAAGGGGAAACTGTTTTTTACTTTTCCTCAGAGAATGACACGTGGTTCAATTTTTTGTAAAGACATATAAGAGGTGAATATGTTTCTCTACTTTTCCTTTTGAAAAAAGGTGATGTAGTACTATGAGGGAGTGAAAAGATTGACAACCAACATCCGAAAAAAAGAGCAAAAGATTTGAGAAGTAAAAGGATGCTGGAAGAGAGAGAAAACACGGTCTTCTCTCTTTAAACGGTACTCCACAGCGAAGCAAAGCAGCTGTCTTTCCTTCACCTCCCCCAACAAAATTGGGTGTTGCTAGATACAACACAAATCACAAGGTTAAAATTGCACATCCTTAAGGACGTGCAAGTCTTGTGTCTAATTAATATTTTTAAAAAAAAATTAACCCTTTTTAATCATGTACGTGCATAATTTTGGATGTATATAGTCGAACCGACGAAATTCAACACGACACAAGTCTCTCTTTACCATCTACGGACTACTCCGTATTTATTTATTTGTTTGTTTGTTTGTTTTGAACATTATAGAGACAGAGAGAGACAAGAGAGAGAGGTTTGGTTAATGCTGGTAAGCGATCGCCGCTGATTCACTGCTGTATTGCATCCACCATCACCGCCTGTCTTTGTAGTCGTCATCATGGGCGGAGGCGGAGCATTCGATGGCTTTCGCCGCTGGTTCCACCGCCGATCCTGTGTTACCACTTCCGATTTCACCCGCTCTGACTTCCCCGAGGATGACTCCTCCACCTCCACTGCTGCTTCCTCTTCATCGGCTCTTCCTTCCGCTCACTTCAATTTCTTCCATCTCAAGGCTGTCAGAGTCCCCAAGCGCCATTACCAACCCCACCACAACAACCTACTTCCTTCCGATCCTCACAACAAGGTCACCTTTTCTTGTCTTTCTCCTTTTTAGCTGGAGTGTCTCTTTGATTTCTCCCTCTCCGTTTGTGGAATCGCTGCAGTACAGCCCTGCTGCAGTATTGCCATTTCGTTAACCGATCGATTGCACGCAATAAATCTACCTCCTTCAAGTCTCGAGTTTACTCTTTTCGATCTGAATCTGAATATCTGACTGTAATAGGACACAAAAAGAAAAGAAAAGAAAAGAAGAAGACTTCTTTGTGGTCGTTCTTTATGTGAATCATTCAAGCATGAATACATGAATATGAAGTTATTTATTCCTTGTAAGTCCTAGCAGTTCAATTTTAATGTTTTAGGTCAGTTTAGGAGAATGACTCGACTGAATTAAAATGTTGATCTCTGTAAATTATCAAAAAGCAACATCCTGTTATGGACAGTTTTAGCAAGAGTTACTATTTATGAAAGTTGATTTCTTTGTCACATTTGAGAAACTATTATTCACTAGCAATTTGTGGGTGAATGTGCTTGGATTTATCTTTTACCCTGGGGACACCCATTATTAATATGCTTCCGAAAGTCTTAGTTTTGGTTAGTTACGAAGATCTAATGGCAAAATTGATTCTCCTTCCTATTTCAGCTTGCAGTTGATTCTGAATTTTTTTTTTATTCTTGTAGAAATCCTCCTCCATCGTGCACATAGTGATATGTTTTGGATGGTGCACTCCACTCTAGACTATAATATCCTGCTTGCTTTCTTAAGTTTCCCATCTTCACAGACTTGATAAAATTACAATTAATGTAATGCAGGACACAATTGATAAGGATTTCTTCACCGAGTATGGTGAAGCTAGTCGATATGAAATTCAAGAGGTTATTGGAAAGGGAAGCTATGGTGTTGTTGCATCTGCAATTGATACCCACACAGGAGAAAAGGTGGCTATAAAGAAGATCAATGATGTTTTTGAGCATATATCTGATGCCACAAGGATTTTGAGAGAGATCAAACTGCTACGATTGCTCCATCACCCAGATATTGTTCAAATTAGGCATATAATGCTTCCTCCATCATGGCGGGAATTCAGAGATATATATGTAGTGTTTGAGTTAATGGAATCCGACCTTCACCAAGTAATAAAAACAAATACTGATCTAACTCCTGAACATCATCGGTTTTTCTTGTATCAACTTCTCCGAGGTTTAAAATATATACATACAGGTTAAATCCTTCTCCCTTGACGGCTTACTGGGTCCATACAATGTATTTGATGTGTACCCTAACCATCTTTTCTTCTTATGATGACACAGCAAAAGTATTCCACCGTGACTTGAAGCCAAAAAATATCCTTGCTAATGCAGACTGTAACTTGAAGATTTGTGATTTTGGACTTGCCCGTGTATCATTTGATGATGCGCCATCTGCTATATATTGGACGGTTTGTATCTTTCATTCTTGATTGTATTTCATTCATATATGTGACTTATGACACTTCATTCTGGCAAAAAATTGTAACATGGTGATTACTGATTCTATTGTACTTCAGGATTATGTAGCAACTCGATGGTATCGTGCACCTGAGCTGTGTGGCTCTTTCTTCTCCAAAGTAAGTCATTGTAGTGAATCTATGTCTGTTTTGGTTTCTTCTCATCCTTTTAGCTTGATGATAGTTTTTATTTGTGTTGGATATGGAATTGATTATTTAATGTTTGTCTTGTTCTGTTTTTACCCCCCACTGCTGGTCTCCTTTTTCCTGTCTTCACCTACCAACCAGCACACACTTCAATTCATTGGTTTGTCTATAATAGTTGAAAAAGAATATCCTAGCCAAGCAGACTAAAAGAGCTGAAATACCTGTATTTTTTGCTTTTTTATTTTTATTTTTATGGTTGGATAATGTTGATTCTCTTCAACCAGAGGGCTTTTCAGACAAGAACTCTTTCCTCTCTTGGTTCAAGGGACCTTGGATACACAAAAGTCTAATAGATTACAAGATAAAAAATACTAACAAACTGGTGCATTGATTATTTCAAACCTAGTATTGGAAGATTTTTTTTTGTGTGTGTGTGTGTGTGTGTGTGTGTGGGTGGGTGGGGTCTAGGAGCCTTTTGCAATTGGGAGCTTTAAAATTCCAAGGAAGTTGGATACCATGTGGATTATGCATTCTGATAATCATAAAATATCATCTTCCTAACAATAGTGTCTAGAGCTAATCAACCGATCTTTCACCTCGTGATGGCGAGCTCATATGAATTTTCATCACTTCTGTCACATGAATTTCAAACCTAGTATTGCAACATATATTGGGACGTTGTTGTATCGTGCACCTGAGCATTGGATGCTCAGGTGTTTAGTTGTGTGACTGTGGCGTATAATTATTCTAAGTTTCTATGCTTTGTTCCGGCTCTTACCTACCTGTTATCTTTCTGCGAATTTGTTCTATTAGTTTTGGGTCTATTTGAAACACTCTCTCTTTACTAGTTCGGGAAAAAGTGCGTACATCTTGACCTCGCTTAATCGCGGGATATACTGGGACGTTTTTGTTATATATATATATATATATATATATATATATATATATATATATATATATATATAGACAATAGATCATATGTACACAACCCTTATTATTGTATATCATTTAACAAATCTGGGCCATTGAAAAATTGCGAGACAAATGGAAAGTCCCTCTTAATTGCAAATCTAATCCTCTCAAGATCTGAAAACAATCTCCTCAGTGGTCTAGGAGCCTTTTGCACTCGATAGTTTTCCTTTTCTGGATTTGTTACTTTGTTTGATACTCATCAAATGAGTTGGGAGCTTTAAAATTCCATGGAAGTTGGATACAATGTGAATTATGCATTTTGACAGTAATAAAATATCATGTTCCTAACAATATTGGCTTTAACTAATCAATACATCTTTAATCTTTGATGGTAAGCTCATATGAATTTTCATCACTTTACTTAATTCTCCATTTTATTTAAAATGTAAAAGTCTCATTCATCTAGCAAAAAGAAAAATTAAATGCCAATGCACTCAATGATCTGTTGTGATTTATTTTCAGTACACACCTGCTATTGACATTTGGAGCATCGGATGCATATTTGCTGAAATGCTGACTCGAAAGCCACTTTTTCCTGGCAAGAATATCGTGCATCAGTTGGACATAATGACTGATTTGCTTGGTACTCCTTCTACTGAATGCATTTCAAGGGTTAGTTCAAACTGCCTAAGAATTATGCTCTCTTGCTATAAAAAATCTTTGTTATCCTAGCTTTTATCCTTTCTAACTTGTTTATATATCACTTATTTCATCTTTGTTATCTAAGCTTTAGTCTTTTCTCAATTCCTACAGATTCGAAATGAGAAGGCTAAAAGATATTTGAATAATATGAGGAGAAAGTCACCGGTTCCCTTTTCACAGAAGTTCCCTGATGCAGATCCTCTGGCTCTTCGTCTGCTTGAACGTTTGCTGGCATTTGATCCTAAAGATCGTCCTACTGCTGAAGAGGCAATGAATCTGTACAATTGTTTTATTCTGTTATATTACTGACTTTTTTCTTTCTTGCTTTATTATGGTGATATTACTTTTATACCTTTATCTTTTTCATAATGTTCTATATCTCTCCCCACAGGCATTGTCCGATCCTTATTTTCATGGATTGTATGAGGGGGACAATGTACCATCTACACATCCTATCTCAAAACTCGAGTTTGCATTTGAGAGGAAGAAGTTGGCGAAAGAAGATGTCAGAGAGCTCATATATAGGGAGGTATTAATCCTTCTTTTCACAATTGCATCTACACTAGTCCTGTCCATCAGCCATGATAATGATTCACCGATTTATGTCAAGCAGATTCTGGAATATCATCCACAAATGCTTCAAGAGGACCTTAATGGCACTAATCACACCAGTTTCTTATATCCGAGGTGAAGCTTAATGTTATATATATACACTTGGTAGTGAATGTACCCAACGAGCTTTACTGTTTGCACTTTGCAGCTCAATATTTTTTTTCATTAATATTTGATGAGGTTTATTTGCATTTTTTTTTAACTGGTTGTATTTTGGCGAGTTCAATTACCACAATGATTTAGAATTTTCTGGGCACAAGCCAGCTCTCATATACATTCCTATGGTGGCCAGTATACAGGTGCTTAAATTAAATAGTGTAGAAAACATTTCTCTGCAGCTTTACATTAAAGAAGTTTTACATGTATGTCCAGGCATCTTGAGATAGCAACAAGAATATGTCCAGTCATGTTGAGATAGCAACAAGAATCTAAATTCAAATGGGGATTTTGTAAATGGGGCAAGGATTATAGGAAAGCTACATTTTCAGTAGAACAGGAAATTGCGAGCACACTCTTTCCTATTATAGGCTGGATAATGTGGAAGGTTGACACAGCAAAGAAGAGGAATACTATCTAGATTTAATGTCTGCAAACATTGAGGTTATGTTTTTGGTTTCATATTTGGGGTTTGTTTGGTGCAGATGCTTTACGCCATGTATGACATCCACATTAGTACAAAACTACCATATAAGTTATCTTATTAGGCCATATAAGTTAATTTATGCTCCTTCGATTTAAAATACATGGTCTTTTAGGTCAAGAAAATTTATCAACTTTAGATGCTCTTTTAGATTTTTTAGGTAGAGATCACTGGATTGTAATCACTTATTCACTTGTATTGATTCGTGTGTTATTGACTTTATAAAATCTTTTGATTGGTTAAAATGTGTAGCGGGTATTAAAAAGTACTAGTAAAATTTATGAAAAAGTTGGTAGAATGATTATGTTTTTAGGGAAGTATTTTCTTAAAGCTTGTGTCATTTGCTGAAATCCCATCTATTTTATATAAGAGGGAGTAATTCATAAGCATCTGTTTGGAATGTACCCTTGATCACCCTCCATAAAAGGAGTACTTAAATGGCAAGGAATGGGTGCAATCAATAAAACTACCATCCTTTCTCCATTTACGTAAATGGCAAGGAATTAGTACTTAAATAGACTTGAGATGAAAGCAATAGGTGCAGTCAATGAGAGGAACAAGAGAAGTTGGAAATTTAACTTTCTTTCTCTATATATAGGGACGATGAGATTTCGGGAAACATAAAACTATCATCCTTTCTCCATTTACTTTGTTGCTGAGAAGCTCTGAAGAGCTAAAGTGGATGTGTTTGGTTTGGGATGTTTTCACCGATGATAGATTGATAGAAGTAGTGTCTGCTGAACATTCAGGATCCTGGAATGATGCAAATAAAAAGTATTAGGTGCCATTTGTTTAAATTTCAACTATTTTCAACGAAAATATTTCCTTATTTCAAGTGGTTGATGAAAGGCAGTGAGAACAAGAAACAATTTTTAATGTTTTCTTCATTCAAACATGAAATTTATGTGAGGCTATTTTCTTTGGTAAGTTTTCCAAGGGGTAAACCGTGCATTTTGCACATAAGATATTTTAGATCCAACCAATCAATGCCTTTGTTTCTTAAGGGATTTCGTATGTGAAAAAGTTTACCTTCATGTGATAAGTTGACCCCGACAAACTATTTAGAGTTAAATGTTATTTTGCTTTGCAATCATCAGCCTGACTGGGACTTTCTATGTTGATCTAGTGGAGTAGATCGATTTAAACGGCAGTTTGCCCATCTAGAGGAACATTTTAGTAAAGGACAAAAGGGTGCTCCTCTTCAAAGAAAGCATGCATCCTTGCCAAGGTGATTTTTTTTTTTTGTTATCACATCTCTCAGACACACAGACAAAAAATGCTTGTGATAATTCTGTCGGTGTCCTTCCACAGGGAGAGGGTCTATGCTCCTAGGAGTGAAGCTGATGATAGAAATGCTAGATCAGAGAACGGTGCCATGGCTGGTAATGCCCCTTTACCAGACACTTCTAAAGAAGTTTTGCCAGAACAAATTGGCCACATGGCAAACAATCATATCCACAACCTGACGAAGAGTGATACCATCAGTGCTTCAACATGCATGCCCATGAGGGATCACAAGGTTGGCTTTCTTTATTATAGATTACATTATCACAGAAGTAATAAATATTTTTTTTCCATAAAAATGCTTGGTTCTTCTGCAGCTTGTATACATAATTTAGCTCCCTGGAAAATTCCCAGATTTTATGGTAGCAGGCAGTGAAGAAAAAAGCCTCATCTAGGCTCACGCCTCGCTCTCAGGCCCTAGGTGCACCTTTTATCATCTAGGCAGTGAAGAAAAAAATGTTTGGTGCACCTTTCAGTCTTTTTAACTTTCCATAGAGGGGAAAAGATAACATTTTCACATTTCAACTAAGCAAACAAACTTATTTTCCTGATTGGCAATTGGGTTATAGAATCTTTGACTGCTATTGGATGATATTCTATTTGAATTGACTAATTTTTTTGATAATTTTAAAATTTTTACTCCTATGCACCTACACTTCATATAGTACATAGCTTATATTCTTGCTCTTTGTATCATAAAATTAAAGGTTTACACAACATTTCATGGATTTACGTATTATAACACATTTTGTAAACATGTGCGCCTTGGATCCAAATCACTCTCTGCTTCTTGCTCTTTGTATCATAAAATTACAGGTTTACACAACATTTCATGGATTTACGTATTATAACACATTTTGTAAACATGTGCGCCTTGGATCCAAATCACTCTCTGCTCCTAGGCTGTAGACCCGCTATCACTTTTTTTTGGTGCCTTACGCCTTTTTCTTCACTGGCAGCAGGGAATATGACAGGGCTCATTTGTTGTCACCACTCAGCACATGTTCTCATATTTCTGTTTCATTTGAGAATGGACAGCATCACTCAAAACTGCTTCCATTCTCAGTTCGTTCTTGAGTTCTTCGGCTAATTACCTGTTGGATATGATAAGAATTGTGTGGATGGGTTTTCATTTTATTGGTTTCATCATTGTGGACAGGAAAATATGGGCTCTGAACAAGATGAAGAGATGAACCAATTGTCAACTGAGACTTCCTTTTTACATGTGTAAGTGTATGCGAAAGAATATTTATACCCCCAGAAGATCAAATGAAGGGAGATTATTGCTGTGGTTCGTCCTTGATTCTTAAGTTAAATAAGAAGACCATTGCTATTCCTTTATCGTCTTGATCAGTTACATCTGCGCAACTATCTCCAAGCAGCTCGTCCTTGAGATTTACTGCATTTTATGACAGTAGTTGGTTGTGTCACTTTACATCCAGATAAATGATTGCCCTAGAGGAGAAGACAGTGGACTGTTGCTGTGTTAGAGCAGCTCAAAACCTTTCCAATGCTTGGTTTAACCCATTACTGTAGGTGATGTTTAGTTGAGAGCGATTGACGGCTGGATTGTTTTACTGGTTATTGTATCCCAATAGTTATGGAACAAGATTTAATTTATGGAACAAGATTTTAATTACTGTAGTAATTAGAGGGTTTGAAACATAATTAGCTGAGACCTACCGTCTTCCTTATCTATCCCAAATTCTGTCATGGAGAGCTACCCAACATAGAAAGATTAGAAACCCTCCCTCCTCCATGTCCCACAACTACAAGATCTCGACGGCCTTCATTTCTGGAGCTTCTCTGGCACTGAATCTGCCTCCTCCAATCCAAACTGGATTCCGGAGGAGAAAGCCTGAGACAATGCTGTACCGATGAAGAAGATGGTGAACTGGAGCTCGGGCTGCACAAAATGGCTCGAGCATTCGGGTTTCAGTTGCTGGGTCTGGTTGTTGGCAAACCTTTGAAAAAGAAAAAAAAAATGAAATTTGAGGTTTTAGGAATTGATATGAGAAATCGAATGGATCAAGATGTTTTTGAAACGGCGTGGGTAAGCTTCGAAAATGTTGGAACTTTATTTACAGTATCGGAATGTTTTCGAAACCAATTCCACCAATTAAACATGGTTTTCGAATAGAGAATATACAAAGATAGAGATTACAAAGATATGATAGGATATTATGGAGGACTCCGGGCATGAAGCTTGGAACAAAGCATCTGAAATCGAGCCGTACCAACGACTTTCGTCAAGAGGTCTGCAATCCGATCTTGGGAGCGAACATGTCTGTCAACTAGTGATCCATCTTCAACCTGTTTACGGACAAAGTAGCAATCAATCTTGATATGTTTGGAAGGTTGATGAAATACTGGTTTTGTCGACATATAAGTAGCACTGAGATTATCGCAGAGCAAAATTAGAGGCTAAAAAATGGAAGTGGTGCGCGTTAGAATGTTGTGTGTTCTAAAACTCCAAATAGTAAATCCATACTTTCAACTAATAATGAGTATTAACAGCAAGTATTAGTCGATCCCACAGAGAGTGCGTGCGACTTTGGCTAAACGTAGTAAGCAAGCAATTCGTAGCAAAAGTGATAGTAATAATGAGAGAAAGGTAGTAAGTAAAGCAATGATTGAAACATAAAATAATAATGATACGAGAATATAGTTCTACTTATATTTGCAACATAGGTAATTTATGATCATTGGGTTGTTTGGTTATGCTCGAAAAAGCTCGAGCTCGACTCGTCTGAATAGGTTAAACAAGCCGAGCTTGAACAATGTTTTAGGCCCGAACCGAGCTCAAAAGCTCGTTACTTACTAACTTTTACAGCTTCACTAAATTGCCCATAGAGAAAATGTAACCCAACTAATTAAAAACCCTTCTAATTGGGCTGACAACTTGAGCAAATAAAGCCCAACCCAACCCATCCCAATCTCTCGTACCCTTTTCCGATTTCCCTCTCTCCGTAGTCTTTACTCCCTCCTACCCTAGTTTCTAATTGAACGAGCCGCCTCTCTGTCAATCTCTCTCCATGCCTCCATGCTGTTATCGTCGCGCCTCCTGCCACCAACTGAGCCGCAATGTCATCCTTCTCACCTCCCCCATGGCGACACCTTGATTGCACCTTTTTGCATCTTCTTCTCATATCTACCTTCGATTCCAGTGCATCGGCTTCCCCAACTCTACCTTTGATTCCACCGGCTGGATATCCAAGATTTCAAATCCTGGGAAGAAATCAAGTGTTAGTGATATTCAATTTTTTAGGTGGAATTCCTTTTGCTTCGATTAAAATTTGTTTATTGCTTGTTTGGATTCAAACTTTTGTTGACATTTTTGGTTGTGATGGTCTTTATGAAAATTTGTATAATAGTTGTTTTTTTTTGTTGAAATCAATTGTATGCAGATTGGAATCGACCATTGTCTAAAAGTGGCCTGACTGAGCTTGACCGAACCTAAGCTCGTTCACTCGGATTGACTGAGCCTAGGCTCGTTCGCTCAGCTTTGACCGAGCTTATCAAGCCCGAGCTCGAGTACGTGGTTAGGCTCGTGAGCAGAGCTTGAGCACAAAAAAAGCTCGTATGAATTTTAGGCTCAAGCTCGGCTCGACTCGTGTACCGTTTGAGCTGAACTTGAACCTGTCAAGCTCGGCTCGTTCGGCTCGAATAACACTCCTATCGTTTTGTGCACATAGTAGTATAGCTTCCTGATTCAATCACTACCAACTCCTTAAACTCTTGCATGAGGTTCGATAATCAATAAGTCTCTAATCGCATCCGCTAAGAATAACATTAAACTATCTGCCATTACTCTTTCATATGCATGAATTCCAACATGTTCATTAAGATATGCTTGCTACTATATTGAGTTAAGGCCTACCAGATTTAACTATAATCACTTAACACGTTGTTTACCTATCTTAGTGGCCAGTTAAGACGAATAAACAATATAAACATGTAAAGAACATGCATAGACCAAATATAAACTATAAAATAGTATTCAAACAACCCTTACATGTCCTTAACCTATGCATAAAATATAAGCAAAACTATATAAAAGGTTTAGCCGATCATGGCTTACCTAAAATAGCGGAAAAGGAAAAAGAGAGGAAAGTGGTGAGTGAAGTGTGTCGTGAGTTGTGAATTGATGTGTGGAATGGATGAGGAGATCTGTATTTATAGGCTTAGGAAACCCTAGGAGTCGGCAATCTTAAGGTAGAAGCAAAGCCCAATGGGCCAGATTCGAACGAGAGAAAATCTTCTGGAATTTGCGATCGACGGGCACCAATCCAGCGAGTGTTGTAGGATTTTCAGCGGGTGTTGCGATTCAGCGAACGCCGCTCCTATGGTCGCGGGCGCCGTCTCTGCAGTCTTCGTATTTCTTTTTTCTTCTGCTCTTGTCTTCTCCGCTTCTTCTTTTATATTCTTCCTCGACTCTTCTCTAAGCTTCTAAGATTCCATAATGTAGCTTTTCTCTTCTCTTTTAGCTTGACTTTCGAGAATCTGCATAAATAGGCATAAAACGCGTAGATTTTGAACTTTGTAACTTTAACAACAATGAATGTACTTTATACTAAAAACCTATCTAAATGACTTAATAATGACTCAAAATTCCTATAAAAATCACGCATTATTAGGGAGCTCGGAGCTCTAAGAGTAGTTGTTGAAGCCAAATTAATGATGTCGTAGTGAAGGCAATAGCGCGATATATACTCAGCCTCAAAACTGGACTTTGGCACTTTGTAACCACATTTTGCTTCTTGGAGGCCCAGCTGATGAGGTTGCCACCATAAAAGATTGCAAAACCGTGTTGTGATCGACAATCATCACCATCGGATGCCCCTCAAGCATATGAAAATACAACAAAGAGATGATATAAGGAAGGGCGAATACTCAAGCCTGAAGAGAGAGAGAGAGATAGAGAGAGAGAGAGAGAGCATTTCAGATATTGGAGAATTCGTTTGACAACCGACCAATCACGAACTGATAGACGTTGTTGACAATATAGAAAATCTCTAGCGTACTGATATTGACATACTATGATGCCCCAATAATATTCCTGTAATGATAAGGATCCTAGAATGGATCACAATCTCAAATTAGACGAGAAACCGACTCGGCAGGGGATTATATGGGGGCGTGCATCCTGCATTTTACTATGCAGAAGAAGGTCCCTGATATTCTTCTGCCGAGATAATAGAATAGTATTATGAGTACGCGTCATCTCTATGCCAAGAAAATAGTGGAGATTACCAAGATCACTTAGTGAAAAAGCATGATTAAGAAAGGTGGTGATGCTGACATAGGGAGAGTGGTGGCGGAGGGTAACGTTGGTGTAGTGCAGCCTGATGAGGAGCAACTATTGTAGGGGGTGACAATGGCCAAGGAGATCAAAGCCACTTGTTGTAGTTGGGAGACGGTGGGAATGGATGGCGGCATGGTGTCGGGGGGAGCCTTGAATGCTTGAAACTAACAATCTGACCAATTGGAGATGTAAGCGACTAATCCCATTCCAAAACCTCAAAAATATTGAATTAGGGGATTTATGAAATTGGAGTTATCCGCATTATACATAAAACGTTGCTTGATCTTTTCGACGACGTAAATTATTCAGATTGTTTTGTGCGAGTGCTTTTGGTGGCCTTAGTTGTGCTTTGGATGGATTCAAGACGCGATGTCCTGAGTCGAGATTGACCAAGGTCATGGTGGTGTTGAGGTGCTTCATTGGAGTTCATCTTCAATTCACCGCCCATAGGAGATAGCATCTTAATGTACCGCTAGCTAATGGTATCTCCATGGTGGTGCTTGGCTTAGTTCTTTGTGTGCATCTTCGACTTGACTGTCTTCATTTTGTCTAGGTTCCACTTTACAGTAGGGTGCTTTCGGCCTATAGCTTCGCCTTTATTTTCAATTATGTTTTCCTTGCATTGTATCATGGTTTCGTCTGCTGATTCGTTGGCCTCTCGAGGATCAAGTAGTTGTTGCATGATCTCTCAAATATTTTCTTGTATAAAAAACAATATAGTAGTTCTACTACACATGATAACAACACTAAAACCATTTTAAATTAATCAATGTTCTAAAAGATCAATTAATATTCAAGGCCACCACAAATTAGATCCAACCTTACCATTTTAAGTATGTACATGGAATTATTATATGCTTATACGATAAAAGTATATAGTATAGAACAAGATTGCATGTTTCACAATTTGGTACTCCGTATCATATTTTCATTGATCGTATATGTTCATTTTTCGGGGAGACAGAACCATAAAAAGGGAAAGAAGATGGTTTAACGATCCTTCAAATATCTCGACATGTACAAGGCGAGTATGTTTGTAATATTTGGCACAAAATATCATGTGCGTACAGTTGATGGAGCCATAAATTTATTTGGGGGAGGGGTGAAGTTTTGTACAAATTATTGAGTCACTCTTCGATGGATTTTTCTTTAGTTTAGCGAACCAAAACTATGATATTTTAGATTAAACGACGATATTTTAGTTTAAGGCAACGTTTTTTTAGTTCAAAATGATGGTGTGTTAGTTCAAAACCGTGTTATCAGTTGTTATATATTTTTTTCTCTTTAAACGAAAAAATGATGTCGTTTTATTCTATAACAACATTCTTTTTGTCTAAAAAGAAATCGTTTAAAACCTACAAAGTCAATACGTAATATGTTATTCTCTTATTCTCTTAGCATGCAATATCTTGTAACAAGATATACAAAATTTAAACTTGCATAATTTCTTATATAATTATATAATATAGTAATATAACCTCTAGTTTCGAAGCTCTTGGATTGAATTATATGGCCAAAATATCAAATTAAGTAAAATATAAAAGCATTGTGATTTATTAAAAGACATTTAAAATAATTAATTTGTGTTTATCTTTCAAATGTTCATAGCTTTTTACTCGGTTATCGGATTGGGGTTTATAATATATCAAAAAAAGCTATCAACGAGTAGAACAAATATAGACAATTCGTCAGATGAAAGGAGTGGAGAATGCTACCCCTTGCCCCTAGTTCCGCCCTTAGTTCTATCACTCTAGAACACGTACGGAATTTTGTAAGCAAGTATTTGGTTAATTATATCTTAGTAAATAAAAATATATTTTTAAGAATTAGTTTTGAAGAAACCAAAAGATTTGTCCAATATAACAAAAGACAATTTTCTTGACATATATAAGAAGTTTTATTGCATACGATTTACACATTGAACTATAAAAATTTTACCAATTTTTTTTTTATCGATATTGCATCAACAAGTATATTGTGAATTCTCACTCCAGTTTTACCCTCCGTAGAAGATTTGAAGGATAACAAGTATTGAATGTTGAAACATATTTTCTTATGGAAAGTCAACATGGAATTGGACAAACTCCAAACTAAATGGGTTGCTATAATGAATCGAACAGATTAAAACATTTGTTTTATATTGATGATGACAATATTATATACTATAAAATAATGCGGCTTTCATATTTCGTTAGTAGTTTATCATCAAGTGAATTTTTTCCATTATTTATGATTATCAATACTTTAAATTTCATGTTTTATTTGTTTACCTATTTATAGACTCAATTTGAGCTGACTCGATACAAGTCATGTCTCGTGCATAGCAGGGATCTACCACCCTCTAGTCCACTTCAGATCATAAATCACTTCAGATCTACCACCCTCTAGTTAAATATAAATTTATGTTAGACTCCCGAATTAGATAACTCTTTTTTCCATCTAGATTTAATATCTTACAAGTAGACTGGTCAATCGGGTCATTTGGGTCGAGTTTAGGTTTGAGTCATTTAAGTCTTGGGTAAATCGGGTTTCAGTTCAATCGGGTTACCGGTCATTCCGGATCGAGCTAAATCGGGTTTGTCTTGGGTTCGGGTCGACCCAACGGGTCAAAAAAAACTCACAACTTTTTAAAGATTTTTTAAAAATATCATCAAAATGAAATTGTAATATAAATATGTCAAATTAAACTAAATAATAATATTATAATTAAATTTATAAATATTATCATAATAATACTATTATTTTAATATTTTAAGCATAAAAATCACATTTATACAAATAAGTGTTCTAAACATACTATAATTATAAAATATATACATTATTTAATTTATGAGGGACCTTAACGAATACAATTGTATGACGAATTTGTATGAGATCAATCTGATACCTGTGTGGCGTCTACATGGTGTTAACTTACCGAGTAGATCGATTTTACCCAACGGGTCATCGGGTCTCGATCCTAAAAGTCATGGATCATTTAGGTTAGGGTCGATTTCGGAGCCCGAGTCTAAAATACCGGGTTCAAACCCGCAAAATTATCGGGCATACGGATCCGATTTTTCGGATTGTTTTGACATATCTAATTAGAAGGTCTCTAGTTAATAAATGGGGTGACTATATGCACCTACGACAGGTGCTTTATGCACTACATAAGACGGATCATAAATCCATCTGTTACAAATTTTAAAAAAAATATACGGACGGATCCTGAATCCGTCCGTTATATAAAAAAATTAAAAAATTGATCTAAGATCCGTCCTATATAAAATATATGGAGTAAAAAAAAGGAAGAAAGTTGCAATTGCAGCTTTATGGAAAGTTGCTTTTTACATTTCAATAAACATAAGGGACCGATCATTGATCCGCCCTTGTACTCTTTTTTTTTTAAAAGATGCAAACAACTTTTTGTATTTTTGTTTTTGCTTTTTTTTTTTCAATAAACACAAGGACGAATTTATGATCCGTCTGTGTATTTTTATTAAATTTGTAACGAACGGATCATAAATCCGTCCTAATAGTACATATAGCACTTGTTTCGGATGTATATAGCACCATCCGTTAATAAATGAATACTTTAGCCTTAGGTATGTTTTAGGTGGGAGATGTTTGTTGTTGATTTTCATTAACAAACTGCCTATAATATCAAATCTCGAGGTTTAGTTTGTCCACTTCCTTCTCACCGAGGAAAAAAGTTTGTCCACTTCCTAAAGGCAAACCCAATAGAAAAGTAGCAATAACCAAATAAGATGGAAAATATTTAGAATACCACCCTGGTGGTCCACCACCTCATATGGCACATTCTTGTTGGTGCTGTGGTGGATAAAATTATTTTTTAATTTTTTAAAAACTTAATTATCTCTTCCCCTATCTGTGAGTTCCAAGAGCTTTAATCCCCTCAACTACCATGGTAATTAATGAAATGAAGCACTTTTTTTGGGGGTAAACGAAATGCAATACAGAGTAATCTTTATCATCTCTCTTCCTCCTCATCATATCTGCAACATTACTTTCATCTTCCAAACTCTAATTCTTTCTCTCAGGAGCTCTCTCTCGCTCCCTCACCACCCATCGAGCATCACAAATTGAGAGCTCCAATGGGGAATTCTACCCGAGACAAGAACGGAGAATTCAAAACTTTGTTGAAAATCGAATTTAGTCTCAATTGAAGACAAGAACGGAGAAGTCGAACCTTTGCTTAAAATCACATGCCAAGAAATCGAGCATTCAGAGGTTTATTCAGTTGAATCCCAAAATCTATGTTTTTTTTAAAAAAAAATTGAATGCAATTGGGGCTAAATTCCTACGTGAAGTTAAATCTTGAATTAAACACTCCATTAAATTATAAATTAAATTTGGGATAAGAACGTTGTTTTAAACATTTTAAATTGAAGTAAAAATGGGAGAAACACCGTAGAAGGGTGAAAAAACCTGCTCCGCTGTGGGTATACGAGATGGGGAGAGAGGAGAAATTAATAGTCCGTATACTGTGAACACATAATTATGAATTTGGTATTTAATTTTTTTTAATGGTATAAAAGTAATAAAGTTTTTTGGTGACGTGGCCAGGGTGGTGGGGTGGTAGTCCACCACCTGGTATCTAAAACATGCTCCTATGCCTCCTCTCTCACCTTCAATTCTCTATCTAATAATGCACTGGGGGACTTGAGAGTGTTGAAACCAGGCTGACTGTAAGCGGAGGAGGTCAACAATGGCTTCTCCCATCTCCCATCTGGTCATCTTCTCGCTCTCTCTCCTCCTAATTTCACAATCCAACCTCACTGCAGCAGCACCTCTCTTCCCAAAGGAAGCTTTGCCTACAAAATCAGGCCACCTGGTTGTGAACTCAACCACTGGATCCTCCATCTTCTATGCTTTCTATGAAGCCCAACAACCCACCTCTCCACTATCCGAAACCCCTCTCCTCATCTGGCTTCAGGGAGGTCCCGGTTGCTCCTCCATGACTGGCAATTTCTATGAGCTTGGTCCATGGAGAGTATACCCTGTCAACCAAACAGTGAAGCTTAAACCAAACCCAGGTGCTTGGAACCACAGGTTTGGCCTCATTTTCATTGACAACCCAATTGGTACTGGATTCAGTATTGCTTCTTCCCCGGATGAGATACCCAGGGACCAAACTGGTGTTGCCCATCACCTGTGGGTTGCTATCAAGTCGTTTATTAGATCAGACCCAGTGTTTGAGTCCCGCCCGATTTACATCACCGGCGAGAGTTATGCCGGAAAGTATGTTCCGGCAATTGGGTACCACATATTGAGGAAGAACTCTGGGCTGCCGATTTCCGAGAGGGTTAAATTGGCCGGCCTTGCCATTGGGAATGGATTGACTGATCCGGTTGCGCAGGTAAACACTCATGCTGACACTGCTTACTTCACTGGCTTGATCAATGAGAAGCAGAAGACCCAGCTGGAAGAGGCACAAAAGGAGTCAGTGAGGCTGGTCAAATCCATGGATTGGAGCGAGGCAGCGGATGCCCGGAATCGGGTGCTGCAGATGCTACAAAACATGACAGGGCTGGCCACATTGTACAACATGAGGAGGAAAACGCCTTACGAATCGGAGCTGGTGGCGAGGCTGCTGGCCAATGTTGAGGCTAAGAGGGCTATGGGAGTGAATAATGCCTCCTTTGTATGGGAGGAATGCAGTGAAACCGTTGGGGCAGCGCTTCATGCCAATGTGATGAAAAGTAGCAAGTACATGGTGGAGTACCTTGTGAAGGAGACGAGGGTGTTGCTCTACCAAGGGCAGCTGGACCTGAGGGACGGCGTCGTTTCGGTGGAGGCATGGGTGAAGAAGCTGCAGTGGGAAGGAATCGATGCCTTTGTGGCTGCTGAGAGGAAGGTTTGGGAGGTGGAGGGTGTGCTTGCTGGGTATGTCCAGAAATGGAAAGGCCTGACCAATGTGGTGGTGTTGGATGCAGGCCATTTTGTGCCTACTGATCAACCGCTTCATTCTCAGGCAATGATACAAGATTGGGTTTTGGAGAGAGGTTTATTTGCCAAAGATGAACCTCTGTTGGAATCTACCAATTTAAGGACTTCTTCACTTTGACCACTTTGTTTTTATATCTACTTTGAGATGAGGTATGCCGTATACGCGATCTCATGATTGTCTTCTATGTATCTCTTCCGTTAGATTTGTCTATGTAGCTAATAACGACTACTTATAATAATAATAATATAATAATAATAAGAAGTTGGCGCCATCACCTTCTAGACATCCTGACATTAGCCAAGATAGTGTTCTCACCCAAGCTATCTCGAGGTATGTCGCTCGTGTTGGTTCAGATATTGATGACTTGTTTGTATCCCCCGCCCCCAAAAAAATCATGTCAGTATTGGCGGATCGATACTTCAAGTTCATTGATAACAACTTGATGTCCACACTCAATCCGACTTCAAGGCAATTGCAGGTTTTGCAAGCAGTGAGAGAAGAAAGAGCACATGATTTTTTGTTGACTACTCCCATTGAGGGTCTTGCTCAGACCATGCCGTCTCGCCAATTTTGTTCTGTCCTCCAATACCATCTCTCGATTCCTATTATTAGTGGGTATCCGACCTGTCCCAGTTGTGAGCTGGATAAGATGGACCCTTTTGGTGACCATGCTTTGCATTGCAGTCGAGGCATCGGGACTAAGCACCGACACAATCCGAGATGTTTTGGCAGACATGTGTTATAAAGCGGGTATAGCAGTTCAGAAGGAAGCGCGTACTAGTATGAGCAGTGACGATGGTTTTGAGTTGAGGCAAGGTGATTTGTTGGTTTATGGGTGGGACAAAGGTAGGGATACTTGTGTTGATGTAGTTGGGGCTTCGCCGTTTACTACTAGAGATAATGATTCCTTTGTACCTGGCAAGACTGTTTCCCAAGCAACTGAAAGGAAGGAGAAGAAGTACGTAGATATTTGTGCGGCTAAAGGGTATTGCTTCATGGCATTTGCGTTCTCTAGTTTTGGGGAACTAGGAGTTGATGCTATTGGTTTTATGAAGCGGGTTCAATTGGTTACGAAGAGTCATGGGGCGGGGTCTGATAATGGCGATTTCATATTCCACAGAGTGGGATTTACTATTCAAAAGGGGGTTGGAGCTCAATTTGTTACGAGACTTCCAATTAACTTTATGTAAATCATTTTATTACTAATAATAATAATAAGAGTGTCATTTCTTCAGACATGTTTGTTTATGATCTACTAGCTTCTAATCTTGAACAGGCCGGTCGTTGGTTGTGTGGCTTATGTTTGCGTAATCATACGGTCAGGATGGCGTGCAAACATGGAGGTATAGGGATCCCTACTGTCGGGCCGGGGTGTAGTGGTAACGAGGAGTCGTTTGTTATCCATGGGATTCCTAGACCAATTGCTTCTCCATGTTCATTAGCTCCGAGTCACCGGGACTCTCTTGATATACATGATGTTGGTTTAGTCAGGACAAGGGAATTGGTCTTTAATGAGCATTTGTTTGAGCGTTTCCTTGAGCGAAAGTTTGTGACCTCCAAAAGTATCCCCTACAAGCTCCGTCTTAAGTTTGGGAGGGTGTATCTTGAAGCTCTCTCCAAGGTTATTGCTCAACCATCAGATATTTCTTGGTGGGTTCAGTTGTTTATTCTCCCAACATGTGTTCTTAATACGGCTGCTTTGCGGGGTCATCCTAAAGGCATGTCTGCTGGAAGGAAGAGGGATCAGGTTGCATCTGTGGCTGCTGCCTTGGCCTTGTGGAGAGAGCGGGGTGGGATGCAAGCTCTAGTTCAGGATATACTCACTCCCTCTGCCTCCTACGACTCTAGTTTGGTAAAAAAGAAAAAAGATTTGTCTCAATTTGAGTTGAATGTAGTTCAGTGCAAACACAAAATGGGGGATGGTCATTATGCTGCTGCTATTAGAGTCCTCACTTCCTCTAGGGTTGCACCCTTTAACGATGACACAGCCGTAGAGCCTCTTGCTAAGCATCCTATTCCCCCCCCCCCCCCCCCACCCACCAGCTGTTTCATGTGATCCTCTCTTGGTGCCTGCATTGTCGGTTAGTAAAGAGTCAGTCCTCAATCGGATCAGGAGCTTCCCCAAGGGTACTTCTTGCGGGAAAGATGGGCTTCGAGCGCAACATCTCGTTGAGATTCTGGGTGGGGTATGTGACGGCATTGCTAGTGAGCTTCTTGGAGCCATCACGGGTGTTGTTAACCTTTTCCTATCGGGTGCTTGCGGAATTTGTAGCAAGTGCTCCCCTGACGCCGTTGCTGAAACCAGGTGGGGGTGTACGCCCTATTGCAGTAGGTTCTATTTGGAGGAGGTTGGTTTCCAAATCGGCGGCTTCTATCGTCACCAAGGAGCTCAGCAGATATTTGGGCACACACCAGTTTGGTGTGGGTGTGTCGGGGGGCGGCGAAGCTATCCTTCATTCTGTTAACAGACTTTTTTTAGGTAAGGGTAAGGATAGTGACATGTCCTTGCTTCTCGTGGACTTCTCCAACGCCTTTAATCTCGTTGATAGAGGCGCTTTGATCCGGGAAGTTCGCATCCGTTGCCCCTCTATTTCTCCGTGGGTTGAATTCTGTTATGCCCAACCTGCTCGTCTGTATTGGCAGGATGTTCCTCTGCGCTCTTGTCAAGGTATGCAACAGGGTGATCCATTGGGTCCCATTTTATTTTCTTTAGTGTTGCATCCGCTTGTCACCAAAATCAATACCACATGTGCTCTTGACATTAACGGCTGGTACTTAGATGATGGTACCAAGTTGACACCAAGGAGGTTGCTAAGGCGCTTGAGATTGTGGTTAGAGAGGGTCCGAAGTTGGGACTATTCATTAATATTCAGAAAACTGAATTATTCTGGCCAACTGAAGATCCGAGGAGTTTTGAAGTTGGTCTGTTCCCATCTGACATTTCTAGACCCAAATTGGGAGTGAAATTGTTAGGCGGCCCGGCCAGCAACAATGCTACATTCTGCAGTAGCTTGATTATGAAGAGGGTTGACAAATCGATAGAGGCTCTTAAGGCGGTTAGGAGGCTAGAAGATCCCCAGTGCGAATTGCTCCTTCTGCGAAATTGTATCGGGGTGTCGAGATTGATGTTTTCTCTTCGAACGTGTCCCCCTCATGCCCTCCCTGACGCTATAAGGTGTTTTGATGATGAGCTCCGGGCCTCCCTTGAGCAAGCTATTACCGTAGGAGGCCTAGGGTTTGGTCAGTGGCAGTGGCGTCAAGCGACCCTTCCTTTAAAACTTGGTGGGTTAGGGGTGCTTTCGGCGGAGGATGTTAGTCATTTTACTTTCATCGCTTCTCATCTCCAAATGGCTAAACTCCAAACATTCATTTTGAGTAAGGCATCATCTTCACCTTCTGGACGTCCGGACAATTGCTCTGACAGCGCCCTCACCCAATCTATCTCGAGGTATGTCGCATGTGTTGGTTCAGATATTGATGACTTGTTTGTATCCCCCACCCCCCCAGAAAATCATGTTAGTATTGGCGGATCGATACTTCAAGTTCATTGATGACAACTTAGTGTCCACATTCAATCCGACTCCAAGGCAGTTGCATGTTTTGCAAGCGGTGAGAGGAGATAGAGCGCATGATTTTTTGTTGACTACTCCCATTGAGGGTCTAGCTCAAACCATGCCGTCTCGCCAGTTTCGTTCTGTCCTCCAATACCGTCTTTCGATCCCTATGTTTAGTGGCTATCCGACCTGTCCTAGTTGTGAGCTTGATAGGATAGACCCATTTGGAGATAACGCTCTGCATTGCAGTCGAGGCATCGGGACGAAGCACCGACACAACATGGTCCGAGATGTTTTAGCTGACATTTGTTACAAAGCGGGTATCGCGGTTCAGAAGGAAGCACATACGGGTATGAGCAATGAGGATGGTGTTGAGTTGAGGTCAGGAGATTTGTTGGTTTATGGGTGGGACAAGGGTAGAGACACTTGTGTGGATGTGGTTGGGGTTTCACCGTTCACAACTATAGCCAATGATTCATTTGTACTCGGCAAGGGAGTCTCTCAAGCCCCTGAAAGAAAAGAGAAGAAGTACGCAGATATTTGTGCAGATAAGGGGTACTGTTTCCTGGCATTTGCGTTCTCTACTTTTGGAGAACTGGGGGATGATGCTATTGATTTTATGAAGCGGGTTCAATTGGTTACGAAAAGTCATGGTGCAGTGTCTGATAATGCTGATTTCATATTCCATAGAGTTGGTTTCACTATTCAAAAAGGAGTTGGAGCTCAATTTGTTACGAGGCTTCCAACTAACTTTATGTAAATCTTTTTCATCATAATAAAGTTTTCTTATAATAATAATAATAATAATAACAACAACAACAACAACAACAGCAACAACAACAACAACAACAACAACAACAACAACAACAATAATAATAATAAGCCCCTTCGTCCGGCAGATTTGCACCTTTATTCCTGAGACAAATCGAAGGATGTGTGTATAGATCTGATGGGATCCTCCCATTTGACTTAGTCTGAGATGTTTCACTTTGTAACCGGTCGTGTTGTTGTTGATGCTGCTTATCGTAAGTGTGTCAAGTATCAGGATTTGTGCACGACGGCTGGTTATGGTTTCCTACCCTTCTCCTTCTCTTCATTGGAGGAGTTAGATACGGATGTCGTTGCCTTGCTGAAGCGGATTAAGAAATTCTCGGTATCTCAGGATGCTGGGACTCGTGCTGCAACTTATATCTTTACTAGACTTAGTTTTTTTATCGCTAAGGGAGTGGGTGCCCATATAGTATCTCGGTTGCCCACTAATTTCTTGTAATCAGTTTCTTTATAATAATAATAATAGTAATAAATAATAATAATAATAATAATAATTATTGTTATTATTATTATTATAAATATTAGTGATTTTCCCGAACCATATTCGGTTTTTTTATAATATTTTCGCTCAAATTTGACGTTTTAAACAAAATACTTAACACGTCATCCTCCGAAATCTTTTGTTATCATGTTGAAGTCTTTTCTCGGGACGATTGATACTTCAAATTTGTAAAGACCTAAAATTTTGAGCTTTATATAGAAATATTTCTATTGATTTATTTATCATGTTTATTCGTGTTTATTTAAAATTTAAAATTGATTTAAATTACATAATTGAACTATCCACTCGGGTTATAAATTTAGAATATGTTTAGAATTTTTTATGAAACAATTTTAGTAAGTTTCAATTTAAATATATTGAGCACTCTTAAGATTTATAGAGCTTGGTAATAAAAATCTTTGTGTTCAAGTATAGTAATTAAGAGGAATTTGAGAAAAACCTTTTTGGTGTTTTCAATTCGAATAAATAGAGATTGCAGGTTGTAATTTAATTTGGGGTAGAATTCTTATAATTGATAGAATATCGGGTTATTTTTGTAATTCATCCTAAGACAACCCTGAAATACCCATTTAAATACCCGCTACTTCGAAACACTAGCCGCCCAATCCGCTAACTGTATATTCTCTTCCCCCCTTTCCCTCATATCTGAAATTTAAAGGTCGAAATATCCATCTCGCCGACCCTCATACTCTCCCATGGTTACCTACTTCCCTGCATGTCTCAATCGTCTTTCATGTTTTCTCAACCTCTATCTTGTAGGGGTGTTATGTGAACACGAGTAGCTCGAGTTCGGCTCGAAAAAACTCGACTCGAGCTCGTTCACATTTGAAAACGAGCTGAATGCAAGCAGGTTTTCAAGCTTTCCACGAGCTCGAGGGTTATGTCATCCTCTTTATAAAACCCTTGCTCCGTCTCGCCACCTCCAACCTCCTCACTCCCGATTCCCATCTACCCTTCCAATCCTTCGGTGCCTCTAGCCTCACTCCCGATTCCTGTCTACCCTTCCATCCCTTGTGCCTGAGGTCGCGCGTCTTCTATCGGGTTGTAGATCTGAACTTTCCTTGGCGAAGCGGAGAACCATCGATTGTAGATCTGAACTTTTTCTGTTTGCCTAAGGTCGAGAGTCTTCCGTCGGATCTCCCTATCTAGCGTCTAGTATGTGGCCTTCTCCTTTCTTCCTCTTCATCTCCCTTCCAGATATGAGATTAGTTTCGCTAGTTTTTTCCTCTTCATCTCCATCGTTTCCCGACCACTGTCCTTATTTGATTTTCTATTCTTGATATCAATTTTTCCAGATCGCCTATAAGGTCGATGGTCCTCTTTATTTCTTCATCTCATGTTGAGACTGCCAAAGACAGGTTTGCTCTCTTCTTTCGTGAGCTTTTTTTTTTCTTCTATTTAGATGAGAATGGATGAAACTGGATATTTGAAGTTGCTATTATAGTTTTTTTCCAAGCACTCTTGGAGAAATTGAATGTTTTATTGTGTTGTGATATGAAGAAACTGAATGTTTTGGTGTGTTGTAATATGGAGTTGCTATTATAGTCTCTTCTTCTGTGTTGTATTTGGTGAAATTTGCCCTGTTCTTAGTTAAATTTTTGGTGTATTTGTTGTTGAAATTTGTCTTATTCTTGCTGAATTTGTTATGGAGTTGTGGTGTTGCATAATGCTGAAAATACATGAGTTTGTGGGAACTTATTGTGCAGGAACAATATTGGACAGGAACTTGATTCCATCAGCCTATGAAAATTATAGCACTTGGAGCAACAAGTTGATCACAGTGGCGTAAGGAAACTTCAAACCATAAAGGTAACAATGTTCCAATTTCAGCATAATATGTCAATTCAATATTTTCATTAATCTGACTAATTTCCCCCATTGCATAATGAACTTATGCATAAGTCAATATATGGGTGAATGGGTGATGAACCCTTTTTGTATTTTTGCTGAATTTCTTGGCGAGCTACTGCTGAAAATCGTTGTTGAATTTGCCTTATTCTTGGTGTTGGGAGTGATAAGTTACCGCTACATTTTTTGCTAAAATGTGTAATGTTTGTCTTATTTCCGGGTTTTGTTATTGAAGATTGAGAAATCCAAGATCTAGGAAGACTATGATAAAGTCCATGCTTCAAATAAAAAGCCGATCTTGCTTCCATAATACTCACAAGTGTAGCTGGAGAAGTTCAATCTCACAATTTGCCTTATTCTTGGCGAATCTGTAGAGTTTAACTGAGTTTTTTTAGATGGAAGTATTTAGCGTTTGTAGATAGACATTTTTAGGTTATATTAATGTGTAATGCTTCTATCACAAATGATTTAAACTCATAATGTGTTTACTTGCATTAGTAGTTTAGTAAGCTTAAACACGTTTCACAACAAATGAGCACAAAACGAGCAAACGAGCTCAAAACGAGCTCACGAGCTCGAGCTCGGCTAAAAAAAAAAATGAGCTAAACGAGCTCGAGCTTGTTAAAATACTCGCGATCCGAGTTCGAGCCCACTTCTAAGCTCGACAAAAATTCGAGTCGAGCTCGAGCTCGAGTATAAACGAGCCGAGTATGAGCAACCCACTACTCGGCTCGTTCGACCTGAATAATACCCCTACCATCTTGGGGATCTCCCGTAGCGGAACCTACCTCAAGCATTGGAGCTCCTGCGACCTCGCTCCTCCTCTCCCTGGATGTCGACCTGGCAAACGGGCTCCTATGGCCGCTTTGTCTTCCACGAATTCCCCTCTCCCCTCTCTCTCTCTCTCTCTCTCTCTCTCTCTCTCTCTCTCTCTCTCTCTCTCTCTCTCTCTCTCTCTCTCTCTCTCTCTTCTGAAGACAAAAGCATTGATTTATGTTTATTCTTCATTTGCTCGAGGACAAGGAAACGTTTAAGTGTGGGGGATCGAGTTTGATAATGCATATTTTAGATAAGCATTATAGATAGTTTTATGTGCATTTAGATAGATTTCTTGCATGTTTTATGTTTAATTCGCATTATTATCTATTTGGGCATTCGAGTTCGGAATCTACGCTATTTTGTGTTTATTCTGCAGTTTTATGATCCGAGCTTGGAGGAAGGCTTAAGATGTCTAGAAGAGGCTAGTTTTGAGCATAAAAGAGGCAAAGGAAAGATCATCAAGGGAGATAACGAGAAGAATGTTGAAGACAAAGAAGAATCACGTAGCCAGAGTAGCGGTGCCCGTCGGTTTCGCAGTATCAACAAATCCAATTTCATCCGATTCTATCTTAATTAATTAGTTTATTATTATTTTAGATTCTAGGGTTTTTAGTTGACGATTTTAGGCAGAAAAATTACAACCACCTTTCTATTGATTGTTTCAGTACACTATGAGTTGCTAAACTCGTACTTTCATCTGTGATTCGAAGACATGATTGGTTGAATGGTGGGGATTTTATTTTATATTGTTATTCATTAGTTGTTTCATTATCTTTGTTCTTATAATTCTTATTTGCACATGTTCTGTCTTGATTGATCATCTTGACAAAATTTGCATCTTTGCTAGTGACTAATGATTTCTTGCGAATAGTTAATCCATGGTAGCAAGCAATAGATAATTGATTCCGTGACATCATTGATTGTCTTTGCAGGATAATGAGTGTTGGTTGAATGTTGATTTCTATGAGATTAGGGTTAAGAGAATTTCACTCTTTTGACAATCTAATTGCTTGATATTTGATATTACCAGTTGGCCAAGTACTTTGGGATTTCATGTTGCTGTGTGTTTAAGAATCCAGTTAGGATCGCATATAGTGTAAGGGGTTGGTGCCTTTGCAGGGTTATCAATCTAATTAAACCAAAGTCGGAATAACTATTGATGTCAATTGCATTGCATATTGAATTAAGAATAACAATGAAATCAATATTCCAATGATCGTGAACCCTAACCATCGTCAAGAATCACAGGTGAAACGTTTTCCTCACATTGGTAACATTTGCAATCATTACTACTTTTACTTATTTGTTTGCTTTATTCATCTCAATCTTGTTATTGTTTGCTTTAAATCATCATTGGATACACGAATGTAGTTTTCCCTGTGGGTTCGACTCCTACTTGTCTGCTTTACTAATTTATTAGTTAGCATGAATTAGGATTATTATTTGCATTTGGGACTAGGACCAACAACACATCTATCCTACCGTCACTAGATACTCTATATTTAACTGGATAAACCATAAGAGGCCAAAATATTAAAAAAATGTTATACTTCTCAAATTATTCTAAATTATAAAGCAATTTCAATACGCCATACTTTAATTTAATTTAACTTTAAATCCAATTCCATATTTGACATATTAAATACATGGAGACATTTTATCGAAAATCTCACGGGCAATGATTAAAATGATCAAATCACAATTTATATTCGATTCACTTGCATAATACCAATATCGATCTTATGATGAAATTTCATCAATAATTTGTAATTTTCAATTTCACAAATTTTATCAATAGATTAAACAATATATATGCATTGCTATCTAAATATTTTGCCAAAAAAATATTCCAAATATGAAATCTTGTTTGAAGTTGATGAATAGTAAATATAAACTAACCAATGTCGGAAATAAGAGGTGATTATCTTTGGAGAAGCGATGCTGACATGTTTTAGGAACCATGCATGTTATATGATGCCGGCATTAATTAGTTAAAACCATTGTACGAAGGATTTGGTTGAAGCCTAACATACAAGGAAAAATATGACTTATCATAATTTTTTTAATCCTATTGTGTTTTATGGTTAACCCTTAATTTCATCATAAGTAACACATCTTTTACTTCCAACTCACAACTGACCAATAATCCCAGATGAGCACGCACGCACACCTACATTTTATGAAACATAGCCAAGATCGCCTTTATCACGCTTGCTCAACCTAGTGAGATTTAAAGCATGTTTTTTTTTTCCCATGGCTAGCCTAAGAAACAGAATGAACAATATCAATGTTGTGTATTATGAGTCATTTTAAGATCAATTTTATTTTCATTGGAGTCTAATGACACTATATTACCTTTAAATGACTACTAGTGTTAGGCCCGGGCATAATGCCCGGGTATTTGATTAAAATTTGATATTTATGATTTTAATTTATTAGTTTATAGTTATTTATAATTACAATTACAAATTTACAATAATCTCCAATTCAAAATATGAGGGCAAATTGAACAGTATCATGTTGGACAATATACATCAAATTCTACCTACTTTAAATAGGTGAGAAGGTTAAATAAAAATGGATACATCAAGTAGTAACAACTAACAATGGAATTATAGTTACTTGTCAATAACTTGATCTTTTTTTCTCAAATCAGTTGTCAATAGAATATGAGTCGCATGTTTGAGAAGTAAATCTTGTTATTCCTGTGGATCATATAGCCATGCTTCAACCGCCTAACATTCATTTAGAACTGCATAAACAAAAAATCTTCCATGCTTGTGTCTTTCTGTCTGATAGGGTATATCATTGTCAATTCCATGAGTGAGTAGCGGGTGGATTATTATTATGCCTAACCTTTCGCTTTTCAGAAATGTCAATATGATCATATTTGACATCAGGTGACATGATTGCACCTCCGTAGTTAGGAATGCAGTGACCGAATTGATTAATATTATCTCCATGCTCCGTGTACTCGTTATAGTGCACCACCATAGGGCCACCTTACTGGAAATTAAACATTTAAGTTGCCAAAAGACGGAATTATATACTCAAAAGAACACAAAAAATGTAGATTAATGTTTTACCTTTTTAGCTCCTCAAGTTTGGCGACATATACATCGTTTGTCTCATCTTCTCCACATACTACATGGTAGCAAAAAAAAAAAGCCAAAAAAACTCCCAGTGCTCGATGACCCAACCAAATGCAAATAAAGTTTAAATACAAATAACACTATTCATAATACTTCCACTTCATTTTGGACTTATACTTCTATTGGAGTATTTCCTCAAAGCCTCATTAACCAAGTTTTCCAAGGTATAAACCGTAGACTCCCTACTCTTTGCACGTGTTTCAACCCCTCCAGTTATGGGCAAGCCACATGGGAACTCGTCCTCATGCTCGCTAGTCAAGGCAAGGATCGCACAACGGGCTGCTAATGTAGCCTTCCTACTCGGATTTTCATTCTTACCACAACCACCATGTGAAGCCAGCCCCACCACAATCATTTGCCAAGGACAGCGGAATCGCTAGAGAGGCAGGAGACACACTAACATCAGCAGTAACAACCCCATTCACTTGCATTGGCTCTCCTGGCCAACACTCCCCCCTATTCTCCTCCTCATCTGTAGCAAATCCCAGCAAGTGTACATTTTCGTACCTGTTGCAAAAATAGAATTTAATGTAAACAGACAAGTGTACATTTTCGTACCTGTTGATGAAACCTAGGAGACATTAAAAAATTACTTTGTGAATCCTTTTGTATAAATCTTTACTGTAATGAATGTTGTAAGGACTTTGGCTGACAACTTCCATCGTTATAGGTTGAGATGCTTTGCATTCGTAGACACCGGATAATATCAGACTAAGAGGCTTAAGTGGCTATAAGTGTAGGTTCATAGACAAATAAACAACCACTTCGACCAAAATCATTATTCCATTTTATCGGATACAAATTGCTCGATCATCCCCATGTCAAATGATGTCAAATATTAAAAGAGCTCACTATGTCCAAGTAATTAGAGATCCAATGAGCTTAGAAAAGTTTTCATATTGCTACTATAACTAAAAAAATAGAATGACTCACCCAATTACAGAATGAGAAGAGTCTGTCTTGTTTGACTCTTAAAGGGGAACCCTCGTATCAAATCACACAAAGGTCAAGCTTTCCCTTTGAGAAGTTAATTTTTTCCTCCATTATTATAACTAAAAAAATCCAAGTTGAAAAGTAAGCATGGAATTGAAGAGTCTGTCTTGGAGAAATTGAGAAGGATAATTTTTACTGCATGAAAGGTAATTAAAAGGGGAGGAAATATCAAATCACACAAAGCTCAAGCTTTCCCTTTGTCGACAGAAGCAGAGGAACTGCCTAGAAAAAAAAAACTTTAAAATGAGTCTACCTTATATTCCCACTATTATATCAAAATTCCAATCAGTTTACCTTAGGATGACATGTAAACAAATTACTCATGTAAACAAACTTTAACGTGAGACTTAGAGAAATACCCAAATATGTATTGATGATGCCATATATGATATATTATCAAAATTATAAAAATAACTAAACTATATATACATTTTAAAATTAAAATATTCAACACCAAATTTTATCAAAATTATAGGCATTTGTATTCAACTGAACAACTTTTGATAATGAAGCAGTAGCAATCTTATATGTAAATTGAACTTTTTACAAAGGATGAATATCAAGATAATATGTTTTTTTACAGATCTATATTTTACAAATATGAAGTTTTACAGATTTGGATGCTGAATTTTTACAGATCTGAACTGTCATGCTACAAAAAGGTGAATTTCATGATAATATGTATTTTTACAAACCTGAAATTTACAGATTTGAACCTTTTACAGATTTGGAGTATTATAGATTTATATGCTGAATTTTTACATATATGAATGTTTACAAATGTACACTTTTATAGATTTGAACTTCATACTACAATGAAGCAGTAGCAATCTTATATGTGAATTGAACTTTTTACAAAGGATGAATATCAAGATAATATGTATTTTTACAGATATGAATTTTACAGATTTGAAATTTGTACAGATTTGGAGTTTTACAGATTTGGATGCTGAATTTTTACAGATCCAAATTGTCATGCTACAAAAAGGTGAATTTCATGATTTTTACAGATATGAAATTTACAGATTTGAACCTTTTACAGATTTAGAGTTTTACAGATTTATGTGCTAAATTTTTACATATCTGAATGTTTACAAATTTACACTTTTATAGATTTGAAGTTCATGTTACAAAGGGGCGAATTTCATGATAAATTTATTTTTACAGATTTGAACCTTTTACAGATTTGGAGTTTTACAAATTTACGGGCTGAATTTTTATAGATCTTAATGTTTACAAATTTACACTTTTACAGATTTGAACTTTCATGCTACAAAGGGGCAAATTTCATGATAATATGTATTTTTTACAAATCTAAAATCCTAATTTGGTGGTTAATTTTACTCCAGCACTTGTCAAAGGTGTTGTCTTTATAATTATGAGTGTGTTTGGAAAAAAGGACAACTAAAAATCAATAACACACATCACCCTATCATTTCATTTCATTGAGAAACCAACAGAATGTTTTCAATTCCAAATTAAAAAAAAATTCAGATCCACTGGCTTACTTGGTTGATAACTCCAAACATGGTCTTGACTGATTTGGCCCGGCCTTCTTTATCCAGCAAAAAAAATTCCTCCTAACTTTTTCCTTCTAGAGCGATTTATTTTATTCATCATTTAACAATTAAAAATTACAAGTCAATCTTCGTTTGTTTGATTCATTTAAGTATGTGTAAAAAATGTCTAAACATGAGATATGCCACATCATTTTTTACACAAATGTCTATTTATATGTATGCCTATTTTTTTAATCGTTTGTTGGAATATTCAGATTCGGAACCATTTGGTGTTAGGCATGTATGCTTCATTTGATACCAACTGAAGCTAACTTCCCAGGGCATACATGCCTCATTTATATGCCTCCTCAGAAAATACTAATCTAAATTTTGGACGGAAAACCCTTAGTTTGCACCTGTGGGAGCTGAACTAAACTGAACTATACCACTATTAACTAATCTAAAGAAACAAATTGAGAGAAATTATAGCTAACTTGCATTCAACTGTCATGATAGACATTTACCTGCCTTCATATTTCAGGCTTTAAAGATATATAGGATTTTCATATTTCAAAAATAGCTAACTTGCCTTCACATTTTCAGATTCAAGAAATACATGGGATTTATATATTTTAGAGTTCAGAGATGGCTAAATTTACCTTTAGATTTTAGATATAGCTAACTTGCATTCAAATTTCAGATTTCAAAGATAGCTAAGATTTTCGGAAATTCAATCCAGTTTTCACATAAGAAACGAAACTTGACATGTGTAAATGAAGCAACACATTATCTAGCTCGAAACAAAATACCTTTTGTGCATCAGCATCAATAATCTCCTTAGGAATGTCATTATATCCCTTCACATCAAAAAAGGAAAAAGATTAGCTCAATCAACAACAAATGGTTCTACATAGGGGCGTAATCAACTGCAAATGGTTCTACATAGGGGGGTAATCAACTACAACTGGTTCTACACAGGGGCGTAAATATTAACCATCTTTCCCTTTCTTAACGCTTCAACTGATTTAGCTACACATAAGTCAAGCAGTGAATCAATAACATAGCAATTGTTCTTGATCTAGCAATTATGTTTCGGTGTGAAAGCCTTGATAATTATTAGGAAGTCCAGATTTCATCACCGATACAACAATCATTCATTTATCCTAACAAACATAAACTCTTTGACAGAAACAAAAATTGACAGAAATTATAAAGAGAACTTGAGAATCCAAATCGAGATTAAGAGAAAGGGGGTCTGAGAGTTTAGCAGCAACAATGAACTTGAGGGTGAACTCGATTTCCATTCCTAGGTAGAACCCAAATTCGATTTCAGTAGCAACACAATCAAGCAACTCAATCATTCAGTAGTGCTTGTAAGTAAAGGTAATGTTCTAAAAGTAGTAACTCAATCAAGCAATTCATGAATATTGAAGATTGATGTTTGAGACAAAAGCTAACTTAATCATTTCCCTCATTCTTTTCAAGCAACCCCAAATTTTGGGCAGAAACCCCCAATTTCGCACCTGTGGGAGCTGAACTAAACTGAACTATACCACTCTTAAATACTAATCTAAAGAAACAAATTGATAAAAGGCAAAAAAAAAAAGGGGGCAGAACCACAAAACCCTAGCTAGAAAGAAACTGCTACTCAATTCATGGAAATCGACAGCATCACAAATCAAAAGGAACAAAAATTGATAGAAATTATAGAAAGCACCTAAGAATCCAAGCCGAGATTGAGAGAAAAGGGGTAGAGTTCAGCAACAACAATGAACTTAAGGGCAATATCAACTTCCATTCCTTGGTAGAACCCAAATTCGATTTCAGTAGCAACTTAATAAAGCAACGCAATCATTCAGTAGTGTCTAATAGAAAATTAAAGGTCACTTGATAAAACATCTTTTTCAAAGTCCAATCAGGTCATTGAACTTGTCACTTGTCAGGACCTTGAGACTGTGCCTTGTTAGGTGGTATGCTAGAAAATTGCAGGTTTATAAAGTTCACTCGAAGTCAGAGACAAAAACATAGAAAATGAACCAGAAATCAGTTAAACGGACTGCATGACCTTATGAATCGAACATAAAAAAGAGACTAAGCAACATCTATCTACATTAAGAAGGTTTAGACAGAAAGAAAATTTTAAAATTGGTGTCCAAAGAATTTAAAAATCCATCTCAGTGGCTACTCGATCAAGGAATATCTCTTTTCGGAATTTAAAATTAATATATTAGGCCAATTGCTTATACTATAAAAAGATCTCAAGTTTTCAGTTCAAAAATCTCTGAAAACAACAAATTAAGACTTCAATTTAGTTCCAGATGGAAAAAAAATTGAAGAGCCTTTGAAATATGGTTATTGCAATGCTGTTAAACACATACAACAAAACCCAACATCAAGCATCCGTTCATTTATGGCTCAGTTTGAAAACCTAAAGTCTCAACAAATCAAAATTGTGAAGATTGATCCTATTCTAACAATTATAAAAATAGCATTAACATGAGATATAGTATGTCGAAATGTCATGTAGATGAATTTAGTAAAAATTACCTAACCCGCTCTCTTCGGAACCATCTTGTGAAGCTGAAATCAAGTTTGAGTAATATTAGATCTCCATCAAAATCCCTAAAACATATTTACAAAATCAAATCAGATGGATTTTAGTAGAACAAAAAGAGAAATAAAAAACAACAGGGAAAAATTACTCACGTCGACAACTAAATAAGTCACCTTCAATGGACGAAGTGATCAACGACAAAGAAGTGAGTGACCTAGTGAGGAAGAGAAGGAGAAGTAGATAGTCTGCTCAGAAAGAAGCTTTGAGATGATCTCTCTTAACACACACACTCTCTCTAACCTTGGCGCTGAATGTAGATGAAGGAAGGTGTCTGAATAATATAAAGAAGAGGCATGCAAAAAGAGCAGAAGTAGAGAAATTGAATACCTACCAAATCCCAAGCTGTGAACTTGAATTCCACCTGCACAAAAAGGGAAAATTGTGACCAAATTCTCGTATGGCTGAAACGCGCACAAAACGGGAAAGGAAAAAAAAGGAAGATGGAAGATGAAAATACAAGAGAAACAAATAATGCAAAATGAGTATGACTTCAAAATTTAAAATTGGGCGATAGGGCAAAGGGAAAGTACCCACAAATGGAGATTGTGTGTTGCAAACAACTTGGAAATTGTTGTCAAGGGAGAGCAAGTGTGTGATTGCTGTTGCAATTTTGTGATGATGGTTCCAATTTCGGAGGCCTTTTTGCTATAGAGCTTGAAGATGGAGCCGACCATCAAAACGGCTGCCAAGCCGAGGCGAGATCGAAGGCTACCTGGGTTTGGATTCGAGCTCAACAGCGACAACGTCTCCTCTGTGCCACAGCCACCGTCGGCTGCCCTACCCAATTTCTTATGCCGCCGTTGACATTGGCCGTTCTCGGACATTAACACCTCCACCAGCCTTTGCCGAAGCCCCACGACCACACCCGCATGGCCGTATCCCATACCTCGTCTTCTATGTCGAACCCCTAAACCCTACTTTACTCCTCGACCAAAAATAGACGGGGGCACAAATTTGAAGTCGATAAAGCCAGCAAAGCAAAGACATCTACCAGTCCGTTGCTTCTGTCGGAGATTGGGGACGATATGGTGGCTAATCAGTGACCAAAAACTCTAGTGACTTCTCGGTACCTCTCCAAACACAAAAATTTAATCACTACGGTATGCCAATTCAAGGATATGGGTTTTGAAGGTTGTGGTTGATGGACAGGTCCGAAAATTATGAAGAAGATGGCCATCAGTTATATCAAGCAGTTTTACAAAACTACCACGTTCGCCCAATACGTGAAGAAGATGGAGGTGCCCAGATCGACAAATCGTGGAGGAAGAGGTTAATGGATGACGTGGTTCGATGAGATGGCACAGTGAACAACGTGGGTGTTCTTATTGGTTTTAATTAATGTGATGAACGGTGACATGGAGCCACCAACCGGTGAAAACAGGGAAGGATGTTCTCACCTCTTGACACCTGGATTCTAAACATTTGGTGAAGTCGCGTGGGATGGATTTGCTTCTGCTTTTAGGTTTGTATATATATTTTCATTTCACTTTCTTCATGATCATGTTGTATTTCGTGACACCCTTGTGAAATTATTGACAAACAATTTATTCATACATCTGTCCATATAGTTGGCATGATTTCCATAATACACCATGATGATGCCATAAATAAATATAAGTAAATACGAGCATAAAAGAGGTTCCCGCTATATAAATACAACAACCTTTCTAAAACAATACATGCATGGAAAATGAAAAGTATAGGTCGGCAGGCTCTTTCAAGCCTGTACATGAGATACACGGTACATGTAAAGTTAATACACTAGTGTGGCGGGGAAGAGGAACTAAGCTCGAGGTCCCCGCAGCCAGCTAGTCATGGATAGGGGAAAATCAACTAAGTATGGAAACCCCAGTTAAACTCTCCGCCGCCCACGTACCTAAAAAGCATCAGTAGATAACAATGACAACAAAACGTGGGAAAACCCACTAACCCACCACATGAACACGTGGCTCGTCCCGACGCACACTTGGCATCCACTGAATGCCACATGCCATCAACTAGTGATACACTTATCGGATACCATGCAATAACAACCATGCACATAATTCTCCTATAAATAGATGAAAAAGATTCATTCACGAGGGTCGAATTTGAATGGCTCGATTAGCCTTCCCGAGCGGGATTCGTCTTGGTTAGCGGGAGCCGACATTTGATGGAGTCCAAGGGAGGAAGGTGGTATGCGGAAAGCTCAAACTCGGATCGTCATAGGTTATGGTACGCGGACGGCGGTCTCGTCGCGTATCTCATGTAAACCCGATCATCCGAGGTCAGCCGCGTTCTGTTCGTTCCCAGAACCTGATGGATCAAAATTCTGAAACCGGGCTTCGTCATCAAGATATATCCTCCTGAAATCAAGACGGAGCTTGAAAGGGATACTTTTGGAAGTCACAAACCGTTGCTCAATGAAACGCTCAAATAAATGCTCGTCGAAAACCAAATCCCTCGGCCTACGTATATCAACATTGTGAACTATAAAAGCTCGGGATTATGATTTCCGGTTACGTTTCGAGGGATGAAAACCCTCGTTAGGATCTTGCGCCCCGAGTACAGGTTGAAGGTTTGAAATCAACAATTGCGCTTTGAAAGTGGGATTTCACACCCAAAAGCCGAGAGGGATCATTTGAATCCCCGAGGTAAGTCCCCTGTACCTGCCCTATGACCTAAGCCGTGAGATTCATTGATCATACAAACCAGTAAAGTTTCCCAATTCATACATAAGGTTTCTAAGCGGAGCCGGGTCAAAACATGATCAAAACATTCAAATCCAAACCGTTAGCTCTTCCCTTCAAGTTGGCGCTCGTCAAGGGATCGCGAGCGTTAATAGCTACGGAGGTAGGGGAGAGACAAGGGCGGACGACACACTTCTTTAAGGATTTTGGACATGGACCAGGGCTAGGGACGAAGAAACCAAAGATAGAATCCCAACCCGAGGTTTACAACGACGTCCTTAGGGTATTCCATGAGGTTATAATTGTGGCACGCAAACATATAATAATCATGAATATCATCACATCATTCCACGCTAACATGCACCTACCTCGAGGAGTAGCGATCTATGCATTCATAACATGTTCATATAATCAAGTTTACATGTGCGCAGAACAAGCTAGCAACCTATCATTTCATTCGCCAATCATGCTTGACAGACTAAGAACATGTATGCATAAACTGACATGGACATATATGGCATACGTTATGCAAGATCTAGCAAACATAACATGATATCATATGTACGATTTATCACTCATTCAGATACACACATGAGTAGGTCATAAGATTGCGGGGTCAAGGCAAGCATGCTAAGATGTACCCTAATGATCATTCTAGAGGACGTAGGGAGATCATTCCGGGGCGGTGTAACAATTATCGCATCATATACATCCATACTCACATAGTAAAACAAGGGCAGCACATAATCACACGAGGGCCTATAACCGAGAGGTGTATGTCCTACATGATACTAGCAATACTCATTAAACACGTATATGGTCAACGAGGCCCAATTCGGTTACTTTAGCATGGTTAACATTCATCTCACATAGTAGACATACAAGAGGGTTGACCACACTACCATGGACCTAATTCATAGGAAGACAATAATCATGGGAATTCCATACACAAGGCACATACATCCTCTCATAAGTGCAACCATGCAAGATTATCAGGCAAGTCATGCTGAAATACATCAATATCCTATGTCATGCAATCACAAGAATGGTTACTACTATAACCGACATAATTTTCCAAGGGCATTCACCGACTCATCACCCCGTTTCCCCGTGGGACGCTAGTATGACTCGCTGGGTAGGACACAAGGACATTCACACTGTTTCCGAGAGGTGAGGGTAGAACTCGTGCTTAGACTCTTGCGACAAGAAGACATGGTTGACCATTACGAGGACCAAAAAGGATGACTCCATTAGATAACTCACTTCTAACTCGAAACTACTTCAATCATCACCCCCACTAACATACTCAGGTAACCCTCACATCCAACACAATTTCCGAAGGTATTTAGTTGGCCAACCCAAATTTCCCGTGGAAGTCACCAACCTCAGGTATGAGACTCGATAGAAGCATAGATAGTGGAATACCAAACAGAACTCGAAACGGGGAAAGCACATGCTTCTCGACCCTTGCTAACATGCCTAAACGTTTTGGTGGGACGGATGACGGAGTCAGAATTATCAGGGGGTTTGAATCATAGAAGGGCTATTCCGACAAGACAAGAATTCTGATTACATAAGAACAAGGTTCTCTCCCGCTATCACGTTTACATAGTTATTGAATACATGATTCACGTCACGGAAGCAATCAACAAGATTAATATAATCCTATTCGAGGAGGATATCCCTCGGGCCCAATTGAACATATATGACTACAAGCATAGAGATGATCTATGCCGTCCTTCGAGGGACGGCCGACCGGAGGGCGAAATTACTCACGGCCTCCTAAGCCATGCTACTCCAACCCTCGGGCTCCTTGGAGTCTTCTAGACCCATCTGTAAATAAAAGCTAGTATTTTTCCTATAGTTCCCCAAATTCTACATCCATAAGAGATGTCTACCACTTGGGTCTCTAACCACGAGTTTGATTCGAAAGGCCGGTTAGTCTAGGGTTAGGTCCAATTAAATTCATTTTGTCCTTTTGAAAAGACTTCAAAACCATTTGAAACTATTAATCCACTTTTCAAAACCACTTCAACCTATCATACTCGGATTGCAAAACCTCACTCTGATGCCACCTTTGTAACGGCCCAGGATTATGATTTCCGAGTTACGTTTCGAGGGTTGAAACCCTTCGTTAGGATCTTGCACCCCGAGTACAGGTTGAAGGTTTGAAATCAACAATTACGCTTTGAAAGTGAGATTTCACACCCAAAAGCCGATAGGGATCGTGGGAGTCCCCGGGGTAAGCCCTTTGTACTTGGCCTATGACCTAAGTCCTGAGATTCATTGATTATACAAACCAGTAAAGTTTCCAAATTCATACATAAGGTTGCCACGGCAGAGTCGGGTCAAAACATTCAAATCCAAACCGTTATTGATTTAGTGTAGTCAAATCTCAACTCTCTCTTTATGCCAAGTCAGAACCCCGCGGTCATAGAGCCAAACCAGCATCAATAGTGGTAAGCATAATGGATACCTAAATATGTTAATAGTGGGCGGGATCAAATGATGCCCACTTGCTCTTTCCCCACCCTAAGTACACACATATGCTATAGCTAATAATCATGCTTCTAGGATGCAAGGCGGAAATCTTAACACACTAGCATGCTCCTAATTTCAAGTGCGTAATAATAATGAATGCCTTAACACATAATACCAAATGGTATGTCCCTCTTCCTACCCACCGCCCCATTCCCGACAAGGCGTTGACTAGCCATCTCTTGAATGCATTCCAATTCATTGATGGGGTGAGGTCTATCTTGGTACCCGACCTCATATTGCATGCTTATTAATAAATCATGAATGTGGTCTTAAAAGAGAAAATAATAAGATAATGCAACATGTAAATAAAGATTAATAATAAAGTTGTAATCATGACTCGAACAACGGGCGTTCTGTTTACATACGCATAAAGAAATAGAATGCTCAATGGTCAATGTAACCTAGCATGATACTACATTACATGCTGATAATGAATGCAAGCACCTAGTATATTATGCACCTAAAGCAGGGAGTTCTCTCTATCGATCTGAGTATGCTCCGAAGAGACTTACCTGGCTATGTAGAACAGAATAATAGAAGGTCCAACACGCATCAATCATAATCACAAAGTATCACCTAGATACATATAAAACACATATATATGTCTACGTCTAATCATTCAAGCACTCAAAGCATACATCATTCAACGAGAATAACAACCATATCGCAATCGTCATTCCATCAAGTTCAACCATTCATCACATTGCCACATTCCGTAAGACCACATCATTCTCATCGTTTCATTCAGCCACATTCATATGTTCATAGAATTCATATATCCGCAATAATAATCCGCATAGTCATATATCTCAAGGTTCATTATATTCATCATAGTTCATAAGGCATACGTTAACGGTATATAACTTTAACATCTTATCATGCTATTAGTCACCCAATCATGCTATTAGTCCACACAAGTCATGATATTAGTCAATCAATCACATCAACATGCTAGTTAGTCATCGATCATAAAATTCCATGAGTTAGTCCTGAAAACCGTTTCGAAAACCAAGCTCATCGATTAGGATATTCGACCTCGAAGCACTCATGAAATTCGTTTTCCAAAACTTTAAATCTGATCATCAAGTCAGTCCTTAAAAATCCCAAAAAAACGTCTAAATTGAGTTGCGAAAATGAGCGTCTAAAACATCGAGAAACGAAGTCAAAACCATTGAACATGAGGCCTGTCATGGCCATGAAAGAGGCTCTCGCACCCGCGAGACCTGGGTGCCCACGAGTCTCTCACGGTAGCGAGCATCTTGCGCCCGCAAGATCTCGAGTCACGACCGCGAGTATGGGGTGTCCCTTAGGGCACCCCAACAGGGCTCTCTTGCCACCGCGAGTTCCTTCACGCGGCCATGAGTTAGAACCCTAGGTTGGGTGTTCTAACTCGCGGCAGCGAGTTTATGCTCGCAGCGGCGATTCCGGGGCTCAATCCTAGATTCTAGCCCCGTTTCCGACCTTGTTTGACGTTGTTAGCCTCTTTTCTTTTTCCCAATTTTCCTAGAGCTTATAGGAATATGTTAGAACAAGGATTCAATATAAAAATCGAGGTTTGAAATGATTTCTCACCCAAGTTTCTTCTCTTCCTTTGGTTTGCTGGTGAAGCTTCATCCGGGCTCCGATTGGACTCGTTCTTGCGCGTGGGTGCCTAGGATTTTTATAGTGTGTTAAAGGTGTGAACTTTGTTTAGTATGTGGTGGGAGGAGGGAAAAATTTATTGTTACCTTCTTGAATCCAAAAATGGAGAGTTTGAGTCTTCTAGGGCTTCTTGGGGCTTCTTCGGCTTCTCCGGACTGTTGGAGCTTCTTCTTCCACTTTGAGGACCTCATGGGGAGGCTAAGGGAGCTGCTGGTCAGCCATGATGAAGAGGAGGGGCTGAACTTGGGTTGCTTTGGACCCAAACAAGAAGAGAGGGGGCTTAGAGTCCTTGCTCTTTGCTTCAATGCAGGAAAGGAGAAGAAATGTGTTGTTGTTGGAGTTGTGTAGGGATGTTTAGCTGCTGGAATAAAGGGCCTTAGGGCTGCTGGAAAATCTCATCATAGGAGGAAAAAGGAAGTGAGAAAGGAGGGGAGAAGATAACATTTCTTTGTAACTTTTGGATAAGATTTTTGGGAGAGGAGTTTTAGGGATTGCATTTTGTTTTGTTGTGAGGCAAGAGATCCCCAAAATATGATTTTAAAGTGCTAAAGAGGAGCCTTTGGTGAGATACAATCGGATGGGCAAGGGAGGATTGAAGATTGTTTTGTCTCATTGCCCTAGAAGGGGAGACAAACATGGGAAGGAGAAACAAGCAATGATGGGTGTTTAGTTATTTTGGGTAATGGGAATCTTTGACTCAATTCAAATGGTTCACATGTCTTCCTTGGCTCCAAGATTTGGGTGGGATTTCGGTTATGGCTTGGGAGAGTGAGGGTGGGAATCTTCGTTCCGACGTTTCGACCTCAAATCCCGAGGTCCGATAGATAACCAACTAATCATCCACCGTAGAAACAAAAAAAAAGAGTCAAGAAACATAAACTATGTTCCAATTTCAGCAACTAACTATCCATTATATCTTTTGATAAATAAAGAAGGCCCGACAGATAAACAACTAATCCAAGATGGAATGTCCAGACCTTGAGCAAGCTCAAACTCAACTTTTTCTCTAAACCAATCAATGAAGTCCTTACTATGGGTTTGAGTAGTGTCCCGCTTTCTTTTCTTTTTGCCTTTAGCAAGTGTCTCATGCTCACTACAAGAAAAAGAAAAACAAAGGTACATACTTTTCAATCATCTGTAGGATCAAAATATTTTCAATTAATTAAAAAAATAATGTTTATAATATTACCAAATATATCTTTCAACTTCTTCTCTATGGCAATTCAACATAAAGTATCGATGTGCTTGAGCCCACTTTATATCATCAATTTTGTGACGATCATGTTTTTTCCCCTTTTCTCCTTCTCTTCCTCATTATAGGATAACCCATCTTTGGAAAACAAGAAGTCCTAATCTACTCATCAGTAATGGTTGATCCACGATGTAGATATCGAGGACTAAAGTTTGTGCATTCATCAACTAAGTACGACTCTGCCATGGATCCTTCTGGTCGACTTTTATTCCGAACATAAGATTTCACCTTCTGGAGATCACGTTCAATTAGATACATCCATCTCTCAAAAACAGGCCCCCAAGTCTAATCTCTTCAACTAAGTGGACAGGCAAATGAACCATAATATCAAAAAGTGGAGCAAGAAAAATCAGTTCAAATTGGCCGAGAATCTCAGAAATCTCAGATTTTAGATAACCAAGATCTTGAGGGTCAATAACTTTGCTGCATATGGCCTTGAAAAAGGCACTCAATCTGATCAAAGGCTTTGCTACATTCTCGGGAAGACATGTCTTTACAACAATCGGAAGTAAATACTGCATTAAAAAGTGAGCATCATGGCTTTTATAACCTATAATTTTCCCTTGTTGGATCTGAACACACCGTGCAATGTTGCAATCACAAACTTGTGGTAACTTAGCATTTTTTATCACAATGTAGAATCTGCGTTTCTCTTCCACTGTTATCCAAAAACGCGACTTTGCAATTTCAATCCTTTCACCATCATCAGTGAACTTAGGTTGAAGTTCCTCCATCATATCAAGTTCCACCAGATCCATTCGAGCTTTCACATGATCCTTGGTTTTTCCAGAAATATCTAACAATGTCCCAATACTATTATCACATATGTTCTTCTCTATATCCATAACATCAAGACAATGTCGAATTTCAACATGCTTCCAATAAGGCAAATAAAAAAAGATTGACTTCTTTTCCCATGGGCATGTGCATTTCTTCTTCTTCTTCTTCTTCACCTCCTTTGGGTTATTTTTCCCAAATTCATTTTTAAAACTAGTTAATAGCTCCAAAGTTTCAGTTCTTGAAAAACGTATTGGAGCAATTTCATCATCAATCTTTCCATTAAAATGCATCTTATTACGACGATATGGGAGGTTTCTTCGGAGAAATCTACGATGACCCATGTAACACATTTTTTTACTATATGTCAAATATCACGAGCGAGTCTCGTAATGACAAGAAAGACATGCCAAATCCCCTTTTATGCTCTATCCCGATAACATCTCGAAGCTCGGAAAATCACTTATGATAGTTGTCAAGGCTGCACACATATTGAACATTTGGTTGCTTGAAGCATCATATGTTTCTATGCCAAACAAAAATAACTCCTTCAAATCCTTGATCAAAGGCTGCAGATACATGTCAATATCATTTCTTGGTAAGGAAAGACCTAGGATGATTAAGGCAAGCAATAAAAATTCAGACTTCATAGACATCCAAGGTGGCAAGTTGTAAGTGGTTAGTATAACAGGCCATGTACTGATGTGCGCTCAACTTGCCATGTTTTGCATCTACTTTTACTTTGATTTCTGTCTATATTTTATACTTTTATATTGGGGAAGCATGAGATTTGTATAGTTTATGTTTATTTTCAATATATGGAGGTCTACACAAGTTTCTGTTTAATTTCGCAGAAATCAGACGTACTTTGGAGCTTAAGGGAAAGTCATGAAGACATTGGAGAAGCTAAGGTAGAGCACAGGATGGTGCAGCTGGAGAAAATGTCACTTTTCACCATTCATCATTTTAACTCAAGTTCTGATATCTTTATAAGAGTTGTATCCCTCGAAAAGAGCATTCCAACGCATATTCATATGTGTCAATCGAACGAACGAGGACTCGGGAAAGTGCGTTTCAAGACGGAGTAGAATGCTGAAAGCAGACCACTCGACGTGACGAGTCAACATTGAGTCCAACACTCGACGTCGAATGGATCAACTCGACACCTACCCTTGGAGGGCCGAGACCAAGTGCCAGCCAGACTCGAGACGCAGGAGAAGTCGACGTCGAGTCACCGACTCGATGTCGGGTAAAGCTCGGAGCCGTGGTCGAATGAAGAAGATGAGGTCGAGTGCGAGCTGGATCAAGACACAAGACATCAATCGACATCGAGTCATTCACTCGATGTCGAGTGGCTCACAGAAGCCCATCCGACGCTGCCCGAGTCCGAATCCAAGAGTGCAATGTTACTTCTACACGAAGCAAGAGATATTCTATCTACTTAGTTAAACTTCTATCCTATTTAGTAATTCCTTATTTTACTAAAGGGGAATTTAATTTTTTTGTTTAATTTATTTATCAAACATTTATCTTTAGGATTTAGATAGATAGAGATAGAGTTGTTCTATCCTAGATTAGCTAGGGTTGAGCACTATAAATAAAGCCTTAGGGGGCTAGTTTTTATTCATTTTTCAACACACAATTAGTCTAGGCAATAGAGAGTAGAGAGAGAGCTTAAGGCCGAGTTTGAAGAGACATTGGAGAGTTCGGTTGTAAGCTTTCATTTATTTTAATGCAATTAGTTATTCCCTTTATGATTTTGATATTTGTTACCATGATGAGAAGCGAGTAGTCACCCTACTTCTAGGGTCGGGGTGAGCCTGATGGTAGCCATTTGGGCTTATACATCAAAGGTATTATCTTTATATGCGATTTCATCTTCTATCCTTATTTGTGATTCTTCTACGACAGTAGTAGGTGATCCTTATTTGTATTATTGAAGCAAAAGTGATCTTAATATAAATTTGGATTAATCATTAGAAAGGGTTACTAACAATTAGAGTTTATGCGAAAGCCTCTATATTCTTGATTGTTAATGACGAAAGTTATTTGATTAAATGGCATAATCTTTTATACTTGGCATAATTCTTACATGGTTATTGTTGTGGCATGAATCCCTGATCTTGGAAATTTTTAGTTTACTGAATTTACAAATCCCAAATCTGTGTTATTTCTATTCATCATCTTCTTAACCATCCTCTTATTCTTCGGAATTTCTTTTCCAACACAACTTTTTATTTTTCTGCTAAGTTACGATTTTTATGCAGATGACAACTCGACATCGAGTCCAACTCGACATTGAGTCTACACTACTGAGTCGACATCGATTACTACTTGACGTCGAGTGCGTTTGTCTTCTTTTGTGCAGCTTTACAGGAACACGACAGCTTGGGTCGACGTCGAGTCATCTGGTCGACGTCGAGTCAGCTTATGAGTCGACAGCATGGTGGATTTTGGAACTATTTAGGCAAGCTCTGACACGCTTCCTCCTGGATACGATCTTGATTCCCTACTAACGATGCCATAGAAAATAGACCTATTAATTAACAAGGATATGACGTCATAAGTAGACCACCCAATGAAAAAGACATAGCTTGATCTACGGGATACATCGCGAGCAAGATGCTTCGCCAAACCCCTACCTAACCCAGTACCCTAAGAATCATCGATCTAAGGAACATCGCGATCAGAATCATAACACAGGTAAGCGTACATCTCATAAACGGGACCCACCCATACCTCGAGGTCCTTTAGAGCAATGACAAGCAGCTTGCTGGTCAAGCACCTCCCCTCTAACAGTGCCACGTGTAATACCTAACTCCCTAGCACGAGGCCATGCATTACACGTGTCCCTTGTTAGCCGACGATGTTACCAGCAAACTGCTCGCTTTGCCTTCCTATAAATACCCCCCTCATACCTCCAAGAAAGGGATCCAATTCAAGAGAGAAGAAGAAGAGCTCTACATATCTCCTTGACCTAAAACCCCTGGAGTTGATTTCTTAAAGTCTTTGGTCGGATAAGAACGTATATTGAATAACAACATCATCTTACTTCCTTTTGAGACGACGATTGAATAGTAATTACTCATTCGCGAGCCAAAAACGTCATCAACACTGAATAGACCAATAGGCGAAATAATTGACCCCCACCCATCTTGACCTGGCTTGCAGATAAATTAGGACATTTTTTCGTCACCCTGAGGTAATAAGTATAGATGAAATTCCATGATCGCGTCATTTGCGCCGTTTGTGGGAACCTTTTGCAATGAGAGGTTCCGCGTACCTATACGCTTTTTTACATTACATCTTTTCTTATTGTCGTTTCTTATTATTTGCTCTATTCTTCATTTTCCTTTTACCATTGATCTCGCCTAAATGAATAAGCATACCCCATTTTTTACTTTTAATACTAACAAATTTTGCAGGAATCATGAATTTTACACTGTTCGGTGAAGAGTTTGGAAATCAGCATCATGATGTCGAAGAATCTGACTGCCTCAACCTCAACAATCCCCCCAAGGCCCCAACGAGGAAACTCAATACCACAACGACGAGAATATCCCTCAACAACCTCCCTGGGACGCGGCTCAGCCCCCTCCATTTGCCCCCTATGGGATGTGGGGTAGTTACCCCCCGTATCAATTCTTCGCGGGGAATTACCCACAAAATCCATACTTTGGCCAACAAGCAAATGGGATGCCATTCCAGCGCGATCGCCATGTCCACTTTCAACAGCAAGGTCATGTACCTACAACGGTCAACCACTTCCCTAACCCTGTCGGCGGCCCTCTTAACCCCGGTCTAAAACACAACGAGAACATCGACAAGACGGCCCGCGACTACAACACCAGAGACGTGTCATCACGCTCTAATTCTCCTGGGGCACCTGGCCGAACCCACAAAAGTGAGCAGACTTTCCCATCTACCTTATGCAAACAGATACGCGAAGCACCTGTCCTTAAGAGATGGAGGGATGTGACCATCGCCAAATACAAAGGAGACACTCATCTTAATGATCACCTCAACCAGTTTACAACATCGATGGGAATGAACGAGGACAATGATGCTATGTTCTGCCGCTCATTTCCGTCCACATTAAGCGGAATGGCTCTCACATGGTTCACTAATCTGACCCGATCGTCCATTCACAACTTCGCAAAATTATCAAGCATGTTTGTCACCCATTTTGGTCGTGCCCGCACGAGAAAAAGGACAATGTTGGACCTCAATTCCATCAAGAAGGGATCGTCCGAATATTTAGGAAGCTTCTTTAGTAGGTTTATTAATATGGTGGTGCAGATCCCAAAGTTTAATCAAGAGTCCGCGAGCACGATATTGATGGGCAACCTGGCAGAAGGGGATTTCAAGATCTCCCTATTCCGAAAGGAGCCAGATAATTATGGCGATCTACAAGAGTTCGTCACAAAGCAAATCCATGCTATGGAGGCTGCAAGTTCAAGTTCGCGACCCATTGAGATCAAGCCTTCTTTTTACCATAAGGTCCCCAACAAATACCGAGAGAAGAGAGGGTTAGAGAATCAGCAACACTATAACCACCCTTGGCAATACCCCGTTGCCCCACCGAGGCCTCCCGAACAAGTAGTACAATACAACCAGCGGAAAAGACCAAGCCTGCACGATGCCCCAACGAATGTAATGATGGCTCATCCCGACCATATTTCGCCCCTTGTTTATGGGATTCCACCGGCTCTCCCCCAAAAGGAAGTACCCTTACAGATATGTGCCCCGCCAGTGAATCCCGACCAGCCTGTCGTGGCGCCGCAGCAATACAATTCTTCCGCGGTCCCTCCCCGACAGTATAGACCGCCTCCTACTCCACCCTGGCCATACAATCCCTAGTATGCAGCTAGAGGAAGATAAAGGGAGAATTACCCCCAAGGCACGGGAGGAAGAAACGGGAACAGAGGAGGAGGATATCGGCCTCCCCCCAAGGACGCGAGGAATGCCCCTGAAGCAAGGTCCTCATCAAACCGACCAAATTATTTCAATAGGGATCAACGGAAACCACCTTCTCCAGACGGATGTATCAATACCATCGCAGAGGGACCTACCTCGTCTAGCACCAGCAAACAAGAGAGGAAAAACTATAAAAGGGAAGCTAGATGTCCCCCCCTCCGAAGCCAGCGCCAGACAAGCATCCACTGCACACGCGGTACTATGTTTTTCCGTTTCTGACGCTCGCGACCTCAAGATGCTTCATTCGGATCCTATGGTCATTCATGTGCAGCTAGGGACCAAAACGTTCATGTGAGTAATGGTAGACAACGGTTCGTTAGTAGACGTCCTCTATTGGAACGCCTTTGAGAAGCTTCGCATCGCGGAAAGCGCTTTGCGTCGCTACTCAGGAAAGCTACACTCTTTCTCAGGAGATGAAGTTGAAGTGGCTAGAACGATCGAATTAGCTCTAACACCGGGGACGGTTCCGAATAGAAGAACTCACATGATTGAGTTCACGGTGGTCCGACTACCATCCATTTACAATGCTATCATGGGTCTGGTGAGTCTATTCAAATTCCAAGTAGTATGCTCTATTTATCATTTTAGTATCAAGTTTCCATGTGCCAATGGAAATGTAGGTGAAGCCCAAAGGGAACAGGCAGAAAGCAGAGTATGTTATTTAAATTCACTAAAAAAGGGACACGAGTGAGTATTCGCGATCGATAAACCTGGTCAAGGGTCGTTAAAAATAGAAGAAACTGTCGAAGACGACCAAGAAGCAACATCTGAAAGGCAACAAGCAGAACTGAAGGTGAGGCCCGAGAAAATGATAGAAAAAATAGTTGAAGAAAAGGTCGCTTTTTTCCCATTCCCATATAAAGCTGAAGCCCTTTACCACAACCACAACCACAGCTTGGCCGGCCCGACTTTAGATCGTTTAAAGCGTATATTGAAAGAAACACGGAACGTCCTTGCATGGTCACCCCAGGATTTGAAGGGTCTCCCTCGCGAGATCGCGAAGCACTCTTTAAGACTCAATCGAGATGCGAAGCCCGTGTGCAAAAGGAAAAGAAAGATGGCCGATGAGAAGTCGAAAGCGGCAAAATAGGAGGTAAACAAGCTTTTACCTCCTATTTCGCGGATTCATCCGCGAAATCAACGACTTGAAATGGTTGTCGAATGTGGTATTGGTAAGAAAGAGAAATGGAAAATGGAGAATGTGTGTAGATTTTAAAAATCTGAACAAGGCTTGCCCAAAGCAAACGAATATCAGCGTCGACTGGCTGAGGGGTACAACAAGCGTGTCTTCCTATGCCTAATTCAAAAAGGAGACATGGTCCTTCGACAAGCAGCAGCAGGGGGAAAACTTGAACCCAAATGAGAAGGTCCTTACGTCATCCACAAGGAAGTAGGCAGAGGTTCTTTCAAGCTTCAAAATTCAGAGGGAGCTATCCTCGCGAAGTCATGGAACACTAGATATCTCAAAGCTTATTTTGAGTAAAGATTAGGAATATTGGAAACTTGGTGAATTAGATTTTCAGTGTATAGGGGTCACCAGGATTTCTGATTGGGTACACCTCTTCATATATTTAAATGTAAGTTCCAAACCCAAAAATGATTGTTGCTACGCATAAAATTAGCAAACGCGTGTCTTTCGAACACAGATGTGCAAACAAGCCTCCAAGGAGAATAAATTTAGCAATCGTGTGTCTTTCGAACACGGATGTGCAAACAAGCCTCCAAGGAGAATAACTTTAGCAATCGCGTGTCTTTCGAACACGGATGTTCAAACAAGCATCCAAGGAGAATAAATTTAGCAATCATGTGTTTTTCGAACACGGATGTGCAAACAAGCCTCCAAGGAGAATAAATTTAGCAATCACGTGTCTTTCGAATACGGATGTGTAAAAAAGCCTCCAAGGAGAATAAATTTAGCAATCGCGTGTCTCTTAAATACAGATGTGCAAACAAGCCTCCAAGGAGAATAAATTTAGCAATCGCGTGTCTTTCGAACACGCATGTGCAAACAAGCCTCCAAGGAGAATAAATTTAGCAATCACGTGTCTTTCAAACACGGATGTGCAAACAAGCCTCCAGGGAGAATAAATTTAGCAATCGCGTGTCTTTCGAACACGGATGTGCAAACAAGCCTCCAAGGAGAATAAATTTAGCAATCGCGTGTCTTTCGAGCACGGATGTGCAAACAAGACTCCAAGGAGACGAAAGAGGCGGCTGAGACTAGATCATTCTCATTATCAAGTCGATAAGATAATTGGAACTACTACTCTTTAAAGCGCTTAGTAGCTCGCGAGACCTGTTAGGATCCGCTCTTCCCACTGAATCCTGCGAGCCTATATATACTTCTTGCTTTGATGGCTGTCACGGCAATCGTTGGAATTGCTTGGTCGCTTGCTTGATTGAAAGGACTGCCACATCTGTTTCAGGACAGGTTATCTCTTAATCAATGTATTCACGCATCTTGAAAGAGTTAAAAAAGTAGTCCTTCCTCCCGAAGCTGAAATAGCTGGGCTTATTTCTTCAACAGAGGTAATGCCGACTCTTCTCCTTCCTGGTACTTTTAAATAAGGCAAGGCCCCATAAGCGGGACCACCACCAAATAACGCAAAACCCAGTATTTCCGCTAGAAAATCTTCTAATTGTTCCCGAGCAACTAGAATGGTCACACCTTCACATTAGTATGAGTTAAGCATGAGATGTTTGCTATGGATATGGGACTTAAATCAAGAAAGAAAAAATGACCAATTAAAGTCTCCGATTAGTATGGGTTAAGGCATGATGATAGGTAGACAATCGAGGTTCAAAATGTTGATTAATCTGTATTTCGACAAGACAAATAGAACCTGCAGTAAGCATGAATTATTTTATGTTTTTCCGCTGTTGAATCAAAAATGGATGTTGACATCTTTAAATTAAAGAACTTCTAAGAAGAGAATCGAATTTCTTGAGTTAACCGTTGAAGAGGAATCTGAAATGGAACCTTTGGCGATATTCTCCCCCATACCCGTTCGGTAGTCTACTTCGGTTACAACACTCTTTCCCCTACGATCTGGCTTTGCTTGCTTCCCTCTTCCTTTGGTAAGACCTTGATGAAAAGTAAAGGAATAAGAATTGGCGAATCGGCTTTCTTTTTCTACGAATAGGCTGCCCAAAATAGGTACGTTTAGCCGCCGCGTGAAACTCTTCTCACGGTAAACGCGAGGGACTATCCTTTCTATCACTTGCGCTTTCTTTTCACCCTCAAGACAACGGTCTCTCTCTTCTATAAAGCGAAGCAAAACGCATGGCGCTGAAGTGAAGAAAAGAAAGCTCAATAAACACACACGAACACGATGCAGGGCATAGCATAAATGAGACCGCTGATCATTTCATAAAACATATATGCTTGACCTTTCTCGATGCTTTTTGGGGGATGACTCACCAACCGACCCAGCATTGATCAATGACAGAATGATATGAACAAATCCAAGAACTTGGATTTGCTAGTTATCCATTCACTTCTTTCTTTACCCCTTTGCATATGTTCCTAAATGGATGTGCACCTCCAGATGGGCAGGGGCCGGCCTCCCACTCTTTTACGCAGCATTTATTAGCTTAGCTAAGTATTTAGCAATCACGTGTCTTTTGAACACGGATGTGCAAACAAGCCTCCAAGGAGAATAAATTTAGCAATCGCGTGTCTTTCAAACACGGATGTGCAAAAAACCCTCCAAGGAGAATAAATTTAGCAATCACGTGTCTTTCAAACAAGGATGTGCAAACAAGTCTCTAAAGAGAATAAATTTAGCAATCGCGTGTCTTTCGAACACGGATGTACAAACAAACCTCCAAGGATAATAAATTTAGCAATCACATGTCTTTCGAACACAGAGGGGCAAACAAGCCTCCAAGGAGAATAAATCCATCAATCACGTGTTTTTTCGAACACAAATATGCAGACAAGCCTAAACAATAAACGCAACACGATCATTATATTACATGCAAAGTGAGATACAAAAACGATTAACAAGATAGTGGTTATACAAACAATAGACGAATGATAGGCTAAAAAGGAAAACAAAAAAAAAAACCATATCTCGATCCACCCTCGCGAACTCTTTCACTCCCTTCCAGAACAGTTATCATATAGAGATTGCTTCCTTTATACTTAAAAATGATAAGAGGTCCCCCAACACGAAGCCCACTATCTTCAGCAAAAGCACGCCAACCTTTGGTTAAAATATAATGACAGGCAGATGGAAAGGTAGGCGAAGCCCAAGGGGAACAGGCAGAAAGCAGAGTATGTTATTTTACTTCACTAAAAAAGGGACACGAGTGAGTGTTCACGATCGATAAACCTGGTCAAGGGTCGTTAAAAATAGAAGAAATTGTCGAAGACGACCAAGAAGCAAAATCTGAAAAGCAACAAGCAGAACTGGAGGTGAGGCCCGAGAAAATGATAGAAAAAATAGTTGAAGAAAAGGTTGCTTTTTTCCCATTCCCATATAAAGCTGAAGCCCTTTACCACAGCCACAGCCACAGCTTGCCCGACCTGACTTTAGATCGAATAAAGCGTATATTGAAAGAAACACAGAATGTCTTTGCATGGTCACCCCAGGATTTGAAGGGTCTCCCTCGCGAGATCGCGAAGCACTCTTTAAGATTCAACCGAGATGCGAAGCCAGTGTGTAAAAGGAAAAGAAAGATGGACGATGAGAAGTCGGAAGCGGCAAAATAGGAGGTAAACAAGCTTTTACAAGCCGGATTCATCCGCGAAATCAACGACTTGAAATGGTTGTAGAATGTGGTAATGGTAAGAAAGAGAAATGGCAAATGGAGAATGTGTGTAGATTTTAAAAATCTGAACAAGGCTTGCCCAAAGGATAGTTACCCTTTACATTCCATTGATGAACCGGTAGACACCAAAGACGAAGCCCTTGAATTGGAGCTCCACTTGCGAGAAGAAAGAAGAGACACAACTAGTCTCCAAGCAAATGAATATCAGCGTCGACTGGCTGAGGGGTACAACAAGTGTGTCTTCCTACGCCTAATTCAAAAAGGAGACAAGGTCCTTCGACAAGCAGCAACAGCGGGAAAACCTGAACCCAAATGAGAAGGTCCTTACGTCATCCACAAGGAAGTAGGCAGAGGTTCTTTCAGGCTTCAAAATTCAGAGGAAGCTATCCTCGCGAAGTCATGGAACACTAGATATCTCAAAGCTTATTTTGAGTAAAGATTAGGAATATTGGAAACTTGGTGACTTAGATTTTCAGTGTATAGGGATCACCAGGATTCCTAATTGGGTACACCTCTTCATATACATGAATGTAAGTTCCAAACCCAAAAATGATTGTCGCTACGCATAAAATTAGCAAGCGCGTGTCTTTCGAACACAGATGTGCAAACAAGCCTCCAAGGAGAATAAATTTAGCAATCGTGTGTCTTTCGAACACGGATGTGCAAACAAGCCTCCAAGAAGAATAAATTTAGCAATCGCGTGTCTTTCGAACACGGATGTTCAAACAAGCATCCAAGGAGAATAAATTTAGCAATCGCGTGTTTTTCGAACACGGACGTGCAAACAAGCCTCCAAGGAGAATAAATTTAGCAATCACGTGTCTTTCGAATACGGATGTGTAAAAAGGCCTCCAAGGAGAATAAATTTAGAAATCGCGTGTCTTTCGAACACGGATGTGCAAATAAGCCTTCAAGGAAAATAAATTTAGCAATCGCGTGTCTCTCAAATACGGATGTGCAAACAAGCATCCAAGGAGAATAAATTTAGCAATCGTGTGTCTTTCGAACACGGATGTGCAAACAAGCCTTCAAGGAGAATAAATTTAGCAATCGCGTGTCTTTCAAACACGGATGTTCAAACAAGCATCCAAGGAGAATAAATTTAGAAATCGCGTGTTTTTCGAACACGGACGTGCAAACAAGCCTCCAAGGAGAATAAATTTGGCAATCACGTGTCTTTCGAATACGGATGTGTAAAAAAGCCTCCAAGGAGAATAAATTTAGCAATCGTGTGTCTTTCAAACACGGATGTGCAAACAAGCCTCCAATGAAAATAAATTTAGCAATCGTGTGTCCCTCAAATACGGATGTGCAAACAAGCCTCCAAGGAGAATAAATTTAGCAATTGCGTGTCTTTCGAACACGGATGTGCAAACAAGCCTCCAAGGAGAATAAATTTAGCAATCGCGTGTCTTTCAAACACTGATGTGCAAACAAGCCTCCAAGGAGAATAAATTTAGCAATCGTGTGTCTTTCGAACACGGATGTGCAAACAAGCCTCCAAGGAGAATAAATTTAGCAATCGCGTGTCTTTCGAGCACGGATGTGCAAACAAGCCTCCAAGGAGAACAAATTTAGAAATCACGTGTCTTTCGAACACGAATATACAAACAAGCCTCCAAGGAGAATAAATTTAGCAATCGCGTGTCTTTCGAACACGGATGTGCAAACAACCCTCCAAGGAGAATAAATTTAGCAATCACGTGTCTTTCGAACACGGATGTGCAAACAAGCCTCCAAGGAGAATAAATTTAGCAATCGCGTGTCTTTCGAACACGGATGTGCAAACAACCCTCCAAGGAGAATAAATTTAGAAATCACGCGTCTTTCGAACACGGATGTGCAAACAAGTCTCTAAGGAGAATAAATTTAGCAATCACGTGTCTTTCGAATACGGATGTGTAAAAAAGCCTCCAAGGAGAATAAATTTAGCAATCTCGTGTCGTTCGAACACGGATGTGCAAACAAGCCTCCAATGAAAATAAATTTAGCAATCGCGTGTCTCTCAAATACGGATGTGCAAACAAGTCTCCAAGGAGAATAAATTTAGCAATCGCGTGTCTTTCGAACACGGATGTGCAAACAAGCCTCCAAGGAGAATAAATTTAGCAATCGCGTGTCTTTCAAACACCGATGTGCAAACAAGCCTCCAAGGAGAATAAATTTAGCAATCGCGTATCTTTCGAACACGGATGTGCAAACAAGCCTCCTAGGAGAATAAATTTAGCAATCGCGTGTCTTTCGAGCACGGATGTGCAAACAACCCTCCAAGGAGAATAAATTTAGCAATCACGTGTCTTTCGAGCACGGATGTGCAAACAAGCCTCCAAGGAGAATAAATTTAGCAATCGCGTGTCTTTCGAACACGGATGTGCAAACAACCCTCCAAGGAGAATAAATTTAGTAATCACGTGTCTTTCGAACACGGATGTGCAAACAAGTCTCTAAGGAGAATAAATTTAGCAATCGCGTGTCTTTCGAACACGGATAAGCAAACAAACCTCCAAGGAGAATAAATTTAGCAATCGCATGTCTTTCGAACACTGAGGGGTAAACAAGCTTCCAAGGAGAATAAATCCATCAATCACGTGTTTTTTCGAACACAAATATGCAGACAAGCCTAAAAAATAAACGCAACACGATCATTATATTACATGCAAAGTGAGATACAAAAATGATTAAGATAGTGGTTATACAAACAACAGACGAATGATAGGCTAAAAAGGAATACAAAACAAAACCAAATCTCGATCCACCCTCGCGAACTCATTCACTCCCTTCCAGAACAGTTATCGTATAGAGATTGCTCCCTTCATACTTAAAAATGATAAGAGATCCCCCAGCACGAAGCCCACTATCTTCAGCAAAAGCACGCCAACCTTTGGTTAAAATATAATGACATTGGCTATCCCGAAATACCGTTACTCAAAATTCTCGTCCAGTAGGGGAAACTAAACAGACATGGCTTGACACCACACGGCCATACATAATATCGAAAGTGTCCGACAACAACTGCAAACAATCAAAGCAAAGCTCTATTAAAAAGGCAATAAATACGACAAAACCATGAATAAAGAAGTAGAATAATTACCATATATTCAAGCTTCTCTTCAGAACCAATGGAACGGAAAAAATCGCGACGACTAGGGTTGAGAGAAGTCATGGTTCCTCACTTCAGGTCAGAAAAACAGAAACAACACGAAAGGACGGTTAAGACAGGCTACTCCCTACACTATCATATATATCGACAAACAAAACCCATCCCGTTCAAAACGGGCATCAACACAACAAACAAGAGACCACCTCAATCCAAAAACTTGCCAGATCAACTGCATGCAAAGAAAGTGGTGAGATAACAGAGCACATCTGCTACCCTAACTACCCATGTCACGTCTGGGAACGGTCACATCTAGTTCAGAAACAAACAAAAAACACTAATATCAAAACTTTGCTAAAAAACAATATTATCAAGTAAAAGATCATTACATAAAGCCCCGCGAATAAATTACGCAATACTGATGATGTAATTAGGATTGGCCAAATATATTTTATATTATTTTAATTAGATATATTATTATTTCATTCAAATTGTAAAAGTGTAATAAAAACCGGTCCTCGAGCACCATGGTTTGATTTTAACATCCTTCCGGGATCATTTTAGAATTTTGATTTTGACAGAATTTGATTCCGCTTTCGAGTTGCGATTCTTGTTAAATTAATTTAATTCCGGTTATTATTTACAAATTCGATTTAGATTGTCTAGCGTCGGGATTTTGTTTAGCGAGCGGGATTGATTTTGAGCGAGCGGGTTTCGAGTTTTTATTTTCTCGGGTATTTAGAGTTGGATTTTGGGGACCACTTTACCTCTCCCATCTCATTTTTGTCTTCTCCCTCCCCATGAGAGCCGATTGCAGGCTGTCCTAGCCAATTTGGGGTGCAACAACACCTTACCTTTCCTCTTTCCCTTGCACCACTGCTGCCCCATTCCTGGCAAAGGGCCACTACACCTCCCACGCCAATCCACAACCCTTCTCTTGCTACTTTGTGACCAGCCAGGTTTCAGCTCATCCGTTCTTGTCTCCTTCCTTTCTTCTTATCCAAAAGATTCAGGAGCCAACCCCCTCTCTGGTACACATCGTTTGTTTCCCCAAAGACAGAAACATAGCACAACTCCCCTCCTCCTATTTTCTGATTCCAAAGGGGAAACCCACAATCCTACTCTTCACTCTCCCCCAAAGACAGAAACATACCTTGCGAATGACCATTAGTACAGACTGCTCATGCTATTACATATGTGATTGATTGTATTGCTTATGTCTCGTGTTGTGTCTTGCCTTCTATCATGAATGTATGTTGTTATAGCATGTTTACTTAGCCTATTGATCGTATGATTGATTGGAAGGATGAACCATATGATGAGAACCTACATGATCGTTATTTCCTCTTTGATTAAGTTCATGAGAGTGTGATCAACTCCCCTTTTTATGAACTCTTGTAGATGATTGCCTTAGCATGCTGGGTGCTGATGTGCCAATGCTTATTATCCTTTTGTGATAAGATTCTATAGTATGACCATCTGTTCTGTATTCGTCAGATTAATTTACATTGGTTGTTTTGCAATTTGTATTGTTGTGTGATTACTTGCGTTGGATGGAGAATATGTCGTATAATTGAGTCTTGAGAAATGCATGATTTATCCTGTATGTGTTGATTTGAGCTCATGTCCCTGTATTCTAGTCATATTGTCATTACTTAAACTCATGTTATACATCGTAAAACCTTCCTCATGTTTCTATATTGTTGGAATGTGATTGAATTGATTTCTTACGTGTCGCCATGATTAGTTGCATGCATGTATCGTATGTTATGTAGAGTCTTTAGTATCATGTATGATCCTTGGTTGTGACTCGTCTGAATTATACCTTGCCTGCATTATTGATGATTTTCTCTCGAACTAGGTTCCCGATAGTGTGGTTCTTCCCTCTTTCTATTACCATAACATGTCTTACTCATCCTGGCTAGATGATGTTAAATTCGATGATCGACTTGCGTTCTGCAATGGTAGGTCCTAGCAGGCTTACATGTTCTCACTCGATGGTATTCCTCTATTACTATATGATATCTTCTCGTACTTGCATGAACGTATGGCTTGACACCTCGCATGATCACACACCACGATATATTATGATTTCGCACACGCATGACACTTGAATGTTCGGATGAATCTAATCGCATTATCTTGATTGTATTCATGTTCGAAATGTGCCAGTAGTGTCCTGTAGGGCTTATGATTCCCAACATGACTCGCTAAATGATCACGTGTTATGCTTGTTCTATGATGTGATGACTATTGTACCATATATGTGCTCTATGATGGTTCGTTCTTGGCATGATTATAATCTATCGCCCATGATGTCCTTCTTGTTACTTTTGATGATGCCTCGTGCTTCGTGAATATTATGATGAAGTTCTTTTAACGACTCATGATTATGCTTGTATCACGCCATGTATCGCTAGTACCATGTAGGACTCGATTGTGTCTTTGAAAATGAATACGAATGTTGTCCCCCTTGAGATAGGTACATGTTAGGGTGGATTAGTGCGATTGACATGCCTCATGATGAATTCGTGTTTACTTGTCGCGATTATGACCTAAATAGACTTCCATAAGGGCATCGTTGCTATTCTCGGGTGGGAGTTTCGTCTCTAGTTGTCGTCTTTAGTTGTGGTCCGTGTTTGTCCCCGGAAGGAATTTGGGTTGTCTTCTCTTGTCACTCCCCTATCTCCCCTAACTTGGACTCTTGTACGATACATTGGGTGAGCGACCACGTGGAAGAGGGAACGAAAAGTTAGATAGCGATTGAGCAACGCAACGGAAGCGTGGACCCATAACCTATGGGCCTCAGGATCTATGATGTTGGCGGAACGGGCACGCATCGAGAATTATGGTTACTGTGTATGATATGACTTACAAGCGGGATTGTTCTCCGTTCGAATTGCTAACCCTTTTGAATTTGTTGACGACGATATTGCACTGACCTAGCGATGCGATTTACGTGTTGATGTGCTGACTTGATGATGACTGTTGTCTGACTGCCTGTTGTCTATGATGATATGATTTGATGACTTATAGATCTCATGTACCATAATGTCTTGACTTGTTGCTACGCTGAGTTGCTAAGCATGAGTTGAATTTCTTTGCCTGTAATATGTGAACTACATATGCTAAGAAGCCTGAATTGTATCTGATAAGGTTATAATGCAACATGTTAGCTTGACTTGATTGTGTTCGTATATGATGTTTGTGATGGTTATTGAGCATGATGGTAAACTGAGACTTGTTGAACCCATGATGTTATGTTTATGAATGCTAGTTGATATGGCGTAGACCTTATGTTTGATGATTTTCATGATTCCTTCTTCCTTAAACCTGTGGGTGAGGTCGTTTGGTAGCGTGGTTAGAGAGTGGTGAAAGAATTTTGGGCGGTTGGGATGATCGATGGTATTAGGAGGTGAGTCGCGAGAGAGGGATGTTGGCTTAGGTAAGACTGAGTGAGCTTTGGGATTTATGGTAGGCAATGTTGTTGGTGATGATGAGCTTCTAGGTGATGCTGGTAATGCTTCAGGTAGTAAGAGGAGAGTAAGGAAGGGCTCGTCAATATTGAGGACATGGTATTAGAGGGTACTTGGGTGTGAAGTTAGAGATATGAGTTGGATTCTTAGAGGTGGATGATGTGGTAGTGCTTGGCAGAAGGAGGGGCGAGATTTGAGCATCGAGATGAATTGGGATTCTTTGGGGAATTTTTGTCTGAGTTGACGTTAGCGAGTCTAGAAGAGGATTCGTCTTGGCTTGATGTGAGGATTGTCGTGATTATGTGATTTATTTATATCTGCTGGCATGATGTTAGATAACGACCATGATAAACCTAATATGAAATTACATGTTGATATGCAATATTAAAATCTAGTTGGTAGATCAATCAAAAAAAAAAATTCTAGTTGGTAGTGAAAAGTGTTACCATGATATATTACTGCTTTGCTATCCTGTTATGTTTTTTTAGAAGCATGTTGGGACGTGTTGTGATATGATATATGAAGTAATGATGAGTATGAACTATGAGATAATGATGTGCTATGTGGAAGCATGATGTTTTGTTATGTTGTAGTAAGCATGATGATGTATTATATGGTTGACTAGCAGGATTATTGATTATGTAAATGATGAATATGACTTGTAGTATGGACATGATTTGTATATATGAGATAATGGTGTATGTCTCCCTAATGACTAAATGATCGTTATATGGTATTGTTAGGAGTTGAAATAATGTTTTGTGAGTATGTTAGCATTTTGATGCTTGGTATATGGTTAGATCTTTCCTTTTCCTGAATATTAATAGCATGACCTTGTTGTGTTGAAATGTTAACGTGATGAATCTTTTCTACTTGTGTTGCGATATCCATATGCGATTGTAAGACTTCATGTGTACTGACGTACTAACCCCATAACACCTAACCCGTTGATTATGGACATGTGTGCTTACGTGATGAGTGATGAACATTCGTTTATGCACTTGTGATCCCTTCAGTATGATATAAATATACCTTATGATTCGTAGTATGTTGAGGCCGGTTGTTCCTTTGGTACTTGATACTTGTGGCATGTTTATCTTAGACGGTTATGTGATGGTTTGTGACTAGTATATGATGTGGGACTTATGGTATTATGCCATGTGTGAGATGGCTTATGGTATTATGCTTATGTAAGAGTTGATGAGACTTTTGGTTATGGTACTTGTTGAGTTCTGAATGATGTTGCATGATCTGGAAACTAGGAAGAGAATATGGTATTAGCCCTTAGAGGTGAATGATTCCACCTCCGAGCTTCTGAATTTGATTGATTGTTATGTGGGAAACATATTTGGTTTTGGAGGATTAATTTGACTTGTTGGTGTAAAGTTGCTTGGTTAAACGTTGGATTTGAATATTTTGAATGGTTTTTAAAATGACCAATTTGGATTTTAGAAGAATAAACGATATCGAGAATTCCAATGATTTTAAGGCCAATCTTTCCCTTTACAAACTCTTTTGAACTGTACAGAACTGGATTACATTATAACGTCTCACGAAGTGGATACAAGCATTTTATAGGGGCACTTATAGATTGTTTGCTAAGATATAGTCGGGATGCTATGATGCTTTTGAGTTATGATATAACCGAGAAGTCGGGGTAAGGATGTGATAAGGGCCCATATCATATACTTGCTACTACCAATTGGAGATATCATGATCACGTCAAGGATAATGTGAGAATCTCATATGGGACCTTATGAGATGCTTACGGGATCAATGGCATGGTCCTCGTACTCATCAATTTCAAACTTCATCCCTTTGCTTTAGAATGATTTTAGTCTCGGGGACGAGACTTGTTTTTAGAGGTGGATGAATGTAAAGACCGAATATATTTTATATTATTTTAATTAGATATATTATTATTTTATTCAAATTGTAAAAGTGTAATAAAAATCCATCCTCGAGCACGAAGTTTTGATTTTAACATCCTTCTGGCATCGTTTTAGAATTTTGATTTTGACAGAATTTGATTCCGCTTTCGAATTGTAATTCTTGTTAAATTAATTTAATTTCGGTAATGATTTACAAATTCGATTTAGATTGTCTAGCGTCGGGATTTTGTTTAGCGAGCGGGATTGAATTCGAGTGAGCGGGTTTCGAGTTTTTATTTTCTCGGGTATTTAGATTTGGATTTTGGGGACCATTTTACCTCTCCCATCTCATTTTTGTCTTCTCCCTCCCCATGAGAGCCGATTGCAGGCTGTCCTAGCTAATTTGGGGTGCAACAACACCTTACACTTCCTCTTTCCCTTGCACCACTACTGCCCCATTCCTGGCAAAGGGCCACTGCACCTCCCACGCCAATCTGCAGCCCCTCTCTTGCTACTTTGTGACCAGCTAGATTTCAGCTCATCCGTTCTTGTCTCCTTCCTTTCTTCTTATCCAAAAGATTTAGGAGCCAACCCCCTCTCTAGCATACATCGTTTGTTTCCCTAAAGAAAGCAACATAGCACATCTCACCTTCTCCCATTTTCTGATTCCAAAGGGGAAACCCACAATCCCACTCTTCACTCTCCCCCTTCTTCCCATTATAAAAATTTCAAAAATTTTGAGAAATCCCACCACCAATCCTCGTTGTTACGCCACCAGAAGCTGCTGCCAGTCATCACCACCTTCACTTTCCTCCCTTCAGCCACCTTAGCCGCCGCCGTCGTCGCCGAGGCGCATAGCGCCGCCCACGTTCTCTGTTCTCCTTCCCCGAAGAGCAACAACAGCATCAATCTCCTCCTTTCCTCTGAGCATCAGAAGCTCCTCTAATGTCCGACCACGCCAACATCAGCCATCGAATCTGGAGCCCAGCAACTCCGTCGAAGCCGTCCGAGCCCTGAGTTCCCCCTCAGATTTCCCGTTTAAGGTCGGTTTCACTTGCTTCTCTTTCCGACTTAGAAACCATGTAAAGATCCTCTTTTATGACGAATCTGTCCATCCTAGGCTTGTTCGAATCTCCTCTCGAGCTCTCACAGCCGGAGCTGGCCTCGAAGCACCCCCGACGTCAGAGAATCGCGTTGTGAGTAACTCCTTTGTTTCTCTCTCTCCTTCTCTCGCGTTTGGATTTCCTTGCTTAAGTTGTGGTCGGGATCGGGATTCGATAAGATTGGGTGGGTTGTGGTCGAAAGGGAGCCGCCGGCAGGGGCCGAGATTCTTCCCTTTCTCCTTCATTTTGACCGTCGTCGTTGCACAACCGTGAGAGGAAGAGGACGAGATCCGTTCTTTCGTTTCTGGGCCAAATTGGTTGGTCTTGACCCGGATTCATGTATTCGAGTTATATCATTTACAATTCGGATCCTTTCTTTCCTTTCTTTTGTTTTGTTCCGGGTTGGGCCTCCCCTTTTGGTCGGTTTGGGCTTATTTTGTTTCAGATTTGATGAGTAGGTATTTTTCTTATCATGTATTAAGGTGTTATATTATGTTATTACGTTTCTATGATTTGATGAGTAGGTATTTTTCTGGAAATTAGTATATACTATAAAAATGGATTTGGTTTTAGTAATTTATTGTATTTGAATATTAGTTGGCGTGTGTTACTAGATGTTGTTAAAAATCTGATTTAAGTAATTTTAAAGTGATTGTCGGTTTTGGTCTATAATTGTGAATTAAAAGAATGAATTTAGTTGGTGTTATTTTGGATAAATATTATTTGAATTATTTAAAAGGGTTTTCAAGTTTATGAAAATGTTCTTAAAGGATTTGTGGCTTTGAAACCGAGATGCGGGAATTATCATTATAATATGAATTTGAGAAGTTGATTTTAAGGTTTAAATGTTTAATGTCGCGATTCTTTGATGATGTTGGTTTTGAGAAGAAAATTTGAATAATGATTTTGGTTGATGTTGACCATATCGGAAAGGTTTTGGAAAACTGTTCCACTATCGATTGGTTTTGAGTATGTTGGGAACTTGAGTTTCGTGCGTATGAATGTTGGTCCGGTGGCTTATGGAAATGGCTTGATGATAGGTATGTATTGCTTTGGACTTGCATTTGGGCCCTGCTTGTGTTATCTTGTTGTTCTGCATCTTCAGGTAAGTTCCCTAGGGGGCTTACTCATGTTGGACATTCATGCCTGTTGTTGCATTTTATGTTAGGTGTTGCATATGCATAAAAGCATGAACATGTAGTATCCTGTGTAGGTTGCACTAATTGGATGAGCATCTGTTTACTTTATGCGTTTGAAAAGAGAGCCAACGTTATCAGAGTCTTTAGAGTCGTTGCTAGGGTCATTGGGGCATTCGTGTTTCATATCGTTTCGATCGCAGTGGAGTCTTATATATGATCTGGCTGCGGTGGTGACCGAGCGTCCTACCTGGGCTGCTTCGGAGTGAGGTACGGACAGATAGACTGCGGCACCGACCGAGCGTCCTACCTGGGCTGCTTCGGAGCGAGGTACGGACATATATGCCCCAGAGTGGGCACATATCAAGGGATATGCCTTTTGGCATTGTCTTGGACCCTTTACAATATTTCTGCTTATTATTACAACTAGGAGCATGCTAGTGTGTTTAACTTTCGTACTCCATTAGATCATCTTTATTAGGTATAGCACATACTATGTGGCCTCAGCGAGGACTGCCGGACCCGCATGAGTTGCTCGATCTGACTCTTTTCCCCGTTGTTCTTTTGAAGGTATTTTCTGCAGATTTTGACTGCTCGGTGTCTATATGACAGGTCTTTTGGCGATTATTGGACTGAAAGACTGACTTCTGAACTTAAACTTGGGTAATTTGGATACTCGTATTTACCATGTTTTTGGTTTTAACCCGGCTTCACCCTGGCAAGTTGTACCTTGTTTTCGTTTTCGCAGTTACTATTAAAAGAACTTCCACGACTTAGTTTATAGGACAGGCTAAGGGTACCCAACGGCCCTACGATGCTTTTAGGTTTTGGAATCCCCCTTTATTATAGACCTTAAAATTGAATTTGAAACCTCGACCCGTACCTGGATTGCAAGATCCGAACAAGGGGTTTCATCTATTTGTTTATTAAAAGTCATAATACAATTTGGTTTGCATATTATTTCATCTATTTGTTTATTAAATTTTACCAGTAGGTGAGTTTACATTTATTTTAAATATAACGGATTCAAAATTATTGTATTTCGAGCATATATTAAAATGGTTTTGGAAATGTTATGATGTTTTCAATATTAAATAAATTTGTGGAATTGCCTTTTATAAAAATAAATTTTCCTTTTATAAATTGAAAAAGAAAAAGATAGGATTTTTGGAGGGAATTCAAGGACAAAATGAAAGTTTAGGAGGGAGTTCAAAATGAAAGAGGGATGTGAGAAACCCTAAGCCAAACCTCACACTTCAAATCTAGAGCCTCTAGCTCTCCTCAGTCCTTTCTCTCTCCCGTTCTCAACTCCGAGGAAGAGCTTTGAACGCTTGAAGCTTCCATGGCTTCCTTTATCCTCGCTCCTCCCGTTCTCCGCTGTGGTCGAGGCCTGCAGCCATGGCGGCGGCGTCCTCAAGCCGGAGCAGCACCCTTTCTTGCCCAAAACCCGGATTCAAGCCCCCGCCACCATCTCCGTTCTCCCCGACGACCTCGAGCTTCTCCCTCAGACGCCGGCAACCTTCCTTGAAGCCCCGATACCCTCGCTCTCCTTTAGCTCTCTTCTCTTCAATCCCGATTGCTCGAGACGCCGATGAAGCTTCGGTCCTCATCTTCGCTTCCTCGTCCTGGCGCTGAGCCCAATCAAAGAGGGAAACCGAAGCCACCTCCTCATCTCCGCTCCCTTGTCCTGGTGTCGAGCCCCGGTCCAAGAGGGAAACCGAAGCCGCCTCCTCCCATTCCAAGTGATGCAGCTCCTACTCCCCTGAGCCGTGGGTCTGAATTATCAAAATCGAGGGTATACAATCTGGCTCTTACCTTGTTATTGGCTTTAATGGTGTTTAATTGAGTTCTAATTTGGTTTTAGTATATACCTAATTAAGTGATTTGAACATGGGAACATGGTTCGGTCTGATTTCTTGTCTCAATCGAATTAGATTAGTAGGATTGTTTTGGGTTGGTCTGGTCTTGATGGTTGGTGTTGTTTGTTGATTATGTGAAAGTGCTTTTTGTCGATTGTTGTTGTTGTGCCTTCCTGCTTATTTTATTAGCTTGGAAAATGAAATATCCAAGTATTAATTAGACTGAGAATATTGATTAAATAAGCTATTATTGCATTTATTTTCATTGCTTCCATTGTTTCGATTCATTATTATGTAGTCCAATCTACATGAGGGAAAACTCAAACTTAATTCGCATAAATCAGTTTCCTCCTTCCTCAAACTTAATTATCTTACTTATTCTAGCTCTTATATGTTTTCACCCTCCCTACAAGTATAGCTGTATTATCCAAGTAAGCTGATGTGATCTCATTTACGAAGCTATACTATATCCTTTGGTGTAACCTTAATAAAATGTTTCATATTCCCTAAAAGGATTGTCAGAAGCATGATTTTGTATGTATTAGTTTCATTGGCAAAAATTTAGAAACACTTCCGTTCTCTGTTTTCTCCTCTCCCACCTTTTCAATTTTTCGTCACTATGATTGTTGTAGTTATTTACTCAAACAAATCCTCATACCCCATACTTCCAAAACTTTTATCATTATTTTGGATGGATATCACCTTTTTCTACTATATATTTTTTAGGTTAACACCATGTATTTTGCAGATATATGATGTTTTGAGGTATAGGATCCATCGCATGAAGAAAAATCTTAAAGATGAACTAGAGAGCAAGAATACAATCTAGGAATACATATGCTCTAACTGCAGCAAAAGGTATAGCTTGCAACTCTGGTTCCATCACTTTATGAGCAAACAGAATTCTGGCTCTACCACACTTTTACCGAACCACTGTCAGAGATAACATATCCAACAAAAATAGAGAGTTCATTTTGTTTCCTCTCCAGATGTAATGCTCTAGATGCTGCAAGGCTGGTTTCTATGGAGGATGAATATTTCCATTGTGAAAACTGTAATGGGGAGCTTGTGGCAGAGAGTGATAAGTTAGCCAATCAAGATTTAGGAGATGGTGATGAAAATGCTAGGTGGAGGCGACATAGTACGTTAAGAGTTATGCTTCAGAATGTGGAGGTGGGTAAACATTTGAGAATTCTTGTACATGTATGTCATTTCAATTGGCATTAGTTATTTGTGTTTTCAAAACATGACATTGCCTAGAATTTTAGGTTTTAACTCAAACAATATGGCCTAAAACTCATAGTGGCCTGGGCCGGATGGTTTTGGATCAAAAGAGATCGAGTTCTGGTTGACCTGTCACTCTAATATCATTAATATAAAAAAAAATACGGAAGAAACATGCAACAAGGAGATTTTAATAATTTTAATCCTATTTCATGAACGTACAACTGAAGCCACTCATGGAGCAGATAGTTAGAGTAAAAGATTTATGGTAGTTCCTCATTTTGGAAGTTTGTACACTTGGGAGGCCCAGGCTAGTGTTGCAGCTCACGGAAACCTGAATAATGATGCGTCTAGATCATCTTTAGGATTGGCTGGACCAGGAATACCTTATCTTGGGGAAACAAAGGTGACTTTATATTGGTTCTTTGATTGTTCAAACTGTGGTCTTATTTGTTTGCTTGAAATTTGATTTTTGATCCGCACAATTAGTATAACTTTTTATCAGATGATAAAAAATCAGCTGTTGATACGAATGAATCCCCACAGACTCTACGGGTTTATTAAGATTTATAATTGGACATGTTTGGAATCTCACTTGTGTGCGGGGAAATTGATGAAGCATATCATTTTTCATAATGATTTTCAGAAATTTCTGACTTTGCTTCTTGGAATCTCATTTGTGCTGGGAAATTGATGAAGCATATCTTTTTTCATAATGATTTTTAGAAATTTCTGACTTTGCTTCCTTTTAACATATTGTAGGATGAATATCTTAAAGCTAATTATGCTGCTCTTTACCAAAGGCATCGATAGCAAGAAGAAGCCACCAAAAGGCAACAAGAATTCAGTTTCCTCCCCTTGGCTCCTTAGCGCAGTGAAACAGGTAAGAGATCTGCACTCAAAATTTTTTATCACTTTCCTCCCTTTGGCTAATCATCGCCCCTTTTTTGAGCAAAACAAATGCTATTGTTTTGCATTTTATGGTCTAGAGATGAATGCTTCTTGTGGTTATGGTTGCAATGTGCCAATATTTCTTGTCTTCTATACATCATGTTTCTAATTGGAAAGGATGCATTCGCCCTTTTTCCGGTTTATGCTGCCATGTTCTTTTAGGATTAAAAACACAAGCCTTATGAGTCATATGAGTTGATGTCCTTTCCATTTGACATCACTGATTCAAGGCTTTGCTTAATTGCTTCAATTTCATTGTTATTTAGGGTTGCCTTGTTGATATTCATGCAGATTGCATTGTTAAGAACATGTTGCTTAAGGCTATTACTGGATTAAGTGATCTTATGAAAATCTCGACAGGTACATTTATCATTTGTGGCCTCACTCACTATGTGGATAAATTTGAAAGTAGCTACAGGACGCCAGGACCATATATATAGTCTGTCGCACTCCATTTCTTTTTTGTGTTTTGGTTCTTTTTTTCACAGATGTGCAAATTAAAAAGCCAACGAAGAGTTTCACAATAGGACACCTCCATAGGATTGGCAAGCAAGGACATGATAATTCTCCAGATACCTCGAAATAGAGGAGAATAACAATAAGTAACCATTGGAGGCATTATCTACCTATGTTATTTATATCATCGTTAGTTTTGACATGGTACTTGGATAAATGTTGAGGGTTGCATGCCTAGCCAGAGAAAACTAGTGTGTGTACATATAATTATGCACATGCATGCTCAATAAACTGTCTTGGATATTTTTTTAATGGAAATTTGATTTTGGATAATATACGTTAGTGTTATTATTACTAAATATTTTAGATTATTCTTATATGTATAATATGTGATATGTATTATATATTGCATATTATATAATTTTAATATAATAAATTGACAAATATATATTATAATAAATTTAATTGATCAATGTAATACTTGGAATTAAAAGTAACATTTTTCTTCAAATGTAACATTGTTCTTTAGATGTAACATATTTGGTTAAAGGTAACACCTTATTAAGGTAACATTTATTTGAAAATGTAACATTAAATTCAAATGTAATAGTTTTGGAATCAAATGTAAAATTTAGATTCATCAATGAAACAATGTTACAGTAGGGAATAGAAACTGTTACATTAGGTCAAATGCAACGGCCGCAAATGTAATCCACAAAAGGTGTTACCTTTTCCCCTAATGTAACATATTTATGGTATAATGTAACAAATATTGGTGATACATTAGGTCTATATATGTAGTCGTGACAATACTCATTTATTGAGTTAAATGTACTAAATCCATCACTAGCTAAACCCAATTTGACATTACGCGAATCAAGAGCAATTGATGGATATAATAAATCAAAGTTCTTCCAAGCTTCACTATTAGCATGGTGTCTTAACAACTCGGATGTCCATCTCCATGCCATGTCATATTCTGCGCAATATCCCGACACATGAACAATCTCTACAACCTCTTCTTAACTAGGAAGTATCTAAGTACTTTTGCAGGTATTTGGGAAACCTTGATGGTTTCCTCATCTTTTTCATCTGATTTCAACCGAGAAGTCTTAAAAATTGGACAGCTTGTTGCTTTGGCATTCTCTTCCCAATACAAGATGCAATCATTAATACATGCATCAATCTTCTTGGCTTCATTATAAGAACTAGGCAACTTTGCATCAGGTTGCATGACTTTCATTTCTTTTTAGCAAATCAGTAAAGCCACCATTGCTCAGTTTATGGTCTCGCTTATGAACAAATAAGCAAATTAAGAAGGAAAGCTTCGAAAAACTCTTGCAACCAGGGTACAAATCTTCTTGAGCCTTCTCCACTAACTTGTAAAAACCGACTGCCTCTTCATTTGGACCATTACTGAAAGTGTCATATAGTAGACCATCCATGTTATCATCGAACTTATTTTCCCCATCATCCACCTCATTACTATCACCAAGTGGTGGTTGCTCCTCTTCCTCGGACAACATATGAAAACCCTTCAGAATCATATGATCTTTGACAATCTGTGCTTCCAAGCAATATCGACGAAAAAAAACATTGAAAGGACAATGGATTTCATCTCCTCGTGCTTCATTTGCGAATGCTTCAAGCTATTTTTATCCATGCCTAAAAAATGGTATTTTTTTTAAGAACTCGATAGAGGAATTACTACATGATATAAGTTCTTACATTAATTTTTTTATATATATTGTTTTAGTTAGATATGATTTTTTTACGAGTGATTTATTTGTTATTTTACTAATAAGAACTCAATAGAGGAATTACTACATGACATGAGTTCTTACATTATATTTTTATATATTATTTTAGTTAGATATAGTTTTATGAGTGATTTATTGGTTATTTTACAAATAGTGTTGATTTTCTTTAGTTGCTTGACCTTTATAGCTAACTCATAATAATAAATTAACAAACCACCCAATACAAGAAAAAAAATGTTGGCAACAAAACTTGTATAAAATGTGTGTGGTGGTCGCAAACAATCATTGTAAGTTAAGAGTGCAGAGTTAGATTTCAAATGAGCAACAAGTGTGTGGTCACAAGCATACTTACATGTATGGAAGAAAAACACTTAGAGAGAGAGAGAGAGAGGGAGGGAGAAAAACATGAGAGATAATCACCTTTAATTTTGTTTAGCTCATTCCTCCTTTATGGTATATTCGTGTATTTCAAATATAATAGCCACTTCAGTAACTTGTATATAACTTCAAAATATGAGCTTACAACCAACTTTTCAAAGCATTTGACAATAAAGGGTAAAGCATAAGAAAATAAAATTACTAAGTTTCATATTAAACATATTTTGTGACAAATATTGAAGTGTATTAGGAATATTATTTCTGAAACAAAGATTGAAATGAAAATTTTCAAATCGAATTCTAAAAGAATCTGAAAATGAATATCGTTAAAAATAACTTGTAAGAATATGCATAATGTAACAATAACAAACATAAAACAATCAAAAGGAATTTTATGCCTCGATAATGATAAAAATAAGTTGATTAAAACAAAGGAAAATTCCCAAATTCCAACAACAAATCGGAAACAAAACCAAACAATCAAACAAGAAAGACAATCAGCGCATGTTCAGTTGGAAACACTCTTACAATACATACATGGAAGTCAACATTACTTTTTTTTTTTAATCAATATCCAATGAACCCATCATTTTATTTATTAACTTGTTGATCTTATTTAAGATTCAAAGCATATTATGCAAACAAGTATTCATGTATTTTTAAATATAGATTTATTGGTCCAAAGTTGGAATGAAATGTGTAGCACTAATGCATTAACTAAATATACCAGCCAGATTCATTAGAGAAGCTTTGATGGCATCATGTTGGGCTTCTCTTCTTGTGTTTCCTTTTCCTTCGCCAACTTTCTCACCAGCAAAAGACACATGTAGGGATGAAGATCAAGATCATCAAAAGGTAGAAATAAGAAAACATGGAAGTCAATTGGATCAATAATAAAATTTTCATAAAGATTCCATTAACTAATATGAGACATTTGTAGCACTCTAGCTAAAAGCATCAACATCCTTAATTGAAACCCACAAAAAACACATCAAATAAACAAGAGGGTTCGAGAAAAGTAAAACTATTCAAGCACACAACTGGCACTACAACTAATAACTTTTTTTCAGTTAATAGGTAAGCGTATTTAAGTTTCAGGTGATATGACTCTTAAGATATTCTTGTAGAAAATTAAATCAACCTAGACTTGTTGGATTACCTGTCTCATATAAACAAATACAGAAAATGTGCTTTATAATGTACCTACATCATGGATCATACACGATGTACAAAACCACGTAATTAACTTAGAGAAGAAAAAAAACCCACCCCATTGCACAAAATTACAAAACACTTTATATTGAGTGATAATAAATTACAAGATTCCTATTTAACTCACCCAATTCCCCTCCCCACTACTTTTTAGGCCAATAAATTATGAGTATTTTAGATGGTGGATATGTAGACTCATTGGCAAGGATATCATGAAGTGGGATTCACTGGTAAGGACCCAATCTCATTTATGAATTTCTAAAAACATAAATATCAATACTCCATTATTCTTTTTGGCTAATAAAGCTCATTGTCTATGCAACATCCCGTTTGAACAACACAAATTGCCGCACCCAAGTATATATAGCCAATTATCACCCAACCGCAAAAAATACTTTTAATTCATGGCTGAACTCACAGAGATACATCAAAAAATAACTAGACTAATTTTATTTGAAGAACTGAATTATAGGAGGAGGAGGAGGGGACTTACCTAGAAGTCTGAGAGACTTTGAACTAGACATTACAGTTGGTGTCGCCGGTGTTTCTTGTCGCCACATTTTAGAGGATTACGAGAGTGCTTCTCACCCAAATCGCAATCTCCAACTCGCTTCTCCTTATCATTCAAAAATTGAAACTTCTAATCTCTCCCAAATGCCTTGAATTTCCTATGCGCGGGTCAAACCTCAAAGTTCGCCATTGTTCCCCCAAATTGCATGTCGCTTCTAAACCCTAGATAATTGGGGATGTAGATGGGTTTTGCTGAAAAAAATATCTTATTTCATTTTGCGGGTTTTTAGAAAATTAAGGCAGGCCGGTAAAATAAAATAAAATAAGGGAACCCGCCAATTAATGGAGCCAAATTAAACCGCCCACTTAGGTGCTTTATTTTACTTGGTTTTGGTGAACAACTTCCATAGTTTTTTTTTTAATGAACCGTCTCTAAAGAGTAAATGGACCGCTTCCATAGACAAGGGATTAGAAAATCGATGCCCCAACCGCCATGGGCCACTTTTTTAATAAGGCCGCCCCCATAAACCGCAGCTTCTGATCGTAATTGTAATAGTGGTAACATCTTATTCTCTTAGTATGCAATAACGTATAATAAGATATAGAGACTTTAAACTTGTATACAATAATTTCTTATATAATTAATATGTGTTTAACATTCAATTGTTCATAACTTTTTTCTTAGTTATTGGATCGATGCTTATAATATATCAAAACAAAGCTTACGACGAGTAGAGAAAATATAAGTGATTCGTTGGATGAAAGGAGGGGTGAATACTCTCCATAGCTCCGCCCATGGGCATGGTATAGATTAATAGATTAATATTTGAACCTTAAGGTACCAAGTGATAAGGAGGAAGAAGTCCATAATCTGTTGAAAAACAAGGTAAATTTCAGAATATTTATGGAAAAACATTTTGTAACTTATCTTGGACTAAAATTATTTACACTGTGATATAAAACACACCTCACTACACCGTGTGCATGTGAGCTTCCTATTTCATCTCTCAATAATAGAGGTGAAACAAATGAAATACCATTTTAAACAAACCTCTCAAGTCCCTAGAAAACAATGTGGGACAGTAGAAACCTTTCACCTTCCATTTTCATAGAAGGAGACCAACCCTAGGGGTGTGCAGAAAAACCCGATACGGCTGATACGACACGAAAACACGACGACACGACACGAAAAAACACGACACGAAAATTACACGAACCGCTAAAACACGGCATTAAATGGTTCGGATACGGTTCGGGCAAATCTCCTTATCGGATACCCGACACGAACCGTTAACTATTTTTTTAAAAAAATTTATAGGTATGGTAATTTTAGTACTAGTACATTTACAATCTGTAAAGTGATAGTATGGTTCAATAGCGCAATTGGTAAAGAGTCGGAGTTAAGGCATGTGTTTTCTATAAAGTTCCAAGTTCGATTCCCACGGTGGGTTTCGTTTTTTCCTTCCCAGCCTGGCAGCCACTATGTGCTTTTTTTTTATTTTACGAATAAACTCTTTTTTTTTTAATTCACAAACAAACCCTTATTCCCATTTAATTAAAAAGCCGCTCCAAATCTCCCAAAACAACCCTAGCAAATGCCTCAACGCCGCCACTGTGTTCTCTCCCTCTCTTTCCAAATCAACCATGGATGGAAGCCTTCGAAGGTGGTTCCCTTCAGTTCTGCATAGGAGAACAAGAAGACTAGAGTCTGAGAGTCGAAAACCTCCGCCGGCTTTGGTGGCGCTGGACTTCGACGGTGGCTGCCCCTCCGGCTTCAAATCTGTATACGAAGCAATCCTGAATCCCCAAAGGAGGTTTCGGTGGCCCTCGACTTCGACGGTGGCTGCCCTTCGGCTCCAGATCTACATCAAAGCAATCCTGAATCCCCATTAAATGAGGCGACCCTTCTGGCTTTGGCGGCGCTCGGCTTCGACAATGGCTACTTCTTACTATCGTACGGTGCTCTGGAAGTCAAAACCCTCCATCTTTTGGCAAGACAAGAAGAACCCAAGTGAACAACAGAACTCAGACTCAACCCTTCTCAATCCAACCGGTTCGTATCGGATAACCGGGTATCCGACAAGGAACCGATTACCATATCCGTGTCGGGTACCCGGGTTAAATCAGTTTGTATACGGTTCGGCTATTTTGGCCTAAACGATTTCGGGTACCCGACACGATTAACCGGTTCGTGTCAGGTACCCGGATATGCACACCTCTAACCAACCCTTCATGTACAATCTCGTAGGTGGTTTCATCAAGTCTATCTCACATAGACCACCCTTATCGGGCTATGAAACCATTAAGAGCATTAGCACAACCTCTACTATTTTCAGTGAATCCATCAAGTCCTTTTCAATGGGACCACCCAACTCTGGGCTATGAACTCATTAAGTGTACATGACTCGACCTTATTCAATACACCTACCCTGGGAACAAGATGTGGTGCATCTCTCATCATATGGGTTGGAATCCCAATCCCCTAAACGAACCAACAACCAATCTTCTGGGCAGCTTCTGTCAATGGATAAGCCAAGTTCCTCTCAGATTTCACATACTCTAAATAGATCACACCAGTCACATCTAGTTGTCTCATAACATCATGGTGAATCTGAATGTGTCTCTTATTTCCATTATATGTATTGTTGTTAAATACACATATAGAAGATCATAACTCACAATGTAGAGAAATAAATGGAGCTTTTGGCCCCCAAAAAGGTAAGTAATCTAGTAAGCTTCTTAACCACTCGGTCTCTTGTCCAGTTAACTCTAAAGATGTGAACTCATATTCCATAGTTGACCTAGCAATGCAAGTTTGTTCTGATGATTTTCGCGATATAGCATCACCACATAATGTGAACACATAACCACTAGTAGAGCTGACCTCATCATTATTAGTGACCCAGTTAGCATCACAATATCCATCCAAAGCTTGAAGGTACCCTACATAATATAAACCCTAATCCATTATGCCTTTCAAATATATCAACAATCTATGAAGTGCAGTATAGTGATCTCTACTAGGGTTATGAGTATATCTATCGAGTTTACTTACAACATATGCAATATCAGATTAAGTGTAGTACATAAAAAACATTAAACTCTAAATTATTTTAGCATACTCATTTTGTGAAACACTATTTCCAATTTTTTTTTTCTGAAATTACATGCTAGCATATGGTAGGGAGTTTTTACTAGCACAACATCAAAGTTATCAAACCTTTTTCAACATTTGCTCTACATAATCTGCTTGAGATAAATTGAAGACATTTCCTTTTCAAGTTAATTTAACACCTAAAATCACTTTAGATTCATCCATATCTTTTATTTCAAACTGAGAGGATAAAAATTATTTGGTCGAATTTATAGCACTTATATATGTATGATCCAAAAAGTAACATATCATCCACATATAAGCATATAATCACGGAATCAACACCATTCAGTTTTGAATAAACACAAGCATCGGATCTGTTTACTTCAAATCCAAAGCTAAGTATGGTTTTGTGAAAATTTTCATACCATTGATACGATGCGTGCCTGAGTCCATACAATGACTTTTTTAGTTTGCACACTTTGTTTTCCTGTCCTAGAACCACACAGCCTGGCGGCTATTTCATATAGATTTCCTCGTTGAGATCATCATTCAAAAAAAGTTGTTTTAACATCCATTTGTTGTTCAAGCCGTTTATAGCTAGAAGGTAAAGCAAAAAAAACGTACGAATGGTAGCAATCTTTGTGTGAACCCTCTTATAATTATTCTTGCCTTATATCTATCAACCGAGCCATCCACTTTAAGCTTCTTCTTAAAGATCCACACAACTAATTCTTTCTTTCTTTTAGCCATATCAACTATTCTCATGTGTGATTTGACATAATGGATTGTATCTCACTGCTTATAGCATCTTTTCATAAACTAATATCTAATGAACATATAACCCCATCATAGGTCTTAGGCTCATCTTCTATCGTTTGAAGACTACTGAACTTCTCATCTAGTTCATTTAAATTATTAAGTTCAATTATGAAAGCAGTGACAAAATCAGGACCAAAACTAATTTCTTTTCCGACCACCTCTTGTAGTTTGTTCCAGCTAGCGGCATCAACTTTTATAGATCCAATAATGATTTGAAGAACTTATAGACCATTGTAAACAACAAAGAAATCACTTTCGAATTGTTATTACAATTTGTTGATGTAGGGCCTTGAAAACCAACGAAAACCCGATGCAAAACAGAGAGCTTTAAAACATGAAGGTTGTGGAGTGGTCTAGATCTGACCACACTGCCTTAGAAGTGATTTTGCTCTGATCAAATTTGCAAGTCAGTTGTTAGGATCTTCTCCAAGATTTTTCAACACACCCTCGAAACGTGCACTCGAAACAAGGGTTAGGTGTTAGGAGGAAAATCAAGTATGAAATATAGATTCCAAATTCGACTCCCTGATCTTCCCAAATTAATTACAAGACCTCCTCTCGCTGTAGTAAAAGGTACTCAGGATCAATCCACGAGGAATCGTGTCAGCGCCTGCCTTTTCAGTTCAGTAACTCAGCAGATTTTTGACCAGAAGAGCACTCGATATCGACCTGTCTAGTCAATATCGACCACTGCGTCGACAGAAACTGCAAAACAGAAGAGCAGCAACGAAAACAGAAAAAACCGACCGGTCGATACCGACCTAATGAACTCTATATCGACTAAATTTACCGGAAATTGACCAACAGTGCTCGAAAATCCAGTAAAAACAGAACCTTTGCAATGACGGAAAATAGCACGGAATATGCAGAAATAAATTCAATACTTAAAAGCTTCTAAGATCAGGGTTTCAACACCACAATGATAACCATGTAAAATAACACATAAAAGATCATGCTTTTCATCAAATAACTCTCGTTATTAACAAATAGGAATATAGAGGCTTTCACATAAACCCTAATTGTTAGTAACCCTTTTTTCTATAATTAATCCAAGTTCTATTAAGATCACTTTCGCTTCAATAACACAAACAAGGATCACCTTCAACTTTCGCAAAAGAATCATGCTCGTAGGGATAGAAGACGAATTGCATCAAAAGATTGTACCTTTACCGCATCACCTTACATGGCTACCGTCGGGCTCACCCCAACCCTAGAAGTTGTGTGACTACTCACTCTTCATCATCAATAAACACATCAAAGATTTCTGGAAAATAAATTGCATTGAATAAACTAAATAAGAAAGCTTACAATCAATCGAAGCCAAATCCCGCTTTCGCCTTCTCCAACTTCTCTCGCCACAAGCTCTCTCTCTTTACTCTCTCTATGTAACTAATTGTAACTAGAATTGAATGAATAAAATCCATCCCCTGGGACTTTAATTATAGGCTTCCTTCCAAGCTAATCTAGGAAAGAAACTCTATCTATATATAAATTTATCTATCTAAATACATAAGATAAAACTTGGAACTAAAAGAAATAAATCTAAAAGAAAATTATATCTAAAGTGGATAAATATCTTCTCCCTTGATAGATCTTGATAAATCTCCTCTTGAGTTGATAGAATATCTCTTGTTTCATGTGGAAGAAATCCAGCTCAACACTCGGACTCGGATTCAGCTCGATTTCGGCTACTGTATACCGGTCGATATCGACTAAAAGTGGTCGATATTGACCTCGTCTTCTCAGCTTTGCTTTAGACACTCGATCTCGGGCTCCAAGATGAAAATCGACCGGGTTTTTGTCTTCTCGGCTTTGGATTCTGACACTCGATCTCGGCCTCTGACAAAATTATCGACCAAGTTTTACTCAATATCGACCAACTAGGTCGATATCGACATGTCTTTTCCGCTCCAGCTTTTTGGTCGATTCCTGGCATCTTGGCTCGAATTGGTCCACTCGATATCGACCTAGTTCAGTCGATATCGACCTCTTTGTGTCGAGTGCTTCTTTCCTCGTTTCCAGCTCGATTTGTCCTAGTTCCACTACTCCTTGATCTTGGACTTTCTGTAGTTGACTTCGAGCTTTTCCTCATTTCTCTGAATTGTTGTATTTGCCTCGATTTCTGCGAAATTAACAGAAAATAGTACAGACTCCATGATTTGGATAATAAGTGTAAACTACATAGAATCTGTAGTTTTCTAACCCAAATGTATGAAATGCATGCCAAAATCGATATAAAAGTAAGTATAAAACATGGCGAAATAGGCTCACAACAAACACCCCATACTTAAGCTTGCTTGTCCTCAAGCAATACTTTTAATTGTCATTCAGGGGAAGAAAACAAACTCTCAACATATTAGATTCATTCTCATATGTCCCTGCAATCAATTACCATCCTCGCAAAGCTACTTCTATCACAAATCTGTGCATGTGCAAATAAAAGCAACATCTACTCACAAAAGGAGGGTTGTGCGAAACAATTTATAAGTGACAAAGCATCAATAATCAAGAGGACTTTAATTTAAGCTTAATATGGAGTAGATTGGTAAAAGGCTAAAGGTGGGCAATTTTTGGCCATGTGGTGCTAATGATCCGGGGAAATGGAGTACTTTCCAAATTTTTATACCACATTACTTCTTCTTTTGATTTCTCACCTTTTCGCTCATTCTCTCAATGTTTTTTTTCAATATTATGCTTTTACCTCTCTAACCTCAGCACTGCCTTCTCGCGAGTCGCAAACATGGGTGTCATGAATGGCCCCGGATACTTAGTGCTTCGGACTCCTCATCTGTGTGTCCTATCTTGCCAAACTATTATCTCAGCGAGCATGGTCGATCTACCTTTATCTCTTGAGGTGACGTGATTTTCTTTCACTCATTAAATTTTCCATATTTTTGAAACATTCCTGCCAAACTCGATATATGATAATAACAACAACACAAACACCATATAATAATCTCCAAAATGTAGCTTTCATTCTCAACATAATCCCTAGATGGAAATAAGGTAAAGACTGGGCAATATTTAGATCATGTGGAGCAATAATTTGAAATAAGGCTCAATATGGCTTTTGTGATGCATAAGCATAGGTAAGGCTAGAGATATCAAAATATGAGCATTATATGGAAATATAAAGTCCTCCATCCTCTAATCATGCAACATGTCAAAAGCAATATCAAATTTTACCTCCTTTCATGGTTTTCAATAAAAATATGCACTTCATTATGACTTCCCTTTACTAGGCAATTTCATTCTATATCTCTAATGAATCCAATTTTACATCGTCGAGTTCAATTAAAGGTTCCATGACACTAATCAAATTTTTTTTAATTGGGGTCATTTTTATGAACTTTGGAAAACATGCACATGTAAGCACATAGATATCAATAATAATTTCAAGGTAACCATGTATAAGTAATTCAAGAAATAAACTTTAAACATGCACAAATAATGTCAAATATGCACAAAGTAAGCCCTTCCCCCACCCCATACTTAAACATTATAGTGTCCTCACTGTATAAAAAATAAGGGTAAAGAAAGAAACTCACTAGACAGGTGTGCTGATCGTCGGAAATCGAATGCAAATGCTGCTGTAGTACTGGTCGATTTCAAGTGGCTATGGTTGATATCGACCTAACTGTAATCGATTTCGACTTGCTGCTTTCTTCCTTGTACTTGAAAAAATTAGAAGAGAAATACCCACAATAGAAAATAATGTCCAAAACCAAAAACAAAAGCAACAATGTTCAAAAATCCCAAAAATAAATGTCTATTTACAAGCTCTAGATTTTATAGTCGCTAGGCCGACTTCTCCATTAAGCTCAAGGTGGCATTTGCAGGGCCCATGTAGCTTGGGCTTCAAACAGGACTCCATTCTTGTCCATCAGATGTATTCCTCTGGAATGGATCTTGTTCACCGTGAAAGGGCCCATCTTCTTCTTCTTGAACTTGTTGGGGAACCAATGATCATTTGATTTGGAAACATAGACCTTGTCTCTTATCTTGTATTCCTTAGGATCATCATTGGAAATCCTGCATAAACGCACATACCAAGGCAAACCTCTCCCATGTATATATAGATCTTTAATTGAAATAGGAGAAGAAAGATCAATACCTTGGCTTACCTTTGCAGATTCGGAATCCGGGACCTCCTGAGGATATGGTCGAGTTCGACCTATGTCAGTCGATATCGACTGTTGATGCTCTGGTGGAGATTCAGTCGATGCAGAAGATGGGTCGAAATCGACCGGTCGATATCGACTTGTAGTGGTCGATATCGAGTGGTGATGCTCGAAATCGGCTGACTTTGTCCCGGGAGATGAAATCGAGTCGACTTGATCTGGTCGATATCGACCTGTATTGGTTGATATCGAGCCGTTTTGCTTGATTTTTCCTGGCTCGACTTCTGGTGGAGTTGACTCGATATTGGGAGGTTGATTTCGACCTGGAGTGGTTGATATCGAGTGCTTTTGTGGGCAAGTCGATTTTTCCTGGTCGATTTTGACCTCATACTTAAGAACTGGCAAAACATCCGAAAAATAGTTAGTCCATATCGAATTACCTTGATCTATGTCGAGTTGAGTTAGTCCATATCGACTTACCTTGATCTATATCGAGTGGACTCTCTGCTTCTTCGTTCAGGATGGCCATGATCTCCTCCACCTAGGCTTCCACATCCCTCTTTTCCAACTCCTCGGGGGTCATATTTCTTAGCCTAGGCTCCCCGCAAGTAATGTACCCGACTGATATGGTCTTAACCTCTTCCATGGGACTTGTATGCCTTTCAATTTTATTAAAGGAATACTCAATTACCTCATCGCTGATGTTGAAAGTGAGCACTCCCTTCCTTACGCTTATGTTAGCATCCACCGTCGCCAAGAAGGGACCTCCACCATATCAATAACTAAAATATCAGCAGGGACGAAGAACTTACTTATTTGTACTGGCACATTGTCCACCATGCCTGTTAGGATGACTACCGTGTTGTTCGCCATGTAAAGTTTAACATCCATAGGCTCTAGGGCATCTATCTTAATCTTAGACCAGATTGATAAAGGCATTATACTCACACTGGTTCCCAAGTCACATAAATCATTAAATTTATATTGACCAAATCCAATGGTTATAGCAAACTTACCTGGATCTGGCCTTTTCTCAAGTACGTCCATTTGGCTGCGCTCCTCTGCGATCTCAGCCATTGACCGCTTTTTGCTCAGAATCTTCTTAAGGAACTTGACGTAGGATGGCATCTCATTAAGAGCTTTTGTGAAGGGTATTGTGACGTTAAGCCTTTGAAGCATCTTGATAAAGCGCTGGAACTTCTTCTCTGCTAGATCCTTTGGAGATTTTGTCGAGAAAGGCAGCTTTTTCTTTGGCGAAGGTGCTGATGTCAAGTGGAGGGGGTCGAAATCGACTGGCGTTTGGTCGATATCGACCTGTTTCTGGTCGATATTGACTGGATTTGCTGGCCTCGGGCTTTGTGGAGGAATTGGGTCGATTTCGACCAGGGGGTCGATATCGACTAGGGACTCGTCGATAATGACTGGGTTGGTCGATATCGACTAGTCTCTAGTGCCCTTTTCCACTATCGTTTGCTCCTGCGTTTGCATCTGTCGCCCACTCCTTAGGTTCATAGCAGCTACCTGTCTTGTAGATTTACCCTTAGGGTTAGGTTTAGAGTTTTCAGGGAGCGTACTTGATTGTTTGGGGATGGATGCTGCTAGCTGGCCAATCTGTATGTCAATCGATTTCCTCCAGATATCGATTTCCCCAAGCCTAGAGTTGATACCATGCAGCTGAGTATGGATGGAATTGATAGATTGCTTGGTGTCTGAATGATTCCTCCGCATCTCTTCAAGAATGGTCTGCAGGTCATCTTTCTTACTTTCTCTGTCAGGGTGAACAGGGGTTCTGTAGGGAGGGGGATTCTGATGTTGGGGTTGTCGATAGTAGCTCCAGCTCTGGTTCTGATGTGGCCCTGAGTAGTGTCCCCTTGCGTACCTTACCTCCTCGTGGGTCTCTCTTTGCTGTACTTGATCGACGTGTGGGCACATAGTAGTGTTGTGCCTCACAGACCCACATTCCAAACAAGGTTTATTTTTAGAGATGAATTTTACCTGTTTGGTGAGACGATGTGCCTGATCATTGTGGAACTAGTTTCTAACGTCTAGATCAACCTCCTTTGGTGGACATACAACGGCATAGATGGGACAGAACTTTCATACCTTTCGTTAGAAGCGGCCGCAGAAGTCCCATATGTGTTTTCGTAGTTGGCCAGTGTCTCAAATACCTCCCATGCTCAGCGTGGAGTGTATCCGAGATACCCATAGGCGGTGTAATTGTTGATCTGGTCCTTAGTAGGTGCATCCAGGCAGTTGAAGATGATCTCCTGGATGACGTACGGTGGTTGTCCATGCGAAGGACAGGATTTCAGAAGCCTGTTGTAGTGCTCCCAGACTTGTGCTAATGGTTCTCCTGGCTTTTGTCTGAAAGCCGTGATTTGTTGTCTAAGGGCGGGCGCTGTCTTTGCAAGAGGAAAGAACTTGTTGGGGAACATGTCCTGTAGTTCATTCTAGGTGCGAATTGACCGTGCGGGCAATCCTTCCAGCCAATGTTGTGCTATTCCTGCAAGGGACCAACAAAAAGCCTTTAGTTTTAGATATTCCAAATTAGCACCATCTACAATTGCTTCACATAAGTCTATAAAAGTGGTGATATGTTCTAAAGGACATTCATTGATTCTTCCCCTAAATTGACTCATCCTAATTTCAGTAATAAAAGAAGGACGAATTTTAAAATTAATAGCGGGAAGAAAGATCGGTGATTCTGGAACTTCCAGAGTAGGATGCAGATACTCCTTTGCGTTGGCTAGGATATGCCCGATCTGCTCCTCAAGTTCCCTTCTTGCGTTGATCTCGCGATCTACCCTTGCCTCTCACCGGTGCTGGTTCTGTGTATATTCCGCCTCTCGTTGGGCGTGTGCTGCTTCTCTAGCGGTGGATTCCTCTATCTTTAAGCGGAGTTGCTCAAGCTCCTGTGCTGGTGTGAGCGGAACCACATTCTCGTCGTTGGGATGAGTCTCCATGAGTCTCTTCTTTAGCCTTTGCTGAAGATGGAAGAAGCATTCTGCGTCGAGAATAGGGTCTATGGGTGTGCGATCAGTTCTTCGCATGCACCTGAAAAACAAAAGCAAAGAGAAACAAGTAAAAAGAAACTAAAAAGCAAAAACAAATAAAAAGAAGAGAAAAAGAACTAAAAAGGGCGCGATTGATGGCTTCCCCGGCAACGGCGCCAAATTTGTTAGGAGGAAAATCAAGTATGAAATATAGATTCCAAATTCGACTCTCTGATCTCCGCAAATTATTTACAAGACTTCCTCCCGCTGTAGTAGAAGGTAGTCAGGATCGATTCACGAGGAAGCGTGTCAGCGCCCGCCTTTTCAGTTCAGTAACTCAGCAGATTTTCGACCAGAAGAGCACTCGATATCGACCTGTCTAGTCGATATCGACCGATGCGTCGATAAAAAACTGCAAAACTGAAGAGCATCACCAAAAAACGAAAAAAAACGATCGGTCGATATCGATTTAATGAACTCAATATCGACAAACTTTACCCGAAATCGACCAACAGTGCTCGAAAATCCAGTAAAAACAGAACCTTTGCAATGACGGAAAATGGCACGGAATATGCAGAAATAAATTCAATACTTAAAAGCTTCTAAGATCAGGGTTTCAATACCACAACGATAACCATGTAAAATAACAGATAAAGGCATAAAAGATCATGTTTTTCATCAAACAACTCTCGTTATTAACAAATAGGAATATAGAGGCTTTCGCATAAACCCTAATTGTTACTAACCCTTTTTCACATAATTAATCCAAGTTGTATTAAGATCACTTTCGTTTCAATAACACAAACAAGGATCACTTTCAACTTTCGCAAAAGAATCATGCTCGTAGGGATAGAAGACGAATCATCTTACATGGCTACCGTCGGGCTCACCCCGACCCTAGAAGTTGGGTGACTAATCGCTCTTCATCATCAATAAACACATCAAAGATTTCTGGAAAATAAATTGCATTGAATAAACTAAATAAGAAAGCTTACAACCAATCGAAGCCAAATCCCGCTTTTGCCTTCTCCAACTTCTCTCGCCACAAGCTCTCTCTCTCTCTCTTTACTCTCTCTATGTAACTAATTGTAACTAGAATTGAATGAATAAAATTCATCCCCTAGGACTTTAATTATGGGCTTCCTTCCAAGCTAATCTAGGAAAGAAACTCTATCTATATATAAATTTATCTATCTAAATACATAAGATAAAACTTGGAAATAAAAGAAATAAATCTAAAAGGAAATTATATCTAAAGTGGATAAATATCATCTCCCTTGATAGATCTTGATAAATCTCCTCTTGAGTTGATAGAATATCTCTTGCTTCATGTGGAAGAAATCCAGCTCAGCACTCGGACTCGGATTCAGCTCGATTTCGGCTACTATATATTGGTCGATATCGATCAAAAGTGGTCGATATTGACCTCGTCTTCTCAGCTTCACTTTAGACACTCGATCCCGGGCTTCAGGATGAAAATCGACCGGGTTTTGGTCAATATCGACCAAGGTGGTCGAAATCGACTTGTCGTCTCGGCTTTGGATTCTAACACTCGATCTCGGCCTTTGACAAGATTATCGACCAAGTTTTACTCGATATTGACCAACTAGGTCGATTCTGACACTAGGTCGATATCGACTTGTCTTTTCCGCTCCATCTTTCTGGTCGATTCCTGGCATCTTGGGTCGAATTGGTCCACTCGATATCGACCTAGTTCAGTCGATATCGACCTCTTTGTGTTGAGTGCTTTTTTCCTCGTTCCCAGCTCGATTTGTCCTAGTTTCTGTAATTGACTTCGAGCTTTTCCTCCTTTCTCTGAATTGCTGTACTTGCCTCGATTTATGCGAAATTAAACAAAAACTAGTGTAGACTCCATGATTTGGCAAATAAGTGTAAACTACATAGAATCTGTACTTTTCTAAACCAAATATACGAAATGCATGCAGAAATTGATATAAAAGTAAGTATAAAACGTGGCGAAATAGGCTCACGACATTAGGTATCACAAAGGATGATAAGAACATTTGTAAAACAGAGGATAGACGAAGGTTAATTTTCTATGTGTTGCAAACTGAAGATGTCGGGTCTTTAAAGAGGAAGAACATGCTCCATGTTCGAACGTGTAAGAGGAAATCTCGGAAGTAGTTAAAACCAATGGATAAGGAGGATAGAAATCCAAGAACAATTTTTACACCCAAATTTTTTACTATTCACACCACAAAATTCATTTTTTAATGTACATATTCGAATACATATGGATGTGACTCGTAAGGGACAAGCCTATATGACTCCTAAGTCACAGGTGTTTATTTTTCATATTAAGTTTTTTTTAATAATTATATGTATGTATCTCTTAAATTACAGTTTGTACCTCAGAAATTACAAATTAACCTCTGCATGCAAAAGCACACATATTTTTTAAAAAGTAAAAGGCTGAAATTTTGGTGCCAGTAATAAAAAATATGGATGGATGTAAGATTTGTGTTTTTTTAATATATGAATTGGTTAATAAGTGTTATATTTTTTTATATCAATTTGACAATTTGTTGGATGGCAAAAAATGTGCTTTAGAGTGACAAGTTAGGATTGAACGAAGAGGGTAGACAATAGAACATACGATAAAGAAAAGGCAAGATTTGCATTTGGATTAATGATAGAGCATGATTAGATATGCATACTAGGATTCATTTACCATAGTTTGGTTGTAAATAATGCATATTTTAGTTATAATTACATGTTTACCTGTGGTGTTGGTAGAGTCGGAATCTATGCAATTTTATGGTTAATTTCAGGTAGATGTGGATCCGACGAGAAATGAGGAGACTCTTGGATGAAGGAAGATTCAAGTGGAGGAAGAAAAGTGAAGAGCATGGTAGCGGAGTCGAATTTCGAGAGCCTAAGTGAAGAACATGTCAGCATAAGTTGTCGCCAGACAAGCTGAACTTGTAATGCACTCTCTGGAGGCCTCGGTGGTCCGATTGACTATTATAAGCATGCGTTAGAAAGCTCTCTCCGAGATCTATAACTTTTGTGTTGACATAAAGACCAAATTCAACGAGGAAAAATCGTTTTGAACAGTATGGCCGCCCCGCGGCCAAGCTAGCCGCCCCACGGCTCGAAGCCCGTCCGAAGGATTTCGCTGATCGCCTGGCCACGCCGCGGCTTGGGTTGGCTGACCCGTGGCCTTCGCAGAAACGCCAAATTAGAACCGGACTTTAATTAGGGTTCTTTTTTGTTAGTTTTTTGCCGACTCTTTGGACGCTTTTAAAAGACTTTTCTATGTTATTCTATCATTGAGTTTATGCACTTTTAGAGATTATTGAGAGAGTGTCGTTGAGCATGAGCAAATAAACTCTCAAGGTTTCGCCTACAGTTTGGATCTTTATTTGTTAGATTGTGAGTTCTTTAATCTAGTTCTTATTCCTATTCGAATGTTTGACTTCTATGAGTTTAATTCCTTGTATGACATAGTAGAGTTATTGTATGAGTTTATGAGTAGTATGATGATTTGGGTGCTTCCTTAGTTCCCGGATTATGAGCACCACATGGCCTAAATTGTTCCATACCTTATATTTTCTACCTTGGCCCCATTACAACGTAATTGAAAGACCTTATGATTTTTGTTGTGTGTAGAGTCACCAACGGTAGAGGGCTAGAACACTAGTGCAAGACTATTGTAGCTAAGCTTTTGAAGATCGAGTTTTGATCATAAACATTTAACCCTAAACAGTTGAGCGAGAGTGAAACACATATTCCTTGTGAGGTCTAAAATGGATATGGTTGCCTGATTTCATTGATTATTGCAATTAAGTGCTATGATGTTGTCAATCTATTGTGTTTGCTAGGTTTCCATGCACTTAAAGATTATTGAGATGGATACATGAATTGCTAATATGTGGGGTTGTAGAGTTGAATTTTCTATTGCTCGAGGACAAGCAAATGTTCAAGTGTGGGGGAATTTGATAGAGCATGATTAGATATGCATACTAGGATTCATTTAGCTTAGTTTTGTTATAAACAATGCATATTTTAGTTATAATTACATGTTTACCTGTGGTGTTGGTAGAGTCGGAATCTATGCAATTTTATGGTTAATTTCAGGTAGATGTGGATCTGACGAGGAATGAGGAGACTCTTGGATGAAGGAAGATTCATGTGGAGGAAGAAAAGTGAAGAGCATGGGAGTGAAGTCGAATTTCGAGAGCCTGAGTGAAGAACAAATCAGCGGAAGTTGTCGCCAGACAAGCTGAACTTGTAACACACTTTCTGGAGGCCCCAGTGGCCCGATTGACTATTATAAACATTCGTTGAAAAGCTCTCTCCGAGATCTATAACTTTTGTGTTGACATAGAGACCTATCTCGACGAGGAAAATCGCTATGAACAGTATGGCCGCCCCGCGGCTCGAAGCATGTCCGAAGGATTTCTCTGATCGGCTAGCCACCCCGCGACCTAGGTTGGCTGCCCCGGGGCCTTTGCAGAAACGCCGAATCAAACCGAACTTTAATTAGGGTTTTTTTTGTTAGTTTTTGGCCGACTCTTTGAAGATTTTAAAAGTCTTTTCTAGGTTATTCTATCATTGACTTTATGCACTTTTAGCGATTATTGAGAGAGCGTTGTTGAGCATGAGCAACTTAACTCTCAAGGTTTCGCCTACAGTTTGGATCTTTGATTGTTGGATTGTGAGTTCTTTAATATAGTTCTTATTCCTATTCGAATGTTTTGACTTTTTTGCGCTTAATTCCTTGAATGTGTTCTATTCTCTCTTGCTTGATCAACTAGTTAGAGTAGATTCATTCAATTGCTAGGGTTTTGTAGATTCCTTGTAGCGAACCTTAAACCAAGTGGCAATCATATCCCCTTAGGACTCGTAGGACTAATTTGATGTGTAGGAAGTTAAATATATGTTAAATATCGACTCGTAACTTGATATTGCATGTACCTTTGTTAATTCATATTCTTAATGCTATCTCTAGGTTAAATCTTAACCGTGTTAGGGTTATTTGGAGATAAGAATTACTAGCTAGGACTCGTAGGACTAGCAATTTACCCAGGATCTGGACAAGGACATTGATAGGAGAAGGCAAGGACTAGAGGTTGAAACAAGGATCAAATTTATCAATCGAAGTGATAAATTATCGGTGAACCTAATTCTCTCTATCGCATTCTACAACCAATTTACTTGTTTGCATTGTTTTCGCTTTGATAAAATGCGAATCTTTTCTCATAAAAAACCCCCATATTCTTACATAGCGATTAGACTTGCACTTGAATTGAGTAGATTTCCCTATGGATCGACCACTTTCTTACCAACTATACTATTTGTAAGTTTGAGTACTCTTTGTCAGGAACAACAAAAAATTTTCCTCTTGTCAATTATCCAAAAAACTTTGTTGGTCATTCTTTTAAAGAGATGACAAAGCGATGAATTGTTCAGCGTAGGACGTGTTAGCCATCCAGTGGTTTATTTAATTCAAAATACCTATCATTAACAAAAAAAAATCATATGTTTGACCATTCAATGAAGAGAGTCAAATTAAACCCTAAAACCCATGTCTTCTCCAACCCCCCTCCCTTTTGCACATTCTGTCTCTTTTTCCACCTACCTAGCTCGTATGTTATTCCAAGACAACTTATTTATGATAAATTAAATTAGAGTTTGACTACCCTCTCTTATATATGTATGCACACTAACCTCTTCTTCTGATGCCCTCCTCATCTTTTTAATTTCTATTTCTAATCAAAATTTCATAGAATTGATTGAGTCAGTTGCAGGGTCTCTGTCCTATCAAACAAGTTTTCTTAGTTACCATGGCGGTGCTCCCTCTTACATCTTCATCCTTAGACTTGACCATGTCCATCTCCATCCGTCCCTCCTCCGGTAGGTTAACCTTGTATTTGTATGTATATATATATGCTATGTATATCTTGTTTTAAATGAAACCAAGCCGATCTTTGGATCCATCAGCTAGTCTTCATAAGTATATATTTTTCTAAAAATTTGTTAATAACATATTCGATCATCATTATTAATTGATGGATCGGGTCAATTAAAAACAATTAATCTAGATGGAGAAAGAGATGAAAGCAGAAGGATGATCAGATATCTGAATATAAATAAGGTGTCGGTAGATGAAGAAGGAGAAGACAAAGATGTGGAGGAGGATTTGGGGCATCTGCGAAAGAAGCTTCGACTTCGTAAAGAGCAGTCTCTTCTGCTTGAAGAGAGCTTTCGACAAAACAACACTCCTAATCAGGTATACTAATTCTATCCTTGAAGAGAATAGTGTAATGTTATGTGATACTTTCCTATGTCTTGTATGCTTGTTATGTTACTTGTATTGTTGTGTGTATGCTTGTAACACGTATGTATATGATGATCATACATATTGCATATAGGAAACATATATACTATGTATGGATGCATACATTAGCTTATACTCGACTGAGTTTTATTGAGCTATGAGAGCTTGATCCTCTAACAAGTATAAGTATAATGTATGGTGTGATAATACTCGACTGCGTTTTGCTGTTGGTTGAAGCTCTTCAAGTTGACCTAGCTATAAAAGCTCCTTGTCGAGCTTTTTTGCCGTCGTACTGTTTCGATCTCTCTCTCTTTTCATCTTCCATACGCTCTCTTCTAGGGTTTGTTAGGGTTTGGTGTTCCTCTCCCTTTGCCTGAAGTTCTCTGAGCGAGGAAGCGAAGAAGGTGGCCGACGGTGTCCCTGGTGGTTCTCTAGTAGCCGGCGCTCTAAGCTCTGGGTGGCAGCTCTCCTCTCCAGGCGATCTAGGGTTCGAGATCGAAGACTTATTCGATCTCTTGGTTCCTACACAGGGGGATTCTCTTTCTCTCTTGCTATCTGATCTCATGCATGTCTAGATCTAGGAGTTTTGTATCTCTTTACTTGATCTATCCCTGTACGAACTCATTTTAGTGGGTTTGGCCAACTCTTGAGGCCCCGTGGATGTAGGCATAGCCAAACCACGTAATATCGCTTGTGTTCGTTCTTTGGCTTGCTTGATTCGATCAGATATGTGTTTCTCTTGCTCGATTTCATACGCTTCCGCATATTTGCCTATCTTATGGTATCAGAGCTTGAGTGTCTCGCTCTCGATTTCCTAGCTCATTCTTGATCCTCGGACGAACGTACCACACCCTTGTTTGCTAGATCTAGGGTTCTATGCTTTATTTCTGGCTTCTGGTGTGTAGATCTGCCTTTATCTTGCTTGTTCTTGCAATTTTTTAGTAGATATACTTGTTTTTCTTAAGATTCAAGGCTTTCTTGAATCTGTTAGTGTTTTTATCCATATACTAACTTGGTTTCTTTGTTTTTTTGCAAGGTACTGGTTACAATGGGTGACAAAGGCACCTATCTCAAGCCCTTCAATGGCCACACTGATTTTGCTAAAAGAAAAATGTTGGGTTGCTGGGAGAAACAAGTTTCCTGATGGAACTTCAAAGGAAAAAATCTTGGAAACTGATAAACAGGCCACAGTGAGATAATGTTGCATTTAGGAGATGAAGTTGCTAGACAGGTTCTTAATTTTGAGACAGCTGAGAAGTTGTGGGATGGGTTGGAAGCCCTCTACTTGGTAAAATCTCTACCTTCTCGGGTTAATCTGTTCAATAAGTTGTTTACCTTTAAAATGGATGTGTCATGTCCTTTATCTGAGAATATGGATAATTTTTTTACTATTATTCAAGATTTGCAGCCTTGTTGTGACAAAGTTGAGGAAACTCAACAATGTGTGTTGTTATTAAATGCTTTGCCTGCTAAGTTTGACACTTTTAAAGATGTTGTTCAGTGTAGTACTGATAAGTTGGAGAAAAAGGTTATCCTTGAGTCCATTATTCAGAAAAATGATGCATTAAAAGTGTTTAGAAACAAGTATGAGTCTAAATCTGATACCAAAACTGAGAATAAGAATGAAGTTCTTGTTTCCAAGGGTAGGTTCAGAGGCAACAAGTCTAATAACAACCAAAACCACAATAGGAATAAACCTCAGAAGGACAATGGTAAGCCTGAGTCTAGTCAACATGATAAATCTGATAAGCCTGATAAATCTCATTTGATGTGCTCTTGCTACTCTAAGTCTGGTCATATTGAAAAACATTGTTTTAAAAGAAAAAGAGATGAAAAGGCTGCTGGTAAGAAGCCTAATGTATCTGCTGTGTTTGAATCCCATCCTTATTATACTCATGAAGTGCTTGCATTATTAAACACTACTGATTCTAATACTTGGATTTTGGATTCTAGATGTACGATGCATGCTACTTGTCACAAGTCTTGGTTTCATGATCTTAAATGCTTTGATGGTGGCACTATTATGCTTGGTGATCATTCTATGCTTAAAATTAAAGGTGTTGGATCTATTGCCTTAAAGATGTTTGATAATGTGGTAAGAGTTATTAAGGATGTTAAATGGGTTCCTGCTTTAAGAAGAAATCTGATGTCTGAAAGTGCTCTTGAAGAATTACATTATGATGTGTTCAGTTCTAAAGATGTGAGCGTTGTTACTAAGGATAGTAAGCCTGTTATTAAGTGCATTAGAAAAGGTAGCTTCTATGAATTGCTTGCTACTCCTGTGATGAACTTCCCTACCGCTGCTCTTACTGCTTCTAACTCTGTGAAAACCATGTCATTAAGTGAAACCCTTATGTGGCATAACAAGTTAGGTCATTTAGGCAATAAGGGCTTAGAACATTTGCATAAGTCTGGCATTCTCAACTCTAAACCTTGCACTATTGATTTATGTGAAAACTGTGTGCTTGGTAAACATACTAGGAAAAGTTTTAAGTCTTCTATACATGTCTCAATTGCTCCTCTGGATTACATACATTCTGATCTTTGGGGCCCTGCCCAAGTTTCTACTGTTGGTCATAAAAGGTATTTCATGTCCCTTGTTGATCACTATAACAAATATGTTTGGGTTTATTTGTTGAGAACTAAAGATGAGGCTTTTGAAACTTTCAAGATGTGGAAAACTAGAGTTGAAAAAGAAACTGGATTATCTGTTAAATGTTTGAAAACTGAGAATGGTTTGGAGTTTTACAATTCTGTGTTTAATGCTTTCTATCAAGAGCATGGTATTAAGAGGCATTTAACCATTCATGGAACCCCTAAGCAAAATGGTACAGCTGAGAGCTTAAACATGACACTTCTTGAAAAGGCTAGATGCATGTTAATCTCTTTTGGTTTGAAACATTGACTATGGGGTGAAGTTGTGATTACTTCTGCTTATTTGATTAATAGAACTCCTTCATCTGTGATTGCTTTTAAAACACCTTATGAGTTATGGACTAACAGAATACCTAAACTTGATCATTTAAAACCTTTTAATTGCACTGCTTTCTCTTATGTCAATCAAGGTAAGTTGGAACCCAGGTCACAGAAATGTGTGCTGCTTGGGTATCCTAAAGGGGTCAAAGGTTATAAACTGTTGATTATCCAACCTGGTGTTCATAAGACAATTGTGAGTAGGAATGTTATATTCAATGAGCATGAATTTATTTTTAAAAAGGCTTCTGCTTCTGTGCTACATGAGACTGACTTGCAGGAAGATGATGGTGATCAGTTCTATGTTCCTAAGAACATGGATTATGATTTTGAAGATGAGTTTGACGGTGGTTATTCTTCTACACACTCCCGTCCTCTCTCTATTTCTTCTCCTGCCCCTCTTGCTTCTATGATTGTGCAACCTCACCAATTCGGTGGGGAAAATAATGAATCTGTGTTACCTTCCTCTTCTGTTTCTCCTATTTTTGTGAATGAGGATGTTGTTGTTGAATATGCGTGTGCTTCTGGTTCTGGCAATTCTAGTTCTTTAGATGCTCTTAGACATGATTTAACTGATTGGCAGTTGACTAGGGATAGGAGTCCTAGGACTGTCATCCCTAATAAGAGATTCATTAATAACAGTGTTGAGTTTGCTTGTCTTGTTTCTTCTGTGGTTTAAAGTTATACTCTCGAAACTTATGAATGTTGTGAGCCTACTTTGCCATGTTTTATACCATCTTTTATATCGATTTCTACATGCATTTCATACATTTGGGCTAGAAAAGTACAGAATTTATGTCGTTTATGCTTATTTGCCAAATTATGGAGTCTACACTAGTTTCTGTTTAATTTCGCAGAAATCGGACGCACTTTGGAGTTTAAAGGAAAGTCATGAAGAAGCTAAGAATGGTGCAGCTGGAGGAAAGCCTACTTTTCACCATTCATCATCCTGAATCAAGCTTTGATGTCTTCAAGAACGTTGTAGCCCTCAAAAAGAGCTTTCCAACGCATGCTCATATGCGTCAATCGGAGAAACGAAGAGTCAGGAAAGTGCGTTTCAAGAACATAGTAGAATGCTGAGAGCGAACCAGTTCTACTCAACGTTGACCAAATTTGGTCGAGATCGAGTACATCGAGCCAAGAAATCTACACGGAGTCGAGCAAAGTCACTCGAGCAACACAGTCTTGGTCGATGTCGAGGACAAGTCGACGAGCCCAGAATCCTAGCCGAGCTCGAGTGCAACCCCGGGAGAAAAATCTTACTCGACGTCGAGGAACATTCCAGAAAGTCCGAGATCGGGGAGAAATCCGAGCATTGTGGTTACTTGCAAGCCAAGATTCGAGATATTCTGTCAAGAGACATCAAGTTCTATCAAAAGAAGGAAGATCTATCCACATTAGTCCTAGTTTCCTTTTGGGATTTGTTTGTTTTATTTCCAAATTTAATCATTAAGCTTTAGATAGATAGGATTAGATAAAGATAGACTGTTCCTTCCTAGAATAGCAAGGATTGGAACCTATAAATAAAGCCCTAGGGGGCTGATTTTCATTCATTCAAGCCAAGACGTCTTCGGACGCAAGGAGAGAGGAGAGAGAGAGGAGGCAAGAGAGGAGAGAGAGGAGGAACGTTTGGAATGTTTTGTAAGTTTAAGTTTTATTTTGAATGTTAAAGTTTCTTTTATTATGTTTTGTTTCTAATTTCCTTCTTCTAGAGTTGGGGTGATCCCAACATGGATATGTTTGCTTGATTTATTAATTTATGAATTTGTATGTCTTTATCATCATCTACCTATGTGCTTAATCCTTTGCGAGAGTTGAGGAAATTCCTTATTTGTGATATTGAAGCGAAAGCGATTTTATTATGAATTTGGATAGTAATTAGGGTTTGCTTGCGAAAGTTGGTTGATCCTAATTAAGAAAAGGTAGTAACACTTAGGGTTTATGCGAAAGCCTCTATATTCCTATTTGTTAATGACGAAAGTTATTTGATATAAAACATGCATCTTTATGTGATTTATAAATCTACACATATGTTTATTGTTGTTGTGATCCGTATCCTTGGAAGTTTGCACCATTATTAGTCTACTTACTTTATTTTAAAGTTTTTATAGCCACTCGACATCAAACCACCATTCCCTCTCCATCCCTCGACATCGACCAAGTCTTAGCCGACGTCAACAGCAATCTCCTCACCTTTTCCCGCTATTCCCGAACCCCAAAACACACTAAACCTAGAACCGCTGACTTCTCTCCTGAGGACGAACCTGACTCTACTATCCTATAGCGGGGTCTTGACTATAAATTTATTTGGTCGAGAAAGCCTTTCGTCAAATTGGCGTCGTTGCCGGGGAGATATCAATCGCACCTAGTTTAATTGTGTGTAAGGTTCAGAAAAGCCCATCCCCTTTTTCTTACCCTATCACATACCTTACCACCACATACCTCACCGGTACCAACTGGGTGCCAAGCTTTTGCTAATAATTTCTGTTCTTGATTATGATTTCAAAGCTTAGGTAGATGGAAGACTTTGTCGAAGGGAATCCTGCATGGGAAGAATGGTTTCAAGATTTGAGACGGAGAAATATGATCGCAATGGAGGAGGCACGATTAAGGGAAATAGCCCGGCTGGAAGACGAAATTCGAAGGCTTGAGGTTTCCATTCAGTGTACAGGACCATGTCCTCCTCCCGACGAGCCAATTGACCCACTCGATATCGACAACCGGTTATGTCCTTCCTTGAATTTCATTCCTACTTTTCTACCTATTGTTGATGAATCATTTGAAGGATCCCAAGACGAAATAGCACTAGAAGAGAAAAAACCGGACATTGTTGCCCAGAGTGTTACAAGGTCACTTTTACCTTACAAGGTGAAGGCCATCCTCGACAATTTCGAGCAAACGATGTTCATATTCAAGTATGCAGGGGGACACTACTCAGGGCCACATCAGAACCAAAACTGGAGCTACTATCGCCAGCCCCAGCATCAGAATCCCCCTCCTTACAGAGCCCCTGGTCACCCTGACAGAAAAGGTAAGAAGGATGACCTACAGACCATTCTTGAGGAGATGCAGATGAATCATTCAGACACCAAGCAGTCTATCAATTCCATCTACACTCAGATGCATGGTGTCAACTCTAGGCTTGGGGAAATTGATATATGGCGGAAATCGATTGACACCCAGATTGGCCAGCTGGCAACATCCGTCCCCAAACAATTAGGTACGCTCCCTGAAACAACTGAACCTAACCCTAAGGGTAAATCTACTAGACATGTGGCTTCTATGAACCTAATGAGTGGGCGACAGATGCAAACGACGGAGGAAAAGGGTACTGGAGACCAGTCGATATCGACCAGCCCAGTCGATATCGACCCCCCACAGGTCGAAATCGACCCACTTCCTCCAGAAATCCCGAGGCCAGCCAATCCAGTTGATATCGACCACACACAGGTCGATATCGACCAAGCACCACTCGATATCGACCCCCTCCACTCGACATCTGCACCTCTAACGAAAAAGAAGCTGCCTTTCCCAACAAAATCTCTAAAGGATCCAACAGAAAAGAAATTCCAGCGTTTCATAAAGATGCTTTAAAGGCTCAACGTCACAATACCCTTCACAGAAGCTCTTAATGAGATGTCATCCTATGTCAAGTTCCTTAAGGAGATCCTAAGCAAAAAGAGATCAATGACTGAGATCGTAGAGGAGTGCAGCTAGATGTACGTTCTAGAGAAAAGGCCAGATCCATGTAAGTTTGCTATAACCATTTGATTTTCTCAATACAAATTTAATGCTTTATGTGACTTGGGAGACAGTGTGAGTATAATGCATTTATCAATCTGGTCCAAGATTAAGATAGGTGCCTTAGAGCCTGTGGATGCAAAACTATACATGGCGAACAACACGGTGGTCATCCCAACAGGCATGGTGGACAATGTGCCAATACAAGTAGGTAAGTTGTTTGTCCTTTCTTATTTCTTAGTTATTGATATGGCAGAGGACCCTGCTTATCCAATCATTCTAGGAAGGCCCTTCTTGGCGACGGTGGATGCCAACATAACTGTAAGGAAGAGAGTGCTCACTTTCAACATCAGTGATGAGGTAATTGAGTATTCCTTTAATAAAACAGAAAGGCATACAGGTCCAATAGAAGAGGTCAAGTCGATATCATCTAGGTACATCACCTGCGGGGAGCCTAAGGTAAGAAATATGACTCCCGAGGAGCTGGAAAATAGGGATATGGAAGCCCGGGTGGAGGAGATCATGGCCATCCTGAACGACGACACAGAGGATCTACTCGACATCGACCAAGGTAAGTCGATGTCGACTAATTCTTTTTCGGATGCCTTGCCAGGATTCAAGTATGGGGTCGAAGTTGACCAGAGTTACTCGACATCGAGTAACTTGGTCGACGCCGACCAAAACCCGAACCCTCCACCAATAGTAGCAGCGTCGAGCAAACAACCCGAAGCCGAGCATTCCTCAACATCGACCAACTTGGTCGACGTCGACCAAAAACCTTCTTCCTTGACTCCCTCCTCCTTGACCAGCAGTCCACCCGATGAAGGTAAGTCCTCGACGTCGAGTAACCTTACTCGATGTTGACCAGACCCCGAGGTCCCGAAATCCGATTCTGCGAAGGTAAGCCAAGGTATGGACATCTCTTCTCCTATTTCCATTAATGATTTATCTATACATGGGAGAGGTTTGCCTTGATATGTGCGATTATGCAGGATTCCCACTGATGATCCAAAAGAATATGAAGTAGGTGAAATACCCGCGTATTTCCGTTTATTTAATTTTAGAATTTAGATAAATAAAATTCGGAATTTTTTTCTTATTCTTATTATTTTAATGTGTCAAGTTCGTAAGATAGTTACTTCGCATTTTATAATGTGAAATGTGGGAAATTAATCTATTTAAATTATTTAAATAAATTAATTAAAGTTTCACAAATAATATTTATATATTATTTATGGGTAAATTAGTGGATAACTAGATTTGTATGTATATGAATTATTTATGTACGTAAATAATTATACATATATATATATACATCATATCTATATCTATATCTAAAAAGAGAGAACGGGCAACTTAAATAGTAAAATTACCTTTTTACCCATGGGCTTTACTAAATTTCCATTACCTCTCATCTGCCGCTTCCTCATTGGCCATTGCTCTCCTCTTTCAGTTCTCGGTCTTTCGTCTCTGTTTATCGCTCTCTTCAGTCTCTTGCCATCCCCTCCTCCATTTTCTCGTGATGTTTAATTTTTCTCAATTATCATTGACTCTCGATTCTAGACTCTCTCAAACTGAATTGCAGTTTGACAACCACTGCCTTCCAACGGAGACGAACTTGCCGACGAGCAAGTGAAGTGTGAGGGGCAGCATCGACGGACGATCTTTCGCCCAGCAGAAGGTGTGATAACAGTCTGATAACCACTAGCCTTATAATGAAGACGAACTCGCCGACGAGCAAGTGAAGTGTGAGGGGCGGCATCGGCGGATGATCTTTCACCCAATAGAAGGTGTGCCTTCGAATTTTCTTTTGAAATTTCAATAATTTAGGGTTTAGGTGTTTGAATTTTAGAATTTGATTAAATGGAAATTTGGAATTTAAGGTTATTTTGTTTTGAGTAATGGGCAATCAAATTTGAAAATTTAGGATTGGAATTTAGGGTTTAGGCGTCGTTACATCTTATTCATTTGATTGATCAAAGTTGGATTGAGTGTTTTTTTTTTCGTTTGATGATATGCCCTGCTCTTTTTTATTTTTTTTCTCTTTTAGAAGTTGTTAAAATGGAAAAGGTTCATTGCTCATTGCTCAATGACAAAGAAGAAGAAAATAGAGAAATCCCAGTACTCGATCAATAAGTCATCAGAAATTCATTGCCCAAGAGCAGAGGTTTGAGCCACCAATCATCTCCAATAATTTTTTTCATTTACAGGTTTGCTATCCCATTGCGATCGATCTAATTTTATAGTTCATTATGCGGGTTACCTTAAAGGCAGAGGATGTTACTTTTGTTTTAGGTATTAAAAATCCCCTGATATTCTCTATTAGGAAATGAGTTGTTGAACCTTACTATTGTTTCTGTTATTAGGACTATCTTAATAAATGGGAGGAAGTCAAGAACTTCTTGACATCAACTAAAACAAGTATAAAAGTAGCTCTAGCGCTGATGGAAATGGTGTTTGCGCCTTCAAAAGGAACAAATAGCAGCAAACTTTTGAGCCTAACATGGCTTGTTGATGTCAAAGATGTAAAAGTTACAACTCTGATCCAAATCTAGAGCCATGATGAACTAAAAACATATTCAGCAAAGGAGATACTTAGTCACACGACAAAGTCACTAGCTGGTACCCAACCCATTCATGAACTTATCAACTCTTCCATTTTGAGTCAACAATGTCCTAATTTAGCTAATCATCAAAGCATTTTTCTATGAAAGAAAAGAAAATTAACATGTTGGATCTCTTAAACAAATATTTTTAAACAAATATTTCTACTCCATGGAACTTTCTTTGGCACAATAGTCTTACGTTTAACATACACTAGAATTAAACTTAAGGTAGATCTTGCTGCAGGTCAACCTACTATGGTAAATAAGGAGCGCGACGATTCATGTAGTTGAGAAAATATACCATTGGGGCTGAATTCTTACATTTCTATGAAGGTACTTCATCTAAGTGACTAATTTTGGCTAAACTATTTATGTGAGCTAACTAAATAAGTTGCGCCCATTTATTGTGGATTTTATATATAATACCTACAAATCTTAATTCTTGACATAAACTCTATTTAAGAATCCCATTTGTTTCATTTTGAAATTACTCTTTTTTAGGTGTGTTAACTTTTGAGCTCCGTGTTTCAGTTCCAAAATTTGATAAATGAGGTAGTAATGGAGTGATCAGTAAAGAGCTCAGACGAAGAAAAAAAAACATTGCAAGGAGTAAGTGGTTCTACACTACCTGGTGAGCTTCTAACTCTTATAAGACCATCCGGTGGTGGTAAAACAACTCTATCCAACCTTCTTAGTGGAAGGTTCAAGTTCAATAGCAGTAGTACCCCTTACAACAATCAACCCTACACCAAAGAGAAGATGATTGTGCTTTATCATTTTTGTATCTAATAATGCATTAATTGATAGGTAAGAGGTTTTGCCATAAACATATAATCTATAGGATTTGATTTGCTTCAAGATGACTTGGTCTTGCCTCATTTGACTATCAAAGAGAATTTATTATACACTGATTTTCTCCTATTTATTAACTCACTTATGAAGGAACGGAACCGAAGAGAGAAAGAGCCATGAACATTATATGTGAGCTTGACCTGGAAAGATGTGGCTCTTGACATGTTTTCCTTGGTTGTATGATAATGATCCTAAAGCTTTCATTTTTCCTTTTCTATAATGAAAGACCCTTATCCTTATGGCTCTTATCGCATATTTTCCAAAAAATAAAATGTGTTTGATTTTTTTTTTCAGGACTCAATGAACTGTCAAACATAACAGTTATTTCTCTCAGTGAGGTCTAGCAGAACAAAACAGAGGGATGAATATGGATGATTCTCAAAGGGAGTGTCTATAACATAACTACATACCTGAAATTTCACCCTGAATGATTGGAGGTAAGAGCATATATTTCAATTGAGTTATGGTCATTATCCTAGGGAATTAAGAGGAGAGGAAATCCAGTGCATGTTTATGGTTTACCTCTGATTCCATGAACTGAATTTTTTTTAAAACTAAACAAGATTCCTTGAATTGAGATCTTTGGTTATCATCCGTGTGGATTCCTTACTATAGCAATTTAGTAAGTTAAGTTTCATGAAGAATCAAGTACTAGAAAATCTTTGATTTTATGGATGCTGCAATTGGTCACAATTAGAAGAAGAATTAGAAGTTTACTAAAAAAAATATAAATGAAGGATTAGAATCAGAAGACCAAAATAAACTAATAGATGGACCTATTTTTGTTATCTTTTTCCGTCTTCCATTTCATTCCTAATGTTGTTAAGGATTCCTTAGCCAAAAAATTAAGTTGCCTCAAATTAATCATATAAACCAATAACAAATATCTAGATCATATCGATATCAAACAAGGTCTTAACATTATTATATCTAGGAGCAACTTAGGACCAGTTGAATGATCTGACATTCATCCCATATTGATTGTTAGCATAAAGAAAGAACAGACTTTTGGAAAGGATATAAAGGGTCCAAAAACGAATAGACAAGGGATACCTTTCTAGACCTTTTGGCTAAGATGAAGTGTAGCATCTGTTCTTATCAGTTTAATATCTAATGTGTGGGTAATTGGTCCACTTTCATATTAAATTTAATTTTTGAGGGTGAAGGGTCATTTAAGATAGCTTGCCACATCAGTTATACCAACTAATCTGCAATTTTTTAGTGTTCGATTAGAAAGAATGTACATTTAAGTGTTATGTTATGGAGATGGCCTTTAAGGGGCGGGGAAGAAGAAAAGGAGGGTTTGCTCAGCCGGCTCAAGGCTTCCATAGTAAGGAAGAACCTTTCTTGTTGTTTCTTGTGAGTGTCTGTTTTATTTTTTATTTTTTACATTTGTAAAATCCAGCATTCAATAAGAGCACCACATCCATAGTCATATTTCACGTGATTATACGTCTTTTGTATTTTGTAATTTTCATGGTTTCCGGGTTGCAAACAGTAGCTAAATTGCTTGGAAAAAGAACATTAGGTGACTTGATTTTAGGTGCAATTGCACAGCTGAAAGCCGACAGCAAAGCTTCACCTTATGAAATTCTCCAAGTTTAAGCACCAATTTGTGCAGAAATCAACATCCTTCTCCCCTGAGATTTAGCAGACGCCTTATAAGCTCACAAACCTTCGATTTCCGCTGGGTGTAACTTACACCGTGTAAGAAATCAACATCTTTTTTTTCCACGTGTTATCGATTTGGATTACCTTGTCTAATTAATTTCATCTTCTCAGATTAGTATTAATCTTCCACATATGCGGCTATCGCCGTCAACATAGAACATCAACGCCAAACGTTTTGCATCTTCAACTATTGGTAAGCACCGGATAATGTTGCATATATTCGAATTGGGTTATTCATAGATTATTAAATTTTGCAATTTCAGTTAGAAATGGGTTGCTTGTAGATTATTAACTCTTGCAATTTTAGGTTAGGTATGTGAATTGATTATGCATTCAAGGTGTTCGACGAAATGCCAAGAGTATAAACTCTTGCAATTTAAGTTTGGATAGGGTAGGGTGTTTACTAAAAGGAAATAATTAAGAAACAAAGAATGGGTAAATACACTCATAAAATCGAAGGAGAGTAAAGGAAACTGAGACCAAATAGGAAGCCGTAGGAATTAGGAAATACAGTTTATCTCGGAATAAATAAAGAGAGACCGCAATAAAGTGACAATGTAGATGGATTGTTCTCATGAGAGTATATAGCGAACCTATACATATTTGTAGAATCATACAAACCTCTATGGCATTTAGGCAGTCTTAGCTTCCTAACTTGACATTATCACTTGCTAACTTTTGCAGCTAACAATAAAATGAACTTTGTGAATGAGGTTATATCTCTGCTTTTTTCTTGTATGTTTTCTCATGAAAGTATACTTTAGGATGAAAGCAATTATAATATTATAGTCTAACCACAACTTGATACCAATTTTATTTTTAGCTTAAGAGGCTAACTTTCGTTGGAAATAAAGAGGTTTTCATGATCATGTGTGATCTTGCTGTTTCATAAATTGCTCTCTTTTCACTATAACTTTTTCGCCACCCTTAAACAAAGATTCAGGGTTCAAATCATGAGAATAGAGTGTTTTCTTATGAGGAAGTATTTAAACCCCCTTATTGGACCTACTCGATGTGAGGAAAACTAAGCCATTGTTTTGGCAAAAAAAAAAAAGATACTACAGAGCCAACCGTACCCCAAATCATCGAGTTAATGATGCTATAGTCCAGCTCGATCGATCTGCACAAGGCTAGAAAACATATTCAATTGCGTATGTGGGATCTGACTTTTAATTTCAGATATTCTTAGGGGACCAATTTGAGTTTTAACTTAGCTTGCACAGACATATGTAAAACAATTTGGTCTCATATTTGGATAATTGGATTGCACTCAGAAAGAGGGAATTTGAAGGGAAAAAAAGAGATTACTATATAATATATCTATGTCATCTTTCTTAGTACGTGCTTTATGAGGGTGGTTCAACAAAGCTTGGATTAGTTGGCTATTAAGTGTGTAATTTGTGCATCCCTTCTGCTAATAAGAGGCTATGATAAAAAGCCAGAAAGCTTAAAAGTAGTCTTGCTGGATGATGTAAAGCTTATGACATTTTTATTTTTTTATGTTTTCTTAGTTCTTGCTTTTTATTTAATAAAATGTCATTTTTAATGCGATACTAATTGGATTCTCTGATGTAATAGGATGGAGCAGCCTATCTTTGAGTATTTGTGAGCATATTGTGTGGCATATATAAGGAAGAAACGGCTGAATATGTCCCCACTTTGGTTGATCACTTGCTTAATGGTAGCAATGATACTTTAAAGCCTTGTGTCTTCAAATTTTATTTTATTTTTATTTTTTTTAAGTTTGTAATAAGTTGATATGTGCTAATGTTTTCTTGTGTTGATTTGGCAGCCTATTTAATGCCCTATGTTCATCTTTGTTGGGATTAGGTTATAATTTATAGCTTTGTAAGCACTTTCTGATACTGTATTTATCATTTGTTAGGTTCATCTTTAGCATTAGAGACTTGGTGATAGATTTTTCATTTTTTTTAAGTTGGTCCTTTTTGTGAGTCTGTGTGAATGGTGGCACCATAACTCTGTTGACCCGTGTTTGCATCTGGTGAACCTTCCCATATAATTTCCAATATACAAGTGTTCCCTAAATTGTCATTTTTTATTCATGTGATTGTTTTTTAACTTAATTGACGAGCTTGTGACTTATTTTGATGTGCAATTTTGATATTTTGGAACCTGTAGATTCTAAACTCTTGAAATCTAGGTTTATATGTGCAATGTGAAGATGTTTAATGAAATGCCTAAGAGGGACTATCGGAAAAAAGTGTAGTACACATTTGTCTTGTAGAATTGTCAATTTAACTGCAGGGGGGAGGGGCTGTTGTGTTTATTTCTAAAGACGGGTAATTGATATTCTGAAATGGAATTGAAGTTTTACTTAATTACTGCAGGTTTTTTAGGTATTCTAGAAAAAAAAAGGGCTACTTGAGAAGCTTAAGGACTATGTCCAACGTGCTAGAGCATTCCACCAAATGGAGGAGAATCTTCATGTAAGTTTCCTTAATTCATTTTATACTTGCAAAGGGATATGACTACATTTTGGCTTGCTATTTTATTGTGATCAAGGCAAGCCTAATTAACTTGCTGCCCACAAGATCAGTCTGATACTTTATTACTGGTTGACAAATGAGCTTGTTCCTAATCTGTTATATCATTTAGTTGATGGATTTTGAAGTGTTTATTTCTCTTCATCTTCCATGATCAATCTAAGTCATCTTAATAAGAGTCATCTTATCTTTCAGGGCTTCTGACATCTTCGTGGGTGTGTACAAACCTACATAAGAGAAGCTGTTGAAATTCTTCTCAGAAAACCTAAGTGTATTGGCGCATCTTGTAAGTTAAATAAAGCTGATATACAAGTCAATCTTAGTTTCTTCTTTTCTTGAAATAATATGCTTTCATAGATCTAATATAGCTTACTTTCCAATGTGATCTTCATATTTTCAAGGAAAAGAAATATTAGATACATATATTATCAAAAACAAATTAATAAGGAAGTTGTTAAGCTCCCTTATAATTTAATTGCTTGTTTGCTTTGTCAAAATTAGAGATAGCAAATTTCATCACACATTGTGTTGTCTATGAAGAACAAGATTGAATTATCATTAACTTATCGACTCGATCAGAAGTAAGATCAAGTACTTCAAGCTGAACGCCCAAGAAATCTCTAGGTTAGGGGTCCGCACGCGCAATCGATGCCCCTTCAGCCAGATGAGTGATATATGAAGGCATGTTTATTTACACTTCAGAGAGTTGAATTTTGCTTGTAGAGTTTTGGACATGTCATTTTGATCCGCTATCATTGGCATTCATTGTTACATTGCTGTGTATATACCTATTAGTTTGAGTTTTAAACCTAATTAACTTGAATCTCCGCGTGCGAAGCACGCGACAGATTCACTAGTATAATACAAGTGTATTAAGTATACTGTATATACACTACATGGCGGCTAATCCGAAGCACGCGACCAATTTGAACGCCCCACAGCAGCAGATCACCGCGAAGACGTCCGAAACGACATTGGAAATTTCTGCAGAATTTTGTTCGACATCCTCTCTTTCGGGCCACTCCACCGCCTCAACAGGGCTCTGACGTCTCCGACTTCAACATCATCGTGCTCTCTTCATCACCCTGTATCGATCGCAACTTCTCCCTTGCTCAGAAACATTTGGAGACGCTCACACTACATCCCCGAAGTTGACTGGTGAGCAGTTTTGTCTCTGTGCAGAAAAACGTGTTTTTTGTGTTCATTTTTCTTTCTTTCCTTCAGTCCAAGGGCTGTTATCTCATGAAAATCATTCTCTTTCAGATTCATACCATAGGAAGGGATCATAGGCTCGAAACTTGGACGTTTTTGAGTCCCGTTTGGGTAAGATCCGCTCTGCTCATCGCGATTTATCGATTTTCGATTGAGTATGCGATGTTATATTAACTCATATGTGTTATTTGAGCATATTTATGTCTGTTTTACTCCTGATATTGAGTAGGTACAGAATCGGGTTGGCTTTTGGGAAAAGCAAGGGTAAGTTTTGTACTTTTTAAAAGTTACGGTGCCGTTTCCGTAATTTCTGTAAAATGTCAAGTCCAATATCATATTATTCTCACCAACTACACTTAACCATTTCGTCAGATTAAGGCAAGTAGTTTGGTTCAATCAGTGCATTTCTGCAATTTCGTGCCTTTTTCGCAATTGTCGTCTGTTGTGTCCTTTATAGATTCCATGCTATGAGTTTGTGATAAATATGCAAGTTAGTTCAATTTGTTTCTATTTATCAACTCCTAAATCTCACATAGCATGACAACTCGGGTAATGATAGCTTGATCTCATGATTTGAGAAAATTATATTAAAGGCCCGAAATTCCTAAAAAGCATGAATTGTTCATTTTGTTTCCTTCGTGCTAGTTAAGTATGATATATTATTGGTTTTGAATATCCATGCTTGTCAGCTATATTATTTCGTGCACTATGCCTTTTGTTGTCACCTAAGATGTAATTATGGATTGATACTTATACTGTTTGTATTATTATCATTATTGTTGTGGTTATTATTGTTATTGTGAAGTGTATCTTAAATAATGGAAAATGGTAAAGTCAGATCAAGGTTGTTTTATACCTTTCTCTATAAACGCCTCATGAGATGCCCCTTCGAAATTGCAAATCTCTCGAATGGGTACATCTGCCTAAGGGTAGTAGGTCATCCGCATAGTATATGCAGCCGAGGCCGGTATCACTTGTCCTAAGTAAATGATAGCGTTGTGTATAATTGTGTTTTTACGATTATGGTGTTGTACATTACTTACTAATAGGGGACCCTCTTTCAGTCACGTTATATCATATTATTTCCGTACTCGGAATATGATTCCCTAAGATCTTCAGATCCGCATCCTATTCAAATACTCGGTCCTTTTGGATCATCCTGTTGTGTTAATGTTTTTATTTAATGAAACGAGTCTTGTATCCACATACATAAATCTCTATTTTTATTTTTAGTCTACAATCACAATACCCTTTTATGGTCAATGGGTGGTAGACGGAGTGTTGAACATTTTACTTTCTGCTGCTTGCTAGTCGTAAAAAGACTAACTGTCTTATTTTTCTCCTTTGGACGGCTGGGGTCCCTGGTTTGCATACTACACCTTAGTCACTAATCCGTAGGTTTAGGTAAACGGTCTTGAGGCGCTGAAGAATAAAGGATTTCATTGTTTTCAATGTATTGTGTTTTTTACTTAATGTACAAACTTTCAGAAAGTATGAGATTTATTTTATTGTTTCCGCTGTTACTATTTCATCAATTTGGTTATTATTTTTGGACCCCTTTGTTTTGGGTAACTTAATTTATTTTAGAATGTTATTTTATATTTAAGTCTTCCGCTTATTTACTGTTTGCTTACTATCATCTTGTTTATGGGAGCATGGTTGCATGTCCCTATAAGCCTAAGGCGGTTACAAAGACATTAAAGTCTGCGTAATTGCTGGCGCTGCAACATCTCTTCGGTGTTCTAAGAAGGGGTGTTAGTGTTACAGAAGGTGGATTTAAATGTAGGAATGTTTTCTTTGATTGTTAAGTTCTTTGCTTGATTGTTGATTTTCCCAAAGCGGATTGCCCTAGCAAGTGTGACATATCAATTAGAGAGGGAGTGACATATCAATTAGAGAGGGAGTGTGAGCAAAACACATTTTGAGCTTGTTTATATTGTTCTAACCTTTACACAGTTATTTGTTTGTCTTTATTTGCAATGTCTAATAACCAGGGCAATGACTAGTACACTACCTTCATGGAGAACATGACTAAGATAAATGCAAACATAGCTAGGATAAATGAAGGGAATCAAAGGCGTGATGAGCCGCCTCGTGACGAAAGGGAAGTACATAATCCTAACCCTAATCCTAATCTTAATCCTCATTTAGCTAAACCTTTATTTGATAAGAACATCTCTTCACGAAGGGAGAGACAGGGTACGAATAATGCGTTTGCTAATATGCAGGGACGATGGAAAGGACGATGGCAACAAGAAGAGTACTACTTCTTAGAGGACGACGACGGCTTCCAAGAGGATGATCATTGGGAGCAACGTCGTCGCCGAAATGTTAGAGGAGGTCGATACCACTATCGAGCACCTAGATAGCCTGCGCAAGATGGTGTAGGTAAGGTAAAGGTAAAGATCCCTCAATTTTACGATAACAACGATCCAGATGCATATATTGATTGGGAAACTAAAATGGATCGAATATGGAATTGTCATAACTTCTCTGAACATAAAAAGGTGCAATTAGCTTTTTTAGAATTTCAAGGGTTCGCTTTAATTTGGTGGGATAGTCTGAATAAAGAAAGAAGAAGAGCCCTTGATGCGCCTATCGCTTCTTGGAACCAATTAAAAGCACAAATGAGAAGTAGGTTTGTTCCCCAACACTACTTTACAGAGCTTAGACAACGACTAGAAAACCTTAGGCAAGGTAATAAAAGTGTCGAGGAAACGTTTAATGCAATACAAGAAACCATGACTAGAGCTAATGTAGTTGAAAATGATGAAGATACCAATGCTAGGTTTCTTAGAATATTGCACCCCGCCTTAGCTCATGAAATTGATTACTTTTCTTATTCTACGCCTACTGAACTTTTCCATTTAGCTATGAAAGTAGAAAGAAATGCTAGATACAGGAGCCAAGGTGGTAGAATGTCGAGTGGGCAACCCCAAAGGTGGCGCCAAGACCATGTGCAGCAGCCCCAAGGTAGGTCGGAAATGGGCTTTAGGGATCGACCAAGTCAGCCCCATGGAAGAGGTGAATATCGAGCACCCCAACAACCCCTCGACAAGGGTAAATCGCCATGGAATGGATGTGAATCGTCTGGGGCATCTACTGGCCCTAAAGGGAGTAATCCTAACTCTTCTACTCTTAAACCTATGTACATTTCTTGCTCTATATGACAAGGTAGTGGACATATTATGAAGGATTGCCCAAATAAGAAGACTTTCATGATTAATTACCTAGGCAAAAATGAATCTGAAAATTCTAGTGGTGAAAATGTTAAGCTTGTTAATAATGATCAGGATGTTAAGTTACTTGCCTGTAGTGATAATGTTTGCATTAAATATGAGCATGATGATTCTTTCATTGATAGTAAAGTTTTAGGTGTTCAACCTATGCCTTGTGATAATAATCAAAGAGAACATTTGTGTCATACTACATGCTTAGAAAAAGGCAAAGTTTCTAATATGATCATTAATGGAGAAAATTCTTCTACTATTACTAGCCTTGAATTAATTGAAAATTCAGCCTTGCAAAAGGATGAAACCTTGCTAGCATTGGACGGAAACGTAGGGATTAATGACCAAGATCAAGTACATATTCTATTAGGACATCATGACATTACTATGAAATCTGAATTGTGCACTAATCAAGTTACTTTTCTTGATTTTGTAGATGAAGCCGAGACAATAACCATCAAGGCGTGGTCAATCCCTACAACAATCGGTCTTGAGATGAGTTTCCATGGACGTGAGGTTTTCGATCCAGGAGTTCGTGTGGATGCCTTTGCGAAATCATATGCGACCTTGGATTCGTGGACGAATCCTTTTCAAGAAAGAGAGATTGATGCGGGACCATCCAAGACACCTTCGGATGATGTCCTTCTCAAGAGGAAGAAGAAGGCTCCACTTTGGGAGAAGATCCAAAGGTGCAAATAATGACATTTTAGACTCTCGTTCAGAATTTTGACAGCTTTTCGATGTCTCTGTAAAATGGGTCGTACGGATTCAATATTAATTGGATTGAGGCGTGTCATACCTTGTCGGAACGAGGACGAAGAGATCTAGAACTTTGCTTTTGAAGGGTTTTCCAGATTTTATACGTACTCGACTCGGGTTGAGCGAATACAACTCCCAATCGTCCGGTGTTAAGGTAAATCAATCGACCCCCGTGTCGTGGAATAGAACTCGAATTGGTTGAAGACTCTCGTGAAATCCCAACAGGCCAAAATTCAACAAATAATTCAGATTGCTCGGTTGACTTTGTAATCAAGTGTCGCGGTTGAGCTCGATTTCAATTGAAAAAAGCGGCAGCCGTACGTGATTTCAGAATTAGCAAATTAATTAGCAAAGCTAATTAATTAACTATATATTCGACGTCAAAGTTGCACGCCGATAGCCTCAGAATGTTCTCCACGCGTGCAGGACCGCAACGACAGTGGATCTCGATCGACGGCGGAGAGATGCGTGGTTGGTGGGGGCCAGGCAGCCAGCGGTGGTGTGGTGATGGAGCAAGACGAATCCCTTCCAAACGAGGATGAGATTCCGATCTTCAATCAATTCCAGCGAAAACCTTTGATTGAAGACCTCAGTTGAATTCAGCAGTGAATCAAATAGCAAGAGAAATTAGGGTTTGACGTGAGGGAGGAAAAGGGGGAGTTCCAACTCAACGCTCTTCAGTTCCTCTAAATTTGACGTAAAAATAAACATTAACCCTAATAGAGTATTTAAAGAAAACTATAAAACCCTAATTACTAATGAGCCTAATTGGCTAACGGGTTGGACTTACTATATAAAGTAAGTCCACACCTCTTATTAAGAAACAATACTAAAAATAGAAATAAGTTGATATAATAATAAATGCTTTATTAACGCGACGTCGGAGTCATATCCTACGGGGGCTGGAACACATCATTCTCCTCCCCTTGAGAGGGAAGCGTCCCCGCTTCCTCGTCCAGTGATAGAGAGTTGTCATAGAATGGAAATGTGACACGGGACGAGACATACCATCCCATCTTCAATGATGGGATCCACGGTGGCGCCTTCTTGTTGAACTTGAGGAGGATATCATTCTCCTCCACTTGTCCTTGCACCAAATCGGCGATGATCAGTGAGGAAGAGGCAACATCCATAAAGCAACACCACGGAGAAACGGTTGGAATTGGTGCCAGAAGAATTCGAGGTCTAGTAACCTCAAAAACAACACCCTTATCTTCAAAAAGCATAGAGCCAACATTCACCCAAACCTCAACTCTCGGAACATCATGAACATGCCCAAGAGGTACAATCGCTAACTCTTCGGACACGTCATCAAGTACCTTCTCCTCATCAATAGAATAATTGTGTTCGTCTAGAACATTCCCACTATTTGGTTGCATCACAAATTCGGAGGCCTTCCTCAGGGAGTCTGGAAGTGTATTAGAGGCATCCAATTTGGATTGCAATTCAGTGACAAGTTGTCGTAGAGCCTGGATCTCACTCAGCTCTTGGGTCAACTGAGTCTCCTGGGCAACGAATTCGGGAACAAGCTTTTCTCCCGACTCGCAAACTTTTGCAACATCAACCTCTGTTACAAGCTTAACTACTTCAGCTGCATATGATGGTGCAGGAGGTGCTACCTTCTTTCTCATAAAACAAGAATCAGGAGAAATAACATAATATTTTTTTCTCATCAAGGATTTCAAATACCTCCATTTGGTGATCGGAGCAAGACCAGCAGAAGCTCTGGCATCATCCATTCGGTTCCACCAGTACACGGCCTGCCTGCGAAAGATGGATAATGTCCACTCTACTTTCTCAGTCTCCGAAAGTCCATAATAATTAAGCACATACTCGGTGTTTGTAACCCAATCCAGATATTCATCTTGATCGACAATTCCATCAAAAGTAGTCAACTCTAACCCATATTTAGGATCATAAAAATATGATTTCATTCGCTCAGAGTATGGATCATAACGATAACGCTTCTCCATTGCATTAAAATGTCCGGAACAGAAAAAAAAGTTGAGATCGAAGGACTTACAAACCGGCTAGGCTCTGATGCCAGTTGATACGTACTCGACTCGGGTTGAGCGAATACAACTCCCAATCGTCCGGTGTTAAGGTAAATCAATCGACCCCGTGTCGTGGAATAGAACTCGAATTGGTTGAAGACTCTCGTGAAATCCCAATAGGCCAAAATTCAACAAATAATTCAGATTGCTCAGTTGACTTTGTAATCAAGTGTCGCGGTTGAGCTCGATTTCAATTGAAAAAAGCGGCAACCGTACGTGATTTCAGAATTAGCAAATTAATTAGCAAAGCTAATTAATTAACTATATATTCGACGTCAAAGTTGCACGCCGATAGCCTCAGAATGTTCTCCACGCGTGCAGGACCGCAACGACAGTGGATCTCGATCGACAGCGGAGAGATGCGTGGTTGGTGGGGGCCAGGCAGCCAGCGGTGGTGTGGTGATGGAGCAAGACGAATCCCTTCCAAACGAGGATGAGATTCTGATCTTCAATCAATTCCAGCGAGAACCTTTGATTGAAGACCTCAGTTGAATTCAGCAGTGAATCAAATAACAAGAGAAATTAGGGTTTGACGTCAGGGAGGAAAAGGGGGAGTTCCAACTCAATGCTCTTCAGTTCCTCTAAATTTGACGTAAAAATAAACATTAACCCTAATAGAGTATTTAAAGAAAACTATAAAACCCTAATTACTAATGGCCTAATTGGGTAACGGGTTGGACTTACTATATAAAGTAAGTCCACACCTCTTATTAAAAAACAATACTTAAAATAGAAATAAGTTGATATAATAATAAATGCTTTATTAACGCGACGTCGGAGTCGTATCCTACGGGGGCCGGAACACATCAAGATTGGACCTAGAACTTGGCCGAAATCCACATTCTTTGAGTTGTCGCTGGTTTTGACGGGATTTTATTAAGGCTTGGACATTATAGTATTTCCTATTTTAGCAACATTCTTACTTAAGTTATTTTAGGAAACTTTAGAGGTTATTTATTTAATTCCTTTAATTTATTATTTAATCTTCTTTTATCTTCTTAGATAGCTAGAATCGGCCCATGAACAGCCTTAGAGGCCTATATATGTCGATTCCTCCATTGTAATTCAATTGGAACATTATAAATAGAATTAGTCTTCTCAAATTGTGTGAAACACATTGAGGGCTTGTTGGAGGATTAGAGCTGTGCTCATCATTCACGAATTGGTATCGATTTCAGCTTGGTTTGCTTTGTGTTCATCAACTTCGCAAGACTTGGTGATCCTAATATCCACAAGCCCCCTCCTTGTGCCTCCAAGTTGTCCGCTTGGTTGTGTAGGGTTGTAGAGGCGGGTTATATAGTCATTGGTATGAGTTCTTACCCTCTTAGGAGGCATGAAGTCTTTATCTTGTTCTATATAGATCGACTCAGTCCTTATCGGTCGTGTCTTTATTGCAATTTCAAGACATAATAAAATCCCGTCAAAACCAGCGATAGCTCAAAGAATGTGGATTTCAGCCAAGCTCTAGGTTGAATCTGGAAAAACCTGCAACAGCAAAGTTGTAGATCTCTTCGTCCTCGTTCCAACAAGGTATGACACGCCTTAATCTGATTAATATTGAATCCGTACAACCCATTTTACAGAGACGTCGAGAAGTTATCAAAATTCTGAACGAGAGTCTAAAATGTCATTATTTGCACATTTGGATTTTCTCCCAAGGTGGAGCCTTCTTCTTCCTCTTGAGAAGGACATCATCCGAAGGTGTCTTGGATGGTCCCGCATCACCTATTTTGCAAAAGAATTTCAAGTTAGGGATCATAACTCATCTCATATTCTACGGATTATCCCTATTCCTCTTATACGCTCACGCACACATAGGTTATTGAGTTAGGGATCGAATAGTTATCTCATGTTTTACTTGATTGTTGAGGTAAAGCTCCAATCCTTCGATGTGTTTTTCCATATGTACCTTATCTATGATTCGGTATGTTCCCCACCGAACTAATGGTAATGTCTTGATGACATTATTGTGGTCGTGATCCGAACTCTTTGGTTAATGTATGAGGAAGAAATTCCCAATGTGTTTCTTTTCTTTTCTTTTCATAAAATATATTGTGCATTCGTCCCATACGAAGAAGACCAAGAGAAGGCAAGGAGGATCGTGAAACATATAACACACTGAACACCGTGTCAACCCTCGAAGACAAAGAAGATCAATAGAAGAACCGTCAAATATGGAGCACTCATCACATACGAAACAGGTTGACTAGTTTTACCTATAGTGGTTGCCTTCAAGACCTATCCGGATCATTTGGTAACCTAGAAAAGGGAGCCAAATGAGGTTGAGACGAAAGCGAAAGGTGAACTGAAAAACCATATTCGTTGTGTGGTATGAGTTACTAACCCCTAACAACGACGACTTAACTACGACCGCTTTTCAACACACGGTATTAGCATTGCGGCAATTATATGTACTTGACCATACGTTAAAATGATTTTATTTTATTTTATTTATTGCTAATGAAATAATTCTCAGACTTTGACCATGATGAGTTCGGTGGACAACTAATTACGTTGGATGTAATTAAGTTGTTTTGCTTTTGCAACAACGAGCTAAGATCATATTACTCTATATGTCCCCCATCAGATTTCAATTCTCATCCTCTATCTACTCATATGTGTTTCATGTAATGGTCCATATATTTTCTCTTTTCCCTCTTTCCCTACACTTGCCCTCCATCTGATTCTAGTAAGGAAAACAACCTAGGAATGTATTCGAGTTACGGTAGTTGGGTGACTTACCCCTCTTCCTGTTCTCAACAATCCAAATATAAAGGTCATAACCCTGCCATGGGTCCTAATGTCCTATGATATAAAGGAGAAAATCCAAAAAGAGGGATTCCAAATCCTTAACACAATTTCTGAAGTCCATTAAGTATTGGGTGCTTCTGCAACCAGTACCCATCCTAGCACAACTATAGTCAAATTCTTTATAAAAAAAAAGACCTGAGTTAATGATGTCGATCCCTCCAAACAAAGTCGTGAACTAATTTTCTCTCTCACCTGATTAAACATCAAAGCATTCCAAAAATATAAAGTTTCTCTCTACATCCTTCCTTTCTTCTCTTTTCGTGCTTAAGTTTCGGGACGAAACTTCTTTTTTTGTGGGGAGATATGAAATACCCGTGTATTTCCGTTTATTTAATTTTAGAATTTAAATAAATAAAATTCGGAATTTTTTTCTTATTCTTATTATTTTAACGTGTCAAGTTCGTAAGATAGTTACTTCGCATTTTATAATGTGAAATGTGGGAAATTAATCTATTTAAATTATTTAAATAAATTAATTAAAGTTTCAAAAATAATATTTATATATTATTTATGGGTAAATTAGTGGATAACTAGATTTGTATGTATATGAATTATTTATGTACGTAAATAATTATACATATATATATATATATAGGGTTTACTTCAAATGTAAAAACTCCTTAACGTGTAAAATTTGCTTATCGCGTAAAATTAGCTAATGGGCCTAATTTAATTACTAATGGGCCTAATTTCATTAGTAGAATGTCTGCCCCCCCTTGCCCATGCGTGTGCCCCCCCTTCTCGGACCAGTTTTTTTTTTTTTTTTTTTTTATAAATTTTTTTTTTAAAATTTTTTTTTTGTCCCAGAATTTTTTTTTCGTGTTAAGACTTTCTGCTGTGCAAGTATAACTTGCTTTTGTGCACATATAACATCTTATTGTGCAAATATAAGTTTATTTTGTGCAGACAAATAATTCATTATGGGGTAAATAGGTAAATGTGCCTATTTCAATTATAAAAATTTATAATTGAAATATGTTTAATTTATGGGTAAATTGGTAAATATGTCTAATTTTATGGGTAAATGCACTTTTTCCCGTTTTCGATACCATTTGTGGAACTGTGAAGTGCATTTGTACAACTGTGAAGTGCATTTGTGCAACTGTAAAGTGCATTTGTGCAACTTTAAAGTGCAAATATAAGAACATAAAGTGTGAAAATAAAATTGTAATGTGCAAATTTAGAATACAAGTGTGCAAAAGTAGGATAAAATTGTGAAAATTTAAACTACAATTGTGCAAAAGTAAGATACAATTGTGCAGATTTAGAATACAAATGTGCAAATGTAAGATCATAATGTGCATTAATAAGACAAAAGATGTGCTTTTGAAATCGATGTTTTAATTTTGTTTTTTATTATACTTTTGAGAGTTTGGGTTCACCTCTCGGATAATTTAGGTTTGATAGATGTAAGTTTGAAATCGATTTTTTTACGCATAAGCTTTTAAAATTAAAGTGCATAAATAAGATTAAAATGTGGATAATTAAGGTTAAAAAGTGCATAACTTAGATTATAATGTGCATGATTAACAATTTGCGATTGTCGCGCTCTTGTCTATTATGTAACCTATGTGGGATTTGAACCCACATCTTTTGTGCAAACGCACATTGCTCTACCAATTGAGCTAATAGGCTAAATTATTAATTTTATACTAAAATAAAAGAACCTAATCAACCTAAAGCATATTGCAATAAAATGCTAAAATTCAATTAGCTCATGATTCACAAACAATTTGACAATGTTATAAACATGAAATTAGCTCCAAATCAACCCAACAACACAACCTTATCATCAACTTCAGTCAATTTGGCTGTTGGTAAAAACCCTCAAATTCTAAAGCAAATCGCAATATAAAATTCCAAACTTCAATTAGATCATGATCCATAAACAATTTGACAATGCTATGAACATGAAATTAGCTCCAAATCAACCCAACAACACAACCATATCATCAATTTAAGTTAATTTTGCTTTTTGGCAAAAAGCCCCAAATTCTAAAACATATCGCAATATAAAATTCTAAAATTCAATTAGCTCATGATCCATAAACAATTTGACAATTATATGAACATGAAATTGGATCATGATCCATAAACAATTTGACAATGCTATGAACATGAAATTAGCTCCAAATCAACCCAACAACACAACCATATCATCAATTTAAGTCAATTTTGCTTTTGGCAAAAAGCCCCAAATTCTAAAACATATCGCAATATAAAATTCTAAAATTCAATTAGCTCATGATCCATAAACAATTTGACAATGATATGAACATGAAATTAGCTCAAAATCAACCCAACAACACAACCATATCATCAATTTTAATCAATTTGGCTTTTGGCAAAAAGCCCCAAATTCTAAAACATATCGCAATCTAAAATTCTAAAATTCAATTAGCTCATGATCCATAAACAATTTGACAATGATATGAACATGAAATTAGCTCAAAATCAATCCAACAACACAACCATATCATCAATTTCAATCAATTTGGCTTTTGGCAAAAAGCCCCAAATTCCGCTCCTAAATCAAACCCTAGATTTTCAATCTCAACCTAAATCATTCAAACAATTTAAATAGTTATAATAAACGAGTTTAGGGTTAGAAATCATACCAAATTCGTGTTGAAACAAAGAGAAAATTGGGTTTTCGAAGGTATATTGAGCCAAAAACGTTGAACATGTCTGTCGGGAGAGATGGGCTCGGTGTGAGCTCGGCTGGGCTCGAACCATGGGGGTTCCGGGCTTGGGGGGTGCGCTTGAGGGAGGGGGTTCGAGCTGGTCGGGGCTGGTGGCCGGAGGTGGCTCGTGGGTGGCGTGGGAGGCCGACAACCGCAGCTGCTGGTGGCTCGACGGTGCTGCGAGAGGTGGGCGCGTCTGGGCGCGTCTGGGCTCGAACCAAGCCAAGTCTGGGCTCGGTAGGTGCGCACAGCGGCGGGCTCGAGTGCGGCTAGGGGTTGGTGGCCGGAGGTGGCTCGAGGTGGGTGCGGGAGGCCGAGAGAGAAGGCCGGTATTTGGTCTCCGTTTGAAATCCGATGGTGAGCGCGCCTTTTGATTAAAAAAAATACATTTTACACGTTAAACATATTTTACACGTTAAGGAGTTTTTACATTTTAAAGCTTCCCTATATATATATATATATAGGGATTGGTTTAAGAGTGCACACCCCTTAGAGTGTACCTTGTGCACGAATCTGTGCCGTTAATTGATAGAAGATGGAGGGTCAAGATTAATTAGATTTTTCTTTTATTTGTTAAATGAAAAAGGTGGCCCCACATAAAAAAACACACCCACTTTCACACACTGTGTGTGCGTGTCTTCACCCTCCACATTGAAATTGATTTTCAAATTTTGAATTTGGGTGAATTTTGTGGGACCTGCACATTATTAATGTTTTCATTTTTTTTAAATGTAGAGGGAGCATGTGTGAGTCCGTTTTGATTTTTTTTTTATTTTGCAAATAATTTTTTTAATTTCTAATGGATTTTTTTATTTTGCAAATAAGTTACCGATTCGACTGAGTAATTTGTCATATTATACCGAATAATGTTTTTTTTTCCATCAATTCTAGATAAAAGAAACCTCGATTCCCTAAACAATACTTACGAATAATGCTTCATATTTAATTGAATAATGTTTCACATTTCACCGAATAATATTTATGTCAACCAAAAACTCAATATACTGACAAATAATAAATTAGATTTCACCGAATAATTGATCAACTCATTGTCACAAATAACCAAAATTCGACACATATGAATGAATAATTGATGAAAAAATCAATACGAATGTTTGAATAACTGACGAATAACCATGTGGGTATCGGTTGCCTCTTGGGGCCTAGATCTGTGAGGGTGTCAAGCGGATTGAACAAGGGAGATTTGGGCTCGTTCGTGGAAGACAGCAAAAATCAACCTAACTCAATCCTTCGCTCTCTGTTGCAAATAATCAAACTCCAGCTCTTCCACAACTCCAGCTCTTCCACAAGATTGCAGGCTGTCAATTCAAACCCCTAATATTAATCATTCTATAGAAGAATTCGACAATTTCATCAGATCAAAAAAAAAAAAAAAAAAAGAATTCGACAATTTCAAAACAGTAAATCCTTATTGCAGGGCTGATTGCATTCAACATCTCATCTGCTACAAAATCACTAAATAATAACAAACACTGAATAATAACAAACAGACTCTTGCATACAACTCGATCATCTGCTCCAATTCTATATAGATTTAACATCTCATCCAGGGATAGAACAGACACGAAATCGAGAGAGAGGTTTACCCGATCGACAATAGAGTAGTAGAAGCAGCTTCGCACGTCGTTAGCGTCATCTCCGATGTGGCCGGTGGATCGATGGTGACTCCGATGGTTCAGGGCGGCGAACCGGTCTAGGGATGCCGCAATCAGTCTCCATCTGATCGAAGAAGGCGATGGCCTGAGCGGGGCGGTGCGGGACGGCCATCGACCTCGCCTTTGCCGTCGCCTTCGATTCGAGAAGGAGGGTCGAGTAGGATTCCGCCATAGCAGGGTCGTGGAGGAGGGCGCATCAATTTGGATCTGAGAACTCACCGATTTGGAACTCGCGCGACCAACGGAATTAGGGCTTCTTCAATCGCCATCGCCGCCGAAATTGGGGCTTCTTCAATTGGCTCCGTCGGCCAACGGGTGCCACTGCCCATCAATTTGGATCTGAGATCTCGCCGATTTCGAACTCGCCGGCCAACGGAATCGCGCCTGCCAACATGTGAACTCACCGATTGCAGAAGCCCCATCCATGGACACCGTCGCCGGCACCGCCTCGCCTGGATCTCTTTGGCTCCATGGGTTAAACAATGAAGAAGAATCAACTGTCGGCCAAAAACAAAATGAAGAAGAAACAATTAGGGATTAGACTTTTATTCCCAAAAACCACACGCGCCCACGTAATGATAGAAAAGAGAGTAAGTCCGGTTTTATTAATTAATGTGTGGGCCCCACCTTTTTTTATATTTAAAAAAAAGAACAAAATCCTTTTAATCTCAGCCATCCGCTTACTCCCATCCAATGGGCAGGAATCGTGCACAAAGTACACCCTAAGGGGTGTGCACTTTATACCCATTATATATATATATATATATAATACAAGTGTATTAAGTATACTGTATATACACTACATGGCGGCTAATCCGAAGCAAGGCAGGCCGGCCCACATAGCAATTCGACACCAGCCCAGTGCAGAACACGGAGTCGGGAAAAGATCACATTTTTTTAAAACAAAATTCTATCCTAACTAAAGGATAACTAATGATTTTTGGCCTAATCATTTAACCTCAAATCCCTATCTTTAAGGGATCCGAATTACGCTAATTTGAAGAGGAGATTGCAGACTTCTATTAGGTCTATCTCACACGCCTTAACTCTCTCCCATTCATTCCCCACGAACCCACAAACAGCCACCAAAGAGCATAGACCACCAACTATCTCCGATCACTCTCGACCGCGATTCTGGAGAAACCAAGGCCGAAGACCACCACCAACGGTATCTTCCAACACCCAGGCGACCACCTTGAACGCCCCACATCAGCAGATCACCGGGAAGACGTCCGAAACGACATTGGAAGTTTCTGCAGAACTGTGTTCGACAACCCCTCTTTCAGGCCACTCCACCACCACAACAGGGCTCTGACGTCTCTCATTTCAACATCATCGTGCTCTCTTCATCACCCTCTATCGATCGAAACTTTTCCCTTGCTCAGAAACATTTGGAGACGCTCACACTCTAGCCCCGAAATTGACTGGTGAGCAGTTTTGTCTCTATGCAGAAAAACGTGTTTTTTGTGTTCGTTTTTCTTTCTTTCCTTCAGCCCAAGGGTTGTTATCTCACCAAAATCATTTCTTTTCAGATTCATACCATATCAAGGGATCATAGGCTCGAAACTTGGACGTTTTCGAGTCCCGTTTGGGTAAAATCCGCTCCGCTCATCGCGATTTCTCGATTTTCGATTAAGTATGCGATGTTATATTAACTCATATGTGTTATTGGAGCATATTTCTGTCTGTTTTACTCCTGAGATTGAGTAGGTACAGAATCGGGTTGGATTTTTGGAAAAACAAGGGTAAGTTTTGTACTTTTTAAAAGTTACGGTGCTGTTTCCTTAATTTCTAAAATGTTACTAATACCCTATTTGAATTTTGTAAAATGTCAGGTCCAATATCATATTATTCTCACCAACTACACTTAAGCATTTCGTCATATTAAGGCAAGTAGTTTGGTTCAATCAGTGCATTTCTGCAATTTAGTGCCTTTTTCGCAATTATCGTCTGTTGTGTCCTTTATAGATTTCAAGCTATGATTTTGTGATAAATATGCAAGTTAGTTCAATTTGTTGCTATTTATCAACTCCTAAATCTCACATAGCATGACAACTCGGGTAATGATAGCTTGATCTCATGATTTGAGAAAATTATATTAAAGGCCCGAACATCCTAAAAAGCATGATTTGTTCATTTTGTTTCCTTCATGCTAGTTAAGTATGGTATATTATTGGTTTTGAATATTCATGCTTGTCAGCTATATTATTTCTTGCACTTTAGAAATCTAAAGTGTACATTATGCATTTTGTGGTCACCTAGGATGTAATTGTGGATTGTAACTTATACTGTTTGTATTATTATCATTATTCTTGTGGTTATTATTGTTATTGTGAAGTGTATCTTAAATAATGGAAAATGGTAAAGTTAGATCAAGGTTGTGTTATACCTTCCTCTATAAACGTCTCATGAGATGCCCCTTTGAAATTGCAAATCTCTCGAATGGGTACATCTGCCTAAAGGCAGTAGGTCATTCGCCCAGTATATGCGGCCGAGGCCGGTATCACTTTTCCTAAGTAAATGATAACGTTGTTTATAATTGTGTTGTTACGGTTATGGTGTTGTACATTACTTACTAATAGGTGACCCTCTTTCAGTGACGTTATATCACTCTTTCTGTACTTGGAATATGATTCCCTAGGATCTTCAGATCTGCATCCTATTCAAATACTCGTTCCTTTTGGATCATCCTGTGGTGTTAATGTTTTTATTTAATTAAACGAGTCTTATATCCACATACATATATCTCTATTTTTATTTTTAGTCTACAATCACAATACTCTTTTATGGTCAATGGGTGGGAGACGGAGTCTTGAACATTTTACTTTCTGCTGCTTGCTAGTTGTAAAAAGACTAACCGTCCTATTTTTCTCATTTGGACGGCTGGGTGATGTGAGCCTAATTCGCCATGTTTTATAGTTACTTTTATATCGATTTCTGCATGCATTTCATGCATATTGGGTTAGAATAACACAGAATCTTTGTAGTTTACACTTATTTGCAATATATGGAGGTCTACACAAGTTTTTGTTATATTTCGCAGAAATCGGACGCATTTTGGAGCTTAAAGGAAACTCATGGAGAAGCTAAGAATGGTGCAGCTAGAGAAAAAGCCATTTTTCACCATTCTTCATTCTGAATCAAGCTTTTATGTCTTCATAAGAGTTGTAGCCCTCGGAAAGAGCTTTCCAACGCATGGTCATATGCGTCAATCCAACGAATGAGAACTCGAGAAATTGGGTTTCAAGAACAGAGAAGAAAGCCGAGAGACTTAGTCGATATCGAGTTGTTTTACTCGATATCGAGTAATCCAGATCGAGTAAAGACCCCAGAAATCGACAAGTGAAGCTGTTAGCTAGAGCAGGTTAGTCGATATCGACAAGTTTGGTCGATATCGAGTAAACACCAAGTCGATTTTCACGTCCAAGAGCCGAGATCGACGAAGAAGTTGAAAACGGAGCAAGCCTTACTCGATGTCGAGGAAATTTACTCGATATCGAGTAAAAGTCAATTCGTCTTAGAGCACAAGGAGAGAGGAGAGAGGAGAGAGAGAGAAGAGGAGGAGAGAGAGAGAGAGAGGAGGCGAGAGAGAAGGAGAAGGAAGGAGACGAACGGTTGTAAGTTTTAGTTTATTTTATGTTAAAGTTAATTTATTTTATTATGTTGTGTTTCTAATTTCCTTCTTCTAGGGTTGGGGTGATCCCAACATAGATATGTGTGTTTGATTTATAAATCCATGAATTTATATGTCTTTATCATCATCTACCTATGTGCTTAATCCTTTGCGAGAGTTGAGGAAATTCCTTATTTGCAATTATGAAGCGAAAATGAATTAATTATGAATTTGGATAGTAATTAAGCTTTGCTTGCGAAAGTTGGTTGATCCTAATTAAAAAAAGGTAGTTATTTGACATAATGGATGCATCTTTATGTGATTAATGATCTACACATATGTTTATTGTTGCGGTGCTCGATATCTAAAGATATCGACCAACATGCAGTGACAAGTCCAACTTGATTCCGAGCTCTATTCCAAGTTCTATCCAAAGTCGAATGTATGGAGATATTCCCAAGAGAAGATCCCTTGCACATGAAGACTTGAGAAGATTTATCTTTTTTTATCTTTTTATCTATCCTAAGGGTGGAATAATTAATTACCCTTTAGAATTTATCTTGTTTATCTAAATTAGATTTATTTATTTCCTAATAGAATTATATCTTTAGATATAGGATACATAGATTTCTTCCTTGGATAGCAAGGACTTGGGTCTATAAATAAATCCCATGGGGCTAGTTTTTATCCATTCAATTTAGAGAGAACACAAGTAGAGAGAGAGAGAGTGGAGGCCGAGTAGGAGCAAGGGAGCGAAAGTTGTCTGGCTTTGATCGGTTGTAAGCTTTGGTTTATTTTAATGCAAGTTTATTTTACATCAATGATGTCGATTGCTATGATGAAGAGCGAGTAGTCCACCTACTTCTAGGGTCAGGGTGAGCCCGACGATAACCATGCATGCTTGAGGTAAAGATTCGACTTTTATTGTGCTTTGATCATCCCCTACCTTTTATATGTTTATTACTTATTTAATACAGATTCAGTTTAACAACTTGGATTATAAACATAAAATTGGTAGATACAATTAGGATTTCTTAAGAGAGTTGTCTAATTGTTGGAAAAGGCGAAAGCTTGTTTCTTTGATGTGATTGCATGATTATTTCTCTTTATCTTGCCTTATGCATGATTGGTTATCATTGTTGCAAACCCCGATCTTGGAAGTTTTCTTTTACATTGTTTATCTCGAAATCTGCGAACTTTGGCCTTTGTTTCGTTTACTGTTACTTACTCGATTTCGACCAACACTGGTCGATATCGACTTCTGATATCTCGATCCAGAAAGATTGTTGCTTGTTTGTGTATCCGCAGGTAGAGGTCGATATCGAGCGTACTGGTCGATATCGAGCATACAGGTCGATATTGAGTGAGTGTGGTCGATGTAGACTGCCTTCTGCACAGCTACCCGAAATCGACTGAAGAGGTCGATATTGACTAACACTGGTCGATATTGAGTGCTTCACTAAGTCGAAATTCAACGTGATATTCTTCCGCTACTTGAGATCCGCTAACAAGCTTCCTCGAGGATCGAACCTGACTTCCTTTTGCTACATCGGGAGGAAGTCTTGTAATTATTTACGTGGGCACGAATCTGGTTTGATTTCTATTTTATATTTTGAACTCGATTTCCTCCTACAATGCTGTCGTACTGTTTCGAGCTCTCTCTCTCTCTCTTCATCTTCAGACGCTCTCTTCTAGGGTTTGTTAGGGTTTGGTGTTACTCTCCCTTTGCCTGAAGTTCTCTGAGCGAGGAAGGGAAGAATTTGGCCGACGGTGTCCCTGGTGGTTCTCTGGTAGCCGATGCTCTAAGCTCTGGGTGGCAGCTCTCCTCTCCAGGCGATCTAGGGTTCGAGATCGAAGACTTCTTTGATCTCTTGGCTCCCACACAGGGGGATTCTCTTTCTCTCTTACTTTCTGATCTTATGCATGTCTAGATCTATCAGTTTTGTACCTCTTTACTTGATATGTTCCTGTACGAACTCATTCTAGTGGATTTGGCCAACTCTTGAGGCCGCGTGGATGTAGGCATAGCCAAACCACGTAAAATCGCTTGTTTTCATTCTTTGACTTGCTTGATTCGATCAGATCTGGGTTTCTCTTGCTTGATTTCATACGCTTCCGCATATTTGCCTATCTCGTCATCGATCTTTAGGTTGTACATATAGATTCTTCTTGAAGAGAGCTTTCGGCGAAACAACACTCCTAATCAGGTATACTAATTCTATCCTTGAAAAGAGAATATAGATTCTGATCCTTATATAGTATGGTGATAATATGGGTGAGATGAATTGCAAGAGAATGCCTCCAGTCATTCCAACTCTAATTATTTTTGCTGACGACGATTCAATTAACCTCAAAGCACCATCGACTTTTTCTGTTATTTGTGTGTATTTTTCCGTGTTGGAATTGTGAAAGACGATCCATTATATTTCTGAATTTAATATATTAAGGGGAATTTGCACCTTAGACACATTTTTTTGTGACTTTGCAAAAATGTCACCCCTTTTTGAAAAATGCCAAAAGTAGCATAGGAGTTAGTTTGTGCAAAATAAAAAATGGAAGGGAGCAGCCGGTTGAAGGTAAAAAAGAGCAGGAGAGAGAGAAAATAGTAGGAGAGAGAGGAGTTTTTGCTGGGGAGTTTTTGGCGCCAAACCTATGTGACAAGACATCAATCATTACAAGGGAAAAGGGGGATGTGATAGGGGCTTTCCCTCCAATTTGCCAAGTATAAAAAGAGAGGAGGGGAGAACACAATCAGTTTCTTCCTCCCCTGGACAAAAAGGCTGGAGAAGAAGGCCATCATTGAAGACAATCCGTCAACCTCAAGGTCCAGTTGCAGAGCACTTCTTGGCCTCATTCCGTGTTCCTGTCAGTGAGAAGATACTTCTGTGTCACATTGGTTGCTAAGAAACCCTAATTCTAAGTTGCAATGGGTAGGCGTTTCCCTTAGTTTCCCTCTTGTTTTACGAAAAGTACATACCCATGAACCATAGTGCTCATCCCTCTTTTCACTTTCAGGGGAAAACGCCAAAGTATGCGTCACTCTCGTCTTCAACGGTCGTTGGTTGTTCGAGGGCGCACGATGGGTGTTTTTTAGTGAGATCGTGCGCAAGAATGTGATCATTAAAGAGGGCATCGACTTCACCTTTCTCAAAAAACTGATCAGGCTCAAGGTCGACAATGATTCTTCATATGAGGAGTGGCGGTTGTCTTATGTGGCAAAGGTAGAAGAAGGGGGTCATCCGATCACAATAGCTAACGATGACGATCTTGAGGCTTTTAAGTTTCTGAACTCTAAATGTGGGGAACATCCATGGACCATGGAGATATATGTTGGTTCATTGCTGAAGGAGAGCGTTGAAGTACAGCAACCCAGCGTCGGGGAAGAATGCTTGAGTGGGCCATGTACCTTCCAAAAAGTTGACGACCTGGATGAGATTGTCATTGGCGAGGCAGAAGGTAAGTTGATAGCATGCATTTAGGTAGGCATATTAGGATGCATTTAGCATGATTTAGATGTGCATAACGTATAGTTTAAGGTAGATTTGCATTTATACTTGTGCTATTGGTGGAGTCGGAATCTACACGCTTTTATGGATTATTTCAAGTATATGTGGATCCGGAGAGGAATGAGGAAGCTCATGGATGAAGGAAGAGTGAAAAGGAGGAGGAAAAGTGAAGAGCCCGGGAGCGGAATCGAAGTTAGAGAGCCTAAGTAAAGAACAAGTCAGCAGAAGTTGTCGCCAGACATGCTGAACTTGTTTCGCACTTTATGGAGGCCTCGGTTGTTCGATTGACTATTATGACCATGCGTTGGAAAGATCTTTCCGAGATCTACAACTTTTATGTTTACAGCGGGACTAAATTCGAAGAGGAAAAATCGATGTGAACAGTAAATCGCATGGCCGCCCCGCGGCCTATGGTGGCTGCCCCGCGGCCTCTGCATAAACACCGAATATCGTGAATGGGCTTTTTATCTCTCTAATTAGGTTTTTAGAATTATTATTTGGCCGACTCTTTTGAGGCTTTTTAAGGACGTTTTAGGGTTTGTTTTAAGTATCTAATTCCATAACTCTTATACACTTAGAGATTATCAATTAAGAGAACCCTAGAGAGGAGCCTCCATGGCCATGGAGTGCTAAACTCTCCCGTTTTGGTTTGATAATATTGTGAGATTTCTACTCTTGTTCTATTCCTATTAATTCGTATTGATTCTTTTGCGAATATTGTTGATTTCTTCTTGTCCGTACAACTAGTTGAGATTATTGCTAGGATTTTGTAGATTCCTCGTAGCGAACTTTAATCCATAGTAGCAATCATGCCTTTTTAGGACTCGTAGGACTAATTTGGTGTGTAGAGAATCAATTACATGTTGAATGCTGACTCGTAGCTTGGTGTTGCATGTATCCTGGTTAATCCTTAATCTTATCTATTAGGTTAATCTTGACCGTGTTAGGGTTATCTAATTAGTAAGGGTTACTAGGACTCGTAGGACTAGTAATTTACACGAGATTAGGACAGGAACAATAATAGGATGAAAAGAGAACTTGAAGAAGAATCAATGATCAATCAACCAAACTAAAGTGGATATTTGTAGATAAAACTATTTTCTCAATTGTTATCTCTAGTAACTTGTTTATAGTTTCTTTTCTCATCTTCAATCACCAAAACCCCTCTTTCCTACTAATTGGCAAATATACATTGCTTAGGAATACTTGATTCTATGTGGGATCAACCTCTTACTTGCTTACTATACTAGTTTGTATGTTTGAGTTATACTCTGATAGGAACAACGACAGTTTCCTCCTGTCAAATTTTGGCGCCGTTAAAGGAGAATCAAAGTTTATTACTTAGTTTTGTGTGTTTATCAATTTTTTTATATATCTAATTTGTTGTGAACCTATCTTACGGTTCATAACACCCTTGCTACTAACTTTTTAGATGTTGAGGTTATTGTAGTTTGAAGGTGAGAACTTTCACCAATATCTTACCATATTGCAGAGATGTGTTGACATTCGTAATTCACGGGGTTATCAAGACATCATTCGAGATATGATTATTTGCATAATTGAAGGGATGACTGCTGAGACACGAGCGCTTGCTGAGTACATGAGTAACGGAGGCCTAGCACGGTTAGGTTTGTCGGGGTTGTGCAACTCTTCCTGTGCAACATGGGTAACCATGTTGCACAGGAAGAGTTGCTCACCACATCTTATCCACCAATGGAGGACTCTGTCACACACTTGGATGATATGATCCAGACCGTTACACAAGCGGTGCAGGAGAATGCTGAGAGGATAAAAAACTTGGGGGATGCAAGAGCAGATGGCCACCCCTCAAGTTGATAAAGAAAGCCAACCCATTTCGTCATCTCCTGAGACAGTGAAGGATGCAAGAGTGGAAGATCATGTCGAAGTCATTGTGTTTAATTCATTTCCCCCTAGTTGGTTTCATAACGAGGAGGAATTGTTCATAGACAACGATAGTTTCTTTGCCGATGGAGAAGATGGTCCAGTGCTTCCTGACCTGGAATCTCATGAGTTGACGCATGAGGTTTCATGTGTTGTGTCTAGTACTACATCCGATACATTCCTTCTCAGCTCCCCCGTTGATGAACCATGTCTAGAGCCACCTGCTGAGGCTCAAGAGGTAATAAAGGTAAACTTTTGCAATTTGGAAGGTAATAGTGATTATGTTGATCCTTTTTACTGCTACTTTGAGAAGCCACCAGCGGAACTGTGTTGGTGGTATCATATTCCTCCAGGAGAGAGTCATGCTAGACTCTTTGATAGATTGAAAGGGTTTTTGAATTCCATATTTTATGCTTTCAATTTATTGTGCTATGATGTCTTTTGTAAGATGTGTGCAGAGGAATATGATAGCCTATTGAGGGCCTTGACAATGTTTGATAGGAAAAGAATTACGATTGAGAATAAGTCATGCCAATGACATAAAAGAAAGGCGTTGCTTGGGAGGCAACCCAAGATAGGTAATAATTTTTTTCATCGCGAGTTTAGTTATTGTTTAGCATTTTTATTTAGTTATAGGTTAGTTTGTGTTTGGCATTTTCGGTATGGGCACCTAACACTGCAGATCGAGATGAAGCCACGGGCTACGGATGTTGCTAGTTACTCTTTGTTCATCCATGAAGGTTCACAAATCCACCTTTCCACCACATTGTGAGTATTCCATTTATTACTTCCTTTGTGTTTTTATAATTTTGTTGTCTTTAATTTTCATTGAGGACAATGAAAAATTTAAGTGTGGGGGAGGGATTGCATTACATATAGATAGATTTTGAATATCATGTTTATTTATGTTATCATATTTATTTTTTTACTCATATATTGCATTTGTTAAAAATAAAAATCCAAAAATATCATGCATTTCATAAACTTTAGGTCTTATTTTCTCATCTAGGCTACTTGTCCTCTATATTTATCTTATCATGTGCCCCATGACTTGCTTGAAGTGTTTGAAGCTTTGAATTGTTTTCATAGAATTTTTGGGAACAAGATTGATGAGACACTTGAGCATGTATAGTCTTTGGAATTTAAGTGGTATTGAAGTTCTAACAATTTGACCTTGTGAGTTATTTTGGCCTTATTGGGACTACACATATATGTCCTTTAGTTTCTTTGTGTGTGAATACTCTTCTTGATTACTTCCTTTTTAAATTGCGTTTATATATCTTTATTGAGGCTGCGATTATATGATTTTTACATGTAACCTTAAAGTGATTGAGGCATGATTTTCTTTTAGCCATATTATACTCTACCCACCCATATACATTATTCTTTGCTTGAAGCCAATTTGAGCCTTATAAGCCTATTTTGTCAGCTCCACAAAATCTTCCTATCCAATTATTAGCCTGACCCATCCGGGAATTAGGAAAAGAGTTGGTGAATATCTTGATGTATTGATGGAGTTGCTTTGAATTGAGAAATTATGTTGGGTGATTCATTTGTACTTCATAGAGATGGTTTATATGTGCTTATTACTTGGGACCTAAGGAGGGTAAAATTCACTTAGGGGTAAAAGTCAAGAAAATAGAAAACGAAGAAAAAAATTCATAACAAAAAGAAAAAATGAATGAGTTTGTGTGGATATTGGAAAATTGTGTGCGAATTTGTATTGTGAAGGAGTACATGTTATTGGAATGGCATATGAAGTGTTTTGGTGTTGGTGTTTTTCTGATTGTTTACTAACCCTTTTTCCCGGATTTTTAGCACCACATAACCTAAATAATTTCCATACCCTATGTTCCTACCATGACCCCATTACAACCCATACAAAGACCTCATGATTTTGGTTGCATGTGAAATCACTAGCGGTAGAGATTTAGACCACTGACGCAATTTTGTCGTAGCTATGTTTTCAAGGATTGAGTTTGAGCATGAATGTTTAACCATAAACACATGAGAAAGAGTGAAAACACATTTTCCTGTTGAGGTTGAATGAATATGCTTGCTTTATTCCTTTGATTGCATCTATACATGTTATGATGTTAATTGTCGATCTTCATTTCCTTATTATGAGCTTTTAAGTGTTTTACCAAAGTTATTACATGGATTGCTTGTCTGTGGGGAATTGATTTGATTTAGGTTTTAATTGCTTGAGGACAAGCAAAGGCTTAAGTGTGGGGGAATTTGATAGCATGCATTTAGGTAGGCATATTAGGATGCATTTAGCATGATTTAGATGTGCATAACGTATAGTTTAAGCTAGATTTGCATTTATACTTGTGTTGTTGGTGGAGTCGGAATCTACACGCTTTTATGGATTATTTCTGGTATATGTGGATCCGACGAGGAATGAGGAAGCTCATGGATGAAGGAAGAGTGAAAAGGCGGAGGAAAAGTGAAGAGACCGGGAGCGGAATCGAAGTTAGAGAGCCTAAGTAAAGAACAAGTCAGCAGAAGTTGTCGCAAGACATGCTGAACTTGTTTCGCACTTTCTGGAGGCCTCGGTTGTCTGATTGACTATGATGACCATGTGTTGGAAAGCTCTTCCAAAGATCTACAACTTTTGTGTTGACATCAGGACTAAATTCGGAGAGGAAAAATCTTTGTTAACAGTAAAAACCTCCCCGCGGCCCGAACCTCTGATGAGGGACTTCGCAATCGCCTGGCCGCCCCGCGGCCTCTTGTTGTGAGCCTAATTCGCCATATTTTACAGTTACTTTTATATCGATTTCTGCATACATTTCATGAATATTGGGTTAGATTAATACAAAATATGTGTAGTTTTTGTTATATTTCGCAGAAGTCGGACGCACTTTGGAGCTTAAAGGAATGTCATGAAGAAGCTAAGAATGATGCAGCTGGAGAAAAGACCATTTTTCGGTATTCATCATTCGGAATCAAGCTTTGATGTCTTCATGAGAGTCGTAGCCCTCGAAGAGAGCTTTTCAATGCATGGTCATATGTGTCAATACGACGAACGAGGACTCAGGAAAGTGTGTTTCAAGAACATAGCAGAAAGCTGAGAGAACTTTACTCGATCTCGAGTTAATGTACTCGATCTCGAGGAAAGATGTCCGAGCACACCTGGTCGAGCAGAGCGTGGTCGAGAAGATGAGAGCTAGATCAACCCGACTCCGGAATCCTTACTCAATCTCGAGGAAAACTAGTCGAGATCGACAAACCTTGATGCCATGTCCGCAGTCGAGGAGCCGTGCCAAGTCGAGAAGTCGAGGACGGAAGACGCCGAGCACCAGCCTTACTCGAGATCGAGTAAAGAACTCGAGATCGAGGAGACCCCAGGAGGCAATGTCCGAGCATGTCGAGGAAGAGAAACCCGAAATGCCGAGCTGAAGCTGAAGTCGACGACCATCCTACTCGAGATCGAGTAAACCGTGTCCGGGAGCGCGTTACGCGGTTCTGCTGTCCTACTCGGATTGGGAGTCCTTGGATCCGATTCTATCCAATTTTGGCCGAGATCTATCTACATCTATCAAGATCCATCATGGAGAAGACCTATCAACACATGGAAGATATTTTACCTATTTTAGATATAATTTCCTATTTAGATTTAATTATTTATTTCCATGTTTTATCTTTATGTTATTAGATAGATAAAATTAGATATAGATATAGTTTCTTTCCTAGAATAGCTTGGGAATGAAGCCTATAAATAAAGCCTTAGGAGCTGGTTTTTATTCATTCAATTTCAGAGACTATTAGTCACATAGAGAGAGAGAAGAGGTTGTAAGTTTGGTTGAGTTTATTAATGCAAATTAGTTCTTTTTCATCAAAGATGTCTGCTATTGCGATGAAGAGCGAGTAGTCCACCCATTTCTAGGGTCAGGGTGAGCCCGACGGTAGCCATGTAAGGTGATGCGGTAAAGGTACGGTCTTTTAATGCAATTCGTCTTCTCTCCCTATGAGCATGATTCTTTTGCGAGAGTGTAAGGTGATCCTTGTTTGTGTTATTGAAGCGAAATTGATCTTAATGCAACTTGGGTTAATTATGTGAAAAGGGTTAGTAACAATTAGGGTGTATGCGAAAGCCTCTATATGCCTATTTGTTAGTAACGAAAGTTATTTTGATGGAAAGCATGATCTTTTATGCCTTTATGTGTTACTGTGCATGGTTATCGTTATGGCGTTGATACCCTGGCTTTGGAAGTTCTTTATATATTGAGTTTATTTCTTCCGAAATCTGAGTTCTTTGTTCAAAATCTGCAATTTACAAGTTTCTATTTTCACTAGATCTAGAGCAGCTGTTGTCGATCTAGAGGAAGTTTTACTCCATCTCGAGTAGGGTTTTGTCTAGATCGAGTACATCGTCTAAGTTTCTGCTTCTGTTTTCAATTTCAGAGTTTTCTGTCGTCGATGTTTTTACTCTATCTCGAGTAAGCCGATCCTAGATCGAGTTACTGCTGGTCTAGATCGAGTTTCTGTTGATTGATTCAGAAGTTTCCGTTTCTGCTATTTTTACTCTATCTTGAGTAGATTAGTTGAGATCGAGTATCTTTTGTCCTTGCTTTTATTTCTTGCTTTCGTTTGTCTTTGTTTCTTTGTTTCTTTGTTTCTGTCTTCTGTTTGCTTTCCTGTGAGATTTACAACTGCCTAGGATCCGCTGACACGCTTCCTCGTGGATCGATCCTGACTTTCTCTTACTACATTGGAGGGAGTCTTGTAATTATTTGCAAGGGACGAAATCTGGTTTGCTTTGATTTATTTATATTTTATTGCAAGTCTCAATTTCCTCCTACAATAAATTGGCGCCGTTGCCGGGGAAGCTATCATTCGCACCTTAGTTAGTCAGTTCTCATTTTTCTTTTAAGTTACTGCAAGTGTACGCGCCGTTCTGGTAAACCACCTGAGTTTGACGGCTTAGACGAACCAGAACGCCTTCTACACATCAGAGCTAAACTACAAAGAGCCATGACAGCTACAGAGACACAGGAACAGTTGATCGAGAGGCTCACGAGGGATCTAGCCGCTAGGGATGCTGCTCTCGCCACTGAGAGAGCAGGCAGGCAACAGGAAGCTGAGCGTGCGAGGCAAGCACAAGCTGAGCTTGCCCTATACCCAACCACTGCAGAGGATTATATGCACCCGACTCTCGTCGTGCCTGAATCGGCCATTCTAATCCCTGTAAACAACTATGAAATTCGCACTCAATTCCTTATTGAAATTAAAAAACATGCTTTTCATGGTAGATTTAATGAATGCCCTCTGCGCCATATTACCAACTTTACTGACATGTGTCGCACTCTTTCTGAAGGTACCACCTTGGCTGGTCCGGCATTGAAATAGTTGGAAGGGCTGAAACCACGATCTCTCATGACATGGGCTCAAGTGAAGCAGGAATTTCTGAACAAATTCTTTCCTCCTGCCAAGACCGCACTCCTGCGCCAAAAGATCACATCTTTCAAACAGCAGCCTGGAGAGACGCTAGCAAAGGCATAGGAACGCTATAAGGATCTACTGCGATCCTGCCCTACACATGGACAACAACCCTACGTAGTTCAAGAGATCTTCTTCAATTTTCTGGACTTGGCTGCAAAGGACAGAATCAACACATACACCCACTATGAATATCTGAGGATGCCGCCTGCTGACGCATGGGCTGCTCTCGACAAGCTGACCAACTATGACAACAAGTATGGGACTCCAGTCAACTATGAGGAGAACCCCTACGCCAGGCCAGCACCATCCATGCCACTCTATGAGCCCCCTAAGGAGATTGATCCAGATGTAAGGGAGCAGTACTACAGAGACCAGAATAAGAAGCTCATCAAACAAGTAAAGTATCTTTCTATCAACCAGCCTTGTATTGAATGCGGATCACAGAGGCACACCACTACTGAGTGCCCACACACTAAGCAAGTCAGGCTGGCAGAATACCACGAAGATGCAGCTTATGTAAGGGGTCCGAATCGCTACATGGGGGACCAAAGGTTTCAGCAACCACAATGGAACCAAGGTACCCCTAGGAACCCCCCGCCCTACAGAGTTCCAAGACATCCAGAAAGGGACCAGAAAAGGGATGATCTACAGACAGTCCTAGAGGAAATACGGAGGAATCATTCAGAAACTAAGCAGTCCTTCAACTCCGTCTACACTCAGATGAAAGGTGTCAACTCTAGACTTGGGGAAATTGATATATGGCGGAAATCAGTTGATACACAGATAGGTCAGCTAGCAGCAAGAATCTCCAGACAATCAGGTTCACTCCTAGGATCTTCAGAACCAAATCCCAAGGGAAAGACTAGATACATCGCTGCTGTAAAACTCAGAAGCGGCCATCAACTGCAAGTGCCAGAGGTCGGAAAGCAGCAGAACGAAGGAGAACAACAAGTCGACCAGCAACAAGTCGACGTCAACAAGCACTTAGTCGATCTCGAGGAACAGCTAGGCCAGCCTTCGTCTGCACAGCACAGCAACTCGACACCAAGGAATATGGTCGATATCGAGGAAACCCAACCCGAGATCGAGGAAGCTACATCACCTCCGACATCTGTTCTGGCTCCGAATCAGAAAAAGAAGCTGCATTTCCCCACAAAATCTCCAAAGGACCCTGCAGAGAAGAAATTTCAGCGCTTCATCAAGATGCTTTAGAAGCTCAATATCACCATCCCCTTCACAAAATCTCTCAATGAAATGCCATCCTATGTCAAATTCTTGAAGGAGATTCTAAGAAAAAAGAGGTCAATGGCTGAGATTACAGAGGAATGTAGCCATTTGGACATACTGGAGAAGAGGCCAAATCCAGGTAAGTTTGCTATATCCATTGGATTTGGTCCATACAAAATTAATGCTTTATGTGATCTTGGAGCTAGTGTGAGTATAATGCCTTTAACAATTTGGTCCAAGATTAAGATAGGTGCTCTAGAGCATGTGGATGCTAGACTTTATATGGCCAACAACACGGTGGTCATTCCAACAGCCATGGTGGACAATGTGCCAGTACAAGTAGGTAAATTCTTTGTCCATGCTGATTTCTTAGTTGTTGATATGAAAGAAGACCCTGCTTGTCCAATTATTCTAGGAAGACCCTTCTTGGCGACGGTGGATGCCAACATAAGCATGAGGAAATGAGTGCTCACTTTCAACATCAGCGATGAGGTAATTGAGTATTCTTTTAATAAAACTGAAAGGCATACAGGTCCAATGGAAGAGGTCAAATCTATCTCAGCTGGCTACATCACCTGCGGGGAACCCAAGGTAAGAAATATGACCCCTGAGGAGCTGGAAAAGAGGGATATGGAGGCCCAGGTGGAGGAGATCATGGCCATCCTAAAGGAGGAAACAAAGAATCCACTCGACACGGATAAAGGTACGTCGTTATGGACTAACTATTTTTCAGATGCCTTGACAGGAACCAAGTATGGGGTCATAGTCGACCAAGATTCCTCGACATCGAGAACTCTAGTCGATCTCGACCAAAACCAGGAGCCTCCACCAGCACCAGCGTCGTCGAGCAGCAAACCTGAAGACTAAATCTCCTCGAGATCGAGTAGAGTACTCGAGATCGACCATGACTCCGCTGACTCGACTTCACCTTCCTCGACGCTGACTCCACCAGAAGGCCAGAACTCCTCGAGATCGAGGACCCTCATCGAGATCGACCAAGCCTCACCAGGTCCTGCATCCTCGAGCAGCAAGCCACCAGAACCTGAAAGTTACTCGAGATCGAGTAATAGTACTTGAGATCGACCAAACACCGTGGTCCTCGATTCCGTTTCTGCAAAGGTAAGCCAAGGTATGGATCTTTCTTCTCCTATTTCCATTAAAGATCTATCTATACATGGGAGAGGTTTGCCTTGGTATGTGCGCTTATGTAGGATATCCAATGATGAGCCCAAGGAGTATGAAGTTGGAGACAAGCTCTATGTATCTAAATCAAAGGATCATTGGTTCCCTAACAAATTCAACAGGAAGAGGATGAGACCTTTCGTGGTGAACAAGATCCATTCTGGAGGATTACAGCTGATGGATAAGAACGGAGTCCTATTTGAGGCCCAAGCTACATGGGCCCTGCAGATGCCACCTCGAGCTTAATGGAGAAGTCATCCTAGTGACTATAAAATCTAGAGCTTGTACATAGACATTTATTTTTGGGACTTTTTGGACATTTGTTGCTTTTGTCTGTTTTTGGTTTTTGAAACTTTTAGTTTTTTTTCTATTATGGGTATATATCTTCTACACTTTTCAGGACCATGGATAGAAGCAAGCTATATTCAGACTCGGCCAGGCATTCTTTCTTTCGATATTAAGAGGCCCTGCACACTTGTCTAGTGAGTTTCTTTCTTTACCCTTGTCTTTATACAGTGCGGACACTGTAATGTTTAAGTATGGTGTGGGGGAAGGGCTTACTTTGTGCATATTTGATCATATTTTGACATTATTTGTGCATTATTTCATGAATTGCTATACATGGCTATTTTGGAATTCATTATTGATTTATTTGCTTATATGCATGTTTTCCAAAGTTTGAAAAAATGACCCCCATTGAAAATTTTGATTAATGTCATGAAAGTTTTATTGAACTCAACGATGCAAAATTGGATTCATTAGAGATATAGCATGAAATTGCCTAGTAAAGGGAAGTCACAATGAAGTGCATATTTTCTTGAAAACCATGAAAGGAGGTAAAATTTGAAATTGCTTTTGACCTGTTGCATGATAAGATGATGGAGGACTTTATATTTCCATATAATGCTCATTGCTTAAATTCCTCGCCTTACCTATGCTTATGCACCACAAAGCCATAATATGCCTAATTTCAATTATTGCTCCACATGTTCTAAATATTCCCATTCTTTACCTTATTTCCCATTCGGGGACTATGTTGAGAATAATGTCACATTATGGAGATTGTTATATGGTTGTTGTGTTGTTTTTATCATATTTGGAGTTTGGAAGGAAATTGTTTGAAATATATGGAAAATTTAATGAGTGAAAGAAAATCCAATCACCTCAGGAGATAAAGGTAGATCGACCCTGCTCGCTAAGATAATAGTTTCGCGAGATGGGTCACACAGGTGAGGAGTCCGAAGCACTAAGTAACTAGGGCCATTCATGACACCCGTGTTTGCGACTCGCGAGAAGGCAGTGCTAAGGTTAGAGAGGTAAAAGCATTATTATTGAGAAAAGCAATATGAAAGGTGATGAATCTTATGGAAAAGAAGTGTGGTATGAAAAGTTTGGAAATACTCCATTTCCCCGGATTATTAGCACCATATTGCCCAAAAATTGCACACCTTTAGCCTTTTACTAATCTACTCCTTATTGAGCTTAAATTAAAGTCCTCTTGATTATTAATGCTATGTCACATAAATTGTTTTTGCATAACCCTCCTTTTGTGAGAAGATGTTGCTTTTAAACTGCACATGCATGGATGTGTGACATTCGTACCTTTTCAAGGATGGTAATTGATTGCAGGGACATATAAGAATGAATCTAAGATGTTGAGAGTCTTGATTTCTTCCCCTGAATGACAAATAAAAGTATTGCTTGAGGACAAGCAAGCTTAAGTATGGGGTGTTTGTTGTGAGCCTAATTCGCCATGTTTTACAGTTACTTTTATATCGATTTCTGCATACATTTCATGCATATTGGGTTATATTAATACAAAATATGTGTAGTTTATGTTTATTTGCAATATATGGAGGTCTACACAAGTTTTTGCTATATTTCGCAGAAGTCGAACGCACTTTAGAGCTTAAAGGAAAGTCATGAAGAAGCTAAGAATGGTGCAGCTGGAGAAAAGACCATTTTTCGGTATTCATCATTCGGAATCAAGCTTTGATGTCTTCATGAGATTCGTAGCCCTCGAAGATAGCTTTCCAACGCATGGTCATATGCGTCAATCCGACGAACGAGGAAACGGGAAAGTGCGTTTCAAGAACAGAGCAGAAATCTGAGAGAACTTTACTCGATCTCGAGTTAATGTACTCGATCTCGAGGAAAGATGTCCGAGCACACCTGGTCGAGCAGAGCGTGGTCGAGAAGATGAGAGCCAGATCAACCCGACTCCGGAAGCCTTACCCGATCTCGAGGAAAACTAGTCGAGATCGACAAACCTTGATGCCATGTCCGGAGTCGAGGAGTCGTGCCAAGTCGAGAAGCCGAGGACGGAAGACGCCGAGCACCAGCCTTACTCGAGATCGAGTAAACAACTCGAGATCGAGGAGACCCCAGGAGCCAATGTCCGAGCATGTCGAGGAAGAGCAACCCGAAACGCCGAGCTGAAGCTGAAGTCGACGACCATCCTACTCGAGATCGAGGAAACTCCTCGAGATCGAGTAAACCGTGTCCGGGAGCGCATTACGCGGTTTTGCTGTCCTACTCGGATTGGGAGTCCTTGGATCCGATTCTATCTAATTTTGGCCGAGATTTATCTACATCTATCAAGATCCATCATGGAGAAGACCTATCAATACATGGAAGATATTTTACCTATTTTAGATATAATTTCCTATTTAGATTTAATTATTTATTTCCATGTTTTATCTTTATGTTATTAGATAGATAAAATTAGATATAGATATAGTTTCTTTCCTATAATAGCTTGGGAATGAAGCCTATAAATAAAGCCTTAGGGGCTGGTTTTTATTCATTCAATTTCAGAGACAATTAGTCACATAGAGAGAGAGAAGAGGTTGTAAGTTTGGTTGAGTTTATTAATGCAAATTAGTTCTTTTTCATCAATTCGTCTTTTTATGCAATTCGTCTTCTATCCCTATGAGCATGATTCTTTTGCGAGAGTTGAAGGTGATCCGTGTTTGTGTTATTGAAGCGAAAGTGATCTTAATGCAACTTGGGTTAATTATGTGAAAAGGGTTAGTAACAATTAGGGTTTATGCGAAAGCCTCTATTTGCCTATTTGTTAGTAACGAAAGTTATTTTGATGGAAAGCATGATCTTTTATGCCTTTATGTGTTACTTTGCATGGTTATCGTTGTGGCGTTGATACCCTGGCTTTGGAAGTTCTTTATATATTGAGTTTATTTCTTTCGAAATCTGAGTTCTGAGTTCGAAATATGCAATTTACAAGTTTCTGTTTTTACTAGATCTAGAGCAGCTGTTGTCGATCTAGAGGAAGGTTTACTCCATCTCGAGTAGGGTTTTGTCTAGATCGAGTACAACGTCTAAGTTTCTGCTTCTGTTTTCAATTTCTGAGTTTTCTGTCGTCGATGTTTTTACTCTATCTCGAGTATGCTTAGTCTAGATCGAGTTACTGTTGGTCTATATCGAGTTTCTGTTGATGGATTCTGAAGTTTATGTTTCTGCTATTTTTACTCTATCTCGAGTAGATTAGTCGAGATCGAGTAGCTTCTGTCCTTGCTTTTTTTTTCTTGCTTTCGTTTGTCTTTCTTTCTTTGTTTCTTTGTTTCTGTCTTCTGTTTGCTTTTTTGTGAGATTTACAGCTGCCTAGGATCCGCTGACACGCTTCCTCGTGGATCGATTCTGACTTTCTCTTACTACATTGGAGGGAGTCTTGTAATTATTTGCAAGGGACGAAATCTGGTTTGCTTTGATTTATTTATATTTTATTGCAAGTCTCAATTTCCTCCTACAACACCTCTGCAGAAACGCCGAATCTCGTGAATGGGCTTTTTATCTCTCTAATTAGGTTTTTAGAATTATTATTTGGCCGACTCTTTTAATGCTTTTTAAGGACGTTTTAGGGTTTGTTTTAAGTATCTAATCCATAACTCTTATACACTTGGAGATTATCAATTTAGAGAACCCTAGAGAGGAGCCTCCATAGCCATGGAGTGCTAAAATCTTTCGTTTTGTCTATGGATTGAAGCTTTGGTTTGATAAAGTTGTGAGATTTCTTCTCTTGCTCTATTCCTATTAATTCGTATTGATTCTTTTGCGAATATTGTTGATTTCATTTAGTCCGTACAACTAGTTGAGATTATTGCTAGGATTTTGTAGATTCCTCGCAACGAACCTTAATCCATAGTAGCAATCATGCCTTTTTAGGACTCGTAGGACTAAACTGTTGTTGATCCGCTACCTAGTTGGTGCATCAAGGCAATTGAAGATGATTTCCTGGATCACATTGGGTGGTTGTCCATGCGTAGGACATGATTTTAACTGCCTTTCGTAGCGCTCCTAGACCTGTGCTAATGTCTCCCATGGCTTCTGTTTGAAAGCCGTGATTTGTTTTCTGAGCACAACTGTTTTTGCAGGAGGAAAGAACTTGTTAAGAAAAAAGTCTTGTAGGTCACTCCTCTTGCGAATTGATTGTGAAGGCAAAGCCTCGAGCCACTATGAAGCTACTCATGCAAGAGACCAACAGAAAGCCTTTAGTTTAAGTTATTCTAGATTAGCGTTATCTGTAATAGCTTCACATAAATCTAGAAAATCTATAACATGCTCTAAAGGGCATTCATCGATTCTCCCATGAAACCGATTCCTCCTAATTTGAGAAATAAAAGAAGGACGAATTTCAAAGTTCACGCGCGGGAGAACGATTGGTGATTCTGGGACTTCCAGAGTAGGGTACAGGTACTCCTTTGTGTTTGCAGGAACATGCTGAAATTGTTTCTCAAACTCTCTTCGTGCATTGATTTTGCGATCCACCCTTTGCTCCCACCTTTGTTGATTCTGTTGATATTCCGCCTCTCGCCGGGCGTATTCTGCTTCTCTGGTGGTGAATTCATCAACCCGTCTACGGAGTTGCTCAAGCTCATGTACTGGTGTAAGCTGGACCTCATTCTCGTTAGTTCTCGACATTAGTCTTTTCCGTAGCCTTTGCTGAAGATGGAAGAATCGCTCAGGTTCGAGAATATGGTCGATAGGTATGCAATTAGTTCTTCGCATGCACCTGTAAGACAAAAAACAAAAAGAAAGAGTAAAAATGAACTAAAAAGGGTGCAATTGATTGCTTCCCCGGCAACAGTGCCAAAATTTGTTAGGAGGAAAATCAAGTATGAAATATATATAAAATATAAATCTCAAACCGAATCCCTGAACCACGCAAATAAAAATTACAAGACTTCCTCCCGTTGTAGTGGAAGGGAATCAGGATCGTGTCCACGAGGAAGCATGTTAGCACTTGCCTTTTCAGTCCAAATCACTCCTCGAACTCGACCAGAGGGCTACTCGATGTCGAGTAAAGTACTCGATATCGATGAGACTTATGGACTTAACCTCCAGCTATGCGCAACATAAGACGAAACAAGGCAATGTCGAGTACAATAGTACTCGATATCGACAAGTGGGTACTCGACGTCGACAAAAAGTGGTCAAGATCGAGTTCTTTGTGCAGAATAAAAACCATACCTTTTCTGTAGAAAATAAAACAGAAGAAAACACGAAACTTGTAGATTGAATGCAATAAACTAAAAGCTCCTAGAATCGGGGTTTCAACCCCACAACGATAACCATATAAGAATCATGCTAAAGGTATAAAAGATCATGCCTTTTCATCAAATAACTTTCGTCATAGACAAATAGGAAGATATAGGCTTTCGCATAAACCCTAATTATTACTAACCCTTTTGACATAATTAATCCAAGTTTGCATTAAGATCACTTTCGCTTCAATAACACAAATAAGGATCACCTTCGACTGTCGCAGAAGAATTATGTGATTAGTGATAGAAGATGAAATGGCATTAAAAGTCGTACCTTTATCGCATTACCTTACATGGCTACCGCCGGGCTCACCCCGACTCTAGAAGTTGGGTGACTACTCGCTCTTCATCATAACAAACATCAATAATTTAAAGAAATAAACTTACATTAACTCAAAACAAAGCTTACAACCGATTAAAGCCAAATCCGATCTTGCCTTTCAAACTTCCTACTCGACCAAGGCTCTCTAAAAACCCTCTCTCTATCTAGCTATTTGTGTGTGTAAATTGGAATGCCTAAGAACCAACCCCTAGGGCCTTATTTATATTATTCAATCCTTGCTAATCAAGGAAAGAATAATCTATCTATATCTAAAACTATCTATCTAAAATCTTCAGATTTAACTTGAATAAATAAAGGAAATAAATCTTTAAAGTAAATAAGGGAAATATCTAATGTGGATAAATCTTCCTTCAACTTGATATATCTTCACTCCTCTTGATAGAATTCCACGTGCCTTAGCTTGCAGGTAAACATTCTCTCGGATCTTCACTCGGATTCCACTTGGACTGGCCCAGAGAAGTACTCCACATCGACCAAAGTAGTCGACATCGAGTAGAGTTGTGTTCTCCTCGGATTCAGACTCCAGCTCGACTAGAATTGCTGACTTGACGGGTACTTGACATCGAGTAAAGTACTCGACATCGAGTACTGCTCGTGCTCTTGAGTAGCCTTGTTCTCGATATGGTGTTTTGAAGCTGAAGTCGATCAAATGTACTCGACATTGACCACTTTTGGTCGACGTCGACTAGTCCTGTCGAGTCCCTTCTTCCTTGATTTCTGCTCGTTGTGTCCTGGCTCAGCTGCTACTCGACCTTGGACTTTCTGTAGTTGGCCCGGAGCTCTTCCATGGTTTTTGTCCTTCTCTAAATTGCTTTAAAAAGTCTCGATTTCTGCGAAATTAAACAGAAACTAGTGTAGACCTTTATATTTGGCAAATAAGCATAAACTACACAGATTCTGTATAATTCTAACCCAATGAAGTGTAGACCTCTATATTTGGTAAATAAGCAGAAACTACATAGATTCTGTATAATTCTAACCCAATGATATGAAATGCATGTGAAAATCGATATAAAAGTCAATATAAAACATGGTGAATTAAGATCACATCATCATCCACATTAGGTGGTCCCTCTATCTCCCCGGCCTTAATGTTGTTCTCCTCAGCCTCCCCATGTTTCCCCTCAACCTCTTCACGGACATCTCTCCTTTGTGGCCGCACACCTCCTGGACCCCTCTCACTCTTATTGCCTCGAACCGTCTTTGCTTTTGCAGCCTCTGAGATCTGGCAATTGGTTATGGTTTTTTCAACTGTCATTCCGATAATTTTTTTAATCTCGTGTCACCCAACTAATTAAACCATGTCGCTTGACGTAAATAACCTTTTTACTTGACTACAATATATTCAAATATGACAATCCCAATTTTTATTAACCCTTGACCCTTGAGAGAAAATACCATGTGAACTAACAACCATTTTACCTCCTCTTCTTGTCCTTTTGGTGGCTTACCATCCACCTTAGTTGTTCCCTCCGTCCCCACGGCCTTTTGGTGGTTCTCCTCAACCTCCCCATGTTTCCCCTCATCCTCTCGGAGGATGACGTGCGCTCATTTCACCATGTTTTATACGGTCTTTTATGTCGATTTATGTCCATATTTTATACTTTTATATTTGGTAAGCATGACATTTGTGTAGTTTATGCTTATTTGCCAATTATGGAGGTCTACACTAGTTTCTGTTTAATTTCGCAGAAATCGAGATGCTTTACAAGCAATTCGAAAAAGGAAGAAAACTATGAAAGTGCTCGAGGTCGACTACAGAAAGCCCAAGATCGAGTAGCAGCTAAGCCAGAACATATCGACCAGAAGAAGAGAAGAATTCACTCGACATAACTAGTCGACGTCGACCAAACTGATCGATGTCGAGTACAATGTGGTCGGCAACACCTTCAGAGATCGAGATCGAGCACGAGACTAGTCGAGAAAACGAAGTCTACTCGATGCCGAGTACACTACTCAATGTCGAGGGCAATCCGAGCCGAGATCGAGGAAGAATCCGACGAGGAGAGGAATTCTAATCGATGTCGAGTACATCTTGGCGACCAATCCAAGTCGAAATCGAGTGGAGATTCAGATGAGAAGTTACTTGCAAGTGAAGACATGGAGATCTATTATGAAGAGAAGATATTTATCCGCATCAGTAAATTCTCATATTTACTTTAGGGAATTTCAATTATTTTGTTATATTTATTTATCAATGTTATGTCTTAGGAAAGAGATAGATAGATAGAGATAGAGATAGAGTTGTTATTTCCTTAATTAGCGAGGATTGAGCACTATAAATAAAGCCTTAGGAACTAAGTTTTAGTAGAATCCAAGCCACAAGCAATTGTGTTACATAGAGTTAGAGAGAGGGGAGCTTTTGGCTGAGTAAGGTGAAGGAGGCGAGAACGGAATTGGCTTTGTTCGGTTATAAGCTTTTGCTTAATTTAATGCAAGTTAATTTTTTTTATGACGAGGAACCCTCCTTTGGTGGTAAACCCCGGGCACGTGACCCCGCCGACAAGAGCCACACACCAAGTAAACTGGCTTGCGCCGACCGGCTTGACCCACTGATAAGGAGCAAGGCAAACTTTGGATTTTCACCCAACGAAAGGGGAGGATGTAGGGATCGAACTGAGACCTCCTAACTTCCCCTCTTGCTCCTTATCAGTGAGCCACCCCGACTAAGGCTAATGCAAGTTATTTCCTTTACATTGTTGATGTGTGTTTTTATGATGAAGAGTGAGTAGTCACCCAACTTCTAGGGTCGGGGTGAGCCCGACGGTAGCCATGTAAGGTAATGCATCAAAGGTACAGTTTCTATTGCGATTTCATCTTTTATCCCTAATTACATGAGTCTTCTACGACAGTCAAAGGTGATCTTCATTCGTGTTATTGAAGCGAAAGTGATCTTAATGCAAACTTGGATTAATTATGTGAAAAGGGTTAGTAACAATTAGGGTTTCTGCGAAAGCCTCTATCTTCTTAATTGTTAATGACGAAAGTTATTTGATGAAAAGACATAATGTTTTATACCTTTGGCATGATTCTTATATGGTTATCGTTGTGGCGTTGATTCCCCGATTCTAGAAGCCTTTAGTTTATTGAATTATATCCTTCGAATTTGAGTTTATTTCTGTCTTTATTTTATTGCAAAGCTACGATTTTCTCTGCACTGACGAACTCGACATCGACTATAGATCTAGTCCACATCGAGTAATTTGGTCGATATCGAGTACTTTCCTAGTCGACATTGGCATGTTTTGTCTTCTGTTGTGCAGCTATAGGTGAAGTCTACAGCTTTTGTCGATATTGAGTACTTTACTCGATGTCGAGTAAATCTTCTTGTCGATTTCGAGAGTGATCTGGGACTTGAAAGGCGAGCGGTGACACCCTTCCTCATGGATACGATCCTGAATACCCTACCACTACAGCGGGATGGATTCTTATAATTTTATTTGCTTGGACAGGGAATTGGTTTGATCATATATTTTATATTTATTTTGATAACTAGTTTTTCTCCTAACAACGGACGTCTCTGATTGGTTTCTGCACACCTTCTGAATTCCAATGGGCATCTCGCATCCCATTCGTAACACCTTCCATGACTTTCATCTGAACCACATAGTACATAAATGAGGGGTGGTTCGCCAATGTTATTCGTAATTGGGGGAAAATTTACCCATGTCACTTACTAAACATACCGTGACGCTAGTCTATTTCCTCCGGCCAGTGTTCTAAATATCGGATATATCGGTGATATTTAGAACCCGCTACGATATTTGCGGATCGGTTGAAAATATCGTTCAACGGGCGATATCGGGTGAACGACCGATATATCGGTCAATATCGGGTTGACCGATATATCCTCAGCCTAAAAACGACATCGTTTGTTAAATTTTTTTAAAAAAAATTGTTGGGTCAGGGTTTTCTCTCCTTTTCATTATTCATTTCGCTGGCGTCCTTGCTTCCCTCGTGCGCCGTTCTCCGCTTTGCCGGCTTCTCCGACTGCCTCGCTTCCCTCATCCACCGGTGACCTCGATCCCTCGCAGTGCTGCATCTCCTTCTTCATACCATCCGAACTCTGAAGTTGTACGACAGTAACTCAGTAAGTAAACCTTGTTTCGATTCAGCTTTCGATTTTTGGTTGAATGAATGTGTTTAATTGATTAAATTGCTTCGATTTGAGATGTTTACTGATTGATAAGTTTCAATTTCGGGAGGTTTCGAATTTGGGAGGTTTCAATGTCGCAAATAAGAAGAGTTCATGTTTCAATTTTTTGTTGAATGAATGGATGTACTCTGAAATTTTGAATTTGAGAGGTTTCGAATGGGTAATTTCGATTTGGTTGAGTGAATATGCTCTGAAATTCTAAATTTGGGAGATTTCGATTCGATTGAATGAATGTACTCTGCATGAATGTGTTTGTGTATTTTGAAGAACAGAGGAAGAGCGTTGCAAACTTGTGTATTTTGAAGAACAGAGGAAGAGCGGACCTGCCTATCTTAGATTCTTAGGCCCTTTTAATTAATTAGTGTACTGTTTGTTTGTGTATTTTAAATATTCGTTTGTCAAAACTATTTACGTATTTTGAATTTGATTTTTAGGACTCTAACAAATTGGCGTTGCTGTAAGGTAACTTTAGCATTTATAGATGGAGTTTTTTTTGTCATGTTTATTTAGTAATTTTGTAATTTAAATATTAATTTTTTATATGTATTTTTACATTTTGAAGTATAAATATAATATTTGTGGGTAAAAATTAGCGAAACCGATAAATCCGATAAATCCCGATATATCTCCGATATATCCCCGATATATCATTTTTATTCCTAACCGATACGACCCTGATAGGCGATATTTAGAACCTTGCCTCCGGCCTGTCGCAATGGTGTTCATAATTGGGGCAAAAAATTTTAGGCGAAACAGGTACCTTGTCATCCATGCACCACATCCATGTTGACATAGTTCCCAGTCTCTCCAACATCAGTTCAAGTGTCTTCCCACCTTATTTCACAGGCTTCCTTGGTCCCATCACATTTTCCGGAACTCGGTCCAGCCTTGCCTCACCCACACCCATGCCCCCAGCCCCTTTATCTTTCAATCGCTCAACCACACAACCCTAATCCCCAAAACCACCCTCTACATTGCCATAAACCACCATCACAAGGCCAAGAGCATAAAAACATAAATCGACACCCTTGTCATCCAATTCGAAGCCACTGTCACTCGATTCAAAACCCCTGTCACACAATTTCACTTTCAAATAATCAAATACCAAATCAAACACGGCCCAAATCTCAATCAATCGTCTTCTACCTCTCCCATATCCCAATTTCCAGTCCAAACATTGCCACCCTCGTCATTCATCCCAAACCCCAACCAACGATTTCACATTCCACACTCGCACAAGGCCAAGAGCATAAAAACATAAATCGACACCCTTGTCTCCCAATTCAAAACCACTGTCACTCAATTCGAAACTCCTGTCACCCAATTTCTCTTTCAAACAATCAAATACCAAATAAAAAACGGCACAAACCTCAATGAATTGTCTTCTACCTCTCTCATATCCCAATTTTCAGTCCAACCATGTCAGGGATGATAAGAAAGACCCCCCGCTCTACAGAGCTCCTTGTCACCCTGTCAGGGATGATAAGAAAGATGACCTGCAGCTTATACTTGAAGAGATACGGAGGAATCACACTGACAACAAACAATCCATCAATTCCATCCGCACTCAGCTTCACTGCATCAGCTCTAGACTTGGGGAGATTGATATCTGGAGAAAGAATATGGAAACCCAAATGGGTTAATTGGCCTCATCAATCCCCAAACAATCAGGTACGCTCCCTGGATCCTCTGAACCTAATCCAAAAAATAAATCTACAAGACAGGTAGCTGTCATGAACCTAAGGAGTGGGCCACAGATGCAAACGCCCGGGCAAAACACAAAAGGAGAAGCAACAAGGGAATACTCGACGTTGAGTAAACCAGTCGGCATCGATAAGAACCTACTCGACATTGAGGAGTCAATAGTTGACGTCGACCAGAATTCAACGCATGCCCCGAAATCGACTACTGTAGTCGATGTCGACCAGCCTCAACTCGATATCGACCAACCTTCTGTCAATGTCGATCAGTCTCCAGCACCTCCGAAGAAGAAAACGCTGGCATTCCCAACAAAATCTTTGAAGGACCTAGCAGAGAAGAAGTTACAGCGGTTCGTGAAGATGCTTCAGAGGCTGAATGTCACCATTCCTTTTACAAAAGTGCTTCATGAGATGCTGACATACGTCAAGTTCATCAAAGACATCCTCAACAAGAAGCGGTCAATGGCTGAGAAAAGGCCAGATCCAGGTAAGTTATCCATAACCATTGGATTTGGTCAACACAAATTTAATGCTTTATGCGACTTAGGAGCCAACGTTAGTATAATGTCTTTAACAATTTGGTCCAAAGTCAAGATAGGTGCTTTAGAACCTGTAGATGAACGGCTCTATATGGCGAACAACACAGTTGTCATCCCAACATGCATGGTGGGTGATTTTCCGGTACAGGTAGGTAAATTCATTGTCCCTGCTGATTTTCTAGTCATTGATATGGAAGAGGACCCTACTTGTTCAATCAATCTAGGAAGGCTTTTCTTAGCGACCGTGGATGCCAACATAAGCGTAAGGAAAGGAGTACTCACTTTCAACATCAGGGATGAGGTAATTGAGTATTCTTTTAATAAAACTAAAAGACATACAGTTCCTATAGAAGAGGTCAAATCAATCTCAGCTAGACACATCCCTTGCGGGGAGCCTAAGGTAAGAAATATGACTCCCGAGTAACTGGAGAATAGAGATATGGGAGCCTAGGTGGAGGAAATCATGGCAATCCTGAATGAAGAAACAGAAGATCTACTCAAAATCGACCTAAGTAAGTCAACGTCGACTAACTATTTTTCGGATGCGTTGCAGGTTATAAGTATGGGGTCGATGTTGACGAGAAGTACTCGACATCAACTACTCAAGTCGACGTCGACCAGATTCAGCACCTTTCATCGAGTACGCCACCATCGATCAACCCACCCGAGCCAGAGAAGTAATCGACGTCGACAAGAACCAGAGGCACTCGACTTCTCATTCCTCGACAAGCAAGCCACCAAACGCACAGACGTACTCGTCGTCGAATACTTTTACTCGATGTCGATTAGATCCTAAGGTCCCGAACTGCGATTCTGCAAATGTGGGAAAAGGTAAAGACATCTCTTCCCCTATTTCAATCAAAGATTTATCTATACATGGGAGAGGTTTGCCTTGATATGTACGACTATGCAGAATTTCCGATGACGATCCTAAGGAATACGAAGTAGGAGACAAGAACTATGCCTCCAAATCTAAAAATCATTGGTTTCCCAACAAATTCAATCACAAGAAATTGGGACCTTTGATGGTGCACCAGATCCATTCAAGAGGACTACAGTTGATGGACAAGAATGGAGTCTTGTTCGACGCATAAGCCACATGGGCGTTGTAGAGGCCTCCTTGAGCTTAAAATGGAAAAGTCGGCCTAGAGACAATAAAGTCTAGATCTTGTAACAAAATAATCAGTTTTTAGGATTTTTAGACACGTTTACTTTTGGTTTTTGGTTTTAAAACATTATTTTAAGAGTTTTTCTATTGTTGATATTATCTGTCTAATGATGTCACTAAAGTAGCCATGTCTTTATGCATATTTTAGTTCCATATTCTATACACTTTGCATATTTTGGGTTGGGAATATGTCGAATTTATGTAGTTTATATTTATTTGTCAGAAATGGAGATCTACATAAGTTTCTATTTAAATTTGCAGAATATGGAGCTGTTTCGGGAGAAAACCAAGAAGCAAGGACGGAGCCCCAAATCTAATCGATATCGACAATGTTAGTCGATATCGAAAACCCATGTCTAGGCACCTGCACTGATCGAGGAGCCCATGTCGAGAAGCTGAAGACAAGCCAACCCGACTCCATCACGTTTCTCGAGATCGAGTTATTTACTCGATGTCGACTAAGCATTGAAGAACCACCCGGAGTCGAGGAGAGTCTACCCGAGGATGACGAGGAGTGCTACCCGACCTGGCACCCGGACACCACAACTCGATGTCGAGGACTTTCCTCGATGTCGACAAAGCTGAGCACCTGTCCGAGCATGTCGAGAAGGGTTGCTCGACAACACCAGAGACACTAGTCGATGAGCTACCTTTACTCGAGATCGAGTAAGGTCCTCGAGATCAACAACCCCAAGAGCCCATGTCCGAGCCATGTTGAGAAAGAGGAACCCGAGACTCCGAGCCACTGAAGTCGACGACCATTCTACTCGAGATCGAGGAAATCTTCCGGAGACGCGTAACGCGGTTTAAGCTATCCTACTCGGATTGGGATTTCTTGGGGCCACACATTGCCGAGTCTATCCGATTCTATCAAGTTACATCATGAAGGAGAAGATTTATCCACTTGAAGACTTTTTAGATATAATTCCCTTTTTTAGATTTAATTATGTTGTTGCATTTATTTATCTTTAATGCTTTAGATATAGATTTAGATAAAGATAGAGATATTCTATCCTTAAATAGCAAGGAGTAGAAGGCTATAAATAAAGCCCATGGGGCTTATTTTAGGAATCATCCAATTCAATTCAGAAGTTAGAGAAGTAGTTCACAGAGACGTTTAGGAGTTCGGAGGTTTTAGGGTTTTGGCATTCAACGAGAAGAGCGAGTAGTCCACCCACTTCTAGGGTTGGGGCGAGCCCGACGATAGCCATGCACGTTTGAGGTAAAGATCCGACTTTTATCATGTTTTGAGCATCTACTACTTGTTATGTGTTTATTACCCATCTAATGGAGGTCCATGCTAACAACTTCGATTGTAAACATAAAATCGGTAGATACAATTATGGTTTCTTGAAAGAGTTGTCTTATTGTTGGAAAAGGCAAAAACTTAGTCCCTTGATGCGATTTATATGATTATCTATTTTATTTCTGCCTTATGCATGCTTGGTTACCGTTGTTGCGAACCCCAATCTTGGAAGTCTTTTACATACAATTTATTTTCGAATCCCAATGCCTTTGTTTTTATTTTATTCCGTTTTACTGTCTGTCTTCCTCGATATCGACTTGCACTCTTCGATATCGAGTACTGATTCTCGATCCAGATCGCTGTAGATTCTGTGTGCAGGTGTTCGACAAGCCAGTCATCGACGTCGACAAGCTTACTCGATCTCGAGAAAAGCTTACTCGATCTCGACCAAAAATCGCATGTGACTACTTCTGCGCTGTTTTCGACTTGTCCGATCTTCTGTCGACTAACCCTAGTCGAGATCGAGGACATCTGTGGTTGTCCGATCTTCTGCGTGAGATTTCTCCGCTGCCTAAGATCCGTTCACACGCTTCCTCGTGGATCGGTCCTGACTTCCCGTTGCTGCATCATGAAGAGGTCTTGTAATTATTTGCGTGGGCAGAATCTGGTTTGATTTATATTATATATTTTAAACTCGATTTCTTCCTACAACATCTAACGAATCTTGGAGGCACAAAAAAGTTGCAGAAGTACTCGACGTCGAGTAATCTACTCGACGTCGACCACTTTTTTCGAGCAGAGGAGCCTGTGGTCGATGAAGCATAACCCTAAGGTTTCAACTTACTCGAGATTGAGTAGATCTATGCAAGGTCGACGAGTCTTCTCGAGATCGACCACTTCTGCAACAACTATAGGCTATAGCACTCGATTCCGACGTTCTGCACACATGTCTTGTGAGTTTCTTTCTTTACCCTTGTTTTTATACATTGAGGACACTGTAATGTTTAAGTATGGGGTGGGGGAAGGTCTTACTTTGTGCATATTTGATTTTATTTGACCATATTTGTGCATATTTAAAGTTTATTTCTTATATTGCTTATACATGGTTACTTTGGAATTATTATTTATCTATGTGCTTATATGCATATTTTCCAAAGTTTATAAAAATCACCCCATTGAAATTTTTTTGATTAGTGTGATGGAAGCTTTAATTGAACTCAACAATGCAAAATTGGATTCATTAGAGATACAGCATGAAATTGCCTAGTAAATGGAAGTCACAATGAAGTGCAAATTTCTTGAAAACCATGAATGGAGGTAAAATTTGGAGTTGCTTTTGACATTGTGCATGATAAGAGGATGGAGGTCCGGCGAGGGAAAACCAGGGAAGGCCTTGAAAACCACAAATGGAGGTAAAACCACGAATGGAGGTAAAATTTGGTTTCAGTCCTTCTAGCCACTTTAATGCAGGTCCGGCGAGGGACCAACGGAAGGCCTTCAACTTGACATATTCCAGAGTAGTACCTTCAGCAAGAGTACGACACATGTCAGAAAAATTGGTAATATGTTCAAGAGGGCATTCATTAAAGTTTCCATAAAAAGCATTACTTTAAAGTTCTATAAGGAATTGAGTGCGAATTTCAAAAGTATTTTCAGGGATTAGAATAGCCGATTCAGGCACGACGAGAATCGGGTGCATATAATCCTCTGCAGTGGTTGGGTATTGGGCAATCTCAGCTTCTACTTGCCTCGCACGCTCAACTTCCTATTCCTTTCCTGCTCTCTCAGCGGCGAGAGCAGTATCCTTAGTGGCTAGTTCCCTCCTAAGCCTCTCAATTAGCTGTTCTTGTGTTTCTGCGGCCGTCATGGCTCTTTTCAGTTTAGCTTGGATGTGTATAAGGCGCTCCGGTTCGTCTAAGGCGTCAAACTCGTTGCGCTAATTTGTTCGTCTAAGGCGTCAAACTCGGCCGCCATGGCTCTTTCCAGATTTTGCCCATGCAAATGATTACAAGACCTCCTCCCGATGTAGTAGTGGGAAGTCAGGATCGTTCCACGAGGAACGTGTCAGTGGATCCTAGGCAGCGGTGAAATCTCACGGACAGAAGTCGACTACAGATCCTCGATCTCGACTAGGGTTAGTCGACAGAAGATCGGACAAGTCGAACAGCGCAGCAGCAGCTCCTGAGTTTTGGTCGATGTCGAGGACACTTTACTCGATATCGAGCAAAACCTTCGTCGACGTCAGGTACCTGCACAGGAAAAGCTACAACGATCTTCTATCGAATATCAGTAACTCGATATTGACAAGAGTTAGTCGATATCGAGGTGGGCAGAAACTTTAAAACGAAACAAAATAAAGACAAGGCTTTGGGGATTCGAAATAAACTATGTATATAAGAAAAATTCCAAGATTGGGGTCTGCGACAACGATAACCAAGCATGCAAAAGGCAAAAATAAAACAGATAATCATGTAAATCGCATCGAAGGACCAAACTTTTGCCTTTTCCAACAATTAGACAACTCTTTCGAAAAACCCTAATTGTATCTACCGATTTTATGTTTACAATCCAAGTTGTTAGCATGGACCTCCATTAGATGGGTAATAAACACATAACAAGTAGTAGATGCTCAAAACATGATAAAAGTCGGATCTTGACCTCAGGCACGCAGGGCTATCGTCGGGCTCGCCCCAACCCTAGAAGTGGGTGGACTACTCACTCTTCATCGCAATTGCAAACATTGATTGAAAGGAAATAACTTGCATTAAACCATACTGAAGAAAGTACAAACCGAACAAAGCCAGATCACTTTCGCTTCTTCGCTCCACTCGACCTCTCTTTTTCTCTCTACTACTACTTCTCCTACTGAAATTGAATTGTTGTGTGATGGAATGCCTAAAACTCAGCCCCCTAAGGCCTTATTTATAGGCTTCTAATCCTTGCTAATCAAGGATAGAAATCTCTATCTATATCTAAGGATAAAACATTAATAAAAGGAACATTTATCTTTAAAAAGGAAATATATCTAAAAGGCTAAAATATCTTCATGTGGATAAATCTTCTTCTCCATGGATAAATGTTGATAGATCTTGGATAGAATCAGACATCTTCAGCCCCAAGCAAGCCCAAACCACGTCGGACAGCTCACCGCGTAACGCGGTCCAGGATAGTTGTCCTCGATATCGAGTAAAGTCATCGATATCGAGTAAGTGTGGGTCATCGACATGCCTTCACTGGCTTGCTTGAGTAACCGGTCCTCGATCTGCTCGGACACTGGCTCTGAGGTCTTGTCGATATCGAATAGATTACTCGATATCGAGTAAGTGTCGTCAATCATCGCTGGCATGGTGTTGTCGAGCAACCTCTCCTCGACATTGCTCGGGTATGTGACTTTTGTCTTGTCGATATCTAGTAGAGGACTCGATATCGAGTAAGTGTTGTCCGGCATGTCTTCGTCTTTGGCTTCTCGATCAGCTTGTATTCCTCGACTCCGGGTTGGTCTTCGGGTCTTCGTCGATATCGAGTAAAGTACACGATATCGAGTAACTTTCTGGAGTCTAGTTGGCTCGTCTCTAGTTCCTCGACCTGCTGCTCCTCGATCAGTGCTGTGCCCGGACATTTTTTTTCGATATCGAGTAAGACTCGTCGATATTGAGTAGCTTTCAGCTTTCGTCTTTACTTCTTGGTTTTCTCCCAAAATGGCTCCAAATTCTGCAATATTAGACCAAAACTTATGTAGATCTCTATTTCTTGCAAATAAGCATATATTACATAAATTCGACATATTCCCAACCCGAAATATGCAAAGTGTATGGAATATGGAGCTAAACTGTGCATTTCAACATGACTATTTTAGTAGACATCACCTTTCATATCATTGGGTTAGAATTACACAAAATCTATGTAGTTTATGGTTATTTGCCAAATTATAGCGTCTACACTAGTTTTTGTTTAATTTCAAAGAAATCGACGCATTTTATAACAATTCAGAGAAGGGAGAAAACCATGAGGGAGGTCGAGGTCGAATACACAAAGCCAGAGGTCGAGTAGTGTTGTTGCAAGAGGATGGTCAAGTATGAAATAAATATGAAATAAAGTTCAGACTGACTTACCTGTCTCAGCAAATAAATACAAGACTTCCTCCCGTTGTAGTAGAAGGTTGTCAGGATCGAATCCACGAGGAAGCACGTCAGCAGTTCTCAGGTAGCTGTAAATTCTCACAGACAGAGCAGCAGAAAAGACAGAAACACAGAAACAACGAAAGAAACAGAAATAAAAGCAGAAGCAAAGAACAAAGCAAAACAGGAAAGACAAAGCAAAGTAGAAACTAAAAGCAAAGCAAAGGCGTACTCGATCTCGACAACAGCTTCCTCGAGATCGACAAGACAATGAACAACAGAAAGTGAAAATCGACGAAAATAGAAGAAAACCAACTCGACCTAGACCAAGTCCTACTCGATCTCGACCACAGCTTCCTCGAGATCGACAAAGCACTACTCTAGATCGACAAGAAACAGAAATATAAAATTGCAGATTTTCGACAGAACTCAAAAATTCGACAGAAATAAACTTCAATATATTAAAAGACTTCCAAAGCTAGGGTTTCAACACCACAACGATAACCATGCAAAGTAACACATAAAGGCACAAAAGATCATGCTTTCCATCAAAATAACTTTCGTTATTAACAAATAGGCATATAGAGGCTTTCGCATAAACCCTAATTGTTACTAACCCTTTTTCACATAATTAATCCAAGTTGCATTAAGATCACTTTCGCTTCAATAACACAAACAAGGATCACCTTCAACTCTCGCAAAAGAATCATGCTCATAGGGATAGAAGATGAATTGCACAAAAGATCTGACCTTTATCGCATCGCCTCACATGGCCACCGTCGGGCTCACCCCAGCCCCAGAAGTGGGTGGACTACTCACGCCTCATCGCAATCGCAGACATTGATGTATAAAAAGAAACTTGCATTAAACTATATTCAAAGCCTTTACAATCCCGGCAATCAACTTTCGCTGAAAGCCAAAACCCTAAAAACTTAGAACTCCCTAAACTTCTCTACTGGAATTGAATTGTCTGTGTCTTCGAAATCATAAAACTGAGCCCCTAGGGCCTTATTTATAGTGATCAAACCTCGCTAATCAAGGAAATAATCATCTATCTCTATATCTAAATCTATATCTAATTTGCTAAAAGATAAATAAAATGTTTAATGGAAATAAATCTATAAGGAAAAGATAATTCTAAAGTGGGTAAGTCTTCATGATGTTGATAGATCTCCTTCCTTGGATAGATGATGATAGGATCGGATAGATCTTCAGCCTTCGACCCCAAGGAATCCCAATTCTACTCGGATAGCACTTCGTCGACGCGTTTCTGGACACTGGCCTACTCGACCTCGACAAGGGCTCGTCGACCTCGAGTAGGGTGGATCGTCGACTGGACTTCCCGGCTAGCTCTGCTCGATGTGGCTCAGTCTTGGCTCCTGGTGCTCGTCGACCTCGACAAGGCGTAGTCGACCTCGAGTAGAAAAGTGTTGCCGACTAGGTCTCCTCGGGTAGGTTTACTCGACTGGCTCGGATCTGGACTCAGGCGCTCGTCGATCTCGACAAGGCTCGTCGACATCGAGTTGGGTCTTCCCTTCTGCTTCCGCGAGTTGGCCCTTCCGCTTCCGCGAGTAGGCTTCTTCGTCGACTTGGTGCGTCCCGCTGGCAGCGAGATTTTCCGCGGCAGCGAGAGCTCCGCTGCAGCGAGTGGAATCGCTGGCAGCGAGTGTCGTCAGGTCATCCTCGTCCTCGGCTTGTCGACTCCGGGTGTGGCGCTGGGCTTCGTCGATCTCGACTAGGGCTTGTCGAGATCGAGTAGACTCCGGAAGTCGGGATGGTCTGGCTTTCTCGATCAGGCTCTGTCGACCAAGGCTGCTCGGACATGCTCGTCTAGGTCGAGTAAGAGCTACTCGAGATCGAGTAGCCTGAGTTCTCGGCTCGATTCGACTGGTTCCGTTGCTCCTTTGACCTTGGACTTCTGTAGTGGTTTTCCGAGCTTTTTTGACCTTCTGTAGAATTGCTGTAAAATGCCTCGATTTCTGCGAATTAAACAGAAACTGGTGTAGATTCCATAATTTGGCAAATAAACATAAACTACATAGATTCTGTACTATCTTAGCCCAAATGAATGAAATGCATGCAGAAATCGATATAAAAGTTACTGTAAAACATGGCAGATTCAGCTCACAACAAACACCCCATACTTAAGCTTGCTTGTCCTCAAGCAATACTTTTATTTGTCATTCAGGGGAAGAAATCAAAACTCTCAACATCTTAGATTCATTCTTATATAACCCTGCAATCAATTACCATCCTCGAAAAGGTACTAGTGTCACAGATTCATGCATGTGCAAATATGTAAAAGCAACATCTACTCACAAAAGGAGGGTTATGCAAAACATAATTCATTCGTGACAAAGCATTGATAATCAAGAAGACTTTAATTTAGGCTCATGCGGGAGTAGATTGGTAAAAGGCTAAAAGGTGGGCAATTTTTGGCAATGTGGTGCTTTTGATCCGGGGAAATGGAATACTTTATAAATTGAATTTCCACATTCCTTCTTCCATTTGATTCATTACCTTTCATAATGCTTTTCTCAATAATAATGCTTTTACCTCTCCAACCTCAGCACTGCCTTCTCGCGAGTCGCAAACATGGGTGTCATGAATGGCCCCGGATACTTAGTGCTTTGGACTCCTCACAATGTGTCCAATCTCTCCGAACTATTATCTCAGAGAGCAGGGTCAATCTACCTTTATCTCCTGAGGTGATTGGATTTTCTTTCACTCATTAAATTTTCCATATATTTTAGACAATTTCCTGCCAAACTCCAATAATGATAAACACAACAACCATATAACAATCTCCATAATGTAACATCATTCTCAACATAATCCCCGGATAAGGTAAAGAATGGCAATATTTTAGAACATGTGGAGCAATAATTGAAATAAGGCGTAATATGGCTTTTGTGATGCATAAGCATAGGTAAGGCTAGGATTCAAGTAATGAGCATTATATGGAAATATAAAGTCTTCCATCATCTTATCATGCAACATGTCAAAAGCAACTTCAAATTTTACCTCCCTTTATGGTTTTCACAAAATAATGCATTTCATCATGACTTCCCTTTACTAGGTAATTTCATGCTATATCTCTAATGAATCCAATTTTGCATCGTCGAGTTCAATAAAGCTTCCATGACATTATTTCAAAATTTTCAATTTTCAATGGGGGTTATTTTTCTTAAATTTTTGGAAATCATGCATATAAGCACATAGATCAATAATGCATTCCAAAATAGCCATGTAGCAGTTCTAAGAAATAATGCACATGTAATGTCAAATAAATCAAATATGCATAAAGTGAGCCCTTCCCCCACCCCATACTTAAACATTACAGTGTCCTCACTGTATAAAAAAACAAGGTAAGGGTAAAGAAAGAAACTCACAAGACAGATGTGCAGATTTCTCTAAATATTGAATGGAGCACCTCCTAGGCCGAGTATGAATGTTGATATAGCTTGCCTCTATCCATGGACCTGAAAAGTGTAGAAGACATATACCCACAATAGCAAAACTAAAAGTTCAAAACCAAAAATAAAAACAACAAAGTCTCAAAATGTCCTAAAAAGTCTATGTACATGCTCTAGATTTTATAGTCGCTAGGCCGACTTTCCATTAATGCTCAAGGTGGCATCTGCAGGGCCCATGTAGCCTGGGCCTCGAATAAGACTCCATTCTTGTCCATCAGCTGCAATCCTTCGGAATGGATCTTGTTCACCACGAAGAGTCCCATCCGCTTTTTGTTGAATTTGTTAGGAAACCAATGATCCTTTGATTTAGAGACATAGAGCCTGTCTCCAACTTCATATTCTTTAGGCTCATCATTGGATATCCTGTACAATCGCACATACCAAGGCAGACCTCTCTCATGTATAGATAAATCATTAATGGAAATAGGAGAAGAAAGATCCATACCTTGGCTTACCTTCGCAGAGACGGAATCGGGAACCATTGTATTTGGCCGATCTCGACTAGGGCTAGTCGATCTCGACGAGTCTGCCGTTCCTGGTGGTGTCCTGCTCGCAGATGCAGAAGTCGACGAAGGACAGGTCTTGTCGATCTCGAGTAGCCTACTCGACATCGAGTAGGGCTTCGCTCCTGGTGGCTCCATCGTCGAGGAAGCAGGGTCTGGTGGCGCCGGGTAGTGGTCGACCTCGACAAGGCTTGTCGAGATCGACGAGGCTGGTCCGTCTGGTGGTCTCAGCGTCGAGGAAGCCGGTGCCCGAGGATCTTGGTCGATCTCGACTAGGGTAGTCGATCTTGACGAGGGCTCTGGTTCCGGTAACGTCGAGGAGGGCGAAGTCGGATTTGCCGAGTGGTGGTCGACCTCGACAAGGGTGGTCGAGATCGACGAGCCTGGTTTGTCTGGTTCGCTGCTCGACGATGCTGGTGCTGGTGGGGTCTCCTTGGTCTGGTCGAGATCGACTAGACCAAGGAGAAGGTTGCAAGAGGATGGTCAAGTATGAAATAAATATGAAATAAATATGAAATAAAGTTCAGACTGACTTCCCTGTCTCAGCAAATAAATACAAGACTTCCTCCCGTTGTAGTAGAAGGTTGTCAGGATCGAATCCACGAGGAAGCACGTCAGCAGTTCTCAGGTAGCTGTAAATTCTCACAGGCAGAGCAGCAGAAAAGACAGAAACACAGAAACAACGAAAGAAACAGAAATAAAAGCAGAAGAAAAGAACAAAGCAAAACAGGAAAGACAAAGCAAAGTAGAAACTAAAAGCAAAGCAAAGGCGTACTCGATCTCGACCACAGCTTCCTCGAGATCGACAAGACAGTGAACAACAGAAAGTGAAAATCGACGAAAACAGAAGAAAACCAACTCGACCTAGACCAAGTCCTACTCGATCTCGACCACAGCTTCCTCGAGATCGACAAAGCACTACTCTAGATCGACAAGAAACAGAAATATAAAATTGCAGATTTTCGACAGAACTCAGAAATTCGACAGAAATAAACTTCAATATATTAAAAGACTTCCAAAGCTAGGGTTTCAACACCACAACGATAACCATGCAAAGTAACACATAAAGGCACAAAAGATCATGCTTTCCATCAAAATAACTTTCGTTATTAACAAATAGGCATATAGAGGCTTTCGCATAAACCCTAATTGTTACTAACCCTTTTTCACATAATTAATCCAAGTTGCATTAAGATCACTTTCGCTTCAATAACACAAACAAGGATCACCTTCAACTCTCGCAAAAGAATCATGCTCATAGGGATAGAAGATGAATTGCACAAAAAATCTGACCTTTATCGCATCGCCTCACATGGCCACCGTCGGGCTCACCCCAGTCCCAGAAGTGGGTGGACTACTCACGCCTCATCGCAATCGCAGACATTGATGTATAAAAAGAAACTTGCATTAAACTATATTCAAAGCCTTTACAATCCCGGCAATCAACTTTCGCTGAAAGCCAAAACCCTAAAAACTTAGAACTCCCTAAACTTCTCTACTGGAATTGAATTGTCTGTGTCTTCGAAATCATAAAACTGAGCCCCTAGGGCCTTATTTATAGTGATCAAACCTCGCTAATCAAGGAAATAATCATCTATCTCTATATCTAAATCTATATCTAATTTGCTAAAAGATAAATAAAATGTTTAATGGAAATAAATCTATAAGGAAAAGATAATTCTAAAGTGGGTAAGTCTTCATGATGTTGATAGATCTCCTTCCTTGGATAGATGATGATAGGATCGGATAGATCTTCAGCCTTCGGCCCCAAGGAATCCCAATTCTACTCGGACAGCACTTCGTCGACGCGTTTCTGGACACTGGCCTACTCGACCTCGACAAGGGCTCGTCGACCTCGAGTAGGGTGGATCGTCGACTGGACTTCCCGGCTAGCTCTGCTCGATGTGGCTCAGTCTTGGCTCCTGGTGCTCGTCGACCTCGACAAGGCGTAGTCGACCTCGAGTAGAAAAGTGTTGCCGACTAGGTCTCCTCGGGTAGGTTTACTCGACTGGCTCGGATCTGGACTCAGGCGCTCGTCGATCTCGACAAGGCTCATCGACATCGAGTTGGGTCTTCCCTTTCGCTTCCGCAAGTTGGCCCTTCCGCTGCCGCGAGTAGGCTTCTTCGTCGACTTGGTGCGTCCCGCTGGCAGCGAGATTTTCCGCGGCAGCGAGAGGTCTGCTGCAGCGAGTGGAATCGCTGGCAGCGAGTGTCGTCAGGTCATCCTCGTCCTCGGCTTGTCGACTCCGGGTGTGGCACTGGGCTTCGTCGATCTTGACTAGGGCTTGTCGAGATCGAGTAGACTCCGGAGGTCGGGTTGGTCTGGCTTTCTCGATCAGGCTCTGTCGACCAAGGCTGCTCGGACATGCTCGTCTAGGTCGAGTAAGAGCTACTCGAGATCGAGTAGCCTGGGTTCTCGGCTCGATTCGACTGGTTCCGCTGCTCCTTTGACCTTGGACTTCTGTAGTGGTTTTCCGAGCTTTTCTGACCTTCTATAGAATTGCTGTAAAATGCCTCGATTTCTGCGAATTAAACAGAAACTGGTGTAGATTCCATAATTTGGCAAATAAACATAAACTTCATAGATTCTGTACTATCTTAGCCCAAATGAATAAAATGCATGCAGAAATCGATATAAAGGTACTGTAAAACATGGCAGATTCAGCTCACAACAAGTAGCTACTGAGCCAGTGCACGTCAACCAGAAAATAAGAAAGGAGTCACTCGACAACACTAGTCGACGTCCACCACTCTGGTCGATGTCGAGTACATCTGGTCGAAATCCACAAGTCGAGCTGCAGATCACTCGAGAAGCACAACTCTACTCGACGTCGAGTTTACTCGATGTCGAGTACCCATCAAGAGTCCGAATTCTACCTGGGCTCGAGCACAGTCCGAGGAGAAGAGTTCTACTCGACGTCAACCACTTTAGTCGATGTCGAGTACATCCCATCATCAATCCGAGTCGAAATCGAGTGAAGATCCGAGTGTGTGGTTACCTGCAAGCAGAGGCACGTGGAATTCTATCAACTTGAAGAGAAGATATATCAAGATCTATCCACTATAGATATTTCCCTAAAGGATTTATTTGTTTTATTTCCAATTTTTATCATAAAGCCTTAGATAGATAGTTTTAGATATGGATAGATTATTCTTTCCTTGGATAGCGAGGATTGAATACTATAAATAAGGCATTAGGGGCTGATTTTAGAAATAATCCAAGCCACAAGCAATTGTGTTCCACACTAGATAGCGAGTTTAGAGAGTTTAGAGAGTTTAGAGCGCTTGGATTAGTTGTAAGTTTTTATTTGATTTAATGCAATTTAGTTCCCTTTTTTTATTGATTTCTGGTTCTATGATGAAGAGCGAGTAGTCACCCAACTTCTAGGGTCTAGTTGAGGCCGACGATAACCATGTAAGGTAATGCGATAAAGGTACAACTTTTAATGCGATTTCACCTTCTATCCCTATCAACATGATTCTTTTGCGAAAGTCGAAGGTGATCCTTGTTTATGTTGTTGAAGCGAAAGTGATCTTAATACAACTTGGATTAATTATGTGAAAAGGGTTAGTAGCAATTAGGGTTTATGCGAAAGCCTTTATCTTCCTACTTGTTAATTACGACAGCTATTTGATGAAAAGCATGATCTTTTATACCTTTAGCGTGATTCTTATATGGTTATCGTTGTGGCATTGAAAAGCATGATCATTTATACCTCGAGTGGGTCTCAATAGTGGTCGACGTCGAGTAGCGTACTCGATGTCGAATAGTCGCTGTGCTTGATTATACTACGTCTTTAGTCTTCGACTTGTTTTGCTCTAAGCTGTAGTTGACGTCGAGTACTCTACTCGACGTCAAGTAGAATCCTGCCTTTGTCTCTTGCTTTTGGTTTCGCCTCGGAATGGCTCCAAATTCTACAATATTAAATAGAAACTCGTGTAGACCTCTATTTTTGGCAAATAAGGTCATACTACACAAATTTAACATATTCCTAACCCGAAATATGCAATGTACTTAGAATAAGGAGCGAAAATATGCATCAAAACATGGATACTTTAGTGGACATCAGCTGTCGACATCGAGTGGGTCAATTGGCTCATCGGGAGGAGGGCATGTACCTAACATTTGAAATCACAATAAGGAACACAAATTAGTAGCAAAAGCTCGGCACCTAATTGGTACCGATGAGGTAGGTGGTGGTAGGTTATGTGGTAAGAAAAAAGGATGGGTTTTCCTGAACCTTAAACACAACTAAACTAGGGGCGATTGATATCTCCCCGAAAACGACGCCAATTTGACAAGAGGGTTTCTTGGCCAAATAAATTTATTGTCAGGACCCCGCTATAGGATAGTGGAGTCAGGTTCGTCCTCATGAGAGAAGTCAGCGATTCTAGGTTTAGTGTGTTTTGGGGTTCAGGGGTAGCGGGAAAAGGTGAGGAGGTTGCTGTCAACGTCCACTAAGACTTGGTCGATGTCGAGGGATGGAAGGGGGAGTAGTGGTTGGTGTCGAGTGGCTGCATAGCAACTTTAAAATAACAAAAATAGAACAAATAAAGATGCAAACTTCCAAGATTAGAGATCACCGCAACAATACACATATATGTAGATGATAAATCACATAAATATGCATGTTTTATATCAAATAACTTTCATTATTAACAAATAGGAATATAGAGGCTTTCGCATAAACCCTAAGTGTTACTACCTTTTCTTAATTATGATTAGTTGGCTTTCGCAAATAAACCCTAATTACCATCCAAATTAATAATAAGATCGATTTCGCTTCAATATCACCAATAAGGAATTTCCTCAACTCTCGCAAAGGATTAAGCACATAGGTAGACGATGATAAAGACATACAAATTCATAGATTTATAAACCAAACACATATATCTGTGTTGGGATCACCCCAACCCTTGAAGAAGAGAAATTAGAAACAAAACATAATAAAAGAAAACAACTTTAATATTAAACATAATAAAAGAAATCAAACATACATTCCAAACGTTCCTCCTCCTTCTCTCTCTCGCCTTCTGTCTCTCTCTTTCTCTCGCCTCTCTCTCTCTCTCCCTCTCTCTCTCCCCCCCCCCCACCTCTCTCTCTCTCTCTCTCCCTCTCCCTCTCCCTCTCAGCCCCATAGATCTTCACTTGAATAAAATAAAGTGGATAAATCTTTCTTCTCTTGATAGATCTTCACTTGAATTGATAGAATATCTCTTGCTTCATGTGGAAGAAAGCCCACATGCATTCTGGAATCGGACTGCTCGAAATCGGCTACTCGTGGTTACTCAATATCGACCTGTCTTCTCAGCTTCACTCGATGTCGGCTTCTGGAATTGATTTCGACCTGTCTTTACTCGATATCGACCCAAGGTGGTCGATATCGACCTCTTCTGTGTTGCTCCTAGTGTCTGGTCGATTTCTGGCATTCCTGGTCTATGGGATCCACTCGATATCGACCAAGTTATGTCGATATCGACCTCTTTGACTGTTCTCAGCATTCTGCATCTGTCTTCAAACGCACTTTCCCGAGTCCTCGTTTGTCCGATTGACGCATATGAATATGCTTTGGAAAGATCTTCTCGAGGGCTATGTTGTGAGCCTAGTTTGACATGTTTTACATTAACATTTATATAAATTTATGTTTACATTTCACGCATTTGGGTTAGAATAGCACATATTCTATGTAGTTTACACTTATTTGCCAAATTATGGAGTCTACACTTGTTTCTATTTAATTTCGAAGAAATCAAGGCAATTTACAGCAATTCGAAGAAAGGATGAAAAGCTAGAAGTCAACTATAGAAAGTCCAAGGTCAAGAAGTAGCTGAACCAGGACAATTCGAGCAAAGAACAAGAAAAAGCACTCGATACGGTTCTAGTCGACGTCGACTACATCTAGTCGAAGTGGAGTACGATTGGAGCCAGAAATTCGCACGAAGTCGAGCAGACCACTTGAGAAGTCCAGAGCTACTCGAATTCGAGTTGTTCGCTAGGAGCGGATGTTGCCGAAACCCGCGAGCGAAGACGAGAGAGAAACCTTAGTGAGCGAGAGCCTGGAGTTCCGCGAGTGAAGCTGCGGGAGCGAGAGGGAAGCGAGGACGAGTGCGAGCGTCGGGGATGCCGAGTGTGCGCGCACGGGTGTCCGACAATGCTTGCTAGAAGCGAGCGAAGCCATATGCAAGTGAACACGGGAACGAGGCGCTCTTGGATGCTAGGCTCCGAAGCCCAGGGAGCCGATGCCGAGGACTCAAGCGCCGATCTTGTTCTTCCCTTGTTGTTACGATTCTTGATTAGGGTTTAGGTGTGATTGGTTTCGGTGATGATGAAGGACGAAGATGATAGTGATGATTGAGTGCCGAAGATCATAAGAACACAAGAGTAATAAGGCTTTTGGGATTGAAATCGAATAACCCTTAATTCATAAAGGGTTTCTCCAATTCTATTCAATCTGAGAAATTCAAAGTACATATGTATAATTAAATAGAAAAGCTATGGAAGATCTAACCAATCCTTCCTTGCAAAGGTAAGGGGTTCGGATATATCTATTTTATCTAAAGATAATAAAAACAATCCTAAGATAAGTAATTCCTAAATAAGATAGAAATTGAATAACTTGATGTACAAGAATTATTCTAGAAGAGATATAATCCTTGTAACTTATTAATTCTACTTACATAAAATAACACTACTTAATTATTGGAATAAACTAACTCGGCCCAACACATGATGTACTTGACATGGGCCTTGTGGGTACTCGATATTGCTTCGCCCACTCGACATAGTATGGTCTCGAGTGGACCATGTGTATTTCAAGCTCTATTGTCTTCATGGCGGATGTTGTCGAGTCTGCATGAGCTTTGTTTAAGGACGGAAGCTCATTTCCTGTGTTGGTGGAGTAGCTTTGAGCCAAGTGATCCAGGGTGGCCTGAACCCTTACTCCATCGTTCCTTGGTAATGAACAAGAAGGGCTTTGGTTGCATCTTGAATCCTCTTGCCCCTTGCACGAGTGATAGGGCAATCGAATGGAACCTTCATATTGTCCTCAATGTCACCAAGAGTCATCGATAATTGCATTGCATCACTTTTTGTTATTGATGATTCTTTTGATGATGAAGAGCGATTAGTCGCCCAACTTCTAGGGTCGGGGTGAGCCCGACAATAGCCATGTAAGGTAATGCGAAAAGGTACAATCTTTGGATGCAATTTCATCTTCTATCCCTACGAGCATGATTCTTTTGCGAAAGTTGAAGGTGATCCTTGTTTGTGTTATTGAAGCGAAAGTGATCTTAATACAACTTGGATTGATTATGTGAAAAAGGGTTAGTAACAATTAGGGTTTATGCGAAAGCATCTATATTCCTATTTGTTAATAACGACAGTTATATGATGAAAATGCATGATCTTTTATACCTTATGCATTATTTTATATCGTTATCGTTGGGGTGTTGAAACCCTGATCTTGGAAGTATTTTAGTTTATTGATTTTATTCCCAATTTTGTGTTTGCTTTCGTTTTATTGCAATTTAAAGTTACGGTTTTTGTTTATGTGTTACTCGATTTCGACCAGAGCTAGTCGACGTCGAGAACTGTTGTCGACGTCGAGTAGGGTTAGTCGACTTCGACCATCTTTGCTTCGTTTTGCGTTCTGTTTTCTCTGTTTTGCAGGTTTTTACCCGACTGTGTAGTCGACGTCAAGGGCACTTAGTCGACGTCGAGTGCTTCTTGAGCCAAATTTCGAGAGTTTTGAATTGAAAAAGGCAGACGCTGACACGCTTCCTCGTGAGTCGCTCTTGAATGCCTACTACTACAACGGGAGGAAGTCTTGTATTTATTTGCTGAGATAGGGAGTTGATTTGATTTTATATTTATATTTATTTCAAACTTGATTTTCCTGTTTAACAAATTGGCGCCGTTGCCGGGGAAGCAATCAATCGCGCCCTTTTTAGTTCTTATTTACTCTCGTTTTCTTTTTCTTTTTATTTTGCAGGTGCGTGCGAAGAACTGATCACACACCTATTGATCCTATTCTCGAAACTGAGTGATACTTCCATCTTTGACAAAGACTAAGGAGGATGTCGCAAGTCAACAATGAGAATGAGGTCCAGCTCACACCAGTGCAGGAGCTTGAGCAACTTCACCTACGCATCAAGGAATTAACAACCAGGGAAGCAGAACACGCCCGACGAGAGGCGGAATATACACATAATCAACAAAGGTGGGAGGTAAGGGTAGATCACGAGGTCAACGCTAGAAGGGAACTTGAGGAGCATATTGGGAATGTCCACGCCAACGAAAAGGAGTATCTGCATCCTACTCTGGAAGTTCCAGAATCACATATCATTCTTCCCCCTGTTAATTATGAAATTCGTCCTTATGTTATTACTGAAATTAGGAGGAGTCAATTTAAGGTAAGGCCCAATGAATGTCCTTTAGAGCACGTTACCGCTTTTCTAGATTTATGCGAAGCTATTGCAGATGATGCTAATCTAGAATACTTAAAACTAAAGGCTTTTCGTTGGTCCCTTACTGGAATAGCCTCATAGTGGCTTAAAGGATCGCCAGCATCATCAATTCACACGTGGAATGAACTACAAGACTTGTTCCTTAACAAGTTCTTTCATCCTGCAAAGACAGCTGTTCTCAGACAACAGATCACGGCTTTCGGACAGAAGCTAGGGAAAACATTAGCAAAGGTCTGGCATCGCTATAAAAAGCTTCTGAAATATTGTCCTACGCACGGACAGCCACCCTACGTAATCTAGGAGATCATCTTCAACTGCCTGGATGCGCATACTATGGATCGGATCAACAACTACACTACATATAGGTATCTCGTAGTCGAGTACCTGCAGAAACACAAACGGCAACGATCTCGCATGATCGAGTAATTAGTGGTCGACGTCGACTAGATTAGTCGAAGTCGAGTAGAACAACAGAAACGTAACGAAGGCTAGGGTTTGTAGATTTCGAAATAAACAAATATAAGAAAGAAAACTTCCAAGACTGGGGTTTGCAACAACGATAACCAAACATGCATAAGGCAAGATAAAGAGAGATAATCATGCAATCACATCAAAGGATTAAGCTTTCGCCTTTTCCAACAATTAGACAACTCTTTCATTAAACCCTAATTGTATCTACCAATTTTATGTTTATAATCCAAGTGGTTAACCTTAATCTCTATTAATTAGGTAATAAACATAATAAAGATAGTTGATGATCAAAACATAATAAAAGTCGAATCTTAACTCAATCATGCATGACTATCGTCGGGCTCACCCCGACCCTAGAAGTAGCTGAAATACTCGCTCTTCATCATAGGAAAACTCATTAATAATAAAAATAAACTAAATTGCATTAATAAAATAAATCTTACAACCGATCGAAGCCAAATCCGCTCTCACAGGACAAAACACTTCTCGGCCTAAGCTCTCTCTCTCCTACTCTCTAACTCTTGTGTTCTCTCTGAATTGGAATGAATGAAAAACAAGCCCCATGGGCTTTATTTATAGGGTTTAATCATTGTTAGTCATGGAAAGAAAACTCTATCTATTCCTAAAGATATAAATTTGGATAAAAGAAACATTAATCCTAAAAAGGTAAATATCTAAACTATCCATGTGGTGAATAATTTTCTCTTCCATAGATTGATCTTGATAAAATCGTGATAGAACCGGTCTTGCTTCATGCCCAAGTAGTCCAAACATCCTCGGATTGGCCTAATGGACTCACGACCCAAAAATAGTGTAGTCGACGGCGAGTAGATGTACTCGACGTCGAGTAGTCTTCTCGTTCTCGGCTTCTCTTCGCGGCTCCTTGAGTAGTCTTCTCCTCGTCGAACTCGAGTGTGTCTCAGTAGTGGTCGACGTCGAGTAGCGTACTCGACGTCGAATAGTCGTCGTGCTCGAGTATACTTCGTCTTCAGTCTTCGACTTCTTTTGCTCTCAGTTGTAGTCGACGTCGAGTAGAATCCTGCCTTTCTCTCTTCCTTTTGGTTTCGTCCCATAATTGCTCTAAATTCCGCAATATCAAATAGAAACTCGTGTAGACCTCTATTTCTACAAAATAAGCTCATACTACACAAATTTAACATATTCCCAACCCGAAATATGCAATGTACTTAGAATAAGGAGCGAAAATATGCATCAAAACATGGTTACTTTAATGGACATCAAATCACCCGATACATAAGCTTGCTTGTCCTCAAGCAATAACTTGAATGGTCATTCAGAGGAAATCTGCAAAAACTCTCAACATAATGAATTCATTGTCATATTACCCAACACTCAATTGCCATCATTGAAAAGGTACTTGGTGCCTTCAAATCTGTGCCTGTGAATGAAAAACAATTTCTCTGCACAAAAGGAGGTTATGCAAAACAATTTTCTGTGACAAAGTAGCAATAATATGGAGGAATTTAATTAATCTCAAAAGGAGTAGATAGGTAAAAGGCTAAAGGTGGGCAATTTTTAGCCATGTGGTCTTAAATCCGGGGAAATGGGGTATTTCCAAACTTTCTTTCCCACATTTCTTCTTCATAAGATTCCTCAGCTTTCACTTATTCGCTCAATGCTTTTATCAATAAAAATGCTTTTACCTCTCCAACCTCAGCACTACCGTCTCGAGAGTCGCAAACATGGGTGTCATGAATGACCCCGGATACTTTAGTGCTTTGGGCTCTTTACCTTGGTGTCCCATCTTACGGAACTATTATCGACCTCTTCTGTGTTGCTCCCAGTGTCTGGTTGATTTCAGGCATTCCTGGTCGACGAGATCCACTCGATATCGACCAAGTTAGGTCGATATCGACCGCTTTGACTGTTCTAAGTATTGTGCATCTGTCTTCAAACGCACTTTCCCGAGTCCTCGTTCGTCTGATTCACACATATGAATATGCGTTAGAAAGATCTTCTCGAGGGGTACAACATTCATGAAGACATCAAAGCTTGATTCAAAATGATAAATGGAGAAAAGTGGCGTTTTCTCCAGTTGCCCCATCCTCTATTCTTCTTTAGCTTCTCCAATGTCTTCATGACTTTTCTTTATGCTCAAAAGTGCATCCAATTTCTACGAAATATAACAAAAACTTGTGTAGACTTCCATATATTGCAAATAAACATAAACTACACATATTCTGTATAAATCAAACCCAGAAATATGAAATGCAGATAGAAATCGATATAAAAGATAGTATAAAACATGGTAAATTAGGCGCACATCAGTAGTAAAGCCAATCGCTTGCAAAATCCTTCAAAGTAAAGGGGAACACTCTCAACATCAATTGGTCATCGTTCAGGTCTTGGGGTTTCAGTCTATCACACACACTCACAAATGTAATAATGTGCTTGTTTGGTTCCTCCCCAGGCAATCCATGAAAGTAATACAAAATAGAAGATCAATTCGACTTATACTCAAATCTTGAACCATCAGGGAGATCAGAAAGACTAATTGCAAGTGGTTGAGCACTCAAATTAGGTTTCTTTATGTTTCTCAGGGTCCTTCTTGGCGGATCAACAACACCGTCTTTTGTCGTCTCCTCGTCTGTCTCAAACACAAGCTTCCTCTTCAACCTAAGAGATCTTTCAACCTCTGGATCAAAAGGAAAAGGCAATGAATTAAAAGATCTTGTTTGAACCATACAAGGACACAAAAGACTCAAAGTAAAGAGTAATCGAAAGAGATAAAGAAAAGAAAACTCCTTTCTTCTCCCGGCAACGGCGCCAAGAATTTGGTGTGGTGACGAAATTCGTTGGCACTTTCACCCCTTGCCAAATAGTAATAATATCGAAACTTAAACACACAACCACTAGATTAGGCAATCAATCACTAGATAAACCAAATAACTACTAGTATAGCGATAAAGTCATGTGTCGAACCCACAGGGAGAAGCGATTTTCTATTCAATAACTCTAAGCAAAGACTCTTATAGAAAAGCGATGATTCGTAACAAGTAGAAAAGATATAAAAGTAACCAAATTTATGATCGCAAAGTAAATTGATATCAAAGTAGAAAGAACATTTTACCTGCAATTCTCTTACAATGGTTGGAATTCATGGTCCTCAGATTGATCTATCAATTATTCATATACCTAGGTCTACTTGACTAAAGTTGATAGATCCACAAAGATTCACTTATCTTATTCAATATCACTAAAGAATAGCATTAACGACTCAAGTAAGCAAGACCAATTGGCACATTAACTCGAATCAATTAAGACTAATAGGCGCATACCGAACTCATGCCTAATCGAATCTACACAACATAGATCAATTGACATCATCCACTACAAAGACAAAGAGACATCACTATCATCAATACCTTTGTTTGTTGTCGAGAAAACAACAACGAATTCATAGCTAAGATGCAATTCCTAACATATTGATTATGCATAGAAAGGAACACAAATATAAATTAAGCACAAGATGATAACTAAAAACACGAATAATCAAATAGAATCAAATCCTCACAATCCAAACCACCATGTCTTCGAATTACAGGCGAAACTATGAGTTTAGCAACTAATAGGCCAATGCTCTCTAATTGTGTTCATAGTCTCACAATAATTCTTCTCTCTCTCAATCTCTCAATAGAACCGAAAACAACTAAGTAAGGACTCTAAAAGTCGGCAAAAACCCTAGTAGGAAATAGAATAAAATAATAGGAAATAATGTCTTCGAATCCAAAACCGTGTATCCGAAAAACTGGGTCACGACGGGCGTCGTGTAAAGGGCGACGGGCGTCGCCTATGCAGTGTCCGTCGTTCTTCAATTGTCTTTAATAAATTCCAATGTCGAGCTTCATTGCTCATCTCTAGCTCCTTCTTATCCTCCATATGCTCCAAAACATGCTTCTTAAGCTCTTCCCAACGTCCATCCAAGGTCGGAATGTAATTCTGCAGAATAAACACTTCACAAGCAATATACGGAACTAGAGTCAAAACATAGCAAAACAACTATCTAATAGCAATAAGAAATACCTATAATGTCTATATGAAATATGCATTATCAGCGTCCAAAAATACACTAACACGGTCAGGAGTAACCTCCCCCTCGGAGGTTAAACAGTACATTGTCGCCCACGCCTTCATGGATACCTTGTTCAACTCGTTCTGCCTGAAGAAGGTGTTGTTCAGCACCTTGTGGAAGAGTGTAAGGGTAGGATGGGTGATGGTGTAGTTCTAGTTCCCTCCCCCACGGATCCAAGGGGAACTAGTGGCAACCTTCCAGGTCTCCGTTGGTGGGGGAATCATCATCATCTGACGCCTCCAGTTATGAGTAGAAGGTCGAGTGACACCCAAATAGCGTCTCATCTGTGCCAAATTCCTCATATGTGTCCGTCTCAATACTGTAAACTCAATCTGTTCTCTATCTCAAAAACAACTAAGGTCGCTAGAAACTCTCGAATCAAATCCGGGTAGGTCAGCCCATGCATAACAATAAAATGGCCAAGGCCCCCATTCTCGAGAAGTGTAGCACAAGGCCCTGCTAGACCTAAAGCATCTAAGGCCGAATGATCGAAAAACTTAGTCGTCAAATATTTCCTAAGGCAAAGGTCATTCCATTTCGGTATATAATCCCTATGCAGTGTGCTCGGAGCAATCATGTTCGAAAACGACATCATAGTGATGAAATAAAGTGAGGGAATGAACAAACTTATGAAATCTGACGAACAATGTGCACACTGATGGAAAAGCGGGTGTCGTGCGTCAGGCGGAAGGCGCCGTCAATTTCTGGGCGAAAGGTGCACTCGGTTCTTCCCTAAAGAACTACCCTCCGACGTCGAAAAATTCCCTTTTCCGCCTCCTTCCTTCACGAAAAAGTGGTTTTAGGGCTTGGAGAGGGTAATTTTGAACTCAAAGTGGCCGGAGGGGGTGGCTTAGGGTTTTGAGGAAATTTAAAAGTGGACGAAATTGTGAACCGAGGGCGTGTATTCGTAGATCGGGTTGTGTAGATTCTGAATATGGCATCGGAATTCCGATTGGAGCAGCGGTTTGGAGGGGGTGTGAGGATACGTGAAGTTGGAAGAAGTTTGGAAGGTCGAGGGTTATGGAGGAAGAGTGTGAGGTAAGGGATGAAGAGAAGAGGGAAAAGGAGAAATAGGATTTTAAAATTGGGAGTGGGCTCCACTAATTAACTAACCGGTGGCCCAACCTATTCGGTTTAGTCCGCATGGCGGGCGCCATGGTTTAGCCGGCGGGCGCCGTCTCCTCAATACTTACACTGTCTCGTTTTCAATCCCAAAATCCAAGACTTACCTCAAAATCACGTTGCAAACATCTCCAAAGCTAAAAACTTAATTAACCTACACCTAACTAGACCAAAATGAAAGAAAAATAAAATAAAATAAAATTAGAAATAGAAATGACTCACCTCAGATTGCCTCCCGAGCAGCGCCTTTGTTTCACGTCCATGGCTTGACAGAATGACGTAGTTCTATTTCTCTAGGAGATCCTCCCCTTGCCAGGAGTCCATAACCTGGTCGGCGATGTCCTCATGATATTTTTTATTCTCTGACCACTCACCTTGAAGTTATGACCATCCATCGGGCTCTTTAAATCAACTGCACCATAAGGATAGACATGGACCACATTGTATGACCCGTCCATCTTGACTTGAGCTTTCCAGGGTGAAGTTTCATACGTGAGACATACAAAAGAACCTTATCCCCTGGGTGGAACTCTCTCCTCAGAATGTGCTTATCATGCCATGCTTTTGTTTTGTCTTTATAGATCCTAGCATTCTCGTAAGCATCCCAACAAATCTCTTCTAACTCTTGAATTTTAAGCTTCCTCAACTCTCTTGTTTCAAATGCTTCAAATGCATCCATATTGACTTGTTTGACTGCCCACAATGCTTTATGCTTGAGCTCAACTGGCAGATTACACGACTTTCCATACACCAGATGAAACGGAGACATCCCAATAGGTGTCTTATAAGCAGTACGGTACACCCATAGCGTATCCTCTAATCTGAGACTCCAGTCTTTTCGGTTCGGTGCTGCAGCCTTTTCCAAAATCCGCTTTACTTCCCTATTAGACAATTATGCTTGTCCATTGGTTTGAGGGTGATAAGAGGTAGATACTTTCTGAGTCACGTTGTATTTCCTCAAAAGAGCACTGGCAATCTTGTTACCGTAATGAGTCCCCCTATCACTAATAACAGCTCTGGGCATCCCAAATCTAGCAAATAGGCTCTTCAAGAAACTAGCAACAGTGCGAGCATCGTCAGCCTTCGTCGCTTTCGCCTCAACCCACTTAGAAACATAGTCAAATACAAGCAAGATGTGAACATTTCCAAATTAACTAGGAAATGGTCGCATGAAATCGATACCCCAGACATCAAAGATTTCGCATACCATAATCGATGATAGTAGCATCTCATTCCTTCCTGAGATATTTCCGGTTTGCTGACATCGATCACAAGTCCTGCGGAATGCATGAGCATCGCGAAAGATATGCGGCCACCAGAATCCTACTTCCAGTGCTTTTCTAGTTGTTCTTTGTGCTCCAAAATGTCCATTGCTTGGATGCGAAACACAGTATCTCAAGACAAAAGTTACCTCATTGTCCGAGAGGAAATCGACGAACGATTCTATCAGCGCAATGCTTCCACAAGTAAGGATCATCCCAAACATAGTAGCGAGCATCATGACGAATTTTGTCCTTCTTCGCTTTCGGGAAATTTGAAGGAAAGATTCCATCCACCAAGTAATTTACAATATCCGCGAACCAAAGTTGCTTAGTCCGAATACTCATAAGCAAAGCTAGCGGCTCACCCTCATCATCGTCAAGCAAATAAGAGATCGGGACACAGCACAGATGGCGGGCGACGTGCTCAGAGGCTGCGGGCGCCGTGTCATAAGTGTTGTCCCATATAGAAAGTCTCAGCAATCCTTCGTCAGGAAATTCTCCCAACCTTTGTGTAAGTAGAATCCATCGAATCAATCTCATTTTAGCGTCCTTCTTTGTCATCAAATAGTGTAGTATTGCATGATCATTATAGACCACCACTTTGGCACCCAATAAATAAGGACGAAACTTCTCTAGAGCAAAGACCACAACCAATAACTTCTTTTCAGTAGTAGTGTAATTCTTTTGAGCCGTATTCAACATCATAGAAGCATAATAGATCACATGAGATACTTTATCCCCTTTTTGACCTAAAATAGCCCCAACAGCATAATCACTAGCATCACACATCAACTCAAAAGGCAAAGTCCAAATAGGAGCATGAATAATGGGTGCCGAAGTTAACTAATTCCTCAACTCATGAAAATCCCTCTTGCAATTATCATCAAACACAAAGGAAACATCTTTCTTAAGCAATTCACATAATGGGGAGGTTATATTGGAAAAATCCTTGATAAACCTCCAATAAAATCATGCATGGCCTAAGAAAGAACGAATCTCACGCACATTAGTAGGATAAGGTAAAGACTGAATCAAATCTATCTTAGCTTTATCTACCTCAATTCCTTTCTTGGACACAATGTGACCAAGAACAATTCCCTGTTCAACCATAAAATTGCAATTTTCAGAGTTCAAGACCAAGTTAGTTTCAACACATCTCTTAAGCACTAGTGACAAATGATGCAAACAAGAGTCAAAATCATTCCCATGCACAGTGAAATCATCCATAAACACTTCAATAAAATGCTCAACCTATTCAGAAAATATACTCATCATGCATCTTTGATTTGTACCACGTGTATTGCATAATCCGAAAGGCATTCTACTATAAGCCCAAGTACCAAAAGAACATGTAAAAGTGGTTTTCTCCTGGTACTCGGGTGCAATAGAAATTTCAAAATATCCAGAATAACCATCCAAGAAACAATAATAAGACCGGGCGGCAAGACGCTCAAGCATCTGATCAATGAAAGGCAAAGGAAAGTGATCCTTACGTGTTGCCGCATTGAGTTTGCAACACGTAAGGATAACCATCCAATGTAAACTCTCCAACCAGTCTGTACCCTCATAGGTACCATCTCACCTTCTTGGTTCTCAAACACCGTGATACCCCCCTTCTTAGGGACCACTTGTGTAGGACTTACCCATTGACTATAAAAAATAGGGTAGATTATACTTGCCTGAAGGAGCTTCAAGACTTCCTTTTTTACGACCTCCATCATGGGCGGGTTCAACCGTCGCTGAGGTTGCCTCGTCGGTTTCGCATCGTCCTCCATGAGTACGCGATGCATACATAGTGTTGGACTGATCCCTTTAATGTCGGTAATGGTCCATCCCAAGGCAGTGCAATTTTCCCTAAGGACATCCACCAACCTTTGTTCCTGGTCAAGAGTAAGCTTATTAGAAATGATAACAAGAAGGGTGTCACCCTCTCCTAAAAATACATACTTTAATTGATCAAGGAGAGGTTTCAATTCAACTTCTAATGCCTGAATGACAGACGAAAGTAGCTTTTCACTAGGAGGATCTAAAGATTCAGTTCTATAAGCATGAGACCAATCATCTGGGTTGGCATCAAGTGCCACATATAATTTTTGCAGGTTATCTGGCAAAGCATAGTCATAAGATAATTCACCCAAGGGTGATTCCAAAACAACTATTAACTGGTCAAAACGATCAATATGCATAATATCCTTAGTGAAAGTATCTACAATATCAACCAGGGATAAAAATTCAGCCCTTTTTCATCGACTTCCACATTTAAAGATCAAGAAGAATAATCAATTTTTTCCTTAGTAGTTCGTAGAAAGGGTCTACCTAGTATGATGGATTTCTCGGGTATACCAAGTCCCATTTCAATCACATAAAAATAAGCAGGTAAAATCAAATCATCAACCATAATCAAAACATCTTCAACCACCCCCTTGGGGTGAAGTTGAGAGCGATCAGCAAGCTGTATCACAACCCTAGTTTCATTCAGAGCACCCAGACCCAATTCATCATATAATTTGTACGATATCACATTAATAGATGCCCCAAGATCAACCATGGCAGTATTGAACATAACTTCACCAATCGTACAAGGAAGAGCAAACATACCTGCGTCTCCGCACTTTTCAGGCAATCGCTTTTGAAAAACTAATGAAAGATTTTCTTGTAGTTCCGTACCTTCTCTTTCCTTTTCCCTTTTCATCTTCTTGGTCGTGCAAACTTCCCGAAGGAATTTTTTATAACGAGGAACGGATTCAACTAGATTAATGAGAGGAATATTTACCTAGCGCTTGGTGAAAGTATCGAATAGGTCCTTGTTGTTTTCCCACTTACGGTCAAGATTCGAGGCATAAGATAAGGGTGGTAAAGGCTTCAAAACCTCAGAAGACCACTCCTCTGATGATTTCTTCAAAGTCTCAACACCATCAAAAATCGGTTCCGTCACTGGTGGTGGCGTTGGGCGCCGTGTCAAGGGGCGTCGGGCGTCGTTCCAACAGTGTGTCTCTTGTTCCTCTTTTTCTACATCTTCTTCATAAATCATCTTCTTAGACGTTCTTGTTTAATTTTCAATGGACAAACCCAAATCATTTCCTCCAAGGGCCATAATCACAGAGTCTTCTCCGGACAAATCCTTTTTCCAATTTCTTAACTTGAGTTCTTGTAGCTCTTAGGACATATGTCACAGAATTTCTCCTTGATGTCTTACCATCATCATCAAATCTCTGAAAGCACCTCCCTTGGGAACTTCAGAGTTCATACAATATGATTCTCGAGCTTCTTACTTCCCCTAAGTAATCGATGTCGCCATCTAAGTCGCCATCTTCATCACAACCTCCGTCAGCTTCGCAACTTTCTCCTCGCAGCCCTTCACAAGATCATCCAACGCAAATGGATTCCTAATTCCACCAGACTTCTTGTACTGGTAAGTCGAATTTGCTAATCCATCGAAGATTTGTATGCTTCTTCCGGCGTCTTGTCTAGTATATCACCTCCACTAGTAGCGTTGATGACAATGCGTTCTTGGTCAAGCAACCCCTCGTAAAGATAGAGAATCAAATCCTCGTCAGGAAATCCATGTTGTGGGCAACTTGCCTTGAGTCGCTTGAATATCTCAAGGTAGTCATAGAGACTCTCCTCAGGAAGTTGTTCTATGCTAGTCAATTGCTTCTTTACCTTACTCAGATGAGTAGCAGGGAAGTATTTCAGTAGAAAAGCTTTTTTCCAATTTGAACCAAGTAGTAATACTTCCTTCAGGCAGACAGTGTAGCCAATCCATCGATGCGTCTTTCATGGTGAACGGAAACAACCTCAACATGAGTTGATCGTCATTAAATCATTGAGGTCTGAGTCGATCACATACACTAACGAATTCAGTAAGGTGCTTATTTGGCTCATCTCCAATCATCACATGGAAAAGTGGAAGAATCAGTAACCAATCAGCTTTGTATCCAAATTTGGAGCCCTCAGGGAGTTCAGGTAATGTAAGAGTAAGGTGTTGCAAATTCAGATTAGGTTCCCTTACGTCTCTTAGTGTCCTTTTAAGAGGATGTTCAGCATTTTTAGCCATCTTTGTTTAACTTTCAAAAAGACTCAACAAAGATTGATTAGTAACCAAAAAGTAATCCACCAAGGGGAATTACCCAAGGTAGCAATAAGAAAAACAAAAGAAATAAAGTAATTCTCCCTGGAAATGGCGCCAAAATTTGGTGTGGTGCAGAACACCGTTACCACTCTACAACACCAAAAAGAATAACCCAAACCAACAACTCAACTAGCAACCTAGTAACTAGTATAGTGGAATAGTAAGGGGTCGATCCCACAGAGAGAATATCATTCGTGTCTATCAAGTCGCTATCAGAAAGGAACAATATCAAAGAGTGATTGAATATCAAAGCAAGTGGATGTGACAAAAGTAACAATGGTGAATTGATGATAATTATGAATGAGATAGTTTCCCCTACAATTCATCAACAATGGTTATGTGATCCTTGACTCTATCCTATCTTTTCTTATTTGATTCATCTAATGGAAGATCACTCCAACCTAAGCAATTTAGCAATATCAATAACATAAACAACCAAAGTTAGGGGCACAACTCCCTAACACTAATTGGTGTAATTAATAAAGTAGAATTGTCAATATCCTACACACCCAATCGATTCTTTCAGGGGATCAATTAGTTATGTTGTGCTACTAATCCAATTAACTTGGAATGGTTAATCAAACCTTTAGCAGGAAAGCAAATTCCGTCAAGGTGGCCAATCAAGAAGGAATACATGCAATTAATCAATAACGAATAAAGACATTGAATCAATCAAACTTAGAATAGATAGAAATTAAGTCTCACAAATCATATAACCATGTCTCTGAATTGCAAGCAAAACAAAAGAGGTTTAGTTCCTCATGGAAAGTCTTCCTCTCAATAGCCCCATAGGAGTTCTCTCTCAATTAGGTCTTTTCCACACGACTCTCTCTTTTTCAAAGTCGACCAAAACATAATCAATAACTTTAACATAATTAGTTTCCGAAAGACATAATAGTAATTCCGTATCGGCATGGGCGGCGGGTGCCATTTCATCAGTAGCTTCCTTCTTCAATTTCTCACTTACGAATCCAAGCTAACTTCCTCCATGCGTTTTTCTTGTGTTCTTCACATGTTTCCTTGGGTTCCTAGCTCTCCAAGCCCGTCCTTCGCATGCCATAGATGCATCCTTTCAGCGTCGGGACATAAATGTGCAAATAAACACAAAAAGAGTATAGATTCCAAACTTGCAAGACTAAACACTACTGACTCGAACTACTCAAATAAACATGAAATAAGCTATTCTAAACTCACTAACAACTACCTATAATGCCTATATAAAATACGCATTATCAGCATATAATGTGAAAGCTTTCGGAAAAGGTCGGAGTTTGCCTCTGGAGTGATGTTGGTTTTAATTCCAAATTTAAGGCATGTGTATACAATTCAGAAATGACAGAAGAGTTTGAGTCGAGATGGAATTCTATCATTTCTGAGTACCACTTGGAAAAGAATGATTGGTTGGGAAGCCTATATAAAATTAGGAGCATGTAAATACCAGCGTTTTTGAAGGATTTGTGTCTAGGGAGAGTGATGAAGACAACTTTGAGATCTAAAAGTGAGAACAACTTCTTTTGCAACTTCACAAATCCCCATCTAAGTTTAGTGGAGTTTTGGATGCGATATGAAGGTGCAGTTCAGATACAGAGGCATCGGCAATCCTTATCGGACCATAAATCCCTCTCTTCAGTGCCTCAGTTAAAGACAAACAAAGGTTTAGAGAGACATGCACGTACTCACTTTTCACATAGTTTACTTATTATTTTTGTGACCTTTTATGCATAGAAAGCTAATGACAAGCAGGTACAATTTATACTTGTGGAAACTTTGACATATTTCAAAAACAATTATGGTGTGCTTGCATGGATTACGAAGTTTATGAAAGAAAAGAGCAGGAGGAAGGGGGATTAGTGATCACCGTCACAAATTCCACTGAACTTGCAAGAAGGAATATAGCAAGACAATCAATTGTGTCGAAGGCAATAAAAGATGCTATGAAGGAATTGGGAGACCCACATGAGCATCATGGAACACCATTCTTTTCCAAAACTCGATGTTTTCACCTCGTTTCTTATTTTTTTAGATTTTCTTATGTTTATATAGTGTAGCAAACTCAGTTTTGAACACCATTTCAATAATTTCCTTCACAAACATTCGTTCATTTTTTTTCAAAGTTGGGTAAGGGCGGTTTTGTGTTTCCGAAGCTTGGGGAGGCTTGGTATTGCTATGCCCAACAGATTCTCTAAAACAATCTCCAAAATAGAGAATTATAAGTCAGATATTCTGAGTAATTTTTTTCCCCATTCCAACAGCTTCCCCATCATAGAGTTTACCCCAAAATATGTAGGGTTTTCTCCAAATTTAGGGAATGATCTCCATATTTTCTCTTCATTCTCTATTTTGGAGAATGTAAGGGAGAAGTTGTTGAACCAAAAACCACCTCAATATTCTCCAATAAAACAAGATGGGGAATCTCTTGGTCATGCTCTAAAGGTTCCTGCGACCTTTTTAGAGCTATCTAAATCCTTAAACTCACCCAGCCCATCGTGTAACATCAAAATTGATTTTCACCATTTTTGTGACATTTTGGAGCTCGATTTCCATGGTTATGACATAGGACCTCGAGAACCAATTATCGCTTGAGTTTATATACATGGGAAGGAGGTATTAGACCATGGAATGGCTCGATTTGGTTGAGAAATGAGAATGTTACCATTTTTAAAGATCCAAGCTTTTCTCCAATGGAAATGGCCAAGGCTTGAGCTTTTCTATGGGAAATAGCCCTTTCCTTGAGTTGTTGGGTAGAAAAGCTACCAACCATTCCGGAATGGCTCACCGAAAAAGACTTGTGGGTAGTACAATAGGTCCGCGGTTCGATCCCCAGAATGGCCGCTCTTTATTTACCTATTCAAGGGTAGAAAAGCTACCACTTTGCCTTTGGAAGCATCTCATTTGGAGTTACAAATCGAAAGTTGGTTTTTTCATTTTTGCTCGACCTTGTTCTTAATTATCGAAGCACACATTGAGATTCTGTTGTTTGTGATGCTTTGTCTTGGTAGATTGCAAAAAAATAAGCAACTATTGTTTTTGGAATTTTTCAAAAACGACTTAAGATGAGGAAGTTATGAATTCCTAAAGTTGGTTTCATAACCATGCCAAATTATAATCCATGGCCGGACACTGCATTGTCTAAGGCAAGGCAAACCGCAATGTCTCAAAAAATTTACAACTCAATGAATTACTACTTCACATTCACAGACAACTGAGAATTATGATTTTGAACTATAAGATGACACCAGAAGAATTAGAAACCGAATGGCATGGTTTGATGGACGAGTATGGAATGGCAAGCCACTCATGGTTATCTGATTTGTCTGTTAACAGGGAAAAATGGATACATGTATACTATAGAGACGTGAAGCTCAGCGGATTAGTTAAAACAACATCCAATTCAGATAGCATGAACCACCTCTTCCGTAAATTTTCCAACTATGCAACCAATTTAATAGAATTTGTGTTATATTATGACAGCGCACTTTACACACAAAGGCACATTCAAGAGAAGAAAAACTATGATTGCACTATACTAAAACCAAAACTGATCTCCCCACTTCCGTTGGAGAAGCATGCATCAACATTGTATACACTAAAAATATGGGAGAAATTTCAGGAAGAGTTAAGTGATGCATTGTACAACTGCAGAGTAACCAATGTGACAGAGATTGAAGATATAGAGTTATATACTCTGAAGTAGTAAAATAGTAAGGTGTACACTGTCGAACACAAGCTTGCTGATCAGGACAGTTGTTGTTGTTCATGCCATTTTTTCATTAGAAAAGGCTTCCCTTGCGGCCATATATTAGCAGTTTTGAAAGATCTGCAAGTGGAGAAGTTGCCAGAAACACTAATACTTACTCGTTGGACTAAGGCAGTAACATTGAGAAATATGTTTACACTAGATAATGTTGTTAGGGGGAAATCGAGAATGTAAATAAAATATAAATAATGCAAAGCAAACCAGATTCCGTCCCTTGCAAATAATTACAAGACCTCCTCCTGATGCAGCAGCGGGAAGTCAGGATCGATCCACGAGGAAGCGTGTCAGCGGATCCTAGGTAGCGGAGAAATCTCACGAACAGAGGTCGACAACAGGGTCCTCGATCTCGACTAGGGTAGTCGATAGAAGATCGGACAGTCGAACACAGCGCAGCACCTAGCACAGGCAGAGGCTTGTCAATGTCGATGAGGGGCTACTCGATGTCGAGTACAGTCCTCGTCGACTTTGCTTCGTCTCGTCGAGTACCTGCACAGTTAAGCTACAGCGATGCTAGATCGAAGATCAGTAACTCGAGGTCGACCAGGCTTGGTCGAGATCGAGTAGACAGAGAATTAAAACGAAATAAAGAAATAAAGTAAAGGCAAATGCTTTGGGACTTTCGAAATAAACTGTATGTAAAAGGCTTCCAAGATTGGGGTTTGCAACAACGATAACCAAGCATGCATAAGGTAGAACCAAACAAATTATCATGTAAATCGCATCAAAGGACTACGCTTTCGCCTTTTCCAACAATTAGACAACTCTCTCAAGAAACCCTAATTGTCTCTACTGATTTTATGTTTATAATCCAAGTTGTTAGCATGGATCTCCATTAGACGGGTAATAAACACATAAACAAGTAGGAAAATGCTCAAAACATGATAAAGGTCGGATATTTACCTCAAGCACGCATGGCTATCGCTGGGCTCGCCCCAACCCTAGAAGTGGGTGGACTACTCACGCCTCATCGCAAACTTAGACATGGATTGAAAAGAAATAACAACTTGCATTAACTAAATTCAAAGCCTTTACAATCCTGGCAATCCAACTCTCGTTGAACGCCAAAACCCTAAAACCTTCGAACTCCTAAATCTCTATGTGTAACTGTCTCTCTAAAATTCAATCCCTAAAAAACCAGCCCCTAGGGCTTTATTTATAGCCTTCTAACTCTTGCTAATCAAGGATAGAATATCTATATCTATATCTAAAACTATATCTAAAATGCTTAAGGATAAATAAAAGTAATAAAGAAATTAAATCTAAATATATCTAAATTGTCTCAAGTGGATAAAACTCTCTTCCATGATAGATGTAGATAATTCGGATAGACTAGGCTATTCTCGGCTCCAAGGACTCCAACTCCGAGTAGGATTCGTCAAGCCACGTCAACAGCTTCTGGAATCGTCGTCGATGTCGACTAGAGCTCGTCGATGTCGACTAGGAAAGTCGTCGACTGGGCTGGCTTGTCGTCTCGGCTAGTAGGTCCTCGACGTAGCTTCTTCCGCTGCAGCGAGACGCTTCTTCCGCTGCAGCGAGTTCGTCCGTCCGCAGGTGCGAGAACCCCCTTCCGCTGGGGCGAGTTGGCGAGCTCTCTCGTCTTGGTGCGTCCCGCTGGCAGCAAAGATTTCCGCGGCAGCGAGCGGTCCACTGCAGCGAGTCGAGTCGCTGGCAGCGAGTGCTGCCTGGTCGTCCTCATCTTCGGCTTGCCTCCTCTCCTCGTCGACTCCGGGTGTGGTGCTGAGGCGTCGTCGATCTCGACTAGGGCTTGTCGAGATCGAGTAGGGCTCTGGAGCTGGGTTGGTCTGGCTCTCGACATTGCTCCTAGTCGACAAGGCCTGTGCTCGGACATGCTCGTCTAGATCGAGTAGGGCCTACTCGAGATCGAGTAGGGCCTACTCGAGATCGAGTAGCCTGGGCTCTCGGCTTGATTCGCTTGGTTTCGCTGCTTTTTTGACCTTGGACTTCTGTATTGGTTTTTCGAGCTTTTCTGACCTTCCTTAGAGTTGCTGTAAAATGTCTCGAATTCTGCAAATTTAAACAGAAACTGATGTAGATTCCATAATTTGGCAAATAACATAAACTACATAGATTCTGTACTTTCTAACCCAAATGTATGCAAAGTATGCAGAAAACGATATTAAAGTTACTGTAAAATATGGCAGATTTAGCTCACAACAAACACCCCATACTTAAGATTGCTTGTCCTCAAGCAATACTTTTAATTGTCATTCAGGGGAAGAAATCAAAACTCTCAACATATAAGATTCATTCTTATATGTCCCTGCAATCAATTACTATCCTCGAAAAGGTACTAGTGTCACAAATCCATGCATGTGCAATTATATCAAAGCAACATCTACTCACAAAAGGAGGGTTATGCAAAACATTCATTCGTGACAAAGCATTAATAATCAAGAGGTCTTAAATTTAGCTCAAATAAGGAGTAGATTTGGTAAAAGGCTAAAAGGTGGGCAGTTTCTGGCAATGTGGTGCTAATGATCCGGGGAAATGGAGTATTTCCAAATTGAATTTTATACCACATTCCTTCTCATAAAATTCATCACCTTTCATAATGCTTTTATCAACAATAATGCTTTTACCTCTCTGACCTCAGCACTGCCTTCTCGCGAGTCGCAAACATGGGTGTCATGAATGGCCCCGGATACTTAGTGCTTTGGACTCCTCACAATGTGTCCCATCTTTCCAAACTATTATCTCAGAGAGCAGGGTCAATCTACCTTTATCTCCTGAGGTGATTGGATTTTCTTTCACTCATTAAATTTTCCATATATTTCAAACAATTTCCTTCCAAACTCCAATAATGATAATAATCACAAATACCATATGATAATCTCCATAATGTAACATCATTCTCAACATAATCCCCGGATAAGGTAAAGAATGGCAAATATTTTAGATCATGTGGAGCAATAATTGAAATAAGGCATAATATGGCTTTTGTGATGCATAAGCATAGGTAAGGCTAGGATTTCAAATAATGAGCATTATATGGAAATATACAGTCCTCCATCATTTTATCATGCAACATGTCAAAAGCAACTTCAAATTTTACCTCCTTTCATGGTTTTCATAAAAATATGCACTTCATTATGACTTCCCTTTAATAGGCAATTTCATGCTATATCTCTAATTAATCCAATTTTGCATCGTCGAGTTCAATATAAGCTTCCATGACATTATTAAAAAATTTTCAATGGGGGTTATTTTTTTTAAACTTTTAGAAAACATGCATATAAGCTCATAAATCTATAATGCAATATAACATAGTCATATAGCAATTTGAAGAAATAATGCACATATAATGTCGAATATGTCAAATATGCATGAAGTAAGCCCTTCCCCCACCCCATACTTAAAACTTACAGTGTCCCCACTGTATAAAAATTAAATAAAAACAAGAGTAAAGGAAGGAACTCACAGGATAAAACATCGAGGAAGGCGGATCAGTGCATGTCGAGTAGAGGTAGGCTTGTCGATCTCGAGTACAGTGTAGTCGATCTCGAGGAGCCTCGTCTGCGTCTAGTGGTTTTCTGAAGTCGAGGAGCGTCTGGGCTTGTCGATGTCGAGTTGGCCTACTCGAGATCGAGTAGTGTCTGGGCTGCTCCTCCTTGTCGCCGTCGACTTGGCCTTCGTCGATTTTGACTGTTTTTCAGGGACTTCTTATTCCACTTTTTGTGATCCTTTTATGATTGCCGACCTAAAAGTGTTAGATTGCACACAAAACAAGACTATCCACATAAAACATTCTAAAAGACATAAAACCCTAAAACAAAAACCAAAAACAAAACAAAAAGTTCAAAAGTCCCAAAATCATAAAGTTTTATATACATGCTCTAGATTTTAGAGTCGCTAGGCCGACTTCTCCATTTTGCACTCAAGGACCATTATGGTGGGGCCTGCTCATGCTTGGCCCTTCTCCTGGATCATCTAGGTCCTGATGGTAGTATGCAAGCTCAGCTGATAGGTTGTTGCTTGCATCATCTCCCTTTGCCTTCTCCCTTTTCCTTCCAGCTCTCAGTTTTCGCAGATTCTATTGCCATGGCGTCTTATCTCCCCTTAAATCATTTAAAATTTTCTTTATGGACTGAGGGGGAGTAGGATTCATACCTGAACTTGCCTTTTCGGACCCAAAACAGGAATCTTTGGGCTTGGGGCTAGTCGACATCGACGAAGGCTTGTCGACTTCGAGTACAGGGACCCCATACTTAGGCTCCTGGCAAGTTTCTGGCTCTGTAGTGGTTGTCGAGGTAGACAAAGGTTTGTCGAGATCGAGTAGGTCTCTTGTCGATGTCGAGTAGCGCTTGTCGACCTCGGGTACAGCGTCAGCACCTTCCTCCGTTGTTTGCTTGGTCCCGTGGTTGCTGATGCTTTTCACCTCTAGCCATGCAATTTCCTCTTTTGTAGGGCCAAAAGAGAAATCCAAAACCTCATCGCCTATGGTGAAGGTGAGCGATCTATTCTTGACACTTATTTTGGCATCTGCAGTAGCTAAGAATGGTCTACCAAGAATAATTGGACTAGTAGGGTCTTCAGCACAGTCAATAATAAGGAAATCAGCTGGAACAAAGAATTTACCAACCTGGACAGGGACGTTCTCAACTATACCTGTAGGGATGACTACTGTATTGTTTGCCATGTATAGCTTGGCATCCACAGGTTCTATGCATCCTATCTTTACTTTCCGCCAGATTGATAAAGGCATGATGCTCACACTTGCTCCTAAATCGCATAGAGAATCATATTTATATTGACCAAAACCCACAGTAACAGAAAACTTACCAGGGTCAGGTTTCTTTTCAAGGAAGTGGAGTACTTTGCATTCGCCTGCGATCTCTGAGATGGATCGCTTCTTGCTTAGGATTTCCTTGAGAAATTTGACATATCCAGGCATCTCTTGCAGGGCTTCTGTAAAAGGAATAGAAACATTCAGTTCTTGCAGCATATTAACAAATCTGGTAAACCTACCTGCAGTGGGATCTTTCTGTGCCTTTGAAGGGAAAGGAAGTGGCTTTTTCGGTTTCGGAGCCTGATTAGCTGTCGGAGGTGCTGCAGAGTCGTCGACATCGGCCAGACGCTGCTCGTTGATCTCGACAACGGGCTCGTCGACATCGGGTACAATGTTCGACCTAGAGTTGCTGGTCTGCGCAGCGGAGTCCGAGCTCAACTTCTGGTCTTTGTCGAGTAGAGGCTCGTCGATGTCGAGTACACCTTCCTCGAGATCGAGTTGGCTGTGCTCTATGTCGAGTTGCTGCTCTGCCTTGCTTTGCTGTTTTCCGACCTCTGGCTCGTGTAATTGATGTCCACTCCTCAGTTTGATAGCTGCGACGTGTCCGGTCTTCCCCTTAGGATTTGGTTCTGTTTGCCCAGGGAGTTGTCCGGATGGTCGTGGGATCTGTGCAGCGATCTGACCCATCTGCGTCTCTATTCCCCTTTTCCAGATGTCTAATTCTCCAAATTTTGTAGTGATGTTCTGGAATTGGTTGTTGATGGTGCCCTGATTCCGACGCATCTCCTCAAGGATCAGCTGCAGATCATCCTTCTTTTGATCCCTCTCTGGATGTCCTAGAGCTCTGTATGGTGGGGGATTCCTAGGAGGACCTTGGTTCCATTGTGGTTGATAGAACCTTTGATCTCCCATGTGTCGATTTGGACCCCCAGCGTAGGCTGCCTCCTCATGTGTTTCTGCCATCCTGACTTGCTCGGTGTGTGGGCACTCAGTAGTGGTGTGCCTCTGTGATCCGCATTCGATGCAAGGCTGGTTGACAGATAGATATTTGACTTGCTTGAGGAGCTTGCGATTTTGGTCTCTGTAGAACTGCTCCCTGACATCTGGGTCAATCTCCTTTGCTGGCTCATAGAGTGGCATTGATGGTGCTGGCCTGGCGTAGGAGTTCTCCTCATAGTTAGTGAGCTTTTCTAGCACACCCCATGCGTCGCTTGGTGGCATCGTCAGATACTCATAGCGAGTATAGTGGTTGATCCTATCCTTAGTGATTTGATCCAGAGAGTTGAAGAAGATCTCCTGAATGACGTAGGGTGGCTGTCCATGAATAGGGCAAGATCGCAGCAGTTCTTTGTAGCGTTCCCATGCCTTTGCCAGCGGTTCCCCTTGCTTCTGTTTGAAGGCGGTGATTTTCTAGCGGAGAAGTGCTGTTTTGGCGAGTGGGAAGTATTTGTTCAGAAACTCTTGCTCTACTTGGGCCCATGTCGTGAGTGATCTTAGTTTCAGCCCCTCAAGCCACTTCAGTGCGGGTCCAGCGATAGACCAGCGAAAAGATTTCATCTTGACATATTCCAGAGTTGTACCTTCTGCAAGAGTACGACACATATCATGAAAGTTAGTAATATGTTCAAGAGGACACTCATTAAATTTGCCATAAAAAGCATTATTTTTAAGCTCTATTAAAAATTGAGTGCGAATTTCAAAAGAGTTATCAGGGATTAGAATCGCCGATTTAGGCACGACGAGAGCTGGATGCATATAATCCTCTGCAGTAGTTGGATATTGGGCAAGCTCAGCTTCTGCTTGCTCCCTTGCTGCTTTCTCAGTGGCGATAGCAGCATCTTCAGCGGCTAGTTCCCTTGTAAGCCTTTCGATCAGTTGCTCTTGTGTTTCAGCGGCCGCCATGATCCTTTTGAGTTTAGAGTGGATGTGTAGGTAGCGCTCCGGTTCGTCTAAGGCGTCAAACTCAGGTGGTAGACCAGAACGACGCATACACCTGCGAAGTAACTCAAAAGAAACGTGAGACTTAACTACCTAAGGCGCGAATGATAGCTTCCCCGGCAACGGCGCCAATTTGTTGTTAGGGGGAAATCGAGAATGCAAATAAAATATAAATAATGCAAAGCAAACCAGATTCCGTCCCTTGCAAATAATTACAAGACCTCCTCCTGATGCAGCAGCGGGAAGTAAGGATCGATCCACGAGGAAGCATGTCAGCGGATCCTAGGTAGCGGAGAAATCTCACGAACAGAGGTCGACAACAGGGTCCTCGATCTCGACTAGGGTAGTCGACAGAAGATCGGACAGTCGAACACAGCGCAGCAGCTAGCACAGGCAGAGGCTTGTCGATGTCGATGAGGGGCTACTCGATGTCGAGTACAGTCCTCGTCGACTTCGCTTCGTCTCGTCGAGTACCTGCACAGTTAAGCTACAGCGATGCTAGATCGAAGATCAGTAACTCGAGGTCGACCAGGCTTGGTCGAGATCGAGTAGACAGAGAATTAAAACGAAATAAAGAAATAAAGTAAAGGCAAATGCTTTGGGACTTTCGAAATAAACTGTATGTAAAAGGCTTCCAAGATTGGGGTTTGCAACAACGATAACCAAGCATGCATAAGGTAGAACCAAACAAATTATCATGTAAATCGCATCAAAGGACTACGCTTTCGCCTTTTCCAACAATTAGACAACTCTCTCAAGAAACCCTAATTGTCTCTACTGATTTTATGTTTATAATCCAAGTTGTTAGCATGGATCTCCATTAGACGGGTAATAAACACATAAACAAGTAGGAAAATGCTCAAAACATGATAAAGGTCGGATATTTACCTCAAGCACGCATGGCTATCGCTGGGCTCGCCCCAACCCTAGAAGTGGGTGGACTACTCACGCCTCATCGCAAACTCAGACATGGATTGAAAAGAAATAACAACTTGCATTAACTAAATTCAAAGCCTTTACAATCCTGGCAATCCAACTCTCGTTGAACGCCAAAACCCTAAAACCTTCGAACTCCTAAATCTCTATGTGTAACTGTCTCTCTAAAATTCAATCCCTAAAAACCCATCCCCTAGGGCTTTATTTATAGCCTTCTAACTCTTGCTAATCAAGGATAGAATATCTATATCTATATCTAAAACTATATCTAAAATGCTTAAGGATAAATAAAAGTAATAAAGAAATTAAATCTAAATATATCTAAATTGTCTCAAGCGGATAAAACTCTCTTCCATGATAGATGTAGATAATTCGGATAGACTAGGCTATTCTCGGCTCCAAGGACTCCAACTCCGAGTAGGATTCGTCAAGCCACGTCAACAGCTTCTGGATTCGTCGTCGATGTCGACTAGAGCTCGTCGATGTCGACTAGGAAAGTCGCCGACTGGGCTGGCTTGTCGTCTCGGCTAGCAGGTCCTCGACGTGGCTTCTTCCGCTGCAGCGAGACGCTTCTTCCGCTGCAGCGAGTCCGTCCGTCCCCAGGTGCGAGAACCCCCTTCCGCTGGGGCGAGTTGGCGAGCTCCCTCGTCTTGGTGCGTCCCGCTGGCAGCGAAGATTTCCGCGGCAGCGAGCGGTCCGCTGCAGCGAGTCGAGTCGCTGGCAGCGAGTCCTGCCTGGTCGTCCTCGTCATCGGCTTGCCTCCTCTCCTCGTCGACTCCGGGTGTGGTGCTGAGGCGTCGTCGATCTCGACTAGGGCTTGTCGAGATCGAGTAGGGCTCTGAAGCTGGGTTGGTCTGGTTTCAACATTGCTCCTAGTCGACAAGGCATGTGCTCGGACATGCTCGTCTAGATCGAGTAGGGCCTACTCGAGATCGAGTAGCCTGGGCTCTCAGCTTGATTTGCTTGGTTTCGCTGCTTCTTTGACCTTGGACTTCTGTATTGGTTTTCCGAGCTTTTCTGACCTTCCTTAGAGTTGCTGTAAAATGTCTCGAATTCTGCAAATTTAAACAGAAACTGATATAGATTCCATAATTTGGCAAATAAACATAAACTACATAGATTCTGTACTTTCTAACCCAAATGTATGCAAAGTATGCAGAAAACGATATTAAAGTTACTGTAAAATATGGCAGATTTAGCTCACAACAGATAACACTATTTTCAGAAAATCAAGTGCAAAGGAGGAACAAAAAACTGCTTCTGGCAAATATGTTATCCGAATTTCATTCATGTGTAGAAATCGTTAAGGACAACACAAGACACATCAAATGTTTCACAGACAGCTTGAGAAAGGCAAAACAGGAACTCTTAGCATCCACACCAACTCCAGCATCTTCGTTAACCTCAAAGACTTATATATTTCGTGAGTTTGGTGGGGTACGCCGATCTGAGAATGTTGATATACATCCCAAAACAAGCAAAAACAAAGTGGAGTGGGAAGAGATTGAAAAGCAGAAAGGAGATATCAATGAAAGTGCAAAAAAGGGGGAAAATATTATGCTCTATCTGCAATCAATATGCTCCTCACAACAGCAGAACATGTCCACAAAAGAAAAAATGAGTGCATTCAACAATAGACTTACCTGCACTAGTAGAAAACTAGCCTTTGGCGAAACTAGAATTACCACGGTTCCGTGTCTTGGTGTATTAAATTTACAATATTTGCAAAATTACGACGGTTCCTTGAGTAACTGTAGTAATTTAGCACATAAATTTACCACGGTTCTCTATTTTAGTATGGTAAATTTGCAATGTTACAAATTTACGATGGAGAGAAACAAAACCATGGTAATTTAACGAATCATTTACCACGGTTTCGTTCCTTTGCGTTGTAAATTTGCACATTTTTCTAATTTAACCCTTGAAGAAGAATCGACAACCGCCTCCGTGTTGTTTCTCTTGGCTCTATGGCTATCTTGACCTCATGGCTCTATGGCTATCTTGACCTCTCTCCCATGGCATTGCTCTACTCTTTACCAAGGTCGAGAGCCTGAAAATGAAGGCGACTAGTGAAGCAGTGCACCTATTCTCGAGTGAGTCGTACTTGTCGAACTGTGTACAAAGCCTACGAAAGGACAATCGACGCTTATTCCTCCTCTTGACATCGCCTCCTTTTGTCTTCTTCACAAGATTTTGCCCCCCTCCCCCCCCCCCCCGACGCTATCCCTCGTCTCTTGCACTCAAACTGAAAAGGATGAATGTGATTAACCCTTTCTCCACCGACACCGATGTCGAGTAGCGTGGTCTTGTTTCCCAGGAGCCGGCCTCACCATATCTCTCTCCTCCTTTGAGTGTGTTTCCATAATATTTTTTTGACGGGGCTTTAACTCTTTGAGTCAACATCTGAAGGTATGAAGCATAATTTGAAATTTTTATATGTTTGTTGTTGTGCTTTTGTTTTTGTAATTTTTTCATTTGAATTAGGATTCTGAGTCATAGAGGTACTGCAAATCAATCAACAGACTGTAAAGGCTCAGATTTTTAAATCCTAATTTCTCGAAAAAAAAAATCAAAATGAATTTTAAAGCGGAATTTAGGTGAAAAACTCCCTAGCTCGGACTTCGATCTCGCAAAGCGGACTTCCAACCTGAATAAAATTTTAATAACTAACATGGCAACCTTGATTTTCGGATTTTAAATTCTAATTGCGTGAAAGAGAGAGTGGGATTTGGGAAGCTAACGTTGGAAACCAACATCGGGATTTGAACTCGCAACGCCGGAACAAAGATTCTCGCTCTTACCTCTCCCAAGCCTATCTGAAATTCTTGCCCCAATTCCTAGCCATGTTGGATCCAAAAGCTTGAGCCAAACAATCAAGAAGATGTTAAGCACGGATCCATCCCTACGACACGACATGCCATGCAGGAAACTCCGAATCATATCAAAAACAACGGACGAAGAGGCAACAAAAGGATAACGATTTTATTATTTGTCCATTTTACCATAGATGTAGATTTTAATATGGTTCTAATTGTTTTTCTATTATGTTATTTTACTTCGGTTGATCTGTATTACCACAATTAAAACATGATTACCACAATGCATGTTTACCACCGGTTCATATTTACGACGATTTATGATTCCTTGTACTACCAACATTTTTACCACGGTTCGTTATCTTTACCACGGTTATGGTTAATGTGGTAAACAGATTTACCACAACCACTTTTACCGCGATTCAAAACCATGGTAAATAGTGCACACGGAACCGTGGTAAAAGTGAATTTCTGTACTAGTGATGTTTCCAAAGCAAAGTGTCTCTTTTATGATTGAACAAAACAAACATATAACTGCATTTTTGTTTATTACAGTAGCACTTTTTATGATTAACGTTGATTACACTTTTAGTTATTATCATTGAACATCAAGGACATATGTTTGCACTTTTGAGTATAAGAAATGCACTTTGTTTCGCATTTTATTTATATTATGCAATATAAATAAGAAACATAGATAAATACTATCCTAACATACAATACCATAAATTAAATACATATATGACCTCAAAACCCTCATACACTCCCCCCCCCCCCCCTCCCACCTAAAAGAATAAGGATATGCACAACCAAAAAAATGGATGTTAACAAACCATTAGTTGCACATCGTATTATTATAGTTGCACAAACAACTATAGTATATGCACATTTGTTAGGTTAGTACATTTCATACAGATTTCAGATGAAATAAAAAATGCAATTTCATACAAATACAAAGGATTACAAATATGTTGCCGTCTAAATTAATTTAAATATAAAGTCATTACTACAAAATACATTATTAAGATAAATTCTTTGTTTTTAGATCAAACATATGAATCTTAGATTAATGGCCACCATATTGTAATAAAAAGTATCATTTTTCTCCCTCCTTATTCAACATTAATAACACACATTATAACATAAGTATCTTTAAAACACACACATAATCCCCTCAATATAAATCAAAACCAATAAACAAAGAGTTTAAAGATATGCAATAACTACTCCATTGGGAATGTAAAGTTTTTGAACAATTAAACTGGGGTAAATAAATAGATATACATGCATTGGTGCTCATAGATTTTTCAGGCAAAAAACAGTTAGATATACGAAAAAAACAGCACACTTGTCTATTCAAGACTTTTCATATCATGCCTACTCACTTCAACAAACTTGTATTTAAATAGAACCTCACTGCATCAGGAAACATTATACAGTATATGAAAAACAATAATAGAATTAAGAAAAACATAAAACTTCAAATAATGAATAAATAAACTAAACTTACGTGGCAGAAGTTGTCCTTTTAGCGAAATAGGAAGACATAATACGCTCAGTACCAGACATAATAATATCATTGATATCAACAACTCTTGAAAAGTAATGCTATTTGCAAGAGGAACAACTGGTGAAGAAACAGAATCAGAAGCCTTTTGTGCAGGAGCAACCTGATATTCCTGTTTTGTAGGTGTATCTTTCACATATTCTTTGGAAATATTAAGAACTGCTTCTGGCATCCCATGTGCATCGACATAAGTATTTGGTGCATCCTTACCAAACTTTTTTGCATCTTCAACCCCCATTTGTGCATCCTTATCAGACATAAACACATGATCATACCCAAATATATCAAATGAAGTTAAATCTTAAAACATATTCATTTTTATTAGAAGTGTTTTCACTTTGGCATCCTTTTGAAGCTCGGATGAGATTTTGAAAGAAAAATCAGCAAAATCAGTAATAGCAAACGCAAGCATTGATGTCTTCTGCACAAAAGACTGTTTCCAAGCTTAAAAAACCAAAATAAACAACACAAGACATAGACAAGTAATTATAAATACATCAACTAATTGGATCAAAAAATTAGCCTCCAAAGATATAAAAAAAATTTAGTTAAAGAAACATGAAAGAAAAGTATATTATAATATTAGCACAACAAAGGGATTTAGATGCACATATGTAGATTATATTTGAACCATTCATAATTATATTTGCACAACAGTAATTTATAATTACAGAACATAAATTTATGTTTTCATGCATGATGCATTACTGATACATAAGCACAATAACATTTTACATTTGCACAATATTTAGATTATATTTGAACAATTCATAATTATATTTGCACAACAGTAATTTATAATTACACAACATAAATTTATGGTTGCGTGCATGATGCATTACTAATACATGAGCGCAATAGCATTTTATATTTGCACAATATGAAGTTTTTTTTTTAATGACTGGAGGTAATTGCCACCTAACCACCAAATACGTTTACACCTCAAATTCAATGATTTCAACACACAAACCCAGGAAAATCAGAAACAACAGACGCCTAAAACAACGTGCAATTTATGAAATTATGAATGAAAATAAGATTATTATGAAATAATGAAAGAAAAATATTTAAAACCTCGAGTGGGGATGGATCCTTCTCAAATATAGGGTCCTTAGCAGTCGGGTGAGTGTTGCACTGAGCAGTGGATTGAGAAGCGGCATTACGATCACAAATAGGATTGCCCTATATGAACGGAATAGATTGGCGATCCTTGATTAACCCACACCAAAAACAACCACTCAAAATTTCATCAGTCTTCCGCTGACGCAACAATGTGGAATTCGAACCCACAAATACTGGAAAAAACCGAGACAACCTTCTATACGCAACATTTGTAAATAACTTGACCTTATCCATATCAAACAACTACAACATAAAGACAAAAAAATGAAACTAATGTCACAAAAAGATGAAGAAAAATAGAACAATATAAAACACAAATAAAAACAAAGACAAAGGGGGCACTCACAATCAAGAATAAAATAGGCCCTCAAAAGTAACGAGTCTTGTTATTCTCCCACCCCTTTTTTGCATCTACCAAACTTTCAAGTAAAAGTGCACAGTAGTTCAGGTCTTTAAAGTCCCCTAAATCACCTTGATCTGACCAAACTTTGATTTACAAGACCATTCCCAAGACAGTCAACTACCAAAGATTGGAATACCACAAGGAAATTGATCAGAAACTGATTAAAACCTTCAATATCAGCGACTAGGTTCTCGATAACAACAAACGGAGTGATATTTTCCTCATCTCCAAGTGAACTCCTCCAATATCAGCGACTAGGTACTTCAGTGCACTGTTCAATCCCTAAAACCCCAGTGCCTCTACACTCCCTATAACACCACAAGGGTCCTGTTAGGAGGAAAATCATTTATGAAATATAAATACCAAATTCGACTCCCTGTTCTCCGCAAATTAATTACAAGACTTCCTTCCGTTGTAGTAGAAGGTAGTCAGGATCGATCCATGAGGAAGCGTGTAAGCGCCCAACTTTTAAGTTCCAGAAACTCAGCAAATTCGACCAAAAGAGCGCTTGATATCGACCTTACCACTCGATATCGACCACTACGTCGACAGAAACTATAAAAAACAAAAACAAGCAGAAACAGAACAGAAAACAAATTGGTCGATATCGACATACTTGCTCGATATCGAGCTATAAATTTCGACAACCGGTGATCAATTTCGACCTATCACAAAAACCAAATATTCGAAACTTTTCGCAAGACAGACTTCAAAACTGATGAAATAGATTCAATAAACTAAAGACTTCCAAGATCAAGGTTTCAACACCACAACGATAACCATGTAAAAATAACACATAAATGCATAAAAGATCATCCTTTTCATCAAATAACCTTCGTTATTAACAAGTAAGAATATAGAGGCTTTCGCATAAACCATAATTGTTACTAACCCTTTTTCACATAATTAATCCAAGTTGCATTAAGATCACTTTCGCTTCAATAACACAAACAAGGATCACCTTCAACTTTCACAAAAGAATCATGCTCATAGGGATAAAAGACGAATTGCATCACCTTACACGGCTACCATCGCGCTCACCCCGACCCTAGAAGTTGGGTGACTACTCGCTCTTCATCATCAATAAAGACATTAATAATAAAAAGGAACTAAATTGCATTGAATAAACTAAATAAAACTTACAACCGAACAAAGCCAATTCTGCTCTCGCAAGAAAACTCCACTCGGCCACAAGCTTCTCTCTCTCCTAACTCCTACTCGATATGTGTGTTGAAAGATCCCCAAAAATTGAGCCCCTCAGGCTTTATTTATAGTGTTCATTCCCCGCTAATCTAGGAAAGAACAACTATATCTATATCTAAACTTTCTATCTAAAACATTAAGATAAAACTTGGGAAATAAAATAATTAAATCTTTAAGGAAACTATATGTAAAGTGGATAGATCCTTCTTGACTTGATGAATCTTCTCTTGAGTTGATGGAATATCACTATCTTTAGGTGGAAGAAAACTAGCTCAGCACTCGGACTCGGAATCGCTCGAAATCGGCCTCTAGGAATTGGTCGATATCGAGTTTATTTCTCGGATTCTTCTTCCGACAACTCGATTTCGGCTCCTGACAGGATTTTCGACTCGGTTTTGGTCGATATCGACCAGTATGGGTCAAAATCAACATATCTTCATTTCTTCACTCGATCTTGTCCTTCTAGGTGAAAATCAACCTGGTTGACTCGATATCGACCAGATGTGTCGATATCGACCTCCTCTGTTCCGCTCCTATTCTCTGGTCGATTCCTGGCTTCTCGGCTCGATTTGCTTCACTCAACATCGACCAAGTTTGGTCGATATCGACCTCTTTGTCTAGACTGCCTGTTGAGATGATCACCGTGTTGTTTGCCATGTATAACTTTGCATTCACATGCTCTAAGGTACCTATCTTAATCTTGGACCAGATTGATAAAGGTATTATACTCACACTGGCTCCCAAATCACATAAAGCATTGAATTTATATTGGCCAAATGCAATGGTTATAGCAAACTTACCTGGATCTGGCCTTTTCTCTAGAACATCCATCTAGCTGCATTTCTCTGCGATCTCTGCCATTGACCGCTTTTTGCTCAGAATCTCCTTTAGGAACTTGATGTAAGATGGCATTTCATTGAGAGCTTCTATGAAGGGTATTGTGATGTTGAGCCTTTAAAGCATCTTTATAAAACGCTGAAACTTCTTCTCTTTCGGATCCTTTGGAGATTTCGTCGAAAAAGGCAGCTTCTTCTTCATCGGAGGTGCTGATGTTGAGTGGAGGGTGTCAATTTCGACCTGTGTTTAATCGATATCGACCTGTGTCTGGTCGATATCGACCTGTGTCAGGTCGCTATTGACTGTACTGGTCGATTTTTCTGCTGGTGGGGCATTCTGGTCGATATCGGGTGGGGACAGGTCGATATCGACCGGTTTCGTCAATATCGACTCGTCTCCAGCTCCTTCCTCCTCCGTCGTTGGATCGGGCATTTGCATTTGCCGCCCACTCCTTAGATTCATGGCAGCCACTTGTCCTGTAGTTGTACCCTTACGGTTAGGTTCAGAGGTTCTAGGGAGCGTACCTGATTGTTTAGGGACGGATGTAGCCAGTTGACCAATCTGGGTGTCAATTGATTTCCGCCAGATATCGATTTCCCGAACCCTAGAGTTGACACCATGCATCTGAGTGTAGTTGGAATTGATAGATTGCTTGGTGTCTTAATGATTCCTCCGCATCTCCTTAAGAATGGTCTGCAGGTCATCCTTCTTACCTTCTCTGTCAGGGTGACCCGGAGCTCTGTAGGGAGGGGGGTTCTAATGCTGGGGCTGGCGATAGTAGCTCCAGTTACGGTTTTGATGTGGCCCTGAGTAGTGTCACTCTGCGTACCTTACCTATTCGTGGGACTCTGCTTGATTTACTTGATCGACGTGTGGGCACGCAGTAGTGTTGTACCTCACAGACCCACATTCCAAGCAAGGCTTATCCTTAGACAGAAACTTAACCTGCTTGGTGAGACGGCGTACCTGATCGTTGTGGAACTGGTCCCTTACGTCTGGATCAACCTTCTTTTGGTGGCACATACAATGGCATAAATGGGGCAGGCCTTTCATACCTTTCGTCAGAAGAGGCCGCAGAAGTCTCATATGTGTTGTTATAGTTAGCCAACGTCTCAAACACCTTCCAAGCACGGCGTGGAGTGTACTCGAGATACCCATAGGCGGTGTAGTTGTTGATCTTATCCTTAGTAGGCGCATCTAGGAAGTTGAAGATAATCTCATGGATGACGTAGGGCGGCTGTCCATGGGTAGTACAGGATTTCATGAGCCTCTTGTAGCGCTCCCAGACCTGAGCAAGTGTTTCCCCTGGCTTCTGTCTAAAAGTCGTGATATGTTGTCTGAGAGCAGCTATCTTTGCAAGAGGAAACATGGGTGTCATGATTGGCCCCATATACTTAGTGCTTCAGAGTCCTCACCTGTGTGTCCCATCTCGCTGAACTATTATCTCAACGAGCAGGGTCGATCTACCTTTATCTCCTGAGTCCCGAATTTTATTTCACTCATTAAATTTTCCATAATTTTTGAAACATTCCTGCCAAACTCCAATAATGATATATAACAACAACATAACGACCATATAACAATCTCCATAATGTAACATCATTCTCAACATAATCCCCGGATAGGAATAAGGTAAAGAATGGCAATATTTAGATCATGTGGAGCATAATATGAAATAAGGCATAATATGGCTTTTGTGATGCATAAGCATAGGTAAAGGCTAGGATATAACAATATGAGCATTATATGGAAATATAAAGTCCTCCATCCTCTTATCATGCAACATGTCAAAAGCAACATCAAATTTACCTTCTTTCATGGCTTTCAAGAAAAATATGCTCTTCATTGTGACTTCCCTTTACTAGGCAATTTCATGCTATATCTATAATGAATCTACTTTTGCATCGTCGAGTTCAATAAAGCTTCCATGGCATTTATTTAAAAATTTCAGTGGGGGTGATTTTAATGAACTTTGGAATACAACATATAAACACATAGATATATAATAAAATCCAAAGTAGCCATGTCTAAGCAATTCAAGAAATAAACTTAAAATTATGCACACATAATGTCAAATAAAGTTAAATATGCATAAAGTAAGCCCTTCCCCCACCCCATACTTAAACATTACAGTGTCCTCAGTGTATAAAAACAAGGGTAAAGAAAGAAACAGACTAGACAAGTGTGCTAATTGTCGAAAACCAAGTGCAAATGCTTCTGTAGAACTTGGTCGATTTCGAGTGACCTTGGTCGATATCGACCTAATGTACTCGAAATAGAGTGAGTTGTTGCTTCTTTGTACCTACAAAAATTATTAAAGAAGAAATACCCACAATTGAAAAACATAAAAATAATAATGTTCAAAACCAAAAACAAAAGAAACAATGTCCAAAAGTTCCAAAAACTAAGTGTCTATTTACAAGCTCTAGACTTTATAGTCGCTAGGCCGACTTTCTCCATCAAGCTCAAGGTGGCATCTGCAGGGCCCTTGTAGCTTGGGCTTCAAATAAGACTCCATTTTTGTCCATCAGCAGGAGTCCTCCGGAACGGATCTTATTCACCGTGAAGGGTCCCATCTTCTTCTTTTTGAACTTGTTAGGGAACCAATGATCATTTGATTTGGAGGCATAGACCTTGTCTCCTACTTCGTATTCCTTAGGATCATCATTGGAAATTCTGCATAAGCGCACATACCAAGGCAAACCTTTCCCATATATAGATAGATCTTTAATTGAAAAAGGAGAAGAAAGATCCATACCTTGGCTTACCTTCGCATAATCGGACTCGGGGGCCTCCTGAGGATCTGGTCGATTTCGACCACTGTTAGTCAATATCGACTGCTGCTGTTTTGGTGGAGGTTCAATCGATGTAGACGTAGACGGGTCGATTTGGTTTGGTCGATATCGACCTAGATTGGTCGATATCGAGTTGTTCTGATCGAAATCGGCTTGCTTCGTCCTGGGAGATGAAATCGAGTCGACTTGATCTGGTTGATATCAACCAAGGGTGGTCGATATCGAGTTGTCCTGCTCAGTCGAGTTTTCTTGGTCGATTTTGACCCCATACTTAAGACCTGGCAAAGCATCCGAAAAATAGTTAGTCCATATCGACTTACCTTGGTCAACGTCGAGTGGATTTTCTGTTTCTTCGTTCAGGATGGCCATGATATCCTCCACCTGGGCTTCCATATCCCTCTTTTCCAGCTCATCGGGTGTCATATTTCTTACCTTAGGCTCCCCACAAGTGATGTACCTGGTTGATATGGACTTGACCTCTTTCATGAGACCTGTATGCCTTTCAGTTTTATTAAAAGAGTACTCTATTACCTCATCACTGATGTTGAAAGTGAGCACTCACTTCCTTACGCTTATGTTGGCATCTACCGTCGCCAAGAAGGGCCTTCCTAGAATGATTGGACAAGCAGGGTCCTCCGCCATATCAATAACTAAGAAATCAGCAGGGAAAAAGAACTGACCTACTTGCACTGGCACATTGTCCACCCTGCCTGTTGGGATGGCCATCGTGTTGTTTGCCATGTATAACTTTGCATTCACATGCTCTAAGGCACCTATCTTAATCTTGGACCAGATTGATAAAAAGGCATTATACTTACACTGGCTCTCAAATCACATAAAGCATTGAATTTATATTGGCCAAATGCAATGGTTATAGCAAACTTACTTGGATCTGGCCTTTTCTCTAGAACATCCATCTAGCTGTATTCCTCTGCGATCTCAGCCATTGCCCGCTTTTTGCTCAGAATCTCCTCTAGGAACTTGACGTAAGATGGCATTTCATTGAGAGCTTCTATGAAGGGTATTGTGACGTTGAGCCTTTGAAGCATCTTTATAAAACGCTGGGACTTCTTCTCTACCGGATCCTTTGGAGATTTCGTCGGGAAAGGCAACTTCTTTTTCGTCGGAGGTGCTGATGTCGAGTAGAGGGGGTCGATATTGACTGGACTAGTCGATTTTTCTGCTGGTGGGGCATTCTGGTCGATATCGGGTGGGGACGGGTCGATATCGACCGGTTTGGTCGATATCGAACCGTCTCCAGCTCCTTCCTCCTCCATCGTTGGCTCGGGCATTTGCATCAGCCGCCCACACCTTAGATTCATGGCAGCCACATGTCTTGTTGTTTTACCCTTAGGGTTAGGTTCAGAGGTTTTAGGGAGCGTACCTGATTATTTGGGGATGGATGTAGCCAGTTGACCAATCTAGGTGTCAATTTATTTCCGCTAGATATCGATTTCCTCAAGCCTAGAGTTGACACCATGCATCTGAGTGTAGATGGAATTGATAGATTGCTTGGTGTCTGAATGATTTGTCCGCATCTCCTCAAGAATGGTGTGCAGGTCATCCTTCTTACCTTATCTGTCAGGGTGACCAGGAGCTCTGTATGAAGGGGGATTCTGATGCTGGGGTTGGCGATAATAGCTCCAGTTCTGGTTCTGATGTGGCCCTGAGTAGTGTCCCTCTGCGTACCTTACCTCTTTGTGGGACTCTGCTTGATGTACTTGATCGACGTTTGGGCACGACGTAGTATTGTGCCTCACAGACCCACATTCCAAGCAAGGCTTATCCTTAGACAGAAACTTAACCTGCTTGGTGAGACGGTGTACCTGATCGTTGTGGAACTAGTCCCTTACGTCTGGATCAACCTCCTTTGGTGGCACTAACAATGGCATAGATGGGGCAGGCCTTTCATACCTTTCGTCAAAAGAGGCCGCAGAAGTCTCATATGTGTTGTTGTAGTTAGCCAACGTCTCAAACACCTTCCAAGCACGTGGTGGAGTGTACTCGAGATACCCATAGGCGGTGTTGTTGTTGTTGATCCTATCATTAGTAGGCGCATCCAGGCAGTTGAAGATAATCTCCTGGATGACGTAGGGCGGTTTTCCATGGGTAGGACAGGATTTTAGGAGCCTCTTGTAGCGCTCCCAGACCTGAGCAAGTGTTTCCCCTGGCTTCTGTCTGAAAGCCGTGATTTGTTGTCTGAGAGTAGTTGTCTTTGTAGGAGGAAAGAACTTGTTGAGGAACAAGTCCTGTAGTTCGTTCCAAGTGTGAATCGATTCTGCTAGCAATCCTTCCAGCCACTGTGAGGCTATTCCTGTAGAGGACCAAAGAAAAGCCTTTAGTTTTAGATATTCTAGATTTGCACCATTAGTAATTGCTTCATATAAATCTAGAAAAGTAGTAACATGCTCTAAATGACATTCATTGATTCTTTCCCTAAATTGACTCCTCCAAATTTCAGTAATAAAAGAAGCACGAATTTCAAAATTAATAGTGGGAAGAACGATCGGTGATTCTAGAACTTCCAGAGTTGGATGCAGATACTCCTTTGCGTTGGTTGTGACATGCCCAATCCGCTCCTCAAGTTCCCTTCTCGTGTTGATCTCGCGATCAACCATTGCCTCCCACCATTTTTGATTCTGTGCATATTCCGCCTCTCGTCGGGGGTGTTCTGCTTCTCTGGTGGTGAATTCCTCTATCCGTAGGCGGAGTTGCTCAAGCTCCCTCGTTGGGATGAGTCGCCATAAGTCTCCTCCTAAGTCTTTGCTGAAGATTGAAGAAACGTTTTGGCTCGAGAATAGGGTCTATGGGTGTGCGATCAGTTCTTCGCATGCACCTGAAAAGCAATAACAAAAAAGGGCGCGATTAATTGCTTCCCCGGCAACGACGCCAAATTTGTTAGGAGGAAAATCAAGTATGAAATATAAATTCCAAATTCGACTCCCTGTTCTCCGCAAATTAATTACAAGACTTCCTCCGACTGTAGTAGAAGGTAGTCAGGATCGATCCACGAGGAAGCGGGTCAGTGCCCGCCTTTTCAGTTCCAAAAACTCAATAAATTCGACTAGAAGGGCGCTCGATATCGACCTTACCACTCGATATCGACCACTACGTCGACAGAAACTGTAAAACACATAAACAAGCAGAAATAAAACAGAAAACGAACTGGTCGATATCGACCTACTTGATCGATATCGAGCTATAAATTTCGACCAACAGTGCTCAATTTCGACCTATCACAGAAGCCAAAAATTCGAAACATTTCGCAAGACAAAACTCAAAACTGATGAAATAAATTCAATAAACTAAAGACTTCCAAGATCAGGGTTTCAACACCACAACGATAACCATTTAAAATAACACATAAAGGCATAAAATATCATGCTTTTCATCAAATAACCTTCGTTATTAACAAGTAGGAATATAGAGGCTTTCGTATAAACCATAATTATTACTAACCCTTTTTCACATAATTAATCCAAGTTGCATTAAGATCACTTTTGCTTCAATAACACAAACAAGGATCACCTTCAACTTTCGCAAAAGAATCATGCTCATAGGGATAGAAGATAAATTGCATCCAAAGAATGTACCTTTACCGCATCACCTTACATGGCTACCATCGGGCTCACCCCGACCCTAGAAGTTGGCTGACTACTCGCTCTTCATCATCAAGAAAGACATTAATAATAAAAAGAAACTAAATTGCACTGAATAAACTAAATAAAACTTACACCCGAACAAAGCCAATTCTACTCTCGCAAGATAACTCCACTCGGCCACAAGCTTCTCTGTCTCCTAACTCCTACTCGATATGTGTGTTGAAAGATCCCCTAAATCTCAGGCCCTAAGGCTTTATTTATAGTGTTCATTCCCCGCTAATCTAGGAAAAAACAACTATATCTATATCTAAACTTTCTATCTAAAACATTAAGATAAAACATGGGAAATAAAAAATTTAAATTTTTAAGGAAACTATATCTAAAGTGGATAGATCCTTCTTGACTTGATCAATCTTCTCTTGAGTTGATAGAATATCTCTTGCTTCAGGTGGAATAAAACCAGCTCAACACTCAGACTCGGAATCGCTCGAAATCGGCTTCTAGGGACTAGTCGATATTGAGTTGATTTCTGGATTCTTCTTCTGACAACTCGATTTCGGCTCCTGACAAGATTTTCGACTTGGTTTTGGTCGATATCGACCAGTATGGATCGAAATCGACCTATCTTCATTTCTTCACTCGATTTTGTCCTTCTGGGTGAAAATCGACCTAGTTTACTCGATATCGACCAGATGTGTCGATATCGACCTCCTTTGTTCCGCTCCTATTCTCTGGTAGATTCCTGGCTTCTCGGCTCGATTTTCTTCACTCAATATCGACCAAGTCTGGTCGATATTGACCTCTTTGTGGTTTTCTCTCCTTTCTCCGAATTGTTGTAAAACGCCTCGATTTCTGCAAAATTAAACAGAAACTAGTGTACACTCCATAATTTGGCAAATAAGCATAAACATGGCGAATTAGGCTCACAATAGGTTCCCTCTCAAATAATTCTTGGACTTGATGACCTTCTAGAGAGAACCCCAAGGGTTCCAAAGATCAAATCAGGGCCTTGAGATGCTGAGACTTTAAGAGGAATGGGAGAAGACAAGACATCAGCAGCACACTTAGAGAAGTGGAATTTTTACAAGTTCGGCGAATAAGGGGGGGGAGTGTCTTCAGAATCAAGTGAGTCTTCAACTTGAGAATTAGAGGAAGGGGGAGACTCCCTTGACAAATCTACTACAAAGCGTTTTACACCAGATTTTTTCATGCATTTGGCAGTCGAACTTGAAACAATGAGTGCGTTAGACTAAGACCTAGTACGTAGACGTTTACCTATACAAATAATAAAATGCATCAAACAACATAATAACCAACACATAAGCAACTGAATCAAAGCCAAAATTAAAACTGAAAACGGAAAACAACAAAACCCTACCACAAACCCACATTCAAAGGCAGAAACCAAAAAACAACCCTTCTTGAATTGGTAAATAAAGAGCGGTCATTCCAGGGTTCGAACCGGGGACCTATAGGTACTACCCACAAGTCCTTTCCGGTGAGCCATTTCGGAATGGTTAAAAAATAACACTTCTGAAACCACATAAATGACGGAAATAGAAGACATAAATACTCCAGAATAAACCAATGACAAACAACACAAAAATCGAAAGCACATCGAAACCCTAAAACAAAACCAAAAATCAAGGCAAAAACTAAAAACAACACATGCGAAAACACATGCATAACGGAAATATAGAACATATATACTCCAGAATCACACAAACAACAAACAACGCATAATCAAAACCCCATCGCCAGCTAATCAACCAAAAACCTAACAATGAAAGCTCAATCGAAAACGAAAACAAAAATAACCCGAAAATCCGAAGAATGTAGAAAACATAAACAGAAATAAAAGCAAAAACCTAACCTTGAGAAGCTGAAGCCATGACGAAGAGAGCTCAAACCGATTATACACTCCAGAAATGATCGCCAATTGATCGAGAGCAAGAGAACGAACAACAAAGGAATAGAGATGAGATTAAACAGAGCAAACGGTAATCACAAATGCATATGCAGGACGGGATTTTATTTAAATAGCGGCCCAAACAATAGAATTAGACCCATTTTCACTTTAAGAGCCATTTTTATTTGAACCTACATATATATAAGGTTTGCTTCAAATGTAAAAAGTCCTTATCGTATAAAATTTGCTAATGGGCCTAATTTAATTAGTAGAATGTCTGCCCCCCTTGCCCATGTGTGTGCCCCTCCTTGCCCCCCTTTCTCGGACCTGAATTTTTTTTTTTTTATCCCATAATTTTTTTTCCGTGTTAACACTTTCTGCTATGCAAGTATAACTTGCTTTTGTGCACATATAACATCTTATTCTGCAAATATAAGTTTATTTTGTGCAGACATAATAATTCATTATGGGGTTAATACGTAAATGTGCCTATTTCAATTATAAAAATTTATAATTGAAATATGTTTAATTTATGGGTAAATTGGTAAATATGTCTAATTTTATGGGTAAATGCACTTTTTCCGGTTTTCGATACCTTTTGTGCAACTGTGACGTGCATTTGTGGACATGGGAAGTGCATTTGTGCAACTGTGAAGTGCATTTGTGCAACTGTAAAGTACATTTGTGCAACTTTAAAATGCAAATATAAGAACATAAAGTGTGAAAATAAAATTGTAATTTGCAAATTTAGAATACAAGTGTGCAAAAGTAGAATACAATTGTGCAAGTTTAAACTACAATTGTGCAAAAATAAGATACAATTGTGCAGATTTAGAATACAATTGTGTAAATGTAAGATCATAATGTGCAATAATAAGACAAAAGCTGTGCTTTTGAAATTGATGTTTTATTTTTTATTTTTTTGCAATAATAAGACAAAAGCTGTGCTTTTGAAATTGATGTTTTATTTTTTATTTTTTTTACTTTTGAGAGTTTGAGTTCACCTCTCGGATAATTTAGGTTGATAGATGTAAGATTGAAATCGATTTGTTTTTATGTATAAGCTTTTAAAATTAAAGTGCATAAATAAGATTAAAATGTGCATAATTAAGGTTGAAAAGTGCATAACTAAGATTATAATGTTCATGATTAACAATTTGCGATTATTGCGCTCTTGTCTATTATGTAACCTATGTGGGATTTGAGCCCACATCTTTTGTGCAAACGCACCTTGCTCTACCAATTGAGCTAATAGCCTAAATTATGATTTTTATGCTAAAATAGAAGAACCTAATCGACCTAAAGCATATCGCAATAAAATTCTAAAATTCAATTAGCTCATGATTCAAGAATAATTTGACAATGCTATAAACATGAAATTAGCTCCAAATCAACCCAACATCACAACCATATAATCAATTTCAATCAATTTGGATGTTAGCAAAAAAAAACCAAATTCTAAAATATATCGCAATAAAATTCTAAAATCCAATTAGATCATGATCCATAAAAATTTGACAATACTATGAACATGAAATTAGCTCCAAATCAACCCAACAACACAAGCATATCATTAATTTCAGTCAATTTGGCTGTTGGCAAAAAAAACCCAAATTCTAAAGCATATCGCAATATAAAATTCCAAACATCAATTAGCTCATGATCCATAAACAATTTGACAATGATATGAACATGAAATTAGCTCAAAATCAACCCAACAACACAACCATATCATCAATTTCAATCAATTTGGCTTTTGGAAAAAAGCCCCAAATTCTAAAGCATATCGCACTATAAAATTCTAAAATCCAATTAGCTAATGATCTATAAACAATTTGACAATGATATGAACAAGAAATTAGCTCAAAATCAACCCAAAAACACAACCATATCATCAATTTCAATCAATTTGGCTTTTGGCAAAAAGCCCCAAATTCCGCTTCTAAATCAAACCCTAGGTTTTCAATTTCAACCTAAATCATTCAAACACTATTTTGTGCAAATATAATTTTAAATTGTTCAAATATAATATTATGTTGTACGTTTATAAACTACGGAATAATTTTGTAATTTATTAAATTTAGATAAGGGCATATTTGGGAAGAAAGAGAAAATATGGGTCAAAATTGTAATTTCATCATCATCTTCCTCACATCGACCCAGTAACCCTCTCTGTAGAAACGACGGTTGCGCAGTGGACTTCGGCAAGCTCCCGGTGGCAGCCTAGGGCACGGCGGAGCAAGGGGAAGGCAGATACGAGACCGTGGTGGTGTGGCGAGTCCGTTGGTGGCAATCGCTGGTGGCTTCGGTGGTGGGAAGGTGGCGGTCGAAGGTGGCGAATCGGCGCTCCGATGTTGCTGGGCAAGGTGGAGTGGGTTGGCGATTCCAATGATTTCGATGGGGATTCCGGCTATTGCGAGGAGGAGAAGCCGAATCCATGTCTCCCTTGTCGAATTGACCAATGCACGATGCTCGATTTTGGCGATTGTGAGGCTTCCGGCGATTGCAACGATTCCGGCGATTGAGAGGATTCCGACGATTACAACGAGGAATATTCCGATGATTGAGACTTCGTGCTACCCCATGGTCGATGCCTTGCCTCCTGCCATGCTCGATGCCACCGCCTCGGCGCCTCCTGCCATGGCCGCTTCCGTGTTCTGTGCGCAAAGGCTAGAGGGAGAGATGGTGATGGAGGACGGCTCATTTTTTTTAGCCAACCGGTTCGGGTTTTTTTTTAAAAAGAAGGCATGGTGTGGTTTTCACTAAAAGACAAAATTTTACACGTTAAGGAGTTTTTACATTTTAAAGCTTCCTTATATATATATATAGGGAAGCTTTAAAATGTAAAACATCCTTAACGTGTAAAAATTTTTAAAACCGGATCCGTGCCCTCTTCTTTTTTTAAAAAAAAAACGAACCGGGTTGTTAAAAAAAACCTTAACCGCTTCTTCTCTCCCATGCCAGTGCGCTCAAAAACTCTGGAAATGGCAGGACGCTGGAGGCGGGGCGGTGGCATCGAGCATGGCAGGAGGCGGGGAATCGAGCATCGGACTAGCACAACATCTCAATCGCTGGAATCCTCCTCTTCACAATCGCCGGAATATTTGCAATCAGCGGAATCCTTGCAATTGTTGGAAGCCTCGCAATCGCCGGAATCGAGCATCGTGCATCGGTCAGTTCGACAAGGCAGACGTGGATTCGGCTTCTCCTCCTCGCAATAGCCGGAATCCCTATCGGAATCATCGGAATCGCCAACCCACTCCACCTTGCCCAGCAACACCGGAGCGCCGATTCGCCGCCTTCGACCGCCACCTTCCCACCAGCGATTGCCACCAACGGACTCGCCACGCCACCAAGGTCCCGTATCCCCCTCCCCCTTGCTCCGCCGTGCCCTAGGCTGCCACTGGGAGCTTGCCGAAGTCCACTGCGCAACCGTCGTTTCTACAGAGAGGGTTACTGGGTCGATGTGAGGAAGATGATGATGAAATTACAATTTTGACCCATATTTTCCTTTTCTTCCCAAATATGACCTTATCTAAATTTAATAAATTACAAAATTATTCCATAGTTTATAAACGCACAACATAATATTATATTTGCACAATTTAAAATTATATTTGCACAAAATAGTGTTTGAATGATTTAGATTGAGATTTAAAACCTAGGGTTTGATTTAGGAGCGGAATTTGGGGTTTTTTGCCAAAAGCCAAATTGATTTTTGAAATTGATGATATGGTTGTGTTGTTGGGTTTATTTTGAGCTAATTTCATGTTCATAGCATTGTCAAATTGTTTATGGATCATGATCTAATTTGATTTTATAATTTTATTGCGATATATTTTAGATTTTGGGTTTTTTTTGCCAACATCCAAATTGAGTGAAATTGTTGATATGGTTGTGTTGTTGGGTTGATTTGGAGCTAACTTCATGTTCATAGCATTGTCAAATTGTTTGTGAATCATGAGCTAATTGGATTTTAGAATTTTATTTCAATATGCTTTATGTCGATCAGGTTCTTCTATTTTAGCATAAAAATCATAATTTAGCCTATTAGCTCAATTGATAGAGCAATGTGCATTTGCACAAAGATGTGAGTTCAAATCCCACATAGGTTACATAATAGACAAGAGCGCAACAATCGCAAATTGTTAATCATGCACATCATAATCTTAGTTATGCACTTTTTAACCCTAATTATGCACATTTTAATCTTATTTATCCACTTTAATTTTAAAAGCTTATACGGAAAAAAATCGATTTCAAACTCACATCTATCAACCTAAATTATACGAGAGGAGAACCCAAACTCTCAAAAGTAAAAAAAAAAAACAAAAAAACAAAATTAAAACATCGATTTCAAAAGCACATCTTTTGTCTGATTCATGCACATTATGATCTTACTTTTGAACAATTGTATTCTAAATCTGCACAATTGTATCTTACTTTTGTACAATTATAGTTTAAATTTGTACAATTGTATCCTACTTTTACACACTTGTATTCTAAATGTGCATATTGCAATTTTATTTTTACACTCTATCTTCTTATATTTGCACTTTAAAGTTGCATGAATGCACTTTAAAGTTGCACAAATGCACTTCACAGTTGCACAAATGCACATTATAATTTTATTTTTCCACCTTATACTATTCATGAAGAGAAACATAATAAGAGATACCACATAGATAGTCTATACGAGGTTTGAACCCGCATCTTTGTGTGTAGGCACATTGCTCTCCCATTTTGAGCTAATAGGCTTTTAATGACACTTTGGAAGCGAGGGAAATGGATGTAAGTACCAAAAAACGAAGATAAAATAACAAGCAGCACCCTCCTGCGAACAGGAGTTGGGCATCTCAGCCCTCTTAATCCCCTCAAACAAAGCCAAGTTGTGACTATTGAAGCAAAATCAAAATATCATGCATCAAATAACTGTATGATATGTCTGGATTTCCCCCGTTTGCAAGATGTGGCTTGGGACTACTTGTGATGCTTGAACTGGTTATGCAATCATTTGCTTTAGCTTTTGACAGATCCACATTCATTTCAGAAATCTTCTTTAACTTCTTCTCTTGGACCTGTTAAATATACTTGAGTGGAAGTAGCAAATCCATCCTAAGCACAAAAGACAAACAAGCAGAATGCTCCACTTTAGATCACTTTAACATTCAAACAAATTCATCCTATTTACCCATAAAATAGGATGAATTGGTTATTTATACACTTTATATTTGCACAACAAAAGGTGTCGAAAACGGGAAAAGGTGCATTTACCCGTAAATTTGACATATTTACCTATTTACCCATAAATTAGACACATTTTAATCTTATTTATGCACTTTAGTTTTAAAAGCCTATACATAAAAAAATCGATTTCAAACTCACATCTATCAACCTAAATTATGCGAGAGGTGAACTCAAACTCTCAAAACTAAAAAAATAAAAAAAAATAAAACATCGATTTTAAAAGCACGTCTTTTGTCTTATTCATGCACATTGTGATCATACTTTTGCACAATTGTATTCTCAATCTGCACAATTGTATCTTACTTTTGCACAATTGTAGTTTAAATTTGCACAATTGTATCCTACTTTTTCACAGTTGTATTCTAAATGTGCACATTACAGTTTTATTTTTTTCACTTTATGTTCTTATATTTGCACTTTAAAGTTGCACAAATGCACTTCACAGTTGCACAAATGCACTTCACAATTGCACAAATGCACATTATAATTTTATTTTTGCACCTTATACAAATCATGAAGAGAAACATAATAAGAGATACCACATAGATAGCCTATACGGGGTTTGAACCCGCATCTTTGTGTGTTGGCACATTTCTCTCCCATTTTGAGCTAATAGGCTTCTAATGACACTAATACGCGCACTTAAAATACGCTTTCTAAGAATAAAAACGAAAAAAACAACATCAAAATCATAACACATTGCACTTGATGCTGGCGGCTTGTCCCTAAAACCTTTACTTTTATCCGGTATGGTCATAGGTTTCTCTTCTGCAACACTAATGCTACTGTAGTAATCTTCAGCTCTGAAGCTTTTTGTAACATTGGAAACCTGGTTGGAGTTCTAAGATGTAGGGTTGGGCTTTGTATTTGAAGCTGACTTCCGGGGATTCACCCTAACAGTGCACCTGTTAGATGCAAGCATATGAAACACCTAGACAAGTAGAGCAATTTATCCTTGAGCAATTGGGACCTTAAGCTTAAGGTACAAAATCGCACAGCAACAATGCACAAAACGCACAGAAAGACAACAAAAGGCACAACCAAAATTGATATCTCCAGCATCTTGTGTTGCTGCAATTGAAACTACACAGTCAAGAAGTTCACCATGTTGTTACTTACTAATGTAATAAAAATAACGGTGGCGGCAAACCTCTACATAATCTTTTAGGTACTGGTGAATGCTCCCCATATCCAGAATGAAGCTGCAAGGGAAAAAAATATGCAAACTCTCTTAGCGACTCTAATGATGATAACAGTGACAGTACATAAGCCCTTCTACTTACTAATGTAATAATTTCTTTTTAAAAAAAGTATTTTTTGTTATAGATTGAGTGAATGGTATAGCCCTACCAGTTGATTATTGGGGAGGGCTTCTTCTGCCCCAAAACTAGGACTGATACCTTCTAGTTTCAGTGAGAAGGTGGTCCAGAAACAGATCAGAGGGTCTGCTTTGGAGATGCCTTCTAGTTTCAGTGAGGATGAAACTGCATTGACGAGTTCTTCTGTCGATTAAGGGTCCGGGTATGATGAGATCATGTAAAGACTATACACCATGCGCAAAGATTGAGTAAGGAGGTGGTCCAGAAAGAGCCCATGAGAGATTACCTCGCCTTAAACAAGGTTGTACAGTTGGAAACAGATTATCTCTCTCCTTTTTATAAACACCGACATGCAAAAAACACATATGAGGAAGAGATGATTGCCATCAGAAGCTGCACTTCTGCACTAGGTCTCTCTCTTTTCGCTTTCCTCCTGCTTTTTTTTGGGTGCTTATCTGCTTCAGTTAGGTATTCGGTTTTGTTTAGGATTGGTGTTCTCGTAATCCTGATTCAGATTTCTTCAGCAGATCATCTATCCCTCAAGTGATCAAACTGTCTATAGTAGTATAAAATAATCTGCTTATGTTTTCGGTTTGGCTATCTAACTAGGACTGATACCTCTAGCTTCTGCACTGTGGATAGCTTTGGCCCATGTATCACCAGTGCTTCCACTTCCACCTATCAGATTGCAAAAAAAAAAAAAACATTTCAACAACTTGACATTTTCATATACATGATATATATATATATATATACACAAGCTCATAGTCAATGAGAGCTTAACATTACCAAATCACATAAATTGAACTCAACAGAAGATTGCAAAACTAAAGAAAGATATATGGGTACACTTTCAAGTGAGTATTTTACTATTTTTGTTGAATCAGCACATCACATTATTCATTGTTGTTAGCCTGCTATTGATATGAAATCAATATCAGATTATACATACCAAATCCTATATGTATATTGATTATTGAAAAACAAAGGAAAGAAAGCACAAACCTCGGGCTTGCAAGCCTTGCAAAGGGAGCCAAGAGAGCTAGCAAGGAACTCATTCCATCATTATCATTACTTATCTAACTAGAACAACATTATAGACTTAAATTAGCTTAAAATTTCAAACAAAACTGCATAACAACATTAATTATGTCCTAGACATTTTACCGAACACCTAGTAGGAATGGATTTAACTATACATCAATCTCAATTTCTCTCCTAGACATTTTGTCAAACATCTAGAAGGCATGAATTTACCCCATCTCAATCTCAATTTCCCAAAATCAATTATCTAGAAATCCATCCATTAATACATAAATATCAAAATCAATTATGATAGAGTATCAATTAAACTAAGCCATCCGGTTTAGGCTGGAAAGTCATCAAGCATAGGCAGCTCCTATCTTGTTTTGTTCAAAATGCAACCGGAGGTAGTCTAGACAAGTTTTAGGCTCATCGGTACATAAGGATTCAAAACTTTAATAAAGATTTAAGCAAAGCAATATATCACAAGGAGAATTGGATTACCTGACAAGCCAAATGAAGTCAAAGACAACAACTCAAAGATCCCTTGAGGGACGGAGCCTGAGAAAGAGGCTTGGGAAAGCGGAAGTAGGAGGAGGATATGAAAGAAGAGTTTGAGTTCCATGACAACCAAGTGATGATGAAAACAGATGAGATGGATGCATCGTTCGCTTTCTGATTTAAGCAGATCAATCACCTACCTTTAGCAACGAATATCACAAGGAGAATTGGAATAAATTTCGCCATTGAAGCTCAAATCTATACTTAAAGAGACTGCCTCGTTCGCCTTTTGATTTTCTATCTCTCACTCTGTATCCGGCCGCCAGCGATGCTCCGCCCTCCAGTTTCACCGACATCCCGCCAGCGATGCTCCGCCCTCCGGTATCACCGACATCGATCTTCCTCTCTCTCCGACAGAATGGATGCGAACCTCTGGATTTAAAATGTTATATTGAGCCAACCAGCCCATTGGACTGCTTTCTATTTTGGTTACTCGGATGTTATAATTAGAAATTTTACACGTTAAACAAATTTTACACTTTAAGGACTTTTTACATTTGAAGCAATCCCTATATATATATATATATATATATATATATATAGACACACACACACGGAATATTAACGAGGCCCAACGAATTATACATTGTGTATAATAGGCCCACATGGACTTATTTTAACTGGTCATATGGGTGACATTTGAAGTAAAAGACCAAGGATCGAGTCTCACCGACGACAATGTGATGCGCAATAAACACTAATTCCTGTCTTTGTTTGTAGATTGAGTGTGATGCGCAGTGAAAACAAGATGCCATATATCTATCCTCTGCCACGTGTCCTCCCTCATCTTGGTCTAGTTCACTCCCCCATATTATTTATTCGGCCAACTATGCCCACTTCCTGTGCTTCTCCCAGTACCTCCATTCCATTCCCCTCTCTATCTGTCGATCTCTCTCTTTCTCCCCCCTCTTTTCTGCAAACCTGATTTCCCCAGTAACTCCAACTCCCAATTCCAACCACTAGAAATCTGCCGGGCGCCCTCTTATCCTAATCCAGAACCTGAACCCCAACCCCCCCCCCCCCCCGATTCCCCATAAGTTAGTTATATAACGGCCACCTCAAGTTAATTTCCCAGCTAGCTAGCTCTCGGGAGCGGCGCACCTCAAAATCAACACCATCGGCAAAGGAATTAAACCAATTAAATAAGCAGTATAATCAGAAGATGATATCTTGGCATGATTTCTACACTGTGATGGCGGCGATGGTCCCGCTTTACGTGGCCATGATTCTAGCCTACGGGTCGGTTCGGTGGTGGAAGATATTCACGCCGGACCAGTGCTCGGGGATCAACAGGTTCGTGGCGGTATTCGCGGTGCCGCTGCTGTCGTTCCACTTCATATCCAGCAACAATCCGTACGAGATGAACCTGAGGTTCATAGCCGCTGACAGTCTGCAGAAGGTGATCATGCTGGCGGCACTGGCGCTGTGGACCAACCTCACCCGAGGCGGCTCCCTCGAGTGGATGATCACCATCTTCTCCCTCTCCACCCTCCCCAACACCCTCGTGATGGGGATCCCGCTCCTGATTGCCATGTACGGGCCCTACTCTGGATCGCTTATGGTCCAGGTGGTTGTCCTCCAGTGCATCATCTGGTACACGCTCCTCCTCTTCCTCTTCGAGTACCGTGGTGCCCGCATCCTTATCCTCGAGCAGTTCCCGGAGACCGCCGCATCTATTGTATCTTTCAAGGTGGATTCCGACGTCATGTCCCTCGACGGCCGCGACTTCCTCGAGACAGATGCCCAGGTCGGCGTCGACGGGAAGCTCCATGTCACCGTCCGCAAGTCAAACGCCTCCCGTCGCTCCCTCGGCGGCGGCCCGTCCTTCACCCCGCGCCCCTCCAACCTCACCGGCGCCGAGATCTACAGCCTCAGCTCCTCCCGGAATCCCACTCCCAGGGGTTCCAATTTCAACAACGCCGATTTCTACTCGATGATGGGGTACACCTCCACCTTCGGCCCCCAGGCCCCCAGGCACTCGAATTTCGGCGCCGTCGACCTTTACTCGGTTCAGTCGTCCAGGGGGCCTACTCCCCGGCCCTCCAATTTCGAGGAGAATTGCGCTGCTAACAGCATCGGCGTCGGTGTCAGCTCTCCCAGATTCGGGTTCTACCCTGCTCAATCCGGTCCTGCTGCCGTGAATTCGTACCCTGCTCCCAACCCGGAGCTCGTGGGCGGAGGTGTGGCGGACGGGAGCGGTGGAAACGGGAAGAGCGGGAGGAAGAACAGTGGTGCTAACAGCACTAATCAGCTGCAGAGTAAGGCAAGCCACGATGCTAAGGAGCTCCACATGTTCGTATGGAGCTCCAGCGCTTCGCCGGCCTCGGAGGTCAGTGGGCTCCACGTCTTCGGCAGCGCCGATTTAGCCATCCCTGACCAATCCGGGCGTTCGGCCGAGGGCGCCAAGGAAATCCGGATGTTGGTGGGCGACCACCCCCAAAATGGGGAGGCCAAGGGTACTAATCAATTCTCCTCTGTTTCAGTGTCTATTATTTCAGAATTAATTATCTCCCCTGTTTTATTTTTTAAAATAAATCTTCAACTAATTGGTCTAGCAGATCATCAAGGAGGGGAAGTGTACGGAGGGGAGAATTTCAGCTTCGGAGCGGAGGAGGACGACAAAGAGAAGGTGATGGAAGGCCCCATTGGGCTTTCGAAGTTGGGGTCGAGCTCAACTGCGGAGCTCCACCCCAAGGTCCATGGAGGAGGAGGAGGAGGAGGCCTGGAGCCGGTTTTGGGGAAGCAAATGCCGCCGGCGAGTGTGATGACAAGGCTCATCTTAATCATGGTTTGGCGTAAGCTTATTCGCAACCCTAACACCTACTCTAGCCTAATAGGTCTGATTTGGTCCTTGGTCGCCTTCAGGTAAATGTATATATAAGTATATGCAATTAAATTTAGGAGTTGGATCTTAATTTTGTATCAATTGTGTGTTGTTCATACTAAGTGATCGATCTCAAATAAATCAATGTGTAATTGTAACTTGTAGATGGAATGTGATGATGCCCACGATCGTATCGAAGTCAATCTCCATACTCTCAGATGCTGGTCTCGGGATGGCTATGTTCAGTTTAGGTACTTCTATTCAATTACATTTTTTATTTTCAATGTTTTCATATTTGGAACTTATGCGATATTCTCCGTAGCTTATTTTAAAAAAAAAAAAGAAAAAAAAAAAAAGAAAAGATGCATTTATGAAGACAGATACATCTGGGGCCGTCGTAAGAAAAGCAAAAGCTAAAGGGAAAACTAGTAGTGGAGAAAAATCTATCCATCGTTCACGTTGATGGGGTGTTTTGCCGACATGCGGGGCCCTGGAAACGACATCGTGTCGTGGTGGTCCATGCGTTCGGTGGCCATATTGGGTTTTCAATTATGACCATTTAGATAAGGAGAGTTGTTTGCCTACAATTCCAACTTTCACGTAGTTGTAATGTAAATTATGTAATTACAATTTTTACATTACTTGAGACTTGAGAGTAAACGGGTGGTTAGATTCGGTCAAAAATGACATGTAAATTAACAGTATGTATAGATGGCCGACTCACTTTAATATATTTATATGAATCGTATGATGTGGCAGGTTTATTCATGGCTCTTCAGCCAAAGATAATAGCCTGTGGGAATTCCGTGGCTCTGTTCTCCATGGCCATTAGATTCATTACCGGCCCAGCTGTCATGGCGGTGGCCTCCATAGCCATTGGATTGAGGGGTGACCTCCTTCGAGTTGCCATTGTTCAGGTGTGTACTCATCTTCTAGTGTCTCTCTCTCTCTCTCTCTCTCTCTCTCTCTCTCTCTCTCTCTCTCTCTCTCTCTATATATATATATATATATATATATATATATATATTAATTAATAATTGCTCCTTTCTAATTACATGTACTGTTCATATATATCAAAATGAAGATGAAATAATACAGTACGTACGTAGGTACGTAGAATACTAGTTTCTCAAATTATAATGTATGGATCAGATATGGAGATTGATCTGATTTGGGGTTGTAGCTAGCTGATGGACCACGGATGTGGTATGATGGAGTCGCATCTCCTTTTATATATGATGCCCACTTTCTAACCCATAAACATTTCACGTGCACTTTCAACCTTTTTAGTACTACCCTTTCCCATTCTATGAATTAGCAAAGGAAAAGCATCCGTTTCCTTGCTCTTTTTTACTAGCTCAAATAAAATTCCGGCCACTTTCATTCAATATTATAATTTTCACTCAAATTTGTAGCTAACTACTTTATTTATTTTTATTTTATACATATGTTTGGTGTGAAAAGAATTACACCACTTTGCTCCCAATACAGTTAAATAACTTGTTAATAAGGGTCTTCAATAATTTAGTGGCCGTTGTCCTTTAGTTAACTTGTGACATTACTTCTTTGATTTCGATAGTGGCCCATTTCCTTCAAAAGAGAAAAATCTGCTTCAACCTTTCAGCGACCATAATGACCATCAGGCGACAAATTATGTCCGTCGATACAATGTATAACTAGCAATTGCGCCAAAGATTTTACTTGGTCTCTTAATTATAAAAGAATAAATCTTTTACACAATTAAAACTCAATTATATTTTATATATTGTACAAATTATATATCCAATAAACTTATACTCCGTATAGTTTAATTTTTCATTCTATCTTCTTATAATTCCGGTGGCGATTTTTAGTGGCTTAATATACATTCATATTCATATTATAGTGATGAGTTGGTTACTAATTCGATCAATGTACGTTATTGTGTACATATAGGCTGCACTACCACAAGGGATTGTACCGTTTGTATTCTCCAAAGAGTACAATAACCATCCCGCAATCCTCAGCACCGCGTAAGCATACGAACTATGCAACTCTCCAATGCCTAACTTGATCTCAGTTAATTAGCTTTATGGTATCTTAATCGACCGGTGTTGTTGAAATTTGCAGGGTGATATTCGGGATGCTAATCGCGTTGCCAATCGACTTGCTCTACTACATTCTACTGGGGTTATAGAAGAAACTTATGCACCATATATATGATTTATGGATCGATCACACGCTGGCACGGACGCACTCACATAGGTATCCGTACTTGTAAACCTAGCTAGCTAGGTAGAAAATGGATGAATTTAAGGTCGGTTCAACATTCATGATAATTCCAACAAGTCCAAGATCCAACGTCACCCCAACTCCTCCGTGATTTGAGTCATTGACCTGGTTTTGTGGCCAAACCATGTTTTTCGTTGTATTTTATTTCAAGGTTGCGAAATGCAAGGAAGCTGATCTTGGAATGATGATCGGTGTCTACAGTTTCTATGGAAACAAAGAGGGAGCAAAGTTGAGGAAAACAAGGATTTATATATGGGTAGTGCCGTAGTGGTCCCTTATTTTCTCCTAGATGTTACTCACTTTTTCTTCTTCTTCTTCCTATTTTTTCCCTATGTTTTTCCTTTTCATTTACAGCTAGTTAAATGTATGCATATTAATTTGACGTTTTGATTAGCTTGTAAATGAAGCTATTATCCCTTTAAAGGGTCGATCTGTGTGTTACTCTTTGTATTGTGTTTGTACTTATAATTATTGCACATTCCTCGCTTTTAATCGTAGTTTATGCACGAATGCAAAAATTATGTTATATGCACCTACCTGAATCAATGGTGTACAATAAAATCAACGCAACATAGTATCACAATTCAACAAGATCATAAGGTTAATGATTCACCTCTAATTAAAAAGATCCTATCTATCAAAAACGAGCTTCTAACCACTGTAGGATCAGAAGAAGAAGCACAAGCTTTGCTAATCTCATGGAATCAGGGAGGGAAATATAAGATAAGCTTAGCTTATGACTACTTTAGAAGGAAAGCTGCAAAGCCTCCTTGGAGCTCAGTGGTGTGAGATAATGCAGTCATCCCTAAGCACTCCTTCATTTTATGGTTAGCAGCAAAGGAAAGACTAGCTACAAAGGACAAGATCAAGACGAGAGAAGTGACCCTGGAATGTGTTTTCTGCAATCAAGAATTAGAATCACATGGACATATTTTCTTTGCATGTAATTTCTCTTCACAAATTTGGTTGTAGATAAAGCAATGGATGGGTATTTGGAGAGGGATGAACACACTAAAAGGATCATTAAAGTGGCTGAAGAAAGAGGCGAGAGGCAGAAGTTGGCAATCCAAAGCCAAGAGAATCGGCCTAGCTGCTACAATATACTACATCTGGAAGGCCAGAAATGAGAGAGTGTTTGAAGACAGCACAAGGAGCACTGAGGAAGTCATACATCTGATCAAAATCCATGTTTACACAGTGCTCCACCAAAGATTTTCCCTGCATTTTAACGCTGCTCCAATGTTGCAAGGCGGACTAATTACAGATGATGGACTTGAGGAGCTCCTGCCTTGAATGAGGCAGACCAGCACGACATCTTCTTTTTGTACAATTGTTGGGTCTCATATATGGGGTCCTACTATTTTATCTTTAGCCATGGCCTATCAAGCTGATTTGAGTGTGATGGCAACCTTTTGTATTTCCAGTTGCCACACCACTGTAACAAGTTGTATTCTTATGTTTTAGAGGCGATAAGGGCTACAATGTAACTCATAGACACAAGGGTGCTCAAAGTGTTAAGTGGTTACCTCTTTGATGGCCGAGCCGAGGGGGGGGGGCACTACCTAACACTTTTGAGGTGTGTGTCCGACTTCTGATAGCTTTGGCTTGAAGAGACAGGATCCACACAATGGCTACGGCTGACACCCTTAGAATGCAAATGTAGGATGTGAGCCTCACTCACTAAAAAGGTAACAAAAGAGCTAGCCTCAATTGTAGCCTATGGTCCAATCCAAACTTTTGTACATACACTTTTCTCTTTCAATATATTTACCTTAAAATCAAAAAAAAAAATACCAATTCAACAAGATCGCGCAACACTTATAGGTTCGAACATAGCATTGAAATCACAGTTTATAATGCAAAATTTTATGTTACCACTATCAATACATAAAGAACTTGATTAGATTTGACACCAAAAAAAATATCGTTGGATTAGATTACCCGAACTTTCTTTTTGATGAAAGATTTACATATGGACCCTGATTAGCTGAGACAGGATTTGCAAAGTAAAAAAGTGTGGTGGCTTGGACCTAAGAAATTGTAGGATATGAACGAGGTCTTACCGATGAAACTTATATGGAAAATCCTAGTAGAACCAGATAAAATGTGGGTTATTAAACTGATGAAACATAAACACTTTAGATCAGAAAATATCCTAAGCTATAAAAGATGGGTGGGGGGGGGGGGGTTGTCTATGGCTTGTGGCAATTGTCCAAACTTTACCTTCAAATGGATGAATTTAAATCCAGGCTAGATAAGAATAGGTAAATCTATTTTTTTTGGACAAATAATGGGTTAACAACCTCGACACTCTGGAGTAGGGCAGATTGTCCGATTCATATTGACATAAATGAAAAAGTGAGTTATTATATTAAGGGCGAAACCTGTTTGAAGACATATTATACTAGTGGTCAGACAGAGAAGGATGGTTTACAATTGATGCAGTGCAAATGTCGATGACTCCTGGTGACATTGAGGACAACATAAAGGTTCCATTCGATGGTCCTATCACTCGTGCAAGGGACAAGAGAATTCAAGATGGAACTAAAACCCTTCTTGTCTGATACCAAAGAACTATGGAGCAAGGGTTCAGGCCACTCTGGATCATAGGAGTTGAGCTTCCGTCCACAAACAGAGCTCGTGAAGACTCGTCAACATCCGCCATGACAAGCCTTCACCCGGCTCAAGCCTTCGGTACACACTTGTTACACTCATGTCGAGTGGGTGGTGTCGAGTGGGTGGTGTCGAGTGGGCCTTGCCCATGTCGAGTCTCCTAAGTGTTGGGCTGAGTTCTTTTATTATTTAATTAAATCTATTATTTTATGCAACTTAGAATAATAAGGTGGAATTAATTAAATCTCCTCTAGATGTAATTCTTGTCCACTAAGTTTTATCTTTCTAGGTTTACTTACACTACAAAAAAAAAAACAATTTCGCAACGGCTGCTTCCCGTGGCTAAAAGACCATTTGTCGTGGCAAAAGGGCAGTAGCCATGGCTGTTGCCACGGGAAACTAGCCGTGGGGAAACCATCGGTGGCAAAAGAGTCTATCTACGGGATCTGCCGTCGCTATTATGGTAGCCACGGCAGTAGCCACGGCTGTGGCAAAGGATGGAGAAGCCAAGACAAAATAGGTGCGACGGGTGATTGCCGTGGCTACTAAATTCTTCCCGCTGAAACTTTTGGCTTTTTTTTCTATTGCGACAGTATGATGCCGTTGCTAAGCTTATTATGCAACTTCCCTTGTTTTGCGACGGCAAATTTTCGTGGCTAATGGTAAGATTTTCTCTGTTTTTCCTATTTCACATATTTCTTCCCTATTTTCATTCTAATTATCTAATGTAAGCAATGATAACCACTTCACAAATAGATTACAACCATAATACAATCTTCCATATAACATATAGATTAAAAATTGAAAGTATATAACAAAAATATGTTGCCAAGTTTGGAGTTTTAGCATTCCGACAAAAAATGTGTGTTCATACATACAAGGAGCCAAGTAAATCCATAGTCCTCATAATGAGTCCTCGCCATCTCAACCAGCAGCTTGTGAAGCATCTCTTTAAACTTCTCCATATGGCATGCCATGGTTATGGAAACAACAAATAGTGAGCAACTTCAGCGACAAGTCTCAGCCCTTGGTTCAACGAGAAGAGAGAGTATTTCATAGGAGTGGACTCTACACAAGATTTATTTAGTTAGCATCCAAATTTTCCCTTATTCAGTTAGCATCCAAGTTTTCGAATAGGAAAGTCATTTTAAATAGATAAAGCAAAAACAAAAGAAGATTCAACAATAAGACAATCAAGATGATTAAACAAAAGCAAGACATGTATCAAAATGATTAAAATCCTTAGAAAATGCAAAAACAAAAGAAGATTCAACAATAACAAAATCAAGATGATTAAACAAAAGCAAGACATGTATGAAAATGATTAAAACCCTTGACAAGGATGACTACTTATCATCCATAGACCAAGGAAGAACGTACATGACACCAAAGGAAGGCCAAATCCAGCTAATAAATGTAGTGAGGAAGGCATGGACTGGATTTCTAGACATGGTAAAAATAGCAAATATTGGAATTTTGTAAATCCTTCTTGTCCATCTTGAAGAATCGATCAATTTATTTCTTCATTGACATAAACCAGGTCTTAGAAAGAAGTATCATGAGCCTCTAACATAATAAGCAGCAAGAGATATCAAAATAGTATTCTCTATAAGCTTTTTCCTAGTAGTTAATTGCTTACTGTGTTGTAAAGTAAGATGATCACACCAAGAGGAGATGCAGAATTCAGAACTCTAAACAAATATAATCCAATAAGATCTCATTTATTTCTAGGAAAAAAAAAGCTAATGAAGGTGTTTTAAGAACTATAATAAACACGAACAATAAAAAATGTAAAGATATATTCAACAAAACAAACATATAAACAAGGCTTTTATATAGGCAAGACAAGAGAAATCATAGGATATAATAAATATTGTAGGATATATATGCAGCAAGGGTTTGGATGTTTGTTACCAACGAAAAATAGGAGAAATGATAGGTTTATCTACTTTATTCGTTTTGCATTGCCGCACCATTACCCATGAAGATATCAAGGCCCTTTTGGTAAGAGCAATATGAAAATTTAGAAGTGAAAGTATTGTTTATTAATTAAGTAAAACTTACAAGTTCTTCAAATCCCTTGTATTTCAATATAGTGCGGGAGGAAGGGAAAAAGTGGGAACCAAAAGAATATTGAAGGAATATTAAAGCTGAAGAGATACAAAGCACAAGATTACATTATCCTGCAAGAGCACATCTTTCTCCCGCCATTCTCATCAAATTCATCATCTAAGTTGCCCGTCTCAATGTAGTTGGGTTCCATCCAAATTTTTTAAACAGTTGATGAATCTACTAAATGCAAGTACAAATTTGGATTCACTTTTAGAGATAAGTAAACAAATGAAGAATAAGATTACATCATGAATCAATGCATCTATGATTACTGCAAGATTGGAAGTGCTTATGTTATTTGCAAACAATTTGATTTTACTTTTAGGGAAAAGTAAAATGAAGTAAAGCTTGAATAAGCTCTAAGCTCTGTTAGAGCACCATGCCTATCATAATAAACAAAAAGTCAAGACCATATCAAAGAGAAAAATACAAGGGCATTCTTACTCAAAGATAAGCTTCATCCCCATCGGAATAACTCTTTGCTCCTATCGTCATGTTGCACTATCACTTCTATGAAGCATAGGCTATCCTCCATTGGTCCAGTTGCTATTTTTATTGCTTCAATGAGGTCTCTTCACATTTAACCTATAATTGCAGTTGTATGAATTAGAAAGAAAGACGTATAAATAAGCCTACATGGAAATGAATCATCATCCTTATATAACAAATACCAAGCTTCTAATCAGTCCATGTTGCATCTGATTCACTCTAGATGGCAATCTTTTGCAATATGCTCTCTTTTCGCAGATAGGAGTATAATAATAAAAGCTGCCCTGATATTAGTTATCAGTTACCACAACTAATATATGGCTAATGAAAGACAAAATTAAATGAATGAAAAATTATGATCTTTGTCCTCGAGCAGCTACATCGGTCTCCACCAGTATTGATGTGGTTATGCTTTTGAATGATTTCAATGCCTGCTCCCTCTCCTGGAGCATTCATATAGGTGGAAAAGACTATTATAACATATTTTGAACATTTAATAAATAGATAGGTATTATAAATTCAAAGCATGAGATACTAATACGCATTTTGCCAGGAGAATTGGACACAAGACGAACAGTAATATAAACTTCCAGAAGTACATTGGGGAAATTATACGAGTGACGGATGGTGAACTAGTGCATTAACATGCATTAAAAAGAACTGCTTCCAAACAAAGCAGTTGGAATGATATATGCATGTAAGTGTAAACAAAAGATGCTTGGTTCATTGATTTGTACAACTGCTTCTGTTTGTCATTTGTGGTCACATGCTGATCCATTATTAATATAAGAAACTAGCTAGTGAAATATATAGCCATTTGCAGGCAACCTACATATGTGACAACCATTTGCACTTTATCTCCATATATAGCCATAGAAGGAAAGCCTTTCCGACATGACCATTTCTCTAGTGAATCAACCCCCTTCTTTGTCTAAACAGAAACCAGGGTAAAAGGATTCTTCAGCAAACATGATAGCGTTTAAGATTAATATAAAGTTCAAGCCAATGACTACTTGAAATAGGAACCGATTTCAGAACATAGCATATTGTAGAGTTGGATCATATAAAACAACTATGTGAGAGTGAAAAATTCTTATTTTGATTACCTTTCCAAATGACTTCTCTGTGATCTGAGAAACAAGAATCTCTCTCAAATGATTTCTCTTGTCAATATCATCAACAAGCTGAACCCTCTGTGAGATCAAGTCAGTGCTAGAACCAACTTTTCCAACAGAAAGATACACATAGTTTGAGAGGAATTCTGCAGCGAGTTTCCGAAAGAAAGAAAATTAGATATTAGAAAAGCATTTTTGCAGAATGTTGTGATTTGATTATAGACAGTTATCATATAAAGTAACAAGCAAAACACCATAAAATTCAGGGAGATCAACAAACTTGTCTCACAAATTCTTTCAAAGCTCAAGAGGTACATGATGTTCTTAAGAAAGCTTATCAAAACCCCAAATGTAGTTATGACTTCTATTAGAAAAAAATAGAAGTCTCAACTAAAACCATGGAAATTAACATGGATACAAGAGGTGAAAGGATAGAGACTTTGGGGTAAGACTCTATAACAGATCAATGGATAGATTTGCTCAAGCAACCACTGCACACAATTATAACTCCCTCTTAGGTTCAATTCAATTCAGCCATCAACTAAGTTGTCAAGGTAATTCTTATTCTTAATAAAAAAAAATTAATCACTACCAGAAGATGGAAAAGGATCAAGATGAGAAAAGAATCAAATTAACCTGCACCATTAATCAATCTAGAATGACGGGATGGATTTGAGGCATCCTATAAATTAAAATAATAAAAACAAGAAGTAGCCTTATAAGTATAAACTTCCCAAGAAAGACGTAGAGAAAATTTTAGATGAGAGACAAGGCAAAAAGGGCTGGAAAATTCAAATCTAAAACTAAAAATTAAATTAAAAAGGGCGCCTACTTTCTTCATTAACATAAAATCAATAAGATAATAGCCACCTAAACCATTCATCAAATAATTTTTTTAGATGAGGCCGATTTCGGAGGCATGCGTTCTTCTAGACTTCTCATAAATGTAAATGTAAGGGGACGGGGCAAAATTTCAAAGACTGCATTCTTTAAGACTTCTTAGAAACACAAATTTGGGAGAACATGCCATTTTCGAGGCTTTTGTTCTTCAAGATTAAAAGAAATGTTTGTACCTTGGGAGGATGCTCATAGAAGATGATGCAACACCATAGTTGGATGAACCCTAGAGGAGAGGAGAGAAAGGAGTGGCGATGGAGATCGAAGAGTCTAGGGCTTCAGTTGACGAAGGGATACATCCAGATGGTTTCCTAAAGGAAGCGAAAGTATTTTAAGAACTGCCAAGAAACAAAACCAAATAGATCTAAAGCCCCAGATTCAAACGAAAACCAACAGATATGGCGAAAAAGAAACAAATCGAACCGAAATACAAACAAAGAACGAGACTTAAAGCAAGATCTAATACCTGAGGAACCGGGGAGCCACATCCCAGCCCAGACGAGGCCTCTTCCTCGGCCTCCGATCCATGCGAGTACGAGGAAAATCGGCAATCCGTTCCATCTCTGATCAAAAACACGAAATATAGGTATGTGCGATGTTTGGTGAGAGGCAAGAGAGATCTGTTAAGGGATCTATGGAGACAAGCGAGGGGGTTCTGCGGAGAGCATCGATCTGGAGAATGAGCCAGAGAGGCGGAGAGGCCGAGGAGAGAGATCCAGAGATGAGGAAAGAGGCGGTGATTTTAGGTTTAGAAAGAAACCCTTATTTTTCACAAGCCGGGAATTGTGCATGCCCAAACCACAACAAAAAATTTCCAAGTTTTCAACAAAAAAAATAAATTAAATTTTTTTGAAGTGGAATATTTTAAACATTTAAAATACTATGTGTATGATAATAGGATTACCAAATTAAAAAAATATAACAATAAATTATTTGACTAAACATTTAACAAAGTGGTGAGTCAATACAAAGCACATCGGTCTAACCCCATTCGTATACCATTCGATTAATAAGGTAGGATTTTATAATTGTTAAAGATAGAATAATAGATTAATAGTTAAAATTGGAGCTTAGTTAGGTAATTGCAAGATAGTCAAAGTATATAATATATCTAATAGTTTGTAACTTATCTTTTTATGTCAAATAATCTATTCAATAGTTATTCAATCATACTAAGTTTTAAATCAAATTGGATATAATATATCTATATATAGAAATATATACCATGCCGTCAAAATTCCAAAAGATAAAGAAGAAATATTTGACCAATTATTCAACCTTTTAGATCAAATTGAATATAATATATTTATATACGGTTTTATTTTTGTGAGCCATGTCAATTTGATTTTTTTTAACTACGTCAATTAATAATCTAATATAATATTTTAATATAATTAATATAGTAAAATATAATATAATTTATCAACAAAAATGCACAATCGCGGGTATAGTATATTTCTATTAGTATCAGTATGGCTAAAGAGAGAGAAAAACACCCAAGCCGGAATCCGAAAACCCAATCACCGGTGGCCTCGCCGGAGACAGAAAAATTGAATCTCCAAACATCTCAAGCGCAGACTGAGAACATGGAGTCCGCTAATCAACCAGCAACGATCCCGCTAGTTTTTGGATCCGCAGAGGCAACGGCTCAAGGCAATCAAACGCTAGCATTCCCCACACTGCAAGAGGCAAACAAAGGAGGAAATACAGCAGGAGTGAGTTTCAAGGATAAGCTGGTAGGGGGATCCAGCGAAAGCCATGCTATTGTCCACATGAACACCTCCACAAATGAGGATGAAGACCTGGAACTCATGGCGACAGATGACACCCCGCCTGAGGATGATGACCCCCTGTGCCCCACCATCAGCCTCAACAAGAGAGAAAAAGAGGAATTGTGGAAGCCATGGAGAAACACGCTGATAATCAAGATGTTTGATAAAGGCCCGGGGTATATGCAACTACACAGGAAACTTACCCAGAAGTGGAATTTGAGCGCACGATTCTCGCTCATTGACCTCGGGAATGACTACTTCATAGCCCGGTTTTCCAACCAAGCAGATTACAATCATGTTTTGATGGAGGGACCGTGGATGATCGGAGATAATTATCTCACAATCAGGAAATGGGTTCCAAAGTTTGATGCTAGTGCCGAAAAGATCACAAAGCTAACTGCGTGGGTCCGAATTCCATGTATGCACATCGAATACTTTGACCCGAGATTCCTAAAGATGGTGGGGCAAAGAATTGGTAAGGTCCTCCGCATAGATAATACCACAGCCTCGGCTGAGAGGGGCCAATTTGCTAGATTGAGTGTAGAAACTGATTTAACAAAGCCTCTGCTCTCGAAGTTTAGGCTAGATGGCAAGATTTGGCCAATTCAGTATGAAGGGTTGAGAATGTTATGCTTCAGCTGTGGAAAGGTGGGTCATAATGCAGACAGTTGTGGCCATGAGCAAGATAAGCCACCGGAGAGAGATCAAAACCAAGCGTCGTTTGATGAGGAGAAGTATGGAGGATGGATGCAGGCCAGAAAACCACAGCGGAAAAGACAAGGGGGGAAGAATGAAAATCTACAGACAGATCAGCCGATTGTCGACATTGCTGAAGGAACCACCGGGAGCCCACCGACCGGCCAATCGGGATCCAAACAGAAGGTCACGGCAGGGGATACTGGCCGGAAAACGGCAACTAACAGCAAAGGAAAGAACGTGATCCAGGGGACGCCGGACATTGCGGGATCATCACGATTTGCGGCGTTGGCAAATCTTGGGGAGAATCAAGAAAATCAAGGAGAGATAACTGAAAAGGATAAGATCTTGCAAAATATCGGAGAAATCAACCAACGGGAGACTGTCACGATAGGGGTATCCCAGAAGCAAGTTGAGTCAGGAAAGCCCATAGGCAAAGAAAATAAGCCCACAAACCCAGTTAGAAACTATCCAATTACACAGGGTCAGAAGCGGACTACAAGCTTGGCAGTAAAGAAATCAACAACCACAAAGAAAAAGCCTGAGAACCCTAGAGCCATTGCCGCCACCTACCAAGCAGTATCTGAAGCTATCCCACAAGGCGGGGTCACAAAAGCCTTCAGAAAGCAATACACAAGAAAAGAAAATCCCACCCTCCATGCCAACCCAAGTCCCAACCGAGAAGACCCACGCCCACCCCTAAGCCAACACCAAGCAACCCCCCAAGTGTTCTTCTTCCCCCCCAAGCAAGCATCTATCTCACCCGATGGACCCCCCGGGGAGAGTGGTGAGAATTCCAGTGAAAGGAAGTGCGAGTGTCTGGACGTCGAACCTCCGGACAAAACCATTCTTTGTCCACTTTCCCCGAATTGCGAACCGCGCAAGACTGGATCTCCTACCAAAGGCCATACCGACGCAGCCAGTGCTATGCCAGGCATATCTGCCCGATGCTCTTAGGAGCACCTTAGATTTGCTTGATGATGCAGCCCACGCCTTCGCGGAGGTTATGCAGATGCCACCAGATACAGTGTTTGATGCTCTTCAATATACAGTCGTCTTTATGGATAGTATAAAAATACTTACTTGGAACACCAGCGAAGCAGGGAATAATATGTTCTTCGCAGCTCTACAGGACCTTATAAGACAGCAAAACCCGCAGGTCTTGGTACTCGTGGAACCTCGCATCAGTGGGGAAGCGGCTGATCGAGTCTGCAGGAGAATTAGCTTTGATGGCATGCTAAGAATGGAGGCAGTCGGCTTTTTAGAAGGTATATGGCTGCTATGGAGGACGACAGTAGTTGACGTCTTCCCCTTGGTACAACACCCCCAGCACATAACGGTGGAGATTTACAGGAGAGGGGAAGTCCCGTGGGTGCTTTCATCCATATATGCAGCCCCAACCCAAGCTCGTCGACTTGACTTATGGCGAAGCTTGTTTGAATTTGCAGACACAAACAACCGGCCATGGATATTAGCAGGCGACTTCAACGCAACAATGAACAATCTTGAACGATCCCCAGAGTCGTCAGTGGGCTCGAATAGGGCCTCTCACGCCTTCACGGAGTGGGCTGAATCCCTGCATTTGCTCGATCTCGGGTTTTCAGGCCCTCCGTTCACCTGGTGGCGGGGGAATAGAGTGGAGAATCGAGTCATGGCTAGACTCGATAGAGCACTCTACTGTCCGGAATGGCGTCTGAGGTTTCCGGAAGCCACGGTTCGTCACTTAGTCGCTCCTTACTCTGACCACGCGTCGATTCTAGTCGACTTCGAGCCGACAATTGAGCGCCATACAACAGATAAACCTTTCCGCTTCCAATCAGCCTGGTTAACACACGAGAATTTCGGGGATCTACTGTCAAGTTGCTGGGAGAAAGAAACGGAGACATGTGCAGCCCTAAGAGCATTTGAATCTGATTTAAGGAGATGGAACAGAGATGTGTTTGGTAACGTATTTAAAATAAAGAAGAGATTGACTAGAAGAATAGAAGGGGTCAAGCGCAAACTTTCAGAAAGAGTTACAGACCATTACCTAGAGTTGGAGGAAAATCTCTCAAAGGAGCTGGAGGAAGTTTTGATGCAGGAACAGCAGCTGTGGTTCCAGAAATCAAGGGCGAGTTTCCTGATTGATGGAGACCGAAACACCCGGTACTACCATCTCTCAACGATTATCCGTCGAAGAGCGAATAGGATCACTTGCCTGCAGAATAGCGAAGGAAATTGGGTGGAAGAACCTGCGGACGTTAAGAACCTGGTGGTCCAGTTCTTTGCTAAATTATATTTGACAGAGGACCCGAACCCAGGCAACCCAATCATGACCAGTCAGCACTCGTTCCCACCCATTGGGGAGGAGCTGTTGAGCACCATAGGAAGCCATTTCAGGGGTGAGGAAGTCTGGGCAGCTCTCAAACAAATGGGGCCACATAAAGCCCCCGGGCCGGACGGATTCCCTGCCCTCTTTTACCAACAGAACTGGAGTACAGTTGGGCGCCAGGTGAAACATACAGTGCTGCAACTTCTCAATCAGAACCAAGCTCCAAGAGGACTAGGAGATGCTCTTATGGTCCTCATCCCAAAAGTTGCAAACCCCTCAACCCCACAGCAACTTCGGCCGATTGCTTTGCTGAATGTTATATTCAAGCTCGCTACAAAGGTGATTGTGAACCGCATAAAACCAGTCCTGCTGCATTTGATAGCTCCCACACAAGCTAGTTTCATTCCGGGGCGCAAAATTATAGACAACGTCGTTGTAGTTCAGGAAGTCCTCCACTCCATGGCGGAGAGGAGAAGGCGAAAATGGATGATGATCAAAGTGGATTTAGAGAAGGCATATGATCGGGTCGATTGGGCCTTCCTCCGAGCAACGCTAGAAAGAGTGCAGTTTCCTACTCACCTTACTGATGTGATCATGCAGTGTCAGGCAATGGGGCGGATGGAGGTCCTCTGGAATGGTGAGCGGGCGGGAGGTTTCACATCGTCAAGAGGAATAAGTCAGGGGGATCCGCTATCCCCGTATTTATTCGTGATGTGTATGGAATATCTTTCTCATATCATCCAAGACGCCGTGGCCGAGGGTACCTGGAAAACAATAAGGGTTGGCGGGGTAGAGTTGTCACACTTGTTCTTTGCCGATGATCTTGTGCTATTCGGGGAAGCAACACCGGAACAGGGGAGAACCATTAAGAGGTGCCTTCAGAAATTCTGCAGTTCCTCTGGAGAAAGGGTAAGCTATGCAAAGAGCTCTATTCTCTTCTCCCGGAACACCCCAGCTGCAGTCAAGGAGGAAATAAGTACTGAGCTTGGAATGCCAATTTCTGCCGAATTTGGAAATTATCTAGGAGTTGCTACAGCATGTGGAAGATTGACAAGAGAGCGTTTTAAATCCCTCTTGGACAAGATTTCTTCGAAGCTAAAGGGATGGAAAGCCCGCACCTTGTCATTGGCGGGGCGCATAACACTAGCGAAGTCGGTCTTGACGAGCCTTCCCCTTTATACCATGCAGTCAACGTATATTCCGAGAGGTGTGTGTGATGAGATGGACAAGATTGTCCGTGGATTCATATGGGGGTCCTCAGCGAGTCAACGCCGCATCCACTTGCTCAAGAAGGATGTATTGTACGCGCCTATGTCAGATGGGGGTCTCGGAATCCGACCGATGAGAGAAACCAACCAAGCTGTGCTAGCTAAGCTTGGTTGGAGAATGCTTCAAGAGCCATCGTCTCTGTGGAGTCGTGTTCTCAGAGGAAAGTATTGCAACAACCGGGCTGATGTTGATGTTTTCGATAGAAAGGACAGATCTTCGAATCAATGGATAGGTATTATTCACGGCTCGGAGATCTTACGATCAGGGCTACCGAAGAACATAGGCAACGGAAGCACCACCCTTTTTTGGCTTCACTCCTGGATGCAAGCCGAAACACTTGAGGAGCTGGCGATCTATCAGGTGCCCGAGGACATAATTGGTGCAACAGTTGCTGAACTATGGGAAGGGGATGACTGGAATTGGAATGTGTTGAACCCCCTTCTTCAGGAGGAACAAAAATTAAAGTTGAGGGCAATCAGAGTGAGTGACATGCCGAATGCAGAGGATGTATTGTATTGGGGTCACACACCTTCAGGAGGCTTCTCAACAGCATCTGCTCTGACTCTCCTTCGGCGGGATGACGGGCTGCAACCCTCGCCGGGATGGAAGCACATATGGAAAGCCCCGGCCCAACAACGAGCCAGGACCTTTGCGTACCTAGCTGCACACGACACAACCCTAAGCAATGCCAACAGACAACGTCGGCACCTCTCTAACCATTAAGCCTGCCCTAGATGTGGTGAGTGCGAGACGACAATCCACTTGTTGCGTGATTGTGTCCTGATAAAAGGTTTTTGGCAGCAGGTTGCTGGAAACAACTTGCTGTCATCTTTCTTCCTGATACAGGAGATCAAGGACTGGATTTTCGAGAATGTGAAAAAGGGAGATCGCTGGAGTGCCACTTTCATCAATATGATCTGGACGATCTGGAAGGAAAGAAACGAGCTGATTTTTCAGGGACGGGAGAACCTACAGGGCATGGTTTACAAAGTGTGGAGGATGACGTCGAGCTTCTTCCACTGTCAGAGGAAGCTATCAAAACCGGTGGTCACCACAAGAGAGGGAAACAGAAACCCAATTAAGTGGAATCCACCGGTAAGTGGCTGGCTAAAGTTGAATACTGATGGTGCCTCTAGAGGCAATCCGGGGCCATCAGGAGGAGGAGGTATCATCCGGAATTCGGAAGGCGATTTCGTACGAGCCTTTGCAATCAACTGCGGCATCTGCCTGGCGATTGAAGCAGAGTTGTGGGCTGCTCTTCAGGGCCTGCAACTAGCCAAGGAAATGGGGATTTCTAGATTGGTGGTGGAGACGGACTGTACATTAATGTGCAGCATGCTTGCCAAAGAAGGAGTGCCACCATATGCCCAGTTCAATCTAGCTATGCAATGCAAACGCCTACTCGAGGACGAAGCATGGGAAGTGGAGGTCAGACACATTCGCCGGCCGGCCAACACAGTCGCTGATCTATTAGCGAATAAGGGTGTTGAGCTTGCACAAAAATCTCAGATCTTTTCAACCATACCGGAGTTTATCCGGGCAGCAATGTACCCAGCCCCCACAGGGCTTATTTCCACAAACATTAATATTTAATAAATGGGCATTAGCCCACCCTTTAAACCAAAAAAAAAGAAAGTATATTTCTATTTGTTTTTTACTCTTTTTATTTCTGTTTTTTAACAAAAAAAAAATATATTCAATTTACATACGGGGCGGATGTCGTAGCAAATATCATCCAACCATAACAACATTAGCTACGACTCCATTGTCGTGGCTATGTCTTAATAAAAATCAATTCAATTGCCACGGCAAGTCTATGTCGTTGCTACAGTGTATGGCTACTTTATGTTTGTTATCCAATCGCCACGGCAAACCCTGCCGTTGCTACCATGCGTGGCCAATATGTTTTTTTTTTGTAGTGTTATCTTTAGATATTTTAATTATATCTTTTATCAACAAAACTCTATCTTGCATGATAGAATTGGTTATGCAATTTATCTTTAAACAAACTTATGTACTTCGATTATCAATCCCAAAAGCTTCAAGTGCTCTTGTGATCTAGTTACAATCGGCCATCACCATCACCAACCTTCACACAATCGGCCATCACCATCACCAACCTTCACACAATCGGCCGAACCCTAAACCAAACACAAACCCAGATTCGTTGCAACAAGGAAGAGGAAGAATCATCGCACCAACAAGCTCGACGTCTTCGTGGAACTTGCTCCGCGCGCTAGCGCGGGTTCTCGGCACCCAACCTCTCGCTCCCGCGTCTTCGCTCCCTCGCCCTCGGTGTCGCGCCCTGAGGAGCCACTCGCTCCTGCGCTCCCGAGTTCGCTCTCGCTCTCACACCTGGTGCTTGCTCCCAGCGAGCATTGCCTGGACGCCCTCGCACACAGACGCCGCGCATCACCCGCACTTCCCTCTTCTCTCTTTCGTCGCTACTTGTTATTTGATGGAATTTATTCTAAGTTTTTTTCATCACTTTAATTAGTTAATTAATTAGTTGATTAATTTGTTCAATCAGGAGATATTGAAAGAGCATTGCAAGATCGGGAAAATATACGGCGGGGTTCTTGATCCTGCACCCACATGCAAAGGATCGGGTATCCCAAACGTATCAAGTGTTATCAGATTCTCAGGTGTATGCAAGTTCTTTACTCTCTTGATTCTTTATTGAGTGATTTGTTTCGTCCCATGTCTTTCACCATTCCCGCTGCATAAATTTTAGATTTTTATTTTTCACCATAAAATTTGGCACTTTATTTAGGTTTATTTTCTTGTTTGGATCTATAATTTGGAAGATATTAAGTTTTTGGTTGCATGTTTTGATTTTTATTCCTTTTGCTACATATCATGCCTATGAATGTGATTCTTGGATTAAATTTTGTTATGAACTTACACCACTAAAGAACCCTAATTTTCCAGATTTCTAGCCAATTTCCCTTCTTTTCGTTATTGTAGCTTACTTTTAGATGATCGTAGCTTTGTTTATTTGATTTTTCCATTTTTGCTGTTTCTGTCACTTTACAGTAGCTTACAAAAACGTTTTAGTTATAAAAAAAAAAACAGAAAAAGTCGAGAGCAAATTCAAAAAAAAAAAAAAAGTGAATAACATATCATCTTTGTTTGAGTCAGTAACTCTTGCATCTTATTATTTCGTTTATTAGCTACTTGTTTGATGATCTATTTGGTTTCAAGCATTACAAAGAACCCTACTTGTGTGATTTTGTGATGTGTTGACATAGGACCCTTAGTCACACCCCTCTTTATCTGAACCGTGTTACAACCGTCAGATAATAGTTGACGGAGTGTGTGCACTTGCTTACCCTTGTGATTGCATCATGTCTATTGCTACATATTGCTGAAATTTCGAGCATCACATTGTATTTTTTTTCTCTACACATTAGCCGTTTGTTCATACTTGATATCCTTGCTATCCGACTTGTGGCTGATTCATTTGCAATTTGATCTTACCTTGCTATCTTCAATATTGCATAATTCTGTGTCCAGGGAAGATTACTTGAATATTGTGCCTTGTATTCTCGCCTAATTGATTTCTAAAACTTAATCGCTCTTAGGATCAAAAGGGCTTGCATTACATGGTTTCTGATCTTTGCTCCGTTTACTTGTTGCTCTTCTGATATTGTAGGAACATGACTTAGGACAATAACCCCAACTCTTCCCATACCCCCCTGCTAGCCTTACTACATCCGATATTGATGCGGATCAAGATGGCCTTCTGTGGGTCAAACAATGATGTTGATCCAAGCGAGCTCTCAAGATCGATTCGAGGGCTATCGATGGCGAAGAGTGTCGTCCTCAAGAGGAAGAAGAAGGCACCACCATGGATTGAAGAATAGATATTTTTTATTTATTTAATTATTACTAGTTTTAGGTTCTTTCCATATTTAGTAACTCCTATGTTAGTTGGAGCTATTTATGGAATGTCTTATTTTTAGTAATACTTAGTTAGGTGAATAAAGGTGGAAAAGGAAAGTTTATCTCTTCTAGATATTTTTCTTGGCCACTAAGTAGGAATATTTATCTAGGAATTTATTTAGTTTATTTTATCTAGGATTTATCTACTTTAATTATTATTTTAGGAAGTCAAATTCTATCCTTTGCGAGGAAGGATTGAAAATGTTTTGTTATTTAAACCCTTTTCTAAATTCAATAAAATTAGATTGGAAAATATAATTGAATAACATTTTTAGGATTAAAAGGTTTCCCCAATTCTCCAATCCAAAAGCCTTAGCAATTTTCTATGTTCTTATTGTTCATTCATACAATTAAGATCCAAACACAACTCACCCAAGCACAATCCCAAACCAAACACAAAGGAGAAACCCATCCTGAGAAACCGTCGCTTTATCAGAGAAGCTGTCGCTGAGTCTCTCAGGAACCGTCGCCACTGTCCGGGCCACCCCACGGCTCCCTTGGCCGCCCCGCGGCCATTCCAGCGTCGTCGTTGTTGCTTGTCTTTTCCGTGGTTGTTTGCCTTTGTTTGGTGTTGCTTTATTATTCTTACTTGTTTCCGCCATAAGTCAAAACCTTTATTGTAAACATCGAGAATAGCAAAGATAATTGCAAGATCGGCCATCAACACGTTGGTGTTCTTGATTCTAAGCCCACAAGCGAAGGATCGGGAATTCCAAACGTATCAGATATGCAGTCTATCATTGCGGCTGTAATGGCCCAGATTGAGGAGTCCAACAAAGCCCGCGACAATCATTTAGCCATCGAAAGGGCTCAAGACCGTGCTCTTTTCATTGCCTAGACCAACCAAGCGATTGATCTAAAATTCGAGGAAGTGAAACAGAATGAGGCTTCTGGATCTACACCGCCAAGTGGTAAGCCGCCTCTGTCAAGTAATACACCCCCCACGGGTAATACACCTCCCTCAGGTAATACAACCCATTTAGGTAACCTACCCTCTTCTGGTCAATTGCATTTTAAACATAGATCTGCTACTCCTAATCCTTTTAATGGTGAGAATGACAATGATGGTGTTCTATCATCCTTCAACAACAATCATCACCACAAGGGACAACAGCAGAATCGACAATAAGACAAGAACTTCGGGAACCCACACTTTCTGATCGGTCTAAAACCAACACCCCGCAAGCATACGATGTCAATTGTAGTAATCGAGTGTCGAATCTCAGGGACTGTGTGAATACCAATTGCAGAACCTCAACTAGTTTACTAAGCCAAATAAGAGAAGTGATTTTTGACGGAATGAGAAAATAAGAAGAAGAAAAATGGCAAATTGCAAGTGTTTGAGAATATATGATGCGAAACATTCCAGAGTCAGAGTTCACCACAACAATGCATCCTCGATAGACTATATAATTTTCATGCCTGAACAAATTGAAAAGAGATATTTGAAGGTAAACTATCTAAACTCATCATTGATCAGCCTACGCATGTTGCAATAATTATGTCCATTTCAATTAATTACCACTCAACTTACGCTTGTTGCAGAATCAATCAAATTAGACTCTTTAAGCTCTTAGATCCTAGCGAGCAAATCAATCAAACAATCGCAGGCGCGATCTGCATAACCAACTCAAACCTAGGTTGTCTATGATAGTTTATTATCCTCAAGAGAATTAAATAGATTGCTCATAAACAATTCTCAAGTTCAATCCATGTTTTCCAATAAAATTAACAACTTTATCTATGTACCCGATCTCAATTCGCAGCTGGCGCATGTTGAACATCAAAAGGATTCCAATCAATCATAGAATTAATCGGATTAAGCACTCATGGATTAAATCAAATAAACAATAGAATTCATTCAGGCAATCATACGCACATGTCTATCTCTGCATCGTTGGGATCACCCCAACCCCAAAACAAGAAAACTAGCCAGACATGGATTCAGACACAATCAAAGAAATCATGATGAAAGAATATGAAACTAGATTAACAAAACGTATTCTTGAATCCAGCAAAACAAACCTTCAAGAAGAAATCTCTGAAAAAGCCTAAAACTCTTAATGTCTGCAACTAGCGTTTCTGACGTGAAAATTTGACGTCTCTAATCTAACCCTAATTCTCTATATATAGTCCGAAAAGAGATCTGGAAATAGTCCTAAAATAATAGTAAAACATACCAAAAAGTCGTCCAACAATAGATAAAAGCGGATAAAAAATCCGAAAGTAGTAACGCGGAAAGGCAAATATCGAGTCGATACTTCAGAATATTGAGTCGATATGTAGCTATTGTAAAGCAATCTGGCTCGGAATGTGAAGGGATCGAGTCGATACCCATTAGTATCGAGTCGATAGGTCGTGTTTTCTAAAATTTCCGGGATTCCAGGTCGGAACCTATTGATATCGAGTCGATACATGAAAGTTCCAGGTCTATACTTTGACTCAGCGTCAGCTTCTTGGCTCGATTTCTCCATTTTTCAGGCCGAATTTGCAAACGTTTTCAACATGAAAGTTGTAGGTATTCGAATCAGCTTTGCAACAAGCTATAGAACGTCTCTATCCGAATTTTGTGGAGCTCAAACGACTCATTTTTCTGAGACGTAGCCAAGCAGGAATTGTCCGAAATATATCGGTTCGACAATGAGCTCTTCTTAGCTTGATTTCTAGCACTTGAGACAGCTATGCAAGGCTCTTTCGGCGTCCATGAACATTTCAAACTTGGCTTCAATGAATCTTATTCCATTGTGATTCCAAATTTGCATCGAACAAGCTCTAAATCACCTGAAAACAAATAAAGACACGAGTGTAGACATCTATTCTAGAAACTAAACCAAAAATTATATAAAAGACATGCAAACCATATAAAAATGACCTAAAAACAACTAAAAACAATTTCCTATAACATGTAGAATATGATGATATCACTTTCCCAAAGGTAATTAGGAGGATAATCGTGACAATGCTGATCTGAACTACATGCCACACTTTGAGGACGCTTACCAAGAGGTAGACCCTAATCTTGATGATATTCCTAATCCTCATTTTGGTCGTCCTAGACTTGATAATGCACAAGTTATTCAACGACAAGATTTCAAAATTAAATTAGAAATTTTTGATGGTGCTAATGATCCTGATGCTTATATTATGTGGGAGGATCATACTAATTATGTGCTTGACCATCTTAGATATGGTGAAACAGATAGGTTGGAGGTTCTTACATTGCATTTGATAGGTAGGACTCGCTCTTGGTGGTTTCGCACTCGCGAAATCCGACGTCGTCAAGGTAAGCAACCTATTGAAACTTGGCCTCAACTGCGCTATCTTCTGCAGAAGAGACACGTTCTAGAGAAGTATACAGAGACTATGAGGATGCATTTGGCTTCATGCAAACAGGGCTCTCGTTCCCCTATGGAGTACAGAGATGAGCGCGAACACCTCGCTCATATGGCTAATATTTACCTTACTGAACGTGGTTTATGTACTCAGTTTCTTGCTGGTCTTAATATTTCTATTAAAAATCCTCTAGCTATTCATTCAACTAGAGATATTAACACCATGACTCATAAAGCACAGCTACTATATAGTCAGTAGCAATAGCAGAGGGCCAGAACAGACCAATCCTCACAGGGTGGCAGGTTTGTAATTTAATTCTTCTAGCCAATCTAGATCTACCACTAACCCTTCTATGTAGCAAAAGAGTGTTCCCAACTCACCTAAATAGGGTTATCAGGTTGAAACTAGGAGAGTTGCTGCACCATCTAAGGAACGCACTAAAGACATCCGTTGCTTCACTTGTGGTGCTTCTGGACATGTCTCTTGCGAATTCCCTCAGAAAAGGAAGGTCATTCTCAATGATTTAGGAGACCATTACTATGAGGAGGAGACTCTTGAGGACCATGTAATTTCGAGTGAAGTGGAGGAGGACTAGACGTTTGAGCCTGAAGACGAGATCGGCACTAGGAACTTTTAGGATACTCTCTGTCTTGTCAATCATCGGGTCCTACACATTCAAGAAGCTCCCATGGCTGATCAAAGGGAGAACATCTTCCACACCAAGTGTGTGGTTCGCGAGGCTACCTTGAGCGTCATCATCGATGGTGGGAGTTGCTGCAACCTCATCAATGAAAAGGTAGTGGATTTCTTACATTTGACTACTACTCCTAAAACTACTCACTATGGACTAAATGATATTACTGATGATGGATCCGATATTATGGTTATTAAACAGTGCTTAGTTTCGTTTTCTATTGGATCATATCATGATAAGGTTTTATGTGATGTTGCTAGAATGGATTGTAGTCATATTTTGCTTGGTCGTCCTTGGTTATATGATCCTTCTGCTATACATGATGGTCATGCCAATACATATTCCTTCACTTTTGATGGGAGGAGGGTTACTCTCCTACCCTTGTCACCTCAACCTGTTTTGAAGGAATAGGTTCGCAAGCGACAACAACAGGACACTCAAAAGGAGGCCCATAGGAAGGAAAAGAACTGTGTGCCCTCAACTAGCACCACCGGGCCCACGGCCATGGGCACCGCGCCTGCGGCCTCCGTCACCGCACCCGCGGCCGTGCCTCCATCCACACCTTCCCCTTCTGCTTCAACACAACCTTCGTCTACATCGCTTAAAGGCTCTGTTGAACGACGATCTTTGGTCTCTCAACCTCAGAAAGAGACTATCACCTAGAATGCTCATCGACCTCGTATCATTTTGATCATGAAAGAGGTATTACTTAATGTTGTGGATTTGAGTCATATTCCTGCACCTATTGCCACAAGGATTGCCACCCATTCGAGGGATTGAACATCAGATTGACTTCGTCCCTGGCGCAGCCTTGCCTAATCGCGCCGCCTACAGAGCTAACCCCGAGGAAACAAAGGAGTTGCAATGCCAAGTCACAGAACTCATGGACTTCAAGAGAGCTTAAGTCCTTACGCCGTTCCTGTGTGTTGATTGCAGGGCAATCACCCAAATAACAGTTAAGTATCGTCACCCTATTTCTCGTTTAGATGATATGCTTGATGAACTTCATGGTGCATGTATCTTTTCTAAAATTGATTTTTGAAGTGGATATCATCAAATTAAGATGAAACTGGGAGATGAATGGAAAACAGTCTTCAAAACTAAGTATGGACTATATGAATGGTTAGTAATGCCTTTTGGTTTAACTGATGCTCCTTCTACTTTTATGAGGCTTATGAACCATGTGCTTAGAAGTTACTTAGGAAAATTTATCGTTGTTTATTTTGACGATATTTTAATCTATAGTAAGAACCTGCATGATCATCTAAGTCACTTAAAATTGGTGTTTGATTGTCTTAGAAAAGAAAAATTATATGCCAATTTGAAAAAGTGTTCATTTTCTTCCGAATCTACTATTTTTCTTGGATTTGTTGTTTCTACATATGGTTTGAAAGTAGGTGGGGAGAAGGTTCGCGCTATACAGGAGTGGGCTCAGCCGCACACTCCCACTCATGTCCGCTCATTCTTGGGCCTTGTTGGCTTCTAGCGACGCTTGGTCAAAGACTTCAACACTATTGTCGCCCCCCCTACATGAGCTGACCAAGAAGGATGTGACGTTTCGCTGGACAGACACACATCAGAGGGCATTCGACGCTCTCAAGGATTGCCTCACCCATGTCCCATTGTTGCAGCTACCCGACTTTCAACAACCCTTTGAACTCGAGTGTGATGCTTCTGGCACTGGCATTGGTGGAGTTTTGCTTCAAAGGTCTATCACCCAGGTATGTCCTCCTAAACCATATGGATGCTTTACCTTTAGCCTAAGGAGTTTGTGATTCATTCGGATCATGAAGCTCTGAAGTACCTCAAAGGTCAGTCAGTGCTCAGTAGGCGACTTGCTCGATAGGTAGAGTTCTTGGAGACCTTTTACTATGTGGTTCACCACAAAAAGGGAAAGGATAATGTGGTAGCTGACGTGCTATCATGCAGGTATGTCCTCCTAAACCATATGGATGCACATGTATTGGGTTTTGCTTTGATAAAGGAATTGTATGCTTCTGATGGTTTCCTTAAGACTATTTATGCTCAATGTGTGTGCAAATGTGAAGTTGATTCTTGTTTTCTTGATAATGGTTACTTGTTTAAGATGGTCATGCTTTGTATCCCATCTTCTTCTATTAGACGATTGTTAACTGAAGAAATACATGAATCTAGAGGGCATGGAGGTTTCGAAAAAACCTTAGCTGGATTGAAGGAACATTACTTTTGGCCTAAAATGTCTAATTATGTGCTAAGATTTGTCAAAAGTTGTGTTACATGTGCTAAAGCAAAGTCTAAGGCAAATTCGAATGGCCTATACCAACCATTACCAATTTCAAATGCACTATGGGAAGATGTATCTATGGATTTCATTGTTGGCTTGCCTAGAACTTCTAAGGGTCATGATTCTATATTTGTGGTAGTGGATAGATTTTCCAACATGGCTCATTTTATACCATGTCACAAAACCGATGATGTTATTGATGTTGCTATGCTTTTCTTTAAAGATGTTGTGCGCTTATATGGATTGCCATTATCTATTGTGTCTGATTGTGCTTCTAAATTTTTGAGTTATTTTTGGAAAACATTATCGTCTAAGTTGGGTACAAAGCTTTTATTTTCTACATCTTGTCACCCTCAAACTGATGGCCAAATTGAGGTAACAAATAAGACACTTGGGGCTCTCCTTAGAGTCATGATGCGTACTAACCTCATGAGGTGGGAAGACTGCCTACCATTCGTAGAGTTTGCTTATAATAGGTCTAGGAACTATGCAATGAAGCGCTTGCATGAGCGAACCAAGGCGCGGCTGGAAAGGAAAAGCGTTCAGTATAAGGCGGCGAAGGACAAGCATCGCAAGAATGTTCATTTCAATGTTGGTGACCTTGTATGGCTGCATCTCAGGAATGAAAGGTTTCCTAAAAAACGGAAATCTAAGCTGGACCCTAGGGGAGATGGACCATTTCGAGTGGTTCAGAAGATGGGTCCTAATGCTTACAAGCTGGATCTCCCTTCCGACAAGTACAATGTTCATTCTACTTTCAACATCGCAGATCTATCTTTGTCCGTGCCTAACGATTACTCTGACGACGATTTGAGGACAAATCGAAATCAAGTGGAGGAGAATGATACAGTGCAAATGTCGATGACTCCTGGTGATATTGAGGACAACATGAAGGTTCAATTCGATGGTCCTATCACTCGTGCAAGGGCCAAGAGAATTCAAGATGCAACTAAAGCCCTTCTTGTCCGTTACCAAGGAACTATGGAGCAAGAGTTCAGGCCACCCTGGATCACTTTGCTCAAGACTACACCACCAGCACAGGAGTTGAGCTTCCATCCACAAACAAAGCTCATGAAGACTCGTCAACATCCGCCATGACGAGCCTTCACTCGGCTCAAGCCTTCGGTACACGTTACACTCTTGTCGACTGGGTGGTGTCGAGTGGGCCTTGCCCATGTCGAGTCTCCTAAGTGTTGGGCCAAGTTCTTTTGTTATTTAATTAATTCTATTATTTTATGCAACTTAAATTAATATGGTGGAATTAGTTATATCTCATCTAGATGTAATTCTTGTCAACTAAGTTTTATCTTTCCAGGTTTACTTATCTTTAGTTATTTTAACGGAAATTTCGCGAGGTACCCCTGGGGTATTGCAATTTTCGTGAGGTATACAACTCTTTTACATATGTCGCGTGGTACCCCTGAGTTTTTGAAATATTTCGCATCGTGCCCCTCTCGTTAAATATTAAAGAAAAATGTTACCCTTCCGTTAAATTAATGAAAAGGTAAATACAGTAAAAGAAAAAGAAAGGACAAAACGCTTTCTCTTACCTCTTGCATCTTCCTCTCTGAAACCTGATATGAGCGAACAGACATCAACGAACTAACGAAGGACGGAGTGGAAGCCAAACCCAACGTCGGATAGTATCTTGGTGCTTGATGGTGGCCGAATCGAGGACGGTCCTAGCACTCGATGTTGGCAGTCGGGAGGAGACCCTCGTGGTCGTGACCACTAATCAGATAAAGCTTTGATTTCTAGGGTTTGAAAATTAGGGAAATTTGGTTTCAAATGTTAGAATCGAAATTGGGGCTTTTCATCGGTTGTTTAAGATTCTAGGGTTTAAAATTAGGGTGTTTGATTATTAACCTATGAGTGGGAAGCTTATCGAAATTAGGGTGTTTGATTATCGAAATTGGGGGTTTTTAGGTAAAGCTTTGATTTTTAGGGTGTTTGATTATTAACCATCCCACATTACCGCACTGCAAATTCTCATATCTTGTTGATGACAGTACTTGTTCCTGATTTGCTATCTTTAGTTTAAGGTAATGAGTGGGAAGTGGGAATACTGTGACTAATGAACAAGGTTTAAGGTTCTCAATACCTGGTGTCCTGGTTGGTTTCATCATACAAATTGGAAAAAATGAAGAGATTAATGATTGCACACCAAAGTTTGACACTAAACTGATTTAGGAGGAAAGTAATGTTTAATCACTTATGCTTTGATGAGAAAAAAACAGATTAAGTTCAGACTTCAAACTACAGTATTCAGATGCTGTATGTCGAGGGTGTCTGTTTGTTTCTATGACATACTTTGGCACCATTAGGAAATATAACAGTAGTGTTGGGAAGGCTAGTTATTTCCTCACCACTAGCCAAAATTGGAAAAATTGTTTGCAGTATTGGTGGATCTTAATGGCTAGTCTGACAAGCACCTTCAACCAAAGATGCTTCTCATTGAGTATTCACTTTCTTGTTGATAACTGTGTTATGTTAAATTCACTACTAATTGAGTATTCTATGGTTAGTTTATGGAATTAGAAACTTCTGTTGAAATTCAATGAGTTACTTATGTCACAGAACCATAATTTGCGTTTTTCAGTAGACTCTCCTCGTCCGGCCTTTCTTTTTTTTTTTTTTTTTTTTTTTTTAGCAAACTAACGGGATTCACCAGAAACAGTTAAAGTTAACCGAGAAGGGCAGGAGGCGAAATTGGTTAAAACCTCAGGGGTACCATGCGAAATATGTAAAAACGTTGTATACCCCGCGAAAATTGCGATACCCCAGGGGTACCTGACGAAATTTCCGTTATTTTAATTATATCTTTTATCAACCAAAACTCTATCTTGCATGATAGAATTGGTTATGCAATTTCTACGTAAACAAACTTGTGTACTTTGAATTATTCAGATTGAAATAGAATTGGGGAACCCCTTTTAGAATTAAAAGGGTTCTTCGATTATCAATCCCAAAAGCTTCAAGTGCTCTTGTGATCTAGTTACAATCGGCCATCACCATCACCAACCTTCATTCAATCGGCCAAACCCTAAACCAAACACAAACCCAGATTCGTTGCAACAAGGAAGAGGTAGAATCGTCGCATCAACAGGCTTGGCGTCTTCGCGGAACCGGCTGCACACACGCAAGTGCGGGTGCTCGGCACCCAGCCTCTCGCTCCTGCGGCTTCGCTCCCTCGCCCTCGGTGCCACGCCATGAGGAGCCGCTCGCTCCTGTGCTCCCGAGTTCGCTCTCGCTCTCGCTCCTGCACCTGGTGCTCGCTCCCAGCGAGCATTGCCCAGACGCCCTTGGACACAGACCCCGCGCATCACCTGCGCTTCCCTCTTCTCTCTTTCGTCGCTACTTGTTATTTGATGGAATTTATTCTAAGTTTATTTCATCTCTTTAATTAGTTAATTAATTAGTTGGTTAATTTGTTCAATCAGAAGATATCGAAAGAGCATTGCAAGATCGGGCAAATATACGGCTTGGTTCTTGATCCTGCACCCACATCCAAAAGATCGGGTATCCCAAACGTATCAACAATCACTAGTGCATACATGCTAATTAATTTCCAAGAAAACATAAATACTCACAATAATACTTGGATCTCGAAACTTGACATTCCCCTTAAAATAATGAATGGAGCTTCTTATGGAAACTATGTCAGAAAGGTTTCCCAACGGAAACCAGACTACCTCAAAAGGGGATCTCGGTCCCACCTACCTGTTGTTTGTGCAATCAAGGGATAGAAGACGACACGTGTTGTTGCAGGAGGATGGTCAAGTATGAAATAAATATAAAGTAAAGATCAGACTGACTTCCCTGTCTCAGCAAATAAATACAAGACTTCCTCCCGTTGTAGTAGAAGGTTGTCAGGATCGAATCCACGAGGAAGCACGTCAGTAGTTCTTAGGTAGCCCCTAGGGCTATCTCTCTCTCTACTCCTAGTTACTTTGTGCCAAAACCCTAAAAACTTTAGAACTCCTAAAATTTCTCTTTGGAACTATCTCTCTCTCTACTCCTACTTACTTCTCTCTGAATTTGAATTGTCATGGAATGTCTAGCCCCTAGGGCTTTATTTATAGCCTTCTATTCCTTGCTAATCAAGGATAGAATCTTCTATCTCTATCTAAAATTATATCTAAAACTTTAATGATAAATAAAAGCGATAAAGAATTAAATCTAAAATGGAAAAGATAAATCTAAACTAGGGAATATCTCTTCATGTTGATAAATTCCCCTTCCATGGATAGATGATGATGTATCTCGGCAATCTCGGATTTCTTCGGCCCCAAGGATTCCCAACTCTACTCGGACTGCTCACGGCGACGCGTTTCCCGAAGCTGGTCTACTCGACATCGACAAGGGCTCGTCGACATCGATGAGGATTCGTCGTCGACTGGTGTTCTCGGGTGACTCTGCTCGACATGGTTCGGATCTGGGCTACTGGGCGTCGTCGATCTCGACTAGGGTTCCTCGAGATCGAGTAGGGGTGTGGTCGAGGATGGCTCTCTGGTGATGTCGAGGACTCCTCCTCGGCACGGACTCGGACAGGCGCTAGGTGGCTCGTCGATCTCGACAAGGTCTCATCGACATCGGCTAGGGTTGTGCTCAGCGTCTTCGTCCTCGGCTTCTCGATCAGCTTCTCTTCTCGTTGACTCCGGGTGTGGCGTTTCAGTGTCGTCGATCTTGACTAGTGGTCCTCGAGATCGAGTAGGGCTCCGGAGCTGGGTTGGTCCGGCTCTCGACACTCCTTCTAGTCGACAAGGCCTGTGCTCGGACATGTTCGTCTAGATCGAGTAAGGCTTACTCGAGATCGAGTAACCTGGGATCTCAGCTCGATTCGATTGGTTCCGCTGCTTCTTTTACCTTGGACTTCTGTAGTGGTTTTCCGAGCTTTTCTGACCTTTCTTAGAGTTGCTGTAAAACGCCTCGAATTCTGCGAATTTAAACAGAAACTGGTGTAGGTTCCAAAATTTGGCAAATAAACATAAACTACATAGATTATGTACTATTCAACCCAAATGTATGTAATGTATGCAGAAAACAATATAAAAGTTATTGTAAAACATGACAGATTCAGCTCACAACAACACGCAAATTATCATAGAATGCAAATCCATAAAAGTGAAACAATCCCTACCAGTTATGATTTGCCAAATGATATCTAACATGATTGTGATATCCCGTGATATCCATCCATTCCTAGCTTTCGTCAAACTTTCGACGAAAGTATTCTCTCAAAATCTGATAAGGAATTGCTTGAAGTAACTTGGTGGACTACCTGGTACACCCGGAATCAATTCTTGTTCAGGCACCTATCTATCCCACACCCGATCATAACTAAATAAATTATTATAATTCATAGGGAGAACTAGAAAGAGGTTGTTTTTTTTAGCACGCCTTAACTGATAATGACTATGATGATAAACCAAAAACCGAAGAAGCAAAAGGAAGACGAAAACAACGACATATTAAATGGCGAATGCGTCTCCAATAAGGTACGTTTAAATTATATTTCGATGGGTCAACTTTTGCAAATAACGAGAGTACAACTGACACTAGGATTGTGCATCATTCGGTCCAAACTAGTTTTTTAGGCCGAACCAACAGGAATCGAACCTAACCGAACCTAACAGAAGTTTGTTGGTTCGACTTCCGGTTCGAGAATTTCCATTTTTCGGTTTCGGTTCGATTTATCTTCGGTTTGGGCTCGGTTTCTGTTAAACCGATTTTCAAAATATTCCAATGTAGGTTTATAATCCGTATATGGTAAGCATATTATATTATTAGTTTTTTTTTTGTTTTTGTTTAATATTCCACTTTAGGCTTTGACGCGATCATGGAATTTCACCTATACTTATTACCTCAAGGTGACGACAAATGCCCTAATATACCTGCAAGCCCAATCAAGGTGGGTGGTGCTCAGTTTATACGCTTGTTGGTCCAAGTGGTCTAGGTGATACTCTTGGCGCGTGAAGAGGTAGTTACTGTTCAATTGTCGTCTTTAGAGAAAGTAAGGTGATGTTCTTATTCCAGATATGTTCTTATCTGACCAAAGACCTTAAGAACTCAACTCCAAGGGTTTTAAGTCAGGGAGATATGCAGAGCTCTTCTTCTTCTCTCTTGAATCGGATCCTCTCCTTGAAGGCTCAAGGGGATATTTATACGGAGGCTAAGCAGCAGCTAGCTGGGGACCTCGTGGATTAACAGGGGACACGTGTAATGCATGCCCTCATGCTAGAAGGACAGGCATTCATACGTGGCATTGTTAGCGGGGAGGTGCTTAGCCAGTGAGCTGCTAGTCTTTTGTCCTAAAGGACCACGAGGTATTGGTGGGTCTTGTTTATGAGATATGCACTTACCTGTCTTAGGATTCTCATCGCTATTCTCCTCAAATGGCTATGCTCGCGATGTATTGATAGTGGACTGGATGTCTTTTGCGTTGGGCGACCTACTTATGACGTCGTATCCTTGTTAATTAATAGGGTTATTTTCCATGGCATTATCATATCTTCTGGTAACCGGATCAAAAGGGATATATCGTCCGCTTCCCACCAAAAAACTTATTTTTAGATGGGCTTGAAATTGGGCCCAACGTACTTTGGCCCATTTGGGGACGACCCCACAGAGACCTATAAGTGAGGATATCACCTCTAGTCGTTTAATTTCGCACTTTCAGAGACAGAAAAGAGAGAGAGAAAAAGAGTGAGAACTCGAAGGGTTGAAAGATGATACCAGAGTTAAGTGGTGGCTCATTTTTCAGTTCTTTCTTGCTTGCCGATGCTTCTCTTCCACTTTCCTTGGGTAAGTACTTCCTGATTGTCTTCATGTTTCGTCTAATTTCTAGATTCCTACTCGTACTTAGTCTTTTTAGGCCAAAGGAAAGAAATCCTCGGGGGTGGAACCACCCTCTTCTAGTGGGGGGCATGGTGGTTATAGGGCCGAGAGTAGGGTGTTCCCTGGTGTCTTTCTCTCCCTTTTCTTCTTTTATTTCCTTCGGGTATGATTGATTTTCCCAGGGGTATTTTAGGTCATCTAGTGGTGGATATGGCAGTGTTGGCGCGGAGGGAGTGCCTTTTTTGGGATTCTGGGGGACCTTCTAACGGTTGTGGGTGGACGAAACTTTTTCGTCTTCCCTTCTATTTTACTCCACGGAGGTGGTTTCCCGAAAACCGAGAAACTTTATGGAGGATATGAAAAGGTGTCTCTCAACCGTCACCCCTGGAGGGGGGGGGGGGGTGACTTTTCAAGGCCTTTTTGAGGGGCGCGTGAGGCGCCAACATAAACTTATATGGGGTTTTTTAGCGCCAAACTTGTTTAATCGCGATACTGGAAAGGTCATTTCCCCTTGTTGATTTTTTTTCCTTTGCGTCTTTTCAAGGGTTTTTCTTCTTAGTATACTTAGTGGTGTCGAATGAAAGTGATAGCCAAAACCGGAGTGTGGGCTACGAGGATGAGGAGGTTAGCTTCTCGCGGACCAAAGAATCGATAGTGCACGATGATTCGGAAGCCACCATGTCTTCTGTTCCTCCTATGCAAGAGAAGAAATCGCGTGTGGTAGAGGGAAAGAAGGTTAAACTGGCAGCCCCACTGAGCGCGAAGCAGAGAAAGATGTTTGGGTCCATCAAGCGTCCTTTAACGAGGGATAATCCTGAGTACTGCCATACTTCTGAGTCTATAAATGAACTGGAAAAAGGAGAGTCGTCTCACGTATCAAAGGAAAGAAAGAAACTGGTTCACGTGGTCCTTGGCGACTTCGCCGTGCTTGCCTACAAACAGGAGGAGGTAGAAAACTGTAGTTTTTGCGATGGTTACGTTCCTGCTGCTCCCCCACCAGCCCCCAAGGTTTTTAAGGGGCGTGTGGCTCCCACCGTTGCTGAACTAGGGGGGAGAGATTGATCCTTTAAGCATTTCACCTTGAGATGATAGCTCAGATTTACCCTTGGCTAGTCGGGGTAGAGATAAGTTTGGCTTCTGAGAATGGGGTTTGTCTGAATGTGTATCGGGATCACGTTTTCGTCTATCTCGAGAGTTTGCTTCAAGGGTTCCATCTTCCTCTGCCCAAGCTTTACTCTAATCTTCTGAAGAGGATAAATTCTTGTCCTTCCCAACTTGATTTTAATATATGGATGTATCTGGCGGCCTATGTCATGTGGTGCGCCATCATCAAGCATACACTAATGTTGGACCATCTTTTTTCAGTCTTGTCTTTGATGTGAGCTAAATTCGCCATGTTTTAAATGTACTTTTATATCATTTTCTGCATACATTTCCTGCATTTGGATTAGAATAATACATAAATTGTGTAGTTTATGTATATTTGCAATATATGGAGGTCTACACAAGGTTTTGTTATATTTCGCAGAAATCGAACGCACTTTGGAGCTTAAAGGAAACTCATGGAGAGGCTAAAAATGGTGTAGCTGGAGAAAACGTCATTTTTCACCATTCTTCGTTCTGAATCAAGCTTTGATGTCTTCATGAGAGTTGTAGCCCTCGGAAAGAGCTTTCCAACGCATGGTCATATGCGTCAATCCGACGAACGAGGACTCGGGAAAGTGTGTTTCAAGAACAGAGCAGAAAGCTGAGAGAACTTTACTCGATCTCGAGTACACTTACTCGATCTCGACTAAGGCTGTCCGAGCACACCTGGTCGAGCAGAGCTGATCGAGGATACTGAGTCAGAGACAACCCGACTCCGGAAGCCAACTCGATCTCGAGTAACTCTTGTCGAGATCGACCACACTTCGACGCCATGTCCAGAGTCGACGAGCTGTGCCAGGTCCAGAAGTCGAAAACGGAGAAGTCGAGCACCACCTCTACTCGATCTCGAGGAGGCTTGGTCGAGATCGAGGACTCAGCACCGCACCTATCCGAGCCATGTCGAGCAGAGCTACCCGACCAAGCCAGCCGGACACGGCAAGTCGATGACCACCCTACTCGATCTCGAGTTGGCTTGGTCGAGATCGACGAGCCGTGTCCGGGAGTGCATTACACGGTTTGACGAATCCTACTCGGTTTGGGAGTCCTTGGGGCCGAAGGAAGCCGAGATCTATCCTACATCTATCTATCAACTATCCATGGAAGACAAGATCTATCAACAAGAAGATATTTGCCTATTTTAGATTTATTTTTTCCTTATAGATTTAATTCTTTAAGTGCTTTTATTTATCTTTTAAGCTTTTTAGATATAGATAGATATATTCTATCCTTGATTAGTAAGGAATAGAAGACTATAAATAAAGCCCTAGGGGCTGGTTTTTCAACATTCAATTTCAGACACAATTCCATTCAAGTAAGTAGGAGTAGAGAGAGAGAGTTTGTGGCAAGCAATGTGGAAAGGCGAAAGCGGATTTGTCTTGTTGGTTGTAAGCTTTCTTTATTTAATTCAATGCAAGTTAGTTTCTTTTGTTATTTGATGTCTTTCTTGATGATGAAGAGCGAGTAGTCCACCCACTTCTGGGGCTGGGGTGAGCCCGATGGTGGCCATGTGAGGTGATGCGATAAAGGTCAGATCTTGTTATGCAATTCGTCTTCTATCCCTATGAGCATGATTCTTTTGCGAGAGTTGAAGGTGATCCTTGTTTGTATTATTGAAGCGAAAGTGATCTTGATGCAACTTGGGTTAATTATGTGCAAAGGGTTAGTAACAATTAGGGTTTATGCGAAAGCCTCTATATGCCTATTTGTTAGTAACGAAAGTTATTTTGATGGAAAGCATGATCTTTTATGCCTTTCTGTGTTAATTTGCATGGTTATCGTGGTGGCGTTGATACCCTGGCTTTGGAAGTTCTTTATTATATTGAGTTTATTTCTGTCGAAATTCTAAAATCTGTGTTCGAATCTGGAATTTATATTTTCTGTGTTTTAGTCGAGACAGAGGAGAGGCTTGTCGAGATCGAGTAGACCTTAGTCGATCTCGAGTTGGCTTTTGTCTACGTTGAGTTGAGTTTCTGTTTCTGTTTTCGATTTTGCAATTTCTGTTTCTGCTATTTCTTGTCGATCTCGAGTTAGGTGTTGTCGAGATCGAGTTGCCCTTGCTGGGTTTGCTGTCTGCTGTGATTTCCAAGTTTCTGTTGTCCAGTTCTGTTGTCTATCTCGAGTAACAGCTTGTCGAGATCGAGTAGCTTCTGTCTTTGATTTGTTTCTGCTTTCGTTTGTGTTTCTTCCTTTGTTCATTTATTTCTGTCTTCTGTTTGCTTTTCTGTGAGATTTACAGCTGCCTAGGATCCGCTGACACGCTTCCTCGTGGATTCGATCCTGACTTTCTCTTACTGCATTGGAGGAGTCTTGTAATTATTTGCTGGGGCACAAATCTGGTTTGAATTATTTCACTTTATTTCATACTCGATTTCCTCCTCACAACAGTCTTTGCGACATAGTGAGGGATTGTTGTCTACTTCTCTGTCCGGGAACATAGTTAAAAGGTTGTCTAGCCACGCTGGGTGGAGGAAGAAATAGTTTCTGGTTCGCGATCCCATCAAGACTTCTCTAAATTTTTATATCACTCCTCGTTCTTACGTACCTCCTCCGAAAAAAGAGTAACCCAAACCAACAACAAAACTAGCAAACTAGTAACTAGTATAGTGGAATAGTAAGGGGTCGATCCCACAGAGAGAGTACCTTTCCAGTCTATCAAATTCCTATCAGAATCGCAAAATATCAAGGAGTGATTGAATATCAAAGCAGATGAACTCAACAAAAGTAACAATGGTGAATTTGTGATAATTATGAGTGAGATAGTTTCCCCTACAATTCATCAACAATGGTTATGTCTTTGATCCTTGACTTTATCTATCTTTCCTTGTCTGATTCATCTAATGGTGGATCACTCCAATTCTATAGGGGAAACTATCTCACTCATAATTATCACAAATCATATAACCATGTCTCCAAATTGCAGGCGAAACAAAAGAGGTTTAGTTCCTCATGGAATATCTACGTCTCAATATCTCCATTGGAGTTCTCTTCATTAGGTTTTTTCCACAACACTCTAACTCTCTCTCAAAAGTCGGCGTAAAAACAATAATATAGTTTTAACCTAATTGGTTTCGAAAAGACGGAATAGAATTCCGGTAATCGACACGGGCGGTGGGCGCCGTGCTTTAGGCGGCGGGCGTCGTTCCATTAGTAGCGACGTTCTTCAATTTGTGCATTCTGAATCCAAGCTAACTTCTTCCACGCCTCTTCCTAGCCTTCTTCACATGAAATAAGGGTAAAATAGTATACCAATTCGACTTACACTCAAATCTTGAACCCTTAGGGAGATCAGGAAGTCTAATTACATGTGGCTGATCACTCAAATTAGATTTATTTAGGTTTCTCAGGGTCCTTCTTGGCGGATTAGCAATTTCATCTCCCATCTCTTTATTTGTGTTAAACTCGAGCCTCTTTTTCAACCTAAGAGATCTTTCAATCTCATAATAAAACGACAAATGCAATGAATTAGAAGATCTAGTTTGAACCGTACAAGGACACAAAATACTCAAAAAAAAGAATGAAAACAAAAACAGAAGAAAGAATGAATGAAAGAGATAAAGAAAAGAAAACTCATTTCTTCTCCCCGGCAACGACACCAAGAATTTGATGCGAGACGAACATCGTTGTCACTTTTGCCCTTTACCGTATAGTAATAAAATCCAAACTCAAACACAAAACCAATAGATTAGTAAATCAATCACTTGATCAACCAAATAACTCCTAGTATAGCAATTAAGTCCGGTGTCGAACCTACAGGGAGAAGAGATTCACTATTCAATAATTATTAACAAGAACTCTTATGACCAAAAAATTATTTAAGACAAATAACCAAGATGTAAAGTAACCAACTTTGTAATTGCAAAGTAAATTGATAATACGGTAGAGAAAATATTTCACCTATAATTCTCTGACAATGGTTGAGATTCATGGTCCTAGGATTGTTCTATCAATTACTTATAAACATATGTCTACTTGACTAAAGTTGAGAGATCTATAGGGATATAATCATCTTATTCAATATCACTAAAGAATAGCATTAAGGACTCAAGTAATTAGATCAATTGGCATATTGATTCAATGCAATTAAGACAAACCGGAACAACCCTAAATCATCCCTAATCGACATATCCCCAACATAGATCAATTGAAATCATCCACTACAAACACAAAGAAATATCACTACTTCAATGCCTTCGTTTGCTATCAAGAACACAACAACGAATTCATAGTTAAGATGCAATTCCTAACATGGTGATCAATCATAGAAAGGAACAAAAATATAAACAATAAGCACAAGATGATAAATAGGAATATGAATAACTAAATAGAATCAATCCTCACAATCTAAACAACCATGTCTTTAAATCACATGCAAAACTATGAGTTTAGCAACTCATAGGCCAAATCTCTCCTCTCTCTCTCTCTCTCTCTCTCTCTCTCTCTCTCTATCTCTCTAATTGTGTTCATAGTCTCACACAATAGCCACACACACGGTTGGACAACCAAAATAAACCAAATAAAGTCTCACAAAGAGTCAGCAAAACCCTAGAAATATAATAGTAAAATAATAGGAAATAGAATCTTCGGATCCGGAATCGCAATCGCTGGAAACCGGCCCACGGCGGGCGTCGTGCAAGAAGCGGCGGACACCGCCATCTCAGTGACGGGATTCCCTCTTTTTCCTCGATTGTCTTTAATGTCGTTCTTCCTTGCTCCTCCCTATCCTCTTCCTTGGCCTCCATATGCTGCAAAACATGCCTCTTAAGCTCTTCTACGATCCCTTCAAGGTCGGAATGTAACTCTGTAGAATAAACACTAAAAAGGCGTAGATTTCGAACTCGAATACTTCACAAGCAATGTACGAAACTAGACTCAAACATATGCAAAACTCCTGTCTAAATGAAATAAGAAATACCTATAATGCCTATATGAAATATGCATTATCAAGTGGCCTATTTATGATGTCTATCCTTTGTTTATTAAGAGGTCTATTTTCCAGGGCATCGTCATTAGGGTTTTGGAATTTGGATTTGAATAGGAGAGTTTAGGGTTTCTTGTGTTGCTTGAAGAAAAAGTTTGAGAAAGAGTGGAAGATAGAAGATAGAAGGTACTTATATGGAAATGTAGGGATAAAAAGATATAGGTTAGACAAATATAAAATTTCGTGGCATTTTTCCAAGATAGACATCGTGTCTCACACTGAATTAAAGAGCGGCGGGCGCCAGTTTGTCCAGTGCTCCAACTCCGTTCTTTTCTTCGTTCAACTCATCTAAAAGTTAGTTCTCACACAATATCTTACAAAAATACAGCAAAATAGAGTTGTCCTACTTTATTGAAGTGAAAAACAAATGCAAAAATCAAAGAAAACTGCCTACTTACCTTGGGTTACCTCCCAAGAAGCGCCTTTGTTTCACATCTTTGGCTTGATGTGTTGCTCTTCTTGGCTCTAGTCACTCCACCCGGATCCTCTACACTTGTCAGTTAATTGACAAGTGAAGGAACCTTGGAAGCATTCATCCATTTCTTCAATCAATTTCTTCTCTTGAACTTGTATCACTCCTGGAGGTTTCCCTAAAATTGCAAAAATCTCCACACTATTTGGAATTAGTTTTTCATAGGTTAGAAGAATAGGTTTGTGTGGACTAAGCTTACTTTCAATCTCCATCGTAAGCTCTTCTTTCCCTACATTAAATTTCACATTCTTAGAATATTCAACATTAAATAAATCTTTTTCCTTAGGAATTTCTAACAAATAATTAGGTTTATCACTACAATCAACATTCTTAGCATTAGAAGCATCCAAAGAATTTTCAGGAGAAATGTTAATAGGATCATAAATAGAAAATTCAATCTTTCTATCGTCAAACTCCATGCTCAGTAAACCTTCACACTGATCAATCTTTGTCTTTGTCGTTCGCTGGAATGGCCTTCCTAAGATAATTGGTGTCTCAGGTGTTGCTTGTTCCATATCTAATACAAAGAAATAAGCAGGAAATATCAAATCATCAACTTTCACTAAAACATCCTCAACAACTCCTCTAGGTTTGATCTAAGATCGCCCAGTGAGTTGTATTGTAACACCTGTTTCTGTCAGAGCATTCAGACCCAAAAACATGTACAAGTTATAAGACATAACGTGAATTGAAGCTCCTAGATCCAACATGGCTTTTGTGAATTTAGTATTTCCAATTGCACATGGAATCGTGAACATGCTTGGGTCTCCGCATTTTTCGGGCAATCTCCTTTGTAAAACAATAGAAACATTCTCATTCAAACTTACCTTTTCCATTCTCTTCATCTTTTGCTTTATCTTGATAGTGCATAACTCCTTCAAAAACTTAGCATAGCGAGGCACATATTTAATTAAATTCAAAACTGGAACATTTAACTCATAATGCGTAAAGGTATCATACAAGATTTGCTCGTCTTCCCACTTCCTATCAGCTCTCAAGGCGTGTGGAAAGGGTGGTGCATGCTTGTAAGCCACAAAAGACCACTCTTTCGACGATCGATTCGTGGTAGGTTTGGAATCAACAATCAAATTAACTACTGCAAAGGGCGGCAGGAGTCGGTCAGTGCAGCGGGCGTCGGTTGACGGTGATGCAAAATCCGAGATGCTTTGTCATTCCTTCTCCACATCTATGACTTCCTTAGGCTTTTCTTCCATACTTTTTGTGGGAATTTTGACTTCTTTTCCTCCTTTAAGGATCATGGCACTTACATTCTCCTTCACATTAACTATCACTTGCGAAGGTACCTTGCCTGAATCCTTAGCTTTGAGTTCTCCAATCTCTTCAGTCATTTAGCTCAATAGCTTATCTTGGACACTCATCTTGTCCAACAATAACCTCGATGTTTTTTCTCTATCCTCTTGTTGAGGATTTTTTGAATGGTTCTCAAATTGGCCCCTTCCATGATAAGGTGTTTGTTGCTACTGACCCCTGTCTTTGAAACCACTTTGATAGTTGGATTTGTACCTTAAATAGTAGAAATTGTTACCAAAGTTTCAGCGAGGTCCATAACCCATTGCATTGACATCAACAACCTCTTCTTGAATCAATGGCACTTATCATTGGGGTGACTTGGATCTCCACAGAATCCGTAGGGTTTAGGCTGTTGTGTCTGATTCATATTGATGTCTCCAAAGTAGCCATGTCTTTATGCATATTTTAGTTCCATATTCTTTACATTTGCATATTTCGGGTTGGGAATATGTCGGATTTATGTAGTATATGCTTATTTATCAGAAATGGAGATCTACATAAGTTTATGTTTAATATCGCAGGATATGGAACCATTTCGGAAGAAAACCGAGAAGCAGAACCGGAGCACAAAGCTACTCGACATCGACAAACCCTAGTAGATCTCGACAAACCATGCCTAGACACCTGCCAGGATCGAGGAGCCTATGTCGAGAAACTGAAGACAAAGAACCCGACTCCACACCCTCCTCGAGATCGAGTGCCACAACTCGAGATCGACAAGACCTAGGAGAACAACCCGGAGTCGAGGAAAGCCTGCCCGAGGAGACCGAGGAAGAGAGTACCCGACCTGGCGCCCAGACACATTACTCGATGTCGAGGACCCAACTCGATGTCGACGAAGCAGCTGAAAACCATGTCCGAGCATGTCGAGAAGGGTTCCTCGACAACACCAGAAAGCTAGTCGATGACCCACCTCTACTCGATGTCGACAAGGGCTCCTCGAGATCGACGAACGCGAGGGGTCATGTCCGAGCCTGTCGAGGACCAGCTAGCCGAGATGACGAGCCAAGCACAGTCGACCAACAATTCTACTCGATCTCGACTAGCCTTATTCGAGATCAAGGGGGACTACAGAAACCGCGTAACACGTTTTTGGGAGTTCTACTCGGATTGGGATTCCTTGGGCTCGAAGATTGCCAAGTTCTATCCGATCTATCAACATCTATCATGGAAGGAGAAGATTTATCCACTTGAGACACTTTAGATATTATTTCCCTTATTTAGATTTAATTATGTTATTGCTTATATTTATCTTTAATGCTTTTAGATATAGTTTTAGATATAGATAAAGATTTCTATCCTTGAATAGCAAGGAATAGAAGGCTATAAATAAAGCCCATGGGGCTGGCTTTTCATTCATTGAATTTCAGAGAGAAATAAGGAGGAGAAGTAGAGAGAGAAAGTGAGCGGCCGATTGGAATTGTGAAGCGAGAGCGGAATTGGCTTCAAGCGGTTGTAAACTTTGGTTTATTTTAATGCAATTAGTTTTCTTTCAATCGATGATGTCTGAGTTTGCGATGAAGCGCGAGTAGTCCACCCACTTCTAGGGTTGGGGCGAGCCCGACGATAGCCATGCGTGTTTGAGGTAAAGATCCGACCTTTGTCATGTTTTGAGCATCTACTACTTGTTTATGTGTTTATGACCCATCTAATGGAGATCCATGCTAACAACTTGGATTGTAAACATAAAATCGGTAGAGACAATTAGGGTTTCTTGAAAGAGTTGTCTAATTGTTGGAAAAGGCGAAAGCTTGTCCTTTGATGCGATTCACATGATTATCTGTTTATCTCTGCCTTATGCATGCTTGGTTATCGTTGTTGCAAACCCCAATCTTGGAAGTCCTTTTACATTAAGTTTAGTTCGAAATCCCAAAGCAATTGTTTTTAGTTTCTTTTATTTCATTTTTCTGCCCTTACTCGATCTCGACCAAACCTGTTCGATCTCGAGTTACTGATATTCGATCTAGCATCGCTGTAGCTTTTGTGTGCAGGTGCTCGACAAGACTCAACTCGATCTCGACGAAGCCTACTCGATATTGAGTAGCCTCTAGTCGAGATCGACGAGAACCTGTGATTGCTGATGCGTTCTGCCCGACTGGTCCGATCTTTTGTCGACTCTAGTCGAGATCGAGGACATTTGTGGTCGACTTCCGTGAGATTTCTTCGCTGCCTAGGATCCGCTGACACGTTTCCTCGTGGATCGATCCTGACTTCCCGATGCTACATCAGGAGGAGGTCTTGTAATTATTTGCAAGGGACGGAATCTGGTTTGCTGTGATTTATTTATATTTTATGACAAAAAATATGGGTCTACTGCAAACTATGGGTCTACTGCAAACTATGAAGAGAACTTCTACGCCAGGCCAGCACCATCTATGCCACTCTATAAGTCTACTGCAAACTATGAAGAGAACTCCTACGCCAGGCCAGCACCATCTATGCCACTCTATGAGCCAACAAAGGAGATCGACCCAGATGTCAGAGAGCAATTCTACAGAGACCAGAATCGCAAGCTCCTCAAGCAAGTCAAATATCTATCTGCCAATCAGCCTTGCATCGAATGCGGATCATAGAGGCACACCACTACTGAGTGCCCACACATTGAGCAAGTCAGAATGGCAGAGACACATGAAGAGGCAGCTTACGCGGGGGGTCCCAATCGCTACATGGGAGACCAAAGGTTTTATCAACCACAGTGGAACCAAGGTCCTCCTAGGAATCCCCAACCCTACAGAGTTCCAGGACATCCAGAAAGGGATCAAAAGAAGGACGATCTGCAGCAGATCCTTGATGAGATGCGCCGAAATCATGCACAGAACCTGCAGGCTACCAACACCATCAACAATCAGCTCCAGAATTTCAACACAAAATTTGGGGAACTGGATATCTGGAAAAGAGGAATAGAAACCCATATGGGTCAAATCACTGCACAGATCCCACGACCATCCGGACAACTCCCCGGGCAAACAGAACCAAATCCTAAGGGGAAGACCGGACACGTCACAGCTATCAAACTCAGGAGTGGGCATCAATTACACGAGCCAGAGGTCGGGAAACAGCATAGCAAGGCAGAGCAGCAACTCGAGACAGAGCAAAGCCTACTCGATCTCGAGGAGACCGTACTCGACCTCGACAAGAAGCTACTCGACCGAGACCAGAAGCTGAGCTCGGACTCCGCTGCGCAAACCAGCAACTCTAGGTCGACCACCCAACTCGATGTCGAGGAGCCCGTGGTCGAGATCGAGGAGCAGCATCTGGCCGACGTCGACGACTCTACAACACCTCTGACAGCTGATCTGGCTCCAAAACAGAAAAAGCCACCGCCTTTCCCTTCAAAAGCACAGAAAGATCCCACTACAGGTAGGTTTACCAGATTTGTTATTATGCTGCAAGAACTGAATGTTTCTATCCCTTTTACAGAAGCCCTGGAAGAGATGCCTGGATATGTAAAGTTTCTAAAGGAAATCCTGAGCAAGAAGCGATCCATCTTAGAGATCGCATGCGAATGCAAAGTACTCTACTTCCCTGAAAAGAGACCTGACCCTGGTAAGTTTTCTGTTACTGTGGGTTTTGGACAATATAAATATGAGTCTCTGTGTGATTTAGGAGCAAGTATGAGCATCATGCCTCTATCAATCTGGCGGAAAGTCAAAATAGGATGCATAGAACCTGTGGATGCCAAGCTATACATGGCGAACAATACAGTAGTCATCCCTACATGTATAGTTGAGAACGTCCCTGTCCAGGTTGGTAAGTTCTTTGTTCCAGCAGATTTCCTTATCATTGACTGTGCTGAAGATCCTACTAGCCCTATTATTCTTGGTAGACCATTCTTAGCTACTGCAGATGCCAGAATTAGTGTTAAGAATCGCTCGCTCACCTTCACCATAGGCGATGAGGTTTTGGATTTCTCTTTTGGCCCTGCAAAAGAAGAAATTTCCTGGCTGGAGGTGAAAAGCATCAGCAACCGCGGGACCAAGCAAACAGCGGAGGGAGGCGCCAGCACTGTCCTCGAGGTCGACAAGAGCTGCTCGATCTCGACAAGGGCGCTACTCGATCTCGACCAAGACTTATCGATGTCGACAACCTCTGCTGAGCCACTGACTTGCCAAGAGCTTAAGTATGGGGTCCCTGTACTCAAGGTCGACCAGCTGTACTCGATCTCGACTAGCCCCGAACCCAAAGATTTCTGTTTTGGGTCCGAAAAAGTAAGTTCAGGTATGAATTCTACTCCCCCTCAGTCCATAAGGAAAATTATCAATGATTTAAGGGGAGTTAAGTATGGGGTGGGGGAAGGGCTCGTTATCATTATCATATGTGTTAGTCTTGCTTTTGGTTTTACATGGTGAAATTTTAATTTTTATGTTATGCATTCATGTTTAAATTTTATGCCTTTTAAATCTTTCGTCATACTTTAGTTTTGATTTTTGCATAAGAAAAAAAAAAAAAAAAAAAAAGAAAATGTCGAATAAAAAAATATATATGCATGTTTAAATTTTTGCATTGTTTTAGTTTTATACCCTAACTTAGATGTCCTATGATGATGAATAATGACTGACTTGATCATATAAATCATATGGCATGGTTGGAAGGTTTAGCCTAAGTCCTCAAAATGGTTTTTGTGTGGATTGTGAACTTGTAATGAAATTGAGCACATATGATCATAAGCTAAAGGTTAAAATCCAACAAAAATTGTCCTAGTGAGAATCTTGGCCTTATAGGGAGAACATTAAAAATCCCTCTGCTTTCTTGAGTGTATTTACTCTTCCTATGCATCTCTAAATGTTGTGATAGTTATTCAAAGCCAATGCATTTATATGTTTATGTTGATGAGAATTAAATGATGGAGGCACCTTTTAAGCCAATTTTATCCTCTCTTTACCTACCTTGCATTATCCCTGCTTGAAGCCAGAACATTAGCCTGAGACTTTTATTGTAAACTCCACAAAATTTTCCTTAGCCAAATTGAGCCTGACCCCCATTTGGGAATTAAGACTTAGAGTTGGTTGGAATGATGACTTGTGGAAAGAATAAGCTTACGTTGCATTTCAAGAAGAAAGGATTGTTGAAATTATTGAGATAGGGGTTGGTTTTTATCTTGCTGTGCATATTATGTAAAAGGATTTTTGGCTCACATTATAAATGCACTATTAGTGTTATTTGGTTTTTATTTTCGAAAAAAAAAATCCGAAAAAAAAAAGAAGAAAAGGAAAAGGTATATATGTTTGTGAATAAAGTGCATGAGCCAAATTTACCTTATTTCTTTCATTATTTGCAAGATAGATACTTTGGAGAGGTTGAGAAAGTTTGAAAGGTTACATACTTCATTGAGATAAATTGGAGAGTTCGGTTGATGCATATGATTGAGAAGTTATGGTTTGGTTGTGTTGGAGATTTAGGAGTCTTGATTCCCGAATTTTATTAAGCACCACATGGCCAAATAATTCCATTCCTTACTATTTCTTACCAAGCCCCATTACAACCCTGCCGAATGGAATCTTCTTTGAAGACTTCTATTGAGCGAAGTCCTCCTGATATTTCTTGTTGCATTTTCATAATTGGTTGCGAAGTGGATTCATATTTGAATTGCAATGTTTATGAGATTGTACATGGAATTGAGTTGAGAGATAATCTACATAGCCTAAAACACATTGAGAGCTGAGTGTAAACACATTATCCCTGTGAGGTTGGATTTATACCGCCTATGCCTATGGATCGCTCATATATGGGATGACGTTAAATTCACTTGTCTTACATTGCTACTACTTGAGATGTTGCTTTTTACAAAGGTGAAGACTTGAAGGATGTGTTGTAGGTCTTGGTTATTGTTTAGTTATTGCTTGAGGACAAGCAAGTCTAAGTATGGGGTGATTTGATGTCTCCAAAGTAGCCATGTCTTTATGCATATTTTAGTTCCATATACTTTACATTTTGCATATTTCGGGTTGGGAATATGTCGGATTTATGTAGTATATGCTTATTTGTCAGAAATGGAGATCTACATAAGTTTATGTTTAATATCGTAGGATATGGAACCATTTCGAAAGAAAACCGAGTTGCAGAACCGGAGCACAAAGCTACTCGACATCGACAAACCCTAGTCGATCTTGACAAACCATGCCTAGACACCTTCCAGGATCGAGGAGCCTATGTCGAGAAACTGAAGACGAAGAACTCGGCTCCACACCCTCCTCGAGATCGAGTGCCACAACTCGAGATCGATAAGACCTCGGAGAATAACCCGGAGTCGAGGAAAGCCTGCCCGAGGAGACCGAGGAAGAGAGTACCCGACCTGGCGCCCAGACACGTTACTCGATGTCGAGGACCCAACTCGATGTCGACGAAGCAGCTGAAGACCATGTCCGAGCATGTCGAGAAGGGTTCCTCGACAACACACCAGAAAGCTAGTCGATGACCCACCTCTACTCGATGTCGACAAGGGGTCCTCGAGATTGACGAACACCAGGAGTCATGTTCGAGCCTGTCGAGGACCAGCTAGCCGAGACGACGAGCCAAGCCCAGTCGACCAACAGTTCTACTCGATCTAGACTAGCCTTACTCGAGATCGAAGAGGACTACAGAAACCGCGTAACACGTTTTTGGGAGTTCTACTCGGATTGGGATTCCCTGGGCTCGAAGATTGCCAAGTTCTATCCGATCTATCAACATCTATCATGGAAGGAGAAGATTTATCCACTTGAGACACTTTAGATATTATTTCCCTTATTTAGATTTAATTATGTTATTGCTTTTATTTATCTTTAATGCTTTAAGATATAGTTTTAGATATAGATAAAGATTTCTATCCTTGAATAGCAAGGAATAGAAGGCTATAAATAAAGCCCATGGGGCTAGTTTTTCATTCATTGAATTTCAGAGAGAAATAAGGAGGAGAAGTAGAGAGAGAGAGTGAGCGGCCGATTGGAATTGTGAAGCGAGAGCGGAATTGGCTTCAAGCGGTTGTAAACTTTGGTTTATTTTAATGCAATTAGTTTTCTTTCAATCGATGATGTCTGAGTTTGTGATGAAGCGCGAGTAGTCCATCCACTTCTAGGGTTGGGGCGAGCCCGACGATAGCCATGCGTGTTTGAGGTAAAGATCCGACCTTTGTCATGTTTTGAGCATCCACTACTTGTTTATGTGTTTATTACCCATCTAATGGAGATCCATGCTAACAACATGGATTGTAAACATAAAACCGGTAGAGACAATTAGGCTTTCTTGAAAGAGTTGTCTAATTGTTGGAAAAGGCGAAAGCTTGTCCTTTGATGTGATTCACATGATTATCTGTTTATCTCTGCCTTATGCATGCTTGGTTATCGTTGTTGCAAACCCCAATCTTGAAAGTCCTTTTACATTAAGTTTAGTTCGAAATCCCAAAGCAATTGTTTTTACTTTCTTTTATTTCGTTTTTCTGCTCTTACTCGATCTCGACCAAGCCTGGTCGATCTCGAGTTACTGATATTCGATCTAGCATCGTTGTAGCTTTTGTGTGCAGGTGCTCGACAAGACTCAACTCAACGTCGACGAAGCCTACTCGATATCGAGTAGCCTCTAGTCAAGATCGACGAGAACCTGTGATTGCTGCTGCGCTCTGCTCGACTGGTCCGATCTTCTGTCGACTAACTCTAGTCGAGATCGAGGACATATGTGGTCGACTTCCGTGAGATTTCTTCGCTGCCTAGGATCCGCTGACACGCTTCCTCGTGGATCGATCCTGACTTCCCGCTGCTACATCAAGAGGAGGTCTTGTAATTATTTGCAAGAGACGGAATCTGGTTTGCTGTGATTTATTTATATTTTATTTGCATACTTGATTTTCCTGCTATCAACACATATGCATAACCATATTCTTGACTATCTCAGCAAGCTTATCCAGATCATCTCTATGACAGTCTTCAAAGTTGTCCAATCCATGAACTCCTCTCACACCTTGGTATCTCCCATATTGTTGTGAAGCATTGGCTAAGTCCTCAATAATTTGCATTGCTTCCCCATGCATCTTGTCTAAGACATCTCCTTCACTTGTAGCATTGATGACACTGTGATCTCTATCAAGCAAGAATTCATAGAGATAGAGGACTAGATCATCCTCTAGTATACCATGATGCGGAAAACTTCCTTTAAGCTTCTTGAATCTCTCAACATACTCATACAGGCTCTCTGTAGGTGATTGCTCAATACTAGACAATTCCTTCTTGAGTTTGTTGAGGCAAGTGGCAGGAAAGTACTTCTGAATGAAATTTTTCTTCAATCCAACCCAAGTAGTGATGTTTTCTAGAGGAAGATAATATAACCAATAACTAGTTGCATCCTTTAGACTAAAGAGAAACACTCTAAGCATCAATTGGTCATCTGTCAGGCCTTGAGGTCTCAATCTATCGCAGACACTAGCAAACTCTGCAAGATGTTTATTTGGCTCTTGTCCAGACTATCCATGAAAATTAGGAAAAATACTAGACCAATTGGATTTATACTCAAACCTTGAACCCTCAGGGAGAGTAGGATGTCTGATTGCAAGTGGTTATGCACTCATATTAGGCTCCTTTAAGCTTTTCAGGGTTCTTCTTGGAGGATTTTCAATGTTGTCATCATTGTTGTTGTTGTCTTTCGTCTCTTATTCTTGATTAAAATCAAGTCTTCTTTTCAACATGGATAGAGATCTTTCAATCTCTGAATCAAAAGATAAAGGCGTTGAATTAGCAGCACGGGTATGGACCATACAAAGTAGCTCAAACCAAATAGAAAATAAAAATAATAAGAGAAATCAACAAAAGAACACGAATACTAGACTTCCCCGGCAACAGCGCTAAGATTTGGTGCGACTTTTTAACCAGGTATAATATTGACATTGGTTTCTAGTCCACCAAATGCAAATTATATCCTTAACTCAATGCTAAACAAAAGATTAATATAGCAGACAAGTGAGGAGTTGATCCCACAGAGAAGACTGATTCGTAGTTCTTATGATGATTCTCAAGCAAATAGCAAATAAAGTTGTAGGAAACAATTGAAACAAGTAAATTAGAAAAAAGAAGTAATGATTTCAAAGTAGTAATAATATGAGGAAAACGCTTCACCTACAATTCTTGACAATGGTTGGTGTTCATGATCCTTGAAATGATTTCATTGTTATTCTTAAGTTATGCCGACTTGTCATAGATAACTTGATTAATAAAGACACAATTACTTACATTCAATGTAACACTACAAAGAACTGCATAAAGACTCAAGTGCTTTGGCCAATTAGCAATATCAAATAAATGCAATTAGGAATCAAAAGAATACAGTCGTAGAGCTTCTAACTCTAATCTCATAGAATTCAATATAAACCAATAGTCATCATCTTACAGAGACAATTGATGCTTTCACTGAATCCATTTCCCTTGCTTGCTACAAAGAAACCAATCTAATGAAAGAAATCGCTAGCAAAGATACAGTTTCTGTCTAGATAATCAATCATAGAGAGAACATGTGCAAATACTTAATCAATGAAGAACAAATATAATGAATAACATATGCATAACACTAGGAAATATAATCCTCATAATTCATCAAAATAACATATGCTCTCTTGATGCTCCTTCCTTAGCCTCTCTTATGCTCTAAAATAATCTGTTCTAGATCTCTTAAGCCTCCCTTCAAGATCGGATTATAAAACTGTAGAATAAAAACGAAATAGCGTAGATTCTGAACTCGAATACTCCAAATGCAGGACAATGTAAATAAGACAAAACACATGCAATATGAATACTTAAATGCAATAAAACATATCTATAATGCCTGTCTAAAATATGCGTTATCATTCTCGCACAAAAATTCACAAAAATACAGCAAAAAGACCTGTCCTGATTTATTGAATTGAAAACTAATGCAAAAGTTAAAGAAATCTACCTACTTACTTTGGTTTGCCTCCCAAGAAGCGAATTTGTTTCACCTGTTTGGCTCAACGTGTTGCTCTTCTTGGCTTAAGTGCCTCCACCAGGGTCCTCTCCACTTTTCCTTTTCTTTATAAGTGCAGACACCAATGGAAGATGTAATGCTCTATCCAAGCATTCATCCATTTCCTCCATAAATTTCTTTGCTTGTATTTGAATTCCTTCTGGAAGTTGTCTTGATATTGCAAAAACTTCCACGCTATTTGGAAATACCTTTTCATAGGGTAAAAGAATGGGTTTATGTGGACCAAGCACACTTTAAACCTCCATCTTGACTTATTCTTTCCCTAAACAAAATTGCACATCGTTAGAAGATTCAACATTGAATAAATTATCACGAGAAATCCTGAAGTTCAAAATTGCACATCGTTAGAAGACATCCTGAAGTTCATTGTTGCAATCAACATTGTAATCGTTCGAACATCCAAAAAATTATCACGAGAAATCTTGATAGGATTAAAAAGAGAAAACTCTATCTTTCTTCCATCAAACTCCATGGTCAACGAAACTTCACATCAATCAATCTTTGTCTTCACAGTTCTTAGGAATGGCCTTCCTAAAACAATTGGTGTCTCAGGGGTTCCCTGTTCCATATCTAACACAAAGAAATCAACATCAAAAATCAAATCATCAACCATAACCAGGACATCTTCAACAACACCTCTAGGTTTTATCTGACATCAATCGGCAAGTTGCAATGTAACTCCTGTCTCTATCAGAGCATTCAGACCCAAAAACATGTACAAGTTATAGGATATAACATTAATTAAAGCTCCTAAATCCAACATAGCTTGTTTGAATTTAGTATTTTCAATTGCACATGGAATTGTAAACATACCTGAATCTCCGTACCTTTCAGGCAATCTCTTTTGCAAAACAGTAAAGACATTTTCATTCAAACTTACCTTTTCATTCCTTTTCCCTCTTTTCCTTCTCTTTATAATGCATAATTCTTTCAAAATTTTAGCATAGCGAGGCACAAACTTAATTAAGTTCAAGAGTGGAATATTTATCTCACAATGCGTGAATGTGTCGTACAAGATCTTCTCATCTTCCCACTTCCTATATTCTCTTAAAGCTTCTGGGAAGGGTGATTCAATCTTATAGGCATCACAAGACCACTTCTTTGTCAATTGCTTCGCGTTAGAGTCGGGAAAAACAAATGGTTGGGTTTTTGGAGGGAGCGGCGGACGCTGATTTTGGGGGTGGCGGGCGCCGGTTAACGGGGCTGAAAAATCCAATTGCTTTGCTCCTTGCTTTTCCACGTCTATGACATATTTAGGCTCTTTCTCTATGCTTTTTTTGGGTACCTTCACTTCTTTTCCTACTCTAAGGATCATGACACTACATTCTCTTTCGGGTTGACTACCACTTGCGAGGGTAGCTTGTCTGAATCCTTAGCTTTAAGTTCTCTAATTTCTTGAGCCATTTGACTCAAGAGCTTCTCTTGGACACTCATCTTGTTCAACAACAATCTCAAAGTTTCTTCTTTATCCTCCTGTGGAGAGTTTCTTTGACGATTCTCAAATTGGCCCCTTCCTTGATAAGATGGTTGTTTCTGCTGGTGATTCATCCTGCCATTGAAACCACTTTGTTAATCGGAATTATAATTTGAATTATAGAAATTGTTACCAAAGTTTTGGCGAGGTCCATAATCCATAGCATTAACATCAGCAACTTCTTCTTGAATCAATGGGCATCTATCATTAGGATGATTTGGATCTCCGCAGACTCTGTAGGGTTTAGGCTGTTGTGTCTTTTTCATCAACAGAGCCCTGTTCTTGAATATTTCAACGAGCTTATCAAGATCATCTCTGCGACTGTCTCCAGAGTTGTCTAGCATGTGAACTCCTCTAACATCTTGGTTTCTCCCATATTGTTGTGAAGCATTGACTATGTCCTAAAAGATTTGCATCGCCATCTCAAGCGTCTTGTCTAAGACATCTCCTCCACTTGTAGCATTGATGACACAATGCTCATGATCAAGCAAGCCTTCATAGAGATAGAGGAGTAGATCATCCTCTGGTATGCCATGCTGCGGGCAACTTCATTTAAGCTTCGTGAATTTCTCAACATACTCATACAGGCTCTCTGTAGGTGATTGCTCAATAATGGACAATTCCTTCTTGAGTTTTCTTAGGCGAGTTGAAAGAAAGTACTTCTGAAGGAAAGCCTTCTTCAATCCAACACAAGTTGTAATGCTTTCTACAAAGAGGTAATATAACCAGACGCTTGTTGCATCCTTTAGATTAAAGGAACCACTATAAGCATCAATTGATTATCCGTTAAGCCTTGAGATCTCAGTCTGTCGCAGACACTAGCAAACTTTGCGAGATTTTTGTATGGTTCCTCTCTAACCTTTCTGTGAAAACTAGGCAAAATATTTGACCGATTAGACTTGTATTCAAATCTTGACCCCTCAGGAGAGCAGCTGATTGCAAGTGGTTGCGAATTCATATTGGGCTCCTTCAGGCTTCTTAGGGTCCTTGTTGGTGCTTCAATTTCTCCATTGCCATCATTATTGGGATTATTGTTATCCATCTCCCTTTCTAGATTAAAGTCAAGTCTTCTTCTTAACCTGGATAGAGATCTTTCAATCTTTGGATCAAAAGACAAAGGCAATGAATTAGTAGCACGGGTCTGGACCATACTAAGTAGGTCAGACCCAAGAAAATCAACAAAAGAACACAAATACTAGAACTTCCCCGGCAACGACGCCAAGATTTGGTGACGCATAAGAGTGATGTGTCATTGATCCTAGTCCCAAATGCAATATATCCCTAACTCAATCTAAATAAAAGATTAGTATAATAGACAAGTAGGGGTCGAACCCACAAGGAGGAATAGATTCACTGTTCTTATTGTGATTCAAAGTAAACAGTAGTAATATTGAGATGAATAAAGCAAACAAATAAATAAATGTAGTAATAATTGCAAAGTGATAATAAGATTAGGAAAACGCTTCCCCTGCAATTCTTGACAATGGTTGGGTTCATGATCCTTGCAATGATTTCATTGTTAATCTCAAATCAATTCAAAATAATTGATATCAATAGTTATTCCGACTTTGGTTTAGATAGATTGATATCCCTCAAACAGTTACCAATCCCGAACACTCTCTGCAAAACACAATAGAATAGCACAAATTCCCAAAGTACTTGGACAATAGGAAATATGAAATCTCAATGCAATTGGAATGTCAAAAGAGTGTAAATCTTTTAACACTAATCTCATGGAAATCAACATTCAACCATTAGTCATTACCCTGCATAGACAATGGATGCTTTCACGGGATCAATTACTATGGCTTGCTACTTTGGATCAACTCTTGTTTCGAAAAGTAATCACTAGCAAAGATACAGATTCTATCAAGGTGATCAATCAAGAGAGAATATGTGCAAATATGTAACAATAAGCACAAAGATAATGAAAGAAATCATGACTACAAATATGAAATCAAATCCTCACAACTCAACCAACCATGTCTTCGAATCACATGTGAAACTAGGAGTTTAACAACTCATAGTCTACCAAAACAATCAACAGCAAAGTGGTTGCAATTTATCTCTCTCTATGTTTTTTCTCTATCAAAACAGTTGAAAATAATAGTCTTATAGCCTAAAAGTGATGTGGATCAAGATTGCCTTCTGTGGGTCAAACAATGACCTTGATCCAGTCAAGCAATCAAGATCGATTCGAGGGCTATTGGAAGAGAAGTGTGTCGTCCTCAAGAGAAAGAAGAAGGATCCACCTTGGATGAAAACTCGACACCATCCAGCCTGACTCGACATCGAGTATGCCCTAACTCGACATCGAGTGTGCATGGACTCGACATCAAGTGTGAGGAAGAGGGCTGGGCAATTCCACCTTTGGTTGAAGACTATTTTCTTATTATTTTATGAATTCAGGATTTTTATATGCATTTAGGAAATAAATGTGGGAAGGAAAATATCTTCTAGGATTTTTCCCTAACCACTAAGCTTAGGATTTATCTATCTTTATCTAGGATTTATCTATGTTTATCTACGAGAGGAGAGGGCACAATTTCAAGCCGAACTAGATGCCCTTGATGCCGAATGGAGGGTCGAGTTCAAGGAGGGCTTGAAGGAGACTATCTTGGATGATTTTCGTCAGGCTTTTGCTTTATCCTTCACCCCTGCGCCAGCGGTTATAGTTGCCTCAACCAACGACGAGATAATTGAGCCTGAGGAGCCTAGTGCTGAATTCGTTGCACAGGAATCAGCACATGTTGCAGATTCCCGTTGACTCCAACCTTGGAATAAAGTCAAATAAGGCTTGTTGCAAAGCTGACTCGACGATCTTTATAACGGTGGGCCACACGTTGCAAGACTCCCCGGGGAATGCATCGAAAACTGCTCTGCAAATGGGCTGCAGTGCTATGAATGATGTTTTGGTCTCTTCTGACAACAATAATGAGGTCGTTGGGGACACTTCTCTCGAGTTAGCTATTGTACCTCGTGAGATTGATATTCATGGGGTTACCGAGCCTATTGATATTGTTTCTTTTGATTGTTCAATGACCGCTATGACATTGTTTTTGGAGTTTCTATACCTCGAATTCTGCCGGCACCTTTTCAACTTGCTTCTCAGGGAAACTACTTCGTGGTTGCTTCCCCTTCCCCTTTTCTCATCAACGACTCGATTCGAGGATGTATCGAAACTAAGAGGGGTAGAATGATATGGATCAAGATGGCTTTCTATGGGTCAAACAATGACCTTTATCCAAGCGAGCTATCAAGATCGATTTGAGGGCTATTGGAAAAGAAGTGTGTCGTCCTCAAGAGGAAGAAGAAGGCGCCACCATGGACGAAGACTCGAGACCATCCAGCCTGAGTCGACATCGAGTGTGCATGGACTCGACATCGAGTGTGAGGAGGAGGGGTGGCCGATTCCAAAGTTGGTTGAAGGCTATTTTTTATTATTTTATGAATAAATGATTTTTTATGCATTTAGGAAATAAATGTTGGAAGGAAATATCTTCTAGGATATTTCCTTAACCACTAAGCCTAGGATTTATCTATCTTTATCTAGGTTTTTTATATTTTAGTTAGGATATTTATCTACTTTAATTATTATTTTTATTTTATCCAAATCAATCCTTTGCAAGGAAAGATTGGTCATTCTTTTTTATTTAAGAAACATTCTATTTATTCAATAAATATCGATTGGAATTAGAATTGAAGAAACCTTGGCTAAAAGGTTCTTCAATTGCCAATCCAAAAGATTGTGCATTGTTACAATTCCATTGTTGTTCATTAATCAAACAATCATCCAAACCCTCGTTCAAACATAAACACAAAAGCAAGCGTAGAAACCGTAGCTAAAACAAGCAGCCGTCGCTGCAGAGGAGCCATGCCTGTCGCTGCTCCCTCGCGTCACGCCCAGGCAGCGGCCGCCACACCTTGGCTGCACTCGTTGCATCCGTCGCTGCCTTAGCCGCTTCCTCCGTCGATGCACAGCTCTAGCTGCCGTCAATATTGCTTTGTTGTCTTGTGTTGCTTGTTTTACTTCCGCCGCTTTAACATCTATTGTTCTAATTCAAGAGAAGTGAAGGCGATAATTGCAAGATCGGGACAATCAACAAGTAGTTGTTCTTGATTCCAAGCCCACAAGAGAAGGATTGGGAATAACAATGCATCAAAAAGTGACGGCTAAAAACCCTAGAATGCAAAATAATAATAAACTAATTAAAATAGATCTGGACGAAATCGGGTTTGATGAAGACTGTGAAACCGGCCGGAGCCGCTACTCTGGGTCCGCGATTCTTCTTCGTCTTCGACTTTGTTCTTTTCAGCTCCCTTGATGATCTTTCATTAGCCTCTTTTATGCACCAAAACCAGCTCCTCTAGATATCTCACTCCTCCCTTCAAGTTAGATTGTAAAACTTCAGAATATACACAAAATAACGTAGATTCCGAACTCGAATACTCAAATGAAAAACAATGCGAATTAAAGATAACACATCCAAGAAACCTATCTAAATGTACTTAAAACTAGCTACAATGCTTATCTAAAATATACATTACCACCCCTGCTTGCCTTGGCCCCTAGGTCTTCCCTTGGTCCCAAGTTAGCTTGGTGCTGTTTGGTCTTGGTCCTAATTTTCGCTTTGGGCCCAAGGTTTTGCCTTAGGCCCGAGGCAGCCCAGAGTATAAAAAAATCTCGTTTGCGGGTTGGCTAGTTGTGCCAAGTTGCTTGTAGTGTGGTTTGGCTTTGGAGCTAGCGGTTTTTTAGCGGTGTTCTTCTCTTTTATCAACGCACGAAAGGTCGTGGACGTGATCGAAACCTGAAGGCTCGTAGATTTCAGAGCCCAAATCTAAGGTTTCGACTTACTTCCCCATGGATTCCTTGCATTCCTCTACCAACTAAAAGAAGATTTGTCGCACAATACTCTCGGTTCTTCATCGATGGTACTAACCTGAGTCTGTAATTGCACCTCTGTAATTAGGTATTTCTGCTTTATTGTGTCTTTGTCTTGTACTTGTATTGACGGTTTTTTATTCACCGAATTTTTCAACCTATCGACCAACCGCGTCTACCCGGTGTGTCGAATTTTTACCTAATAAAAAAACAAAACAAAAATGAAATAATACTGGATTAAAGCAAAATTATAACCTAAAGCTACAATGGAGAAGCAACAACCACAACTATGGGAATTAAATATTATAAAGCATACGTATATCAACAACTATGATACTATTGATGGTGTGTCGAATTTTTGTCTATTGACTTGTCGGTCTTCGAGGTTCAAATTTTTCTGACCTCGAATTTTGAATTTTTACCTTATTAAAAAAATTGAACCTATCAAGTTAATTTATGTCAGCACTTTTTGATATTTGAATGATAGGATGGCAGTAAAAAGATTTTGAACAGATATCATCACCAATATATGTTCTAAATTTACCTTTTTATATGATGTCAACATTTTTATAAGGTGTTTTTGCTAAATAATACTCCATCCGTCCAAAAATACATTGCCTTTTAGGCCTCGAAATTTTGTCGGAAATACATGGACTTTTAGATGTATAGGTAGTAATTATTACCTCTAAAGTACATTTAACTCTAAAATTTACCCCATAATTTACCTTAATATGGATAATTAAAGGTTTTAACTTTTAACCTTTAATACTAATGATGAGGAAAATTAAGAGGTAAAATAGGTTTCTTAATTCGCGTACACAAGCCTAAAAGACAATGTATTTTTGGACGGAGGGAGTACTAATAAGAGATTTATGCATTGTCAACAATTCCTTAACTAACATTAAAAAACTAAAATAGTGTTGTATTAAAAATGCTAAAATTATAAACAAAAGCCGAAATTGAGAAGCAACAGCCACAACTATGGGATTCGATTAACAAAAAGCATATATCAACTACGGTAATGCTAAGGTTTAAATAAATTTTGAACTAACAGAAAAAAGTGAATATTAAATATAAATAATTAATCAAACCTATCAAAACAGTGATAGAAAATTAAATATCTTATGGCGCGAAATCTTCGTTAGGTACTTTTATTTTTGGAAGCGAATTAACAATGAATGTAATTCAATTACTTTTATTTAAGCCACGAGCTCAGTGAAAGAAGATGATCATTGTGCGAAATTGAATGGAGCGAGAAATCGTTAGTAGTTGTAGTCATAAAAGTAAATCTATATTATAATACTAAAGGAGAAGTCGCCTACGATATGCGACGGCTTCTCCTTTAATGTATCATTTTTTTTAAGATTAATTGAATTAATTGATTTATTTTAATTGTTTCTTAATTTTTAATTGATTTATTTTAATTATTTGTTATTTTATTGTCAAAATCTCAACTTATCTAATCTAATTTAGAGGAGATCCTAACCAAATCTTAAAAAATCAAGGTGATGTAAATATATATGATTGATTTGGATGAGGCTATCAGTAGCTTTTTTTTTTTTTTTGAAGATTAATTGTAATTATTTGTTAATTTTTAATTGATTTATTTTAATTGTTTGTTAGTTTAATGTAAAAATCTATACTTATCTCATTTAGAGGAGATCCTAACCAAATCTTCAAATATCAACGTGATGTAAATATATATGATTGATTTTGATCCAGGACGGATATTTCCACCGCTAATTTTTACTATTTTCACCACTAATCACCGCATAGGTATGCGGTGGTCTTAATCAACCTTTTCTCAAATCCACTACATATACATGCGGTGGATCTGTTGACCGTATACAAACCCACCGCATACCTATGCGATGGGTTATGGCGACCGTATACATGCGGTCAGGTTTTTGGACAATTGAAAACAGTTTGTAGAAGTGGTCCAAAACCGTCGCCATAACCCACCGCATACCAATGCGGTAGGTTATGGCGACGATTATGGGCCGTTATAGCGACGGTTTTGACTGTTATGACGACGGTTGAAACACACCGTATACCTATGCGGTGGGTTATGGCGATGGTTTTGGACCGTTATGGCGGCGGTTTTAGACGTGTATACTTCTCGACCCACCGCAAAGTATTGCGGTGGCCCAACGCATAGGTATGCGGTGGGATCGTTGACTGTCATTAATCCCACCGCATACCTATACGGTGATTAGCGGTGTAAATAATAAAAATTAGTGGTGAATTTATCATCACCCATTTTGATCCCCTCAACCTGCTATCGGTAGATTCTTTTTATTATTTATTATAAATCAAATTACTTATTTAAATACATAATTCATTCATTCATTCATTTTTCCCTAAATCTTAACCGATTGATTTTCATTTTAAATTTCTTTTTATTAATTTCATTAAAATTATTTTGAATTGGATATTATTTCAATTTTGAATTTGAATAACAATTCGGATAAACTTAAATAACTTAAAAAATCTAATTGGTTTTCTTTTTACTATTTATTATAAATCAAATTACTTATTTAAATACGTAATTAATTAATTCATTCATTTTTCCCTAAATCTTAACCGATTGATTTTCTTTTTAAATTTGATTTTACTAATTTCATTAAAATTATTTTGAATTGGATATTACTGCGATCTTGAATTTGACTAACAATTCGGATAAACTTAAATAGCTAACAAAATCTATATTGGATCTTTTCAATAAGATTTGTATACAAAAATACCCTTGTGTCTTCAATTCTATAAATTTTATCACCTCTTCATCAACGTGTCTTTTTCACTGTAAGTTTTTATTCATCATTCTAATTTATTTTAAATTTATTGCAATCTTGTCATCGATCTAATTTTTAGCGTTTTATCTTTCTACTTTTATTGTTTGTTTATAATTTATTCGAATTGGCTCTTAATTAGTATGTGCATGAAATTGTTTGTTTATAGGATAAGAAAGTGTAAAAGTACAACTTTGGGAATTGACTTGATTTAGTTCAATTTATGTTTTTCTACCCCCACTCAATAACGTTATAGTTTTCGAGGTGGGTAATGTACAAATTTCTATTCTATAATTATAATTTACAAATTAAAATATTAATGTCTTTCTATGACCTTTTAACTTGATGTGGATGGTTTCATTTCTCTATTAGGATAAAAAATTTCCCTATATTTTCAAAATCTTAATTCTTTTTTTATTAAAATAAATATGTATGTGTGTGAAAGATGTTATAGGTAATCCAATTCGACCGGTTATCAATTCTCTTGCACTCACATTTATATAAAAATTAAGATCGTTATGTTTGTAGTTTGCCGTTGTTGTTGTGAATTCCCATCTCTCCCTTTATTATGTTTGATTTGAAATATATGCAATTGTTAATGAAGTCTCTTTTAATATATATGTACGATAAAAACAAATCTCAACTATGTATACTAAAGATAAAAACAAATCTCAAGTATACCTAACAAATCACAATAAGTAAATAAATATATTTACTAAATAATTTTCAAATATAAATAATACATTCATTTATATTGTTCCACGGTATAATTGAAAGATGAAAGATGCATTCAAATATGACAAATGCATTCGAAGAGATGAAGAATAAATTAAAGAAAAACAATTTCAACTCTAAATAATAGTACATTTCATATATAATTTATGATTATTTTTACATACATGCATTTGAGTACAAATATTAACCAACAATGGGATAAAATTCTGTCTTTAATTACAAATTTTCAAGGTTTTTTTTTACCATTAACTATATAATAATTAACAATGTTTAGATGCGAATAGTTGTACTTAGAGTTTAGATTTTATTTGAAAAAGTTATTTATACATTTTCGAATATTAAATATATTAATTAAAAAGCCCGCACTTTTAGTGCGGGTAATAAACTAGTTCAACAAAGAAAGTAGCAACGAACTCGTTGATGGCAAGGGGAAAGCGAGCTGATTTCAACAACGAAATCGTTGATTAAGTGAGATCAAAGCTTTTTTACTTGTCACGAAGCATCTGTCTAGATAGTTTTTTAGGAAGCACTAGCCACTAGGTGTATTTTGGGGTATTTTGAGAAGAAAAATGGATGGTGGACTTTTGGCTTAAGTAGGAAGGAGGATGGACAACTAGCTAATTATGCTTTATATAGTGAACAATAGTCTTTTTACACATACAAATTTCCCTTTTGCGGAGAAAGAAGGATCCATCATCATATGTAAAAATTGTTTTCATTTTTTTTTTCCGCTTCTTATACAACCATAAAATAGGAAGGGAAGGAGGGAGCTTATGACAGCTCTGAGTTCGGAAGGAGTTATTGTTCCTACTTTCTGGCAGTGTTACCCATGTAATGTTTTACTTGTTTTCTAACGGCTTATTTAGTTGAAGTGCAAGAATGGGGTTATGCGTGGCTTTCTTCGACGCCTTTCTCCTTCATTTTCATTTCTGTCTCCGGAAGTATGCCTTGTTTGTTTTTTTTTGTGTATTTTGCCTCTTGATAATTTTCCGTTCTTCCTTTTGGATTTCGAATAATTTCTTAATTAAAAAAAAAAGAAGCGAAGGACCGAAGACGGAATGTGTCAGGACACAACTGGAGAAGGCAACAAGTGCACGTGAACACAAAGAAGCCCATCCAAACAGGGGCCCATTTGGCATGTGCCAGCCCATTCTCTCTTCATGTGTCCTTCATTTGTTCACTGTTAGTCTGTTACTGTCCAACCCCACTCCCACTTTTGTGTTCTCACTTATTATTCCTTTTTAAAAAAAAACTTTTATATTTGTTTAGAAAATTATATTTATTTATTTTTTGATGAAAAAAATTATATTTATTTGAGTGAGAGTATGAGAGATGTGCGATTTTATTAATCATAATCAAACTTTTGAAATTGCGCAAACACATTTGAAGCAAGGAAATATATATTTCTTTTATATGGTAGTTGATATGAAAATGCAATATAGAAATGGAATTATAGAATAGGTTTATTTTTTACTAATTAAAATAAAAACGTATAAATTTCAAAATAAATAAAAAGATCTGATCAATAATTTACTTGGCAAACATTAAAGTCCACTAGTGTTCGTGATCGAGGGGTCTTGCACACTTGCGTACATACGTTCTACACATTAAAGCCCAAATGGATCACATATTCCGTTTCTTTCCTTTGTGAATGATATCATAATCTTTGTCAAAGTATCTCAGGAATCGCGTGTTAACTTAAAAAAAAATTATTGCCGAATACTGTCAAATTTCGGGTGAAAAAGTAAACTTCAACAAAACAGCGTTCCATGTAACAAAAGGTTTATCGGCAACCCAAAAACTCCAAATCCAAAGCACCCCCCTTATAATGAACCAAGTAGCCTTGGACAAATACCTAGGATGCCCCATAATAAACGGAAGGGTTGACAAAGAAACCTTTGAAGATGTTGTTGGAAAATCGAAAACGCAGTTGACAAAATGGAAAACGAACACCCTCTCCCAACAAGGAAGGGATGTTTTAATAAAAGCAAACCTTATGGCTAAACCCAATTACGTTATGCAAGACTTTATGCTTCTGAAAAGTGTGAACAATGAATTAGACAGAATAAATAGATGTTTCTTCTGGAAAAAGGACAAAAAATTTAAACCATTGTTATGGAAAGTTCTTGCGGAACCCCACAACCAATAGGTCAGAATAATTCAAGAAAAATATTTAAAAGAAGACTAAATTTGGGATTAAAAAAGAAAGAAAAGCTTGTCGTGGCAATGGGCCAAGCTGATTGACCTAAAGGATGAATTCTACGATGGGCTCATCTCGCAAATTGAAAATGAAAAGACTGGTAAATTCTTGAAAGATAAATGGCTAAATGAGGATAGAAAGCTTAAGGGCCATAGACTAATCCATCAAATTGATGATCAAGAAAGAGTTGAAAACTATATATATACTACAAAATAAGACATGGAATGTACAAAAGATTCGGAAAATCTTACCTATGGACCTTGTAGAGATAATTACCAATATCCCCCTCCCTTCATAGGAGATTGAAGATAGATTCTATTGGAAACCTAGCTGTGATGGCTTGTTTTCAACTTCAAGCGCCTTAAAATTAAGAGGCAATGGTACTAATTACTAGACCAAAAAATGGGCCTATTTGCAAAATTGTAATAGCAGGCCCAAAATTGGCTAAAGTAAACAAGTCTACCCCATGCAAAAAAAAGGCCCGGTTGAAGGGGACTGTTCATGACCGGGGATAACAGGTTAAGAGGGGAGTCGCTTCTTCCTTCTTCGTAACCAGAGTCGTTCCTCTCCATCTCCTTTCCGCCGCCTCTCTTCTACCTTCTCCTTCCTCTTGGCATCACTTTCTCCCTCCTTTTACATGTAACCGGAACCCCGTAGCCTTGGTGGAGAACATAATCAGTGACGCTCTTCATCTGAGGACGAGAAGAACCAGCCCTATCTGAATCCCCATAGCCGATATCAACCCCTCCGTCGTCCTGCACTTTTAGGGCTTCTACTACATCCCTTGGGTTCTCAAGCCCCTCTAGGGCCACCTCGCCGATGTCTTCCCCATCTCCGGCTACCGCCACCACCCCTACTTCCTCATCACGGGTTTCATCGGCGGCATCTTCGTCGTGTCGCTGGCGTTCTTCCGCGACCTCCCGACAGGGCTGGTGCTTAGCTCAATGGTGGGGTTCAAGGCGGGGATGGCGATTGGAGAGGTCACAATCGATGCGTACATTGCGAGGAAGAGCATCGAACATAAGTCGTTGGTGCCGAATATGCAGTCTCTCCGGGGGTTCTGTTCGTCGGAGGGATCGCTCTTAGGTTACCTATCTAGCGGGGTTTTCGTTCAGAAGCTCAGCCCTCAGGTCAATTTCAAACCCTAATATTTCCTAAGGCCCTCAATTGAATGTTTTCACTGTTAGATCAGTTGTTGTGAACATGGAATTTGAATCTTTTGAATGTGAATTTGTCAATTTGTGATGGTCATGTTCAATGTTTGATTCTTTTCACCATTAATCTATCATGGATTACAATAGGAAAAGGTTTTGCTTACTACATGTTGATCTATATAGGATTAGATATCGGATTCGAACTATAGAATGGAACACGTGAAATCAGTCACCACTTGTTCTGTTGTTCCAATTCAAATTATAGTTGTGATTTGTGATATGTTTGGTGTAGGAAACACTTGGGTTGCTCACAATATTGTTGTAAGGAGGAAATCAAGTATGAAATATAATGAAATAATTCAAACCAGATTTAGGCCCACGCAAATAATTACAAGACTCCCTCCAATGTAGTAAGAGAAAGTCAGGATCGAATCCACGAGGAAGCGTGTCAGCGGATCCTAGACAGCTGTAAATCTCACAGAAAAGCAAGCAGAAAAGACAGAAACAAAGAAACAAGGAAAGAAAGACAGAAATAACAAACGAAAACAAGAAATAAAAGCAAAGACAGAAACTTACTCGATCTCGACAAAGCAATACTCGAGATCCACAAAGGACAACAGAGACAGAAACTAAAAATCGACGACAACAGCAACTCGATCTAGACAAGACTCTACTCGATCTCGACAAGGTGCAACTCGAGATCGACAAAGGTTTCCTCTAGATCGACTAAAAATGCAGAAAGTATAAATTGAAATTTCGAACACAGATTTCAGATTTTTGACAGAAATAAACTCAAATTATGAAAGAACTTCCAAAGCTAGGGTATCAACGCCACAACGATAACCAAGCAAAGTAACACATAAAGGCATAAAAGATCATTCTTCCATCAAAATAACTTTCGTTACTAACAAATAGGCATATAGAGGCTTTCGCATAAACCCTAATTGTTACTAACCCTTTTCACATAATTAATCCTAGTTGCATTAAGATCACTTTCGCTTCAATAATACAAACAAGGATCATCTTCAACTCTCGAAAAAGAATCATGCTAATAGGGATAGAAGACGAATTGCATAAAAAGATCCGACCTTTACCGCATCACCTCACATGGCCACCGTCAGGCTCACCCCATCCCCAGAAGTGGGTGGACTACTCGCTCTTCATCGCAATAGCAGACATTGATGTATGAAAAGAAACTTGCATTAAACTAAATTCAAAGCCTTTACAATCCTGGCTATCCAACTTTCGCTGAACGCCAAAACCCTAAAATATTTGAACTCCTAAACCTCTATGTGTAACTATGTCTGTGAAATTGAATGATGAAAAAACAGCCCCTAGGGCTTTATTTATAGCCTTCTATTCCTTGCTATTCAAGGATATAAACATCTATCTATATCTAAAAAGCTTAATGATAAATAAAAGCAACAACATTATTAAATCTAAATAAGGGAAAGTATATCTAAAATAGGTAGAATGTCTTCTTGTTGATAGATCTTGTCTTCCATAGATAGAACTTGATGGATCTCGGATAGACTCGGCTTCCTTCGGCCCCAAGGATTCCCAAACCGAGTAGGATAGTCAAACCGCATAACGCGGCTTCGGGACGCGGCTCGTCGATCTCGACCAGGGCTCGTCGATCTCGAGTAGACATGGTCGTCGACTTGGGCTGACTGGGCTTCTCGGGTAGCTCTGCTCCATCAAGCTTGGATCTTGAGTCCTGGGTCCTCGATCTCGACAACACAACTCGAGATCGTGTGTGGCCTGGTGTGGTCGAGGAACTCCTCCTCGGCATGGACTCGGACTGGCGCATGGTGGTCCTCGATCTCGACAAGCCTCCTCGAGATCGAGTAGAGTTGGCTCGACGTCTCCGTCTTCGGCTTCTCGACATGGCACAACTTCATCGACTCCGGACATGGTGTCTAGGCGTTGTCGATCTCGACAAGATGTACTCGAGATCGAGTAGGGTTTTTGGAGTCGGGTTGCCTCTGGCTTAGTTTCTCGATCAGTGCTTAGTCGACAAGGTCTGTGCTTGGACACTCTCGTCGAGATCGAGTAGGTTTACTCTAGATCGAGTAAACATGGGTTCCTAGCTTGATTCGACTGGTTCCGCTGCTTCTTGGCCTTGGACTTCTGTAGTTGAATTCCGAGCTTTTCCGACTTTTCTCAAAACTGCTGTAATTTGCCTCGAATTCTGCGAAATTAAACAGACACTGGTGTAGATTCCATAATTTGGCGAATAAACATAAACTACATAGATTCTGTATTATACTAGCCCAAATGCATGAAATGTATGCAGAAATCGATATAAAATTTACTATAAAACATGGCAGATTCAGCTCACAACAAACACCCCATACTTAAGCTTGCTTGTCCTCAAGCAATACTTTTATTTGTCATTCAGGGGAAGAAATCAAAACTCTCAACATACTAGATTCATTGCCATATAACCCTGGAATCAATTACCATCCTCGAAAAGGTACTTGTGTCACAGATCCATGCATGTGCAAGTAAACAAAAGCAACATCTACTCACAAAAGGAGGGTTATGCAAAAACAATTCATGTGACAGAGCATTAATAATCAAGAGGACTTCAATTTAAACTCAATAAGGAATAGATTGGTAAAAGGCTAAAGGTGGGCAATTTTTGGCAATGTGGTGCTAATGATCCGGGGAAATGGAGTATTTCCAAATTGAATTTCATACCACATTCTTTCTCATAAGATTCATCACCTTTCATAATGCTTTTATCCATAATAATGCTTTTACCTCTCTAACCTCAGCACTGCCTTCTCACGAGTCACAAACATGGGTGTCATGAATGGCCCCGGATACTTAGTGCTTTTGACTCCTCACAATGTGTCCCATCTCGCCAAACTATTATCTCAGCGAGCAGGGTTACCTTTATCTCCTGATGTGATCAGATTTTCTTTCACTCATTAAATTTTCCATATATTTTTTTTCAAACTTTCCTGCCAAACTCCAGTAATGATAATAACAACCATATAATAACTCCATAATGTAACATCATTCTCAACATAATCCCCGGATAAGGTAAAGAATGGCAATATTTAGATCATGTGGAGCAATATTTGAAATAAGGCATAATATGGCTTTTGTGATGCATAAGCATGGGTAAGGCTTAGGATTATAACAATATGAGCATTATATATGGAAATATAAAGTCCTCCATCCTCTTATCATGCAATATGTCAAAAGCAACTTCAAATTTTACCTCATTTCATGGTTTTCAATAAAATAATGCACTTCATTGTAACTTCCCTTTACTAGGCAATTTCATGCTATATCTCTAATTAATCTAATTTTTGCATCGTCGAGTTCAATAAAGCTTCCATGACATTAATCAAATTTTCAATGGGGGTCATTTTTCAAACTTTTGGAAAACATGCATATAAGCAAATAATTCAATAATGCTTTCCAAAATAGCCATGTATAAGCAATTCAAAGAAATAAATTCCAAATGTGCACATAATGTCAAATATGTCAAATATGCACAAAGTAAGCCCTTCCCCCACCCCATACTTAAACATTACAGTGTCCTCACTGTATATAAACAAGGGTAAAGAAAGAAACTCCCTAGACATGTGTGCAGGGCTTCTTAATATCGAATAAAAGGAACCGCCTGGGCCGAGTGTGAATAAAGCTTATCCATGGACCTGAAAAGTGGAGAAGAAATATACCCATAATAGAAAAACTAAAAGTGTTCAAAACCAAAAACAAACAAAACAATGTCCAAAAATAAATGTCTATGTACAAGCTCTAGATTTTATAGTCGCTAGGCCGACTTCTCATTTATGCTCAAGGTGGCATCTGCAGGGCCAATGTAGCTTGGGCTTCAAATAGAACTCCATTCTTGTCCATCAGCTATAATCCTCTAGAATGGATCTTGTTCACCACAAAAAGGTCCAATCCTCTTCTTGTTGAATTTGTTACGAAACCAATGATCTTTTGATTTAGAGACATAGAGCTTGTCTCCAACTTCATACTCTTTGGGCTCATCATTGGATATCCTACATAAGCGCACATACCAAGGCAAACCTCTCCCATGTATAGATAGATCTTTAATGGAAATGGGAGAAGAAAGATCCATACATTGGCTTACCTTTGCAGAGACGGAATCGGGAACCACGGTGTTTGGTCGATCTCGAGTAGGGGTACTCGATCTCGATGAGTTTTCAGGTTCTGGAGGTGAGCTGCTCGAGGATGCAGAAGCTGGTGAGGTTTGGTCGATCTCGACCACTTTGGTCGATCTCGAGTAGCCAGGCCCGTCTGATTGGGTGCTGGTCGAGGATGCAGGTGCCGGGGAAGCTTGGTCGATCTCGACTAGCGTAGTCGATCTCAAGGATGGTCCAGCTTCTGGTGGCTTCAGCGTCGAGGAAGGCGAAGTCGAGGAAGCGAAGTCTTGGTCGATCTTGAGTAGTGTACTCGATCTCGAGGAGGGCTCGGCTTCTGTCTGGCTGCTCGACGATGCTGGTGCTGGTGGAGGTTTCTGGTTTTGGTCGAGATCGACTAGAGTCCTCGATGTCGAGGAATCTTGGTCGACTTTGACCCCATACTTGGTTCCTGTCAAGGCATCCGAAAAATAGTTAGTCCATAACGACGTACCTTGGTCCGTGTCGATTGGATTCTCTGTGTCCTCCTTTAGGATTGCCATGATCTCCTCCACCTGGGCCTCCATATCCCTCTTTTCCAGCTCCTCAGGGGTCATATTTCTTACCTTGGGTTCCCCGTAGGTGATGTAGCCAGCTGAGATAGATTTTACCTCTTCCATTGGACCTGTATGCCTTTCAGTTTTATTAAAGGAATACTCAATTACCTCATCGCTGATGTTGAAAGTGAGCACTCCTTTCCTCATACTTATGTTGGCATCCACCGTCGCCAAGAAGGGTCTTTCTAGAATAATTGGATAAGCAGGGTCTTCTTGCATATCAACAACTAGGAAATCAGCAGGGACAAAGAATTTACCTACTTGTACTGGCACATTGTCCACCATGCCTGTTGGAATGACCACTGTGTTGTTGGCCATGTAAAGTCTAGCATCCACAGGCTCTATGACACCTATCTTAATCTTGGACCAAATTGTTAAAGGCATTATACTCACACTACCTCCAAGATCACATAAAGCATTAATTTTATATGGACCAAATCCAATGGTTATAGCAAACTTACCTGGATCTGGCCTCTTCTCCAGTATGTCCAAATGGCTGCATTCCTCTGTAATCTCAGCCATTGATCGCTTCTTGCTCAGAATCTCCTTCAGGAACTTGACATAGGATGGCATTTCATTGAGAGCTTCTGTGAAGGGGATGGTGACATTGAGTTTCTGAAGCATCTTGATGAAGCGCTGAAATTTCTTTTCTGCCGGGTCCTTTGGAGATTTTGTGGGGAAAGACAACTTCTTTTTCTGATTCGGAGCCAGAACAGATGTCGGACTTGCTGCAGTTTTCTCGATCTCGGGTTGCTCTTCCTCGATCTCGACCACGCCTTCCTCGATCTCGACCAGATTGGGTGGTGTCGAGTTGCTGTGCTGTGCAGACGAAGGCTGGCCTAATTGTTCCTTGAGATCGAGTTGGCCCTCGTCGAGATCGACTAGGTTCTTGTCGACTTGCTGCTGGTCGACCTGCTTTTCTCCTTTGTTTTGCTGCTTTCTGACTTCTGGCTCTTGCAGGTTATGGCCGCTTCTGAGTTTTACAGCAGCGATGTGTCCGGTCTCTCCCTTGAGATTTGGTTATGAAGATCCAGGGAGCGAACCTGACTGTCTGGGGATTCCTGCTGCTAGCTTGCCTATCTGTGTATCAACCGATTTCCGTCATATATCAATTTCCCCAAGCCTAGAGTTGACACCTTGCATCTGAGTGTAGACGGAGTTGAAGGACTGCTTAGTTTCTGAATGATTCCTCCGTAATCTCTCTAGGACTGTCTGTATATCATCCCTTTTCTGGTCCCTTTCCGGATGTCCTGGAGCTCTGTAGGGCGGGGTTTCCTAGGGGCACCTTGGTTCCATTGTGGTTGCTGAAACCTTTGGTCCCCCATGTAGCGATTGGGACCCCCTGCATAAGTTGCATCTTCATGGTGCTCTGCCAGCCTGACTTGCTCTGTGTGTGGGCACTCAATAGTGGTGTGCCGCTGCGATCCGCATTCAATGCAAGGCTGGTTGACAGAAAGATACTTTACTTGTTTAAGGAGCTTCTTGTTCTGATCTCTGTAGTACTGCTCCCTTACATCAGGATCAATCTCTTTAGGAGGCTCATAGAGGGGCATGGATGGTACTGGTCTGGCATAGGGGTTCTCTTCATAGTTTGCAGTAGACCCATACTTGTTGTCATAGTTAGTGAGCTTGTCGAGTACTCCCCATGCGTCAATTGGTGGCATCGTCAGATACTCATAGCGAGTATACTGGTTGATCCTGTCCTTAGTGACTTGGTCAAGAGAGTTGAAGAAGATCTCCTGAATGACGTAGGGTAGCTGTCCATGAGTAGGGCAAGATCGCAGCAGTTCCTTGTACCTTTCCCATGCTTTTGCTAGCGGCTCCCTAGGCTTTTGTTTGAAGGCGGTGATTTTCTGGCGGAGGAGTGCTGTCTTTGCAGGAGGGAAGAATTTGTTCAAAAACTCTTGCTCTACTTGGGCCCATGTTGTGAGTGATCTTGGTTTCAGCCCTTCAAGCCACTTCAGTGCAGGTCCAGCGAAAGACCAGCGAAAAGCCTTCATCTTGACATATTCCAAAGCTGTACCTTCAGCAAGAGTACGTCACATGTCAGAAAAATTTGTAATATGTTCAAGAGGACACTCATTAAATCTACCAAAAAAGGCATTATTTTTAAGCTCTATAAGAAATTGAGTGCGAATTTCAAAAGAGTTTTCAGGGATTAGAATCGCCGATTCAGGCACGACGAGAGTTGAGTGCATATAATCCTCTGCCGTGGTTGGGTACTGGGCAAGCTCAGCCTCCTCTTGTTCCCTTGCTGCTTTATCAGTGGCGATAGCAGCATCTTTAGCGGCCAATTCCCTTGTAAGCCTTGCAATCAGCTGTTCTTGTGTCTCAGCAGCCACCATGGCTCTTTGTAGTTTAGCTCTGATGTGTAGAAGGCGCTCTGGTTCATCTAAGCCGTCAAACTCAGGCGGTTGAACAGAACGGCGCATACACCTGTAAAGTAACTCAAAGAAAAAGTGAGATCTGACTACCTAAGGCGCGAATGATAGCTTCCCCGACAACGACGCCAATTTTTTGTAAGGAGGAAATCAAGTATGAAATATAATGAAATAATTCAAACCAGATTTAGGCCCACGCAAATAATTACAAGACTCCGTCCAATGTAGTAAGAGAAAGTCAGGATCGAATCCACGAGGAAGCATGTCAGCGAATCCTAGGCAGCTGTAAATCTCACAAAAAAGCAAGCAGAAAAGACAGAAACAAAGAAACAAGGAAAGAAAGACAGAAATAACAAACGAAAGCAAAATATAAAAGCAAAGACAGAAACTTACTCGATCTCGACAAAGCAATACTCGAGATCGACAAAGGACAGCAGAGACAGAAACTAAAAATCGACGACAACAGCAACTCGATCTAGACAAGACCCTACTCGATCTCGACAAGGTGCAACTCGAGATCGACAAAGGTTTCCTCTAGATCGACTAAAAATGCAGAAAGTATAAATTGCAATTTCGAACACAGATTTCAGATTTCTGACAGAAATAAACTCAAATTATGAAAGAACTTCCAAAGCCAGGGTATCAACGCCACAACGATAACCAAGCAAAGTAACACATAAAGGCATAAAAGATCATTCTTCCATCAAAATAACTTTCGTTACTAACAAATAGGCATATAGAGGCTTTCGCATAAACCCTAATTGTTACTAACCCTTTTCACATAATTAATCCATGTTGCATTAAGATCACTTTCGATTTAATAATACAAACAAGGATCATCTTCAACTCTCGCAAAAAAAATCATCCTAATAGGGATAGACGACGAATTGCATAAAAAGATCTGACCTTTACCGCATCACCTCACATGGCCACCGTCGGGCTCACCCCAGCCCCAGAAGTGGGTGGACTACTCGCTCTTCATCGCAATAACAGACATTGATGTATGAAAAGAAACTTGCATTAAACTAAATTCAAAGCCTTTACAATCCCGGCTATCCAACTTTCGCTGAACGCCAAAACCATAAAACCTTTGAACTCCTAAACCTCTATGTGTAACTATGTCTCTGAAATTAAATGATGAAAAACCAGCCCCTAGGGTTTTTTTTATAGCCTTCTATTCCTTGCTATTCAAGAATAGAAACATCTATCTATATCTAAAATTATATCTAAAAAGCTTAATGATAAATAAAAGCAACAACATAAATAAATCTAAATAAGGGAAAGTATATCTAAAATAGGTAGAATGTCTTCTTGTTGATAGATCTTGTCTTCCATAGATAGAACTTGATGGATCTCGGATAGACTCGGCTTCCTTCGGCCCCAAGGATTCCCAAATCGAGTAGGATAGTCAAACTGCGTAACGCGGCTTCGGGACACGGCTCGTCGATCTCGACCAGGGCTCGTCGATCTCGAGTAGACGTGGTCGTCGACTTGGGCTGACTGGGCTTCTCAGGTAGCTCTGCTCGATCAAGCTCGGATCTTGACTCCTGGGTCCTCGATCTCGACAACACAACTCGAGATCGTGTGTGGCCTGGTGTGGTCGAGGAACTCCTCCTCGACATGGACTCGGACTAGCGCATGGTGGTCCTCGATCTCGACAAGCCTCCTCGAGATCGAGTAGGGTTGGCTCGACGTCTCCGTCTTCGGCTTCTCGACATGGCACAGCTTCATCGACTCCGGACATGGTGTCTAGGCGTTGTCGATCTCGACAAGATGTACTCGAGATCGAGTAGGGTTTCCGGAGTCGGGTTGCCTCTAGCTCAGTTTCTCGATCAGTGCTTAGTCGACAAGGTCTGTGCTCGGACACTCTCGTCGAGATCGAGTAGGTTTACTCTAGATCGAGTAAACATGGGTTCCTAGCTTGATTCGACTGGTTCTGCTGCTTCTTGGCCTTGGACTTCTGTAGTTGAATTCTGAGCTTTTCCGACGTTTCTCAGAACTGCTGCAATTTTCCTCGAATTCTGCGAAATTAAACAGAAACTTGTGTAGATTCCATAATTTGGCGAATAAACATAAACTACATAGATTCTGTATTATACTAGCCCAAATGCATGAAATGTATGCAGAAATCGATATAAAAGTTACTGTAAAACATGGCAGATTCAGCTCACAACAAATATCACCGGCTGCAATAGTGATTTTGGGGTTTGTGATGTATGAGATGAGGGTTATTAACAAAGATCAGGGCAACCCCCATAAGCAGGTAATTAAACTCCATTTTTTATTTAGTTCCTTCGTTGTTAAACTTAAAAGAAAATGTTAGGTTCATGTTGCTATTTTAGGTTGTTATGTGTGGGGGTCTGATTTTATATTTTTCATCGTTCTTTATTGTTTATGTTACTACTTCTACGATCCTAATATAAATTGTGTAATTCCTCACTCTTACATAGGGTTGTAGTTTTTATAGAATCGTAGGTCAGTAGGTGTTAGTAAGGTTTAGGTTAAGAAACCATTTGTGATTGTTTGATTTTGAGAAAATGTGACTGGTAAACATAAATATTACTTCATTATCAATTGGATTAGATGTACCCAGGTGGATCAGTGAAGGCGCATTTCAGTTCACGACTACCCTCTAAACCCTTATGTTAGTAACCAACTACATGATATAGTGAAACAATGTAGTACTATACTGCCAAATCCTTTTTTAGAGGATATTGTAAGATACATATTCCTAATCTTATGTTGATAGGTTGTATAAAAGGAAAATGGAGTACTTAATGGTAAGACCTTACTAGTAAGATGATAATCTAATCACCAAGTATAGCCTTACTGGTATGATGGCAATGGTAGAATCTTAGGATGATAATAGCAAGGTATGTTGAAATTAATGGTAAGATAAAAATGCCACATTGGTAGGATGTTGCTGTATCAACGAAATTCTCAAGTGTAGCCCAAATGGTTGGATGATAATGGTAAATTATTTTTAAACTAATGGTATGATAAAAATCCGGTATTGGTAGGACATATCTGGAAATACATAATATCTTCGACACTTGAAGACACTTGAGACAAAATTAAGATTACAAATTTATACTCTCTCTTTTTGATCAATTGCAGAACTTGCAAATTAAGATTACAAATTCAAGCGCTGTTTTTGTTTCTTGCAAAATTATCACTTCTTGATGCCCAGATGATCATAAGGACCCATTGAAAATAACCTATTAGCTCAATTGGTATAGCATTGTGTTTGCACACAAAGATGTGAGTTTGACTCTCACATAGGCTAATACAGAGTATGTGTTCATAAATCTCTCTGAACTTATACAATTATGAACTTGACAGAAAATATATATACTAATGGTAGGACAAATTTATGAACATGGTAGGACAAATTCATAAATCTCTCTGAATTTCTACGATTATGAACATGATAGGAAATATATGCACTAGTGGCAGGACAAATTTGTGAATCTGGTAGGATAAATTTATGAATATCTCTGAACTTATAAAATTATGAACTGGTAGGAAATATATAAACTAGTGGTAGGATAAATTTGTGAATCTGGTAGGGATAAATTTATGAATATCTTTGAACTTGGTTGTGACAACAGAAAGTTATAACACAAGATCTTAATAAATTTGACAAATGTAAGTTGCCGTTCCTGCAGCAATAACATCTTGAAGACAGTGCTTAATCATGCTTTCTATGAGGATTTATTTCTGTCCTAAAGTGTTGGAAAATATCTCATGCCTATTATTTATTTATTTATTCCAAGTTTATTCAGTCAGATTTTAGGAATGTATTCCCGCTTCTCTTGCCCACATGAAGACAACGCATTCTTGATGTGATCGTAGACACCCATGAGCTCGACTCGGGCCTGAGCACGTCAAGTGGTATCAGAGCAAAAACAAGGGTTCCTCAAGTTTTCGGGTCAAAATGTTCAAGAAAACGAGTTCCAAGCCTTTGTTCGAAGAGTACATCTGATGGGCTATTCAAGCCTATGATGATGGGTATCTTCGTTGGAGTGACATGGATGGTGCCACATATGATGTAGTTGATCAAGAGCTCCGGAGAAGATATCGAAAGAGAATGGCTCGATAGAATGAGGCTCGACATAAGAAGAAGGTTGAACCACCTTGGCAAGAGATCCGCAAGCTCGCGGAAAATTCAATGTAACAAGTAAAGGAAATTCGAAAACTCGTCAACTGATCATTGGGGTCGACTTTATCGTAGCCTACAACAGCCCCACCTCCCTCTTCAAAGATGACATCCCCTACGGCCATGGGCGAGAGCAATGAGATTCAAGAAGGCAAGTCTAAGGATGTTCCAATTGAAATTACGAAGGTCAACCCTAAGCTTAAGAAATATGAGGAAATAATCCAAGTTCGCAAGGTGGCGCTTTTGATAAAGGAGAAACAAATACCAACTGACATGCCTAGATTTATGAATTCCATGTCGAGTAAGTGGTTGGATGCAACCTCTTTCATTCTGTCTTACATGCCTTTCATGAATCAAGAAGAAGAGAAGATTCAAAATCCTTTCAAAGAAGATACCACATGTCCAAAGAAGTCGCTCATGTCCATCACGGATTCGAGGACGAATCCTATTCAAGGGGAGGAGGATGATGTGATCGTAGTCACCCATGAGCTCGACTCTTTTTTCCTCCAAAGGTTTGTCTTCGGAGCTAAACATCAATTTTCATTTGTGAAGACTGTTTGGAGACATCTTGGTATTTTGGCTCCTTCTGGATGTATAAAATTCTGATTTAAGCCAATGAGCACTTGTTGGAAAGATATTTGAAGTGGCTACAACTTTATTGAAGGATGCAATCGTCAATTCAGCTTGGAAGATGGCCTAAATATGAGATCTTTGCAATAGTCCAAAAATCTACCAGCTTGTCGGAAATGCAATAAATGAAGACGGAATGGATTCAATAAAGTCGGATTAAATGACGGAGCTTTAGAGATTTCCAAACTTCTATCTCTTTGATGGAAACTAAGACCATTCGCCCCCCCTCATTATGGTCGCCCATCTCTCCGTCATAAATCTTGGAAACCCTTTCGTATTATCCGTCATTAGTTTATCGATTTATTTTAATTTCTTTTTTTTTCGTAGCATCAATATTTTCCTATATAAAGGGATGTAAGAACTTCTTTTGGAGACACGTTGAATTTGGAGAAAAAGTGAGCCTTTTAGCTTCCAGTGATTCGGGTCAAGAATCTCGTTCTTAAGTGAGAGGCCGGGAACAAAACCTTCGGTGAGAGGCTGAAGGAGATTCCTTAGTGAGAGACGACGGAATCAATGGGATCGGAAACACTCGGAGTGCGAGGCCGAGAGTGCAGAAGATCGAGTGTTGGAGAGAGCTCGGAGTGCGAGGCCGAGAGCAATCTTGCATCACATATCCCTCAACCCCTCATCCCCTACTTTACCACCATTCTAAGGCCTTCCATAGCCCCATCATCACCCTCAAGTTACCCCCAAAACGTCACCCGAAACAACCCTCAATACCTCTCAAACAAGCCATATTCGGATTCATCTCTACTGAGAAACGTCTCGGTAAAACTCTGTTTCCTACTTCGCCTGACCTCCAATTGATGAGATCTGCCCCAATACGCGACCGTGACTTCAATAGCTACAAAACTAGTACTCGCACGCCCCTAGAAGCCAAGCCAATCGGCGGAAAATCGGCATTCTTTGTCGATTGATCTGTTGCTCCAGAAACTGCCAACAACTTCCTGGCTTCTCTGAACTCTGGTCACCGGTCCTTTTGCTCGAGCCCGGGCCTGAGCGCGTCAGTTCTCCATTTCAATTATGTTGTGGATATTGAATCAATTAGGTTTTGTCCTAATATTTCCAGGACAAGTATTTGATGAGTTAAGAGGTAGTCGGCAGTGCGCATAGACTTGTAGCATCAATTTCATTTTCATATAACATTTTCTGAAAATTTTGGAATCAATATAGGTTGATGATTGGTTGTGCCAAGCTCCCACTCTCGGGAGCCTACCAACCGCCGAACACGACCTTCAGATAAACCCTGTCACCTGGGGTACGACATGGGAATAGAGGATCAACTTGGGGGTAGTTCTGTTATAAGAAAGAGGAACAACTACAAAAGATAGGTACAAGATCACTTACCCATCGCTGTCACTGCTACCGGACAAACTTTTTGCACTTTTCCAGGTATGGAAGGACATTTGTACGCTATTGGTAGGACTGAAATATTCTATTGGAAGGATGGGGACTATATCGTTTCTTGGGATGAACGGGTTGCTTTTCCCCCGTCCTTTCCGCTTCTCTCCTACTCTGCCTCACTTTTTGCAGAGCATGTTATGGTGTTTCGGATCATCCTCTCAAGGTTATATATGCTATTGGGGGACACCCATCAATGCAATCATTGCATTTTCCCCTCATAAATCCTACTCCCTTTCCTTAAATGACAAACCCTGTTTTGGCGCCAAAACTGCACTGACAGCCCGCCAAATCAGCTACAGTGAATCCCCTCAAGATTCTCTGCAAAATATCTCCAGGTATGGAAAGACAGGTTCAGTCTATTGGTAGGGCCAATTCTTTCTATTGGTAAGATGGACAGTGTACAGTTTGCTGAAATGAACGGAGGATGCCTTTTGGTGTCAAATGTCACTGACATCTACAGTGTAGCTACAGTGTCCACCCCCTCCCCCCTTCACCTGCTACTTTCCCATCCGGTTGCCCCAAAATTTTGCAAAACTAGACCACATTCTACCATTAGCAAATTTCCAATGTACTAGTCTAGTTTTGCAATGTTTTTTTTTGTCTAGTTTTGCAAATTGGCCTAAAATTAATCTCAAAATCAAATGACAATGAGATATAATTATTTTCTTGTATATGGAAAGTTGAATGTCCACCAAAGATAAGAAACTTCTTATGGAAAGTAGGATTGGACGAATTACCTATTAAGCTAGACTCTAAAACAAATGGATTCATACACCCATGGATTGTATCTTCTGTAACTATAGGTAGGAAGACGTTATCCATCTCTTCATGGAGTGCCTAACAACTTTAAGAATCATTGGATCTTCTGATAAAGATATTGAACGAAAAATAGCAAATACTGACAAAAGTAATCAAAGCATAAGGACCATTACCAATGAAATATTTTGACAACTAAACCATGAGCAAAATGCCAGTTTGGCTTTCTCCTGATGTTGCATTTGAACGAAAAGGAAAAAGATTATATTGGACGACCAGAACTTACGAACAACAGATGAACTGATAGCCATAATCAAATACCACATGCAAAACTAGAAAAAAAAAACTAAAGAAGATGACTCATATGATGAAGAAGGAAAGAAACTATGAGTCAAACCTAGAGATAAACCTCCCAAAAGGAATATCATTAGATGGCGTAAACCTGAGCATGACGTCTTTAAACTTAGTTTTGATGGTGCTAAATCTTTATCCAGTTCTGCTTATGCAGGTTTTGTTATCAGAGATGATGATGGTAGAGTGATTGCGTGCGATGCTAGTAGATGCAGGATGTCGTCTGCGCTCCAGGCTGAGATAGTTGGTCTGCAGCTCGGGTTGCAAGAACCTCGAAGGCTGGGGATCCGAAGAGTTGCGGTGGAGGGAGATTGTCTCGCGATCGTGAATGCTATCAATAGTTTATGGTCGACTCCGTTAGAGATCAAAATCCTTATGTTGGATACTCTTCATTTGCTTTGCTTGTTCGAGACGATTTTTGTGTCCCACATTTTCAGGGAGGCTAACAGAGTGGATGATCGACTCATTCATATGGCCTTGGTGTCTGGCTCATCGTCTTGCAGTTCTGATTCACAGTTTCAAACTCTCGTTCGTCGAGATGCTCTTAGATGGTGGTACAACCGTGGTTGACACCCCTAAATTCTCGCCTCTATAAAAAAAATACATTCTAAATCTAGGATACAAAACGGTGTGATCTCTTCTTTGAATTAACCAATTAACAATAGTAAGACACGTTCACATACTTATATGATATACTTGTATTGTTAAACCTTTAAATATGGAATAATTTTGTCTCATCACATCTCAATATGTCCCCTCAATTATATTGGGATTAGGATTGTCTTATCAAGTTGACATATGGACAATGAGACATGCATGTAGCATCTCGTTCTTTTTGTAATTAGCCCAGACAAGGTTCAAAAGGTGCATCATTAGGCTAATCCCTCTAATGCCATACAAGTTTGTTGGGACTCATAACTAAGGGTTATGTGCACGGATACACACATAAGAACGATGGTTCTATCTTAAAATAAGTTAACCATAAAAGGAATAACCTACCCTGGCTTATATACTGCACTTTTATTATTTAAATATTTTATGTGAGGAAATTTTATCTCTTCACATTTTAATAAAATGGATATCGTTTGATTAATCGAAGACTACTTTTGAATTGGATAGATAACACAAAATTTATAGTAAGAATAATAACGTACAATCCCTGTCAATTCTGTTGAGAGCAATGTACATTTGAGGAGCGAAGATATACACAATATTTCCCTCACTATGTCGAAATGGTATTTTCAAGCAAAATTTATGGTAATAGAAGCTATATATAATTACACAAATTGTAAAGTTAAAGCATAATTAATTACAGAGATATGAATATTTATAGCCTTAAATATGTAATGGTCGACATCTATGACCCCATTGTTGAGTAAATGAAATATGAAATATTTTAGAGCAAATTTGATGAAATATACCTTTAACAAAACTTCTTTAGGTAATTATTCCCTCTCAAATAAAAATTGGTCGCTTTGTACTTGACCAAAAAAAAAATTATCCCCTTTGCACCCTAATTTTGTCCGCTCATCTTCCTCCTTCCCTAATGCTCCGTCCATCCATTTTCAGAGATCTCGCCTCATCTCTGTCGTCTCCCTTAAGCTGTTGGAAATATGCTATTCGCCGCCTCACACTCCTCCCTCTTGTCACTGACCATCTCTTCGTTCTCCTCCCTCATTCTCATCCCGCCTTTGCCTAAAATTCGCTAATTTCGAAGTCGAAAGAGAGGAAGACGGAAGATGAAGATGACGCTGAGTACGACGGAGGCGCGTCAGATGAAAAGCATCGGCGGATGTTATGACGTTTTTATGCCTTGATTATATTTGCACTATTGATGTTGTTGCCTTTGATGAGTAAAATTGTGAACGAATCTTCTGTGGGATGCGCATATGATGTTTTTGTCTTATGGTTGCTTGAGGACAAGCAAGAGTTAAGTGTGGGGGGATTTGATAATGCAAATTTCATATAGACATTATAGGTATTTCTTATTGCATTTAGATATTGGTTTTTCATATGTTTGAGTCTAGTTTCATATATTGCTTGTGAAGTATTCGAGTTCGGAATCTATGCCTTTTTAGTGTTTATTCTGCAGAATTATATTCCGACCTTGGAGGGACTTTGAATGAGCTTAAGAGACATGGCTTAGAGCATATGCAGGTTGAGGAAGGAGCTAGAGAGGAGCAAGGAATCACGACATTGAAGACAATCGATGACAAACGAGGAAATCCCGTCACTGTAAAGACGGAGCCCGCCGCCATTTACACGGCACCTGCCGTGGGCCGGTTTCCAGCGTTTGCAATTTTGGATCCGAAGACCATATTTCCTATTATTATATTATTGTTTCTATTAGGGTTTTGCCGACTCCTTATGAGTCTATATTAGGTTTATTTAGTTCATTCAGCCATGTGTGGCTATTGTGTGAAACTATGAATCTTAACCATTGTCAGAGAATTACAGGTGAAATATTTCTTCTACCTTATTATCAATCTACTTTGCAATCATAAAGTTGGTTACTTTTACATCTTGGTTATTTGTTATAAATCATTGTTTGGTCATAAGAGTTCTTGTTAAGAGTTATTGAATAAGAAATCGCTTCTCCCTGTGGGTTCGACTTCGTACTTAATTGCTGTACTAGTAGTTTTTTTGTTTATCAAGTGATTTATTGACTAATCTATTGGTTTTGTGTTTGAGTTTGGATTATATTGCTATTTGGCAAAGAGCGAAAGTGCCAACGACGTTCGTCCCGCTTCGATAACACTTAGCAAACACAAACAACCTCATTTGGTAATGATAAACAAATAACTTCTTGATAGATAAATATATAAATAAAAACATTGTTTGATTGTATTTTATCATCAAAACACTTTAGGAACCTAAAAGGATTCATAGAATCCCAACAAATTTCCCATTTTGAAAACATAGTGACCATCAAATTCCCCTTAATTTGAGAACACGGGTTCCATCAAGTTTCTCCTTTATTTGAGAACATAGTTTCCATCAAATTCCCCCTCAAAGCAGCAACACTACTCCAAACTAAACATATACTTAAGACTCAACATACATACATACATATAGAAGTTGGCATATAGTAACCAATCTCAAAACAATGGGCATGTAGAATACCTAATTTAACCACCACATAACTTCCCACTTTTGGCATCATTGAAAAAGGGTGGAGTCTCAATAAGAAAAGAGAGAACAATTTAGACCAAGCCATGCAAATAATAGCAATTACAATTATATGAAAAAAGTGCATAATCGACCCATCGAGATAAGAAAACTGGACGATAGAGTAGACATGGCCATGGGGTCATGGAACAACATTTGAAAACGGCATAGATTTAATTTTAGCTTAGTTTGATGGCGCTTCACCTTTCTTCCCAACTTCTTTAATTTATCTATAACAAATGGATAATCCTCTATTATGTAAACAAAGTTTCCAGGCACTTTGTCTTACAAAAAGGCCATTTTCCTGTTTTTCCCCTTTTTTCTTTCAGGTGTCGGCATCCTAAACTTCTTCTCCATCTTTTCATTACCAAGCTACTCCTTCTCAATAAAGCTTCCTCATTTTTTTTTCTTTTTTCTTTTTAATTTCTTTTATCCCCAAACATTATAGAGTTTGATTTGGAGATTAAGCATAAAAAAGTCACTGAGAATCTAGTTGCTAATTATTTATCTAGGCTACAGTTAGAGTAGTTAGAGCACACTACAGATAAGATCATGAATGTATATCAACACTTTTGAGGTACCGTAATGTACTGATTTTGTGAACTACATTGTTTGTAATGAGTTGTCGAGTGGTCTATCGTTCTAGCAGAGGAAGAAGTTCTTGAAAGATGTAGTGCATTATTATTGGAATGTGTTGTTTCTACCGAGATATCATATCTTGTAGATACCGATTTGATTCTTTCTTGTATATCAAGTATCATATCTTATATTTTAGGATAGATTTTCCCTAGTTTACCCTAATTCTTTTGTATAAGTACACATCTAATTTTAATGGAAAAGACACGATTTGCAACAAACATTCTTCTACATGGTATCAGGTTTTCCAATCCTATTCTCTTAAAAACACCTAAACCCCTACCCTACCAATGGGTGCCGCCGCCCCTCCAACCTTACCCCTGACCTCACCCTACTACCTTCATCTCTCCGATCACCCTGGATTGGGTATTTGCCCCGTGATCTTGCGCGGTGAAAACTTCCCTGAATGGAAAACTGCTATGAGAAACGCCTTCTCTACCAAGTTCAAGGATGGGTTTCTCGATGGCACTATCACCGAATCGGCTGCTGGTTCTCCTGATGCTGCTTACTGGAAGCGCGTCAACTCGATGCTTATCAGATGGATCGCTCAATCCCTTTAGCCATCTCTCCACTCTAGCATCACCTACTTTGCCACGACCAAGGAACTCTGGGACGATCTTGATCAACGATTCTCCGTCGGCAATGTTCCTCGCATTCTCCAGATTCGCTTTGAGATTGCCCGTTGTTGGCAAGACGGCCAATCGTTCTCTGCCTATTTCGACCTCCTCAAGAAATTATGGGATGAACTTGTGACATACACCACTGCCACGGCCTGTACGTGTGGAAATGCGTCCAAGGAGCGGGAGATGGAGCGTGCTCCTCAGTTTCTGAGTGGTCTCGATGATGCGTCTTACTCCACCATCCGCTCCACAATCGTCGCTCAAGATCCGGTCTCTCCTTTCAACAGGATCTAAGCTCTTGCTGTTCAGGAGGAGCGACTTCAGACGATTGCCAAGGACCGAGAGACTCGCTTTGACTCGTTTGGCATGGTTGCCCGCCCACCGTCTCGCACTCCCTCTGGTAAGCCGGACAAAACGAACCTACATTGCACTTATTGTGGCTGCACTGGCTATGACGTCTCGTCTTGCTTTAAGGTGATCGGATTTCCGGACTGGTGGAACCACGAAAAAGGTGTGGTCGACCCCACTACTGGCGCTCCTCTTGGTCGTGGTCACGGGACTCCAGCCCTGCTTCCCAGTCTCCCAAGGCTATGACTCATGGCTCTGCGATGCACACTCTCGTCACCAATTTGGCCTCTTTCTCCGGCTCTCCACACCTTACTGCGACCGACCGTGACGCCTTCGGCCCCATCGTCTTTAAGACTGATTCGGCCATGCTATTCGAAAAATTTAAGGATTTTCACGCTAAGTCCTCCAATGATCGAATATCAGGTATTATTTTTGTCCCTTGGATCCTCGACTCCGGCGCCTCCTCTCATATGACGGGCGATAGTCGAGTACTTCATGATATTATTGATGTTCTACTGTGCCACATCAAGCTTCTGAATGCTTCGATCTCTACTGCTACTCGAGCCGGCAACCTCGCCTTAAGCCCTGGCTTTACTCTCTTTAATGCTTGGCTTGTTCCAGGGCTTGATTGCCACTTATTGTCCTCTGCTTGTTTGTCTGCTGAGCTCACTTGCCTGGCTATCTCTTTTGACAAACTTTTCGTCATACAGGACCGCACTTCGAGGATGCTGATTGGAGCGGGTGAAGTTCCGTTACCTCCACATTTGTCGTGTTATGTTCCTGCTGTCACCACTTCTACCTTGTGGTTTTTTTACTTACCTGGATATCTGGTCGATATCGAACAGTCTGTTCGATATCGACCAGTCTATTCGATATCGACCAGTCTGTTCGATATCGACCAAATAAAACCTACCCTTTTTTTGCTCAATAATGGTGGCTCCCCGCAGGGGTCAATTTCGAGTTAACCAACTCGATATCGACCTGGGGTACCCAATATCGACCCGATTGCGTGTGTTGGATCAGCCTTTGCCTTTTTAGTTCAACGTCTCTCCGATTGCCTGTATCTATCAAAGAGTAAAGAGAACTTGCACGAAGTGAGAGAGAGATAAATGAAGGAAATAATAAGAAAAATTAAAGAGCAAGGAAATAAAACTTAAAAATAACGGGTTGCCTTTCGTAAGCGCTAAGTTTTAAGTCGTTAGCTCGACCTACTTCCCTTTTTTAAACTGTGATTAACGCCAGGGTGGCACGAATCTCTTCCTCTAGGTCTTCTTTGTCATAATACTTCTTGACCCTGTGCCCATTTACCTTAAAGGTAGTGCCATCATCTGCAAGCAACGCTACTGCTCCATGGGGAAAGATATGTTGAACCTTGAAGGGTCCGCTCCATCTTGTCCTTAGTTTCCTTGGAAACAAATGTAGTCTAGAGTTGTAAAATAAAACCTTATCACCTACCTCATATGTCTTGGGCACTAGCTTCCTATCGTGCCATCTCTTTGTGCGCTCTTTGTAGATTTCGGCATTCTCATATCCCTTTAGTCTCAGCTCCTCTAACTCTTGCAAGTCAATAAAGCGTTTCTTACTGGCCTCGTCGAGATCAATGTTAAGCTCCTTGAGGGCCCACATTGCCTTGTGCTCCAATTCGACGGGCAAATGGCATGACTTGCCATAAACCAAGTTGTAGGGAGTTGTCTGTAGTGGTGTCTTATAGGCCGTCAGATAGGCCCAGAGTGTGTCATCAAGCTTAGATGACCAATCTTTCCTTGAGCGGGAGACTTTCTTTTCCACGATGGCTTTGATTTGACAATTAGAGACCTCTACTTGGCCACTAGCTAGTTTGGGGATGATAGGGTGTTGCCACCCTGTGCGTCACCCCATACTTAGCCAAAAGAGCCTCAAATCCTCTCTCGATGAAGTGTGAGCCACCATCTGAAATAAGAACTCTAAGAACACCAAAGCGAGGAAAAATGTTAGTTTTAAAGAACTTTGAAACTACCTTCGCATCGTTGGTTCTAGTTGCAACAACCTAAACCCACTTAGAGACATAGTCAACTGCCACAAGGATGTATTTGTAGGGGCCTGATACAGGGAATGGTCCCATAAAGTCAACACCCCAAACATAAAAAAGCTCAACCTCCAAAATCCCTGTGAGTGGTGTCTCATTCCTCCAAGTAATGTTGCCCGATTGTTGGCATTCATCGCATGAAGTGGCATAAGCCTGCACATCCTTGAAAAGGTTAGGCCAATTAAAACCACATTGAAGTACCTTAGATGCAGTTTTGAAGCCTTTTGCATGTCCACCTGTAGGGAGAGTATGGCAATGGCGAATGACACGTTCTACTTCCTCCTCCGGAATGCAACGTCTGAAAGTATGGTCCTTCCCTTGCTTGAATAAGTAAGGTTCATCCCAATAGTATTGCTTGGCGTCGTGGAGGAATTTATTCTTTGCCTGTGAGGTTAGTCCTGATGAGATCTCGTTTCCTACAAGATAGTAAGCAAAATCCGCATACCAAGGAACCTGTGCTCCCTTTATAGCATAAAAATCACGAATAGGACTAGAGGGAGGGGTAAAGAAGAAATCCTCACCGGAATCCGTGCGAACCAACTGACCTGTAATGTTGCTGGAGGCTGGTCGAAATCGAGGAGAGGTACTCGATATCGAGTGACTATTGGTCGATATTGACCATTGTTTGGTCGAAATCGAACTATCTATCTCGGCATGTCCTTCACTCGATTTCCGGTGGAAAATCAGGTCAATGTTGGTCGATATCGACCTAGGATCGGTCGATATCGAGTCCTTCTGCAGAGAAATAATCGGGATTAGCATATACTTATCTGTAAGGGTTTGAGCGTCGACCATCATTAGATGTTCGTCTCGGCGGGAATCATCGATAGGTGTGGCATCTTGGGATTCTTCTAGTATGCCTTTAGGGAGTCTAGAGAGATGATCCGCTTCCGAGTTATCCGTGCCCTTCTTGTCTTTGAGTTCCACGTCAAACTCTTGAAGTAGATGCACCCATCGTAAGAGCCTGGGTTTGGCATCCTTCTTTGCCATCAAATATCTAAGAGCAGCATGGACAATAACTTTAGATCCAACAAGATAAGAACAAATTTTTTTGAAAGCAAAGACCACAGCCAATAATTCCTTCTCTGTTGTGGTATACTTAGCCTGAACCACATCAAGAGTCTTTCTTGCATAGTAGATCGCATGAAGCTTCTTGTCCTTACGTTGTCCTAGAACTGCTCCAACTGCGTAATCGCTGGCATCAAACATAATCTCAAAAGGTAATGACCAATCCGGCGATTGAATGATTGGAGCTGAGATAAGGGCTTCATTTAATCTGTTGAAGGCTTTAAGACATTCATTAGAAAATTCAAACTTAACATCCTTCATATATAAGAAGATTAGTTAATGGTTTGGTAATTTTAGAAAAATCTTGAATAAATCTCCTATAAAATCCTGCATGACCAAAGAAACTCCTTATCTCTTTGATGGATGATAGTGAAGGCAATTTCTCCACTAGCTCTATCTTAGCCCTATCCACCTCTATACCTTTTTTAGACACCTTGTGTCCTAGCACGATCCCTTCCCTTACCATAAAGTGGCACTTTTCCCAGTTGAGAACTAAAATTTTCTCCTCACAACGCTTGAGTACTTTGCGCAGGTTAGAAAGACAAATATCGAAAGAAGTGCCATAAACAGAGAAATCATCCATAAATACCTCCACAATGTCCTCTATCATGTCAGATAAAATGGCCATCATACACCTTTGGAAGGTGGCAAGTGCATTGCAAAGTCCAAAGGGCATCCTCCTATATGCAAAAGTTCCATAGGGACATGTGAAGGTGGTCTTTTCTTGATCCCTAGATGAATAGGGACCTACCAAAAACCAGAATATCCATCCAGGTAACAAAAGTAATCATGTTCAGCTAACCTTTCGAGTACCTGGTCAATGAAGGGGAACGGGAAATGATCCTTCCTGGTAGCGGTGTTGAGCTTTCTGTAATCTATGCACATCCGCCAACTGGTAGTGATTCTCTTAGGAACAAGCTCTCCCTTCTCATTCTCCTCAATGGTCATTCCACCCTTTTTAGGAACGACATGAACAAGACTTACCCATTTACTGTCGGAGATTGGATAGATGATTCCTGCGTCTAGCATGCGCATGATCTCCTTTTTTACCACCTCCTTCATTTTGGGGTTAAGCTTCCTTTGATGCTCAATTGTTGCCATGTGATCATCTTTCAAAAGAATTCTATGCATACAAGTAACGGGTGAAATACCTTTTATGTCCTCCAGAGAATATCCAATGGCTTTCCTGTGAGTGCGGAGGACTTCTACTAGCTTGTCTACTTCCTGTATGGTTAGCGAAGCACTTATAATCACAGGAAAAGTATAGTTAGGACCAAGGAATTCATACCTAAGGGTGTCAGGTAAGGGTTTTAAATTCGGAGAAGGGCCTTATGGGATCAAGATGGGCTTTACTTCCTCCGTCTTCATGATCTCCCCTAGGTAATCCGTCTCAATCCTCATGACAGAAGCATGTAAATCAGCTACAGGAGTTGGCATCGACCAAGCATACATCGATGCCAACGTTGAATGGGACGATAGACTGTACTGCTGCAGAAAACCAGTTGAGTCAGAAACTTCAAACGAAAAATCAGTACATACCTGAGCGGAGGAAGCAGTCAAAATCGAGCTGAGGGATTGGTCAAAATCGACAAGGATGGTTGATATCGACTTAGGCAGGTCGATATCGACCTCGGGTCTCGAGAGGTTGGTGACTGGCTCAATATCGACTGGTGCTGGGCAGGTCGATATCGAGGGAGGTAGGTCGATATCGACCACTTTTTGGTCGATATTGACTGTCCTGTCTTCTGTTGTACCTGCTGAGAGAAGGGAGCTCGATATCGGGTTAGCATGGTCGATGTCGAGTGAGTTTAGAATACTTTCCTGCTCTGGAGGGGTCGAAATCGAGGACGTAAGGTCAATATCGACCACTATTTGGTCGAAATCGACTGGATCGTTGAGCTCTGTTGATAAGGCGTCGTCGAAAACTTCCTCCTCGCTTGGGTATACAATGTGTAATTCCTTATCTAGCTCTACTCCAACCTTCATTAGGGCTTCCTCTTGGGTCAATGTCGCTCTTCTAAGATCAGTGCAAGAGATAACATTTAATTTAGAATATATAGCTTTTATTTCCATTACCTCATTTGTGTTAGGGTTGAAGATATATTCAATAATCTCATCCCCAATGGTCAATATGAGAAGTTCCCTTTCAACGCTGATGTTGGCGTCTGCAGTTGCTAGGAATGGTCTCCCAAGAATGATAGGGCAGGCTGGATCTTCTGCCATCTCTATTACAAGGAAATCTGTAGGGACAAAGAATTTACCTACCTTAACAGGGATATTATCTACTATACCTGTGGGGATTACCACTGTGTTGTTTGCCATGTAGAGCCTGACATCCACAGGTTCCAGAGCGCCTATCTTCACCTTTGACCGTATTGATAGGGGCATGATGCTTACGCTTGCTCCTAGATCACATAGTGCTTTGAAACAGTACTGGCCAAGTCCAACGGTGATGGCAAACTTACCTGGATCAGGGCGCTTCTTAGGGAAATCCATCTTCTTGCATTCACTGGCGATCTCAGTCATTGACCGCTTATTGCTGAGGATTTCCTTGATGAATTTGACGTAGGCTGGCATCTCTTGAAGTGCTTCTGTAAAAGGAATAGTAATATTTAGACTTTGGAGCAATTTCACAAAACGTTTAAACTTACCGTCAGTTGGGTCTTTCAGCGCCTTTGAAGGGAATGTGAGCGTCTTCTTTGATTTCAGAACCCAAACAGCTGTCGGAGGTGATGCAGAGGAGTCAATATCGACCGGAGGAGACTCGATATCGACCTGAGACTACTTGATATCGACTGGTGGATTCGAAGTCGAGGTGGCTGGTGCTGTAGAGGCAATATCGACTGGTCCATGCTCAATATCGACTACTGTTTGGTCGATATCGACCTGGGTAAGGTCGAAATCGACCTGTTGTTCAGTAGTTTTGTCTGCTTCTCCGTTCTTTGGTTCCTGCAATTTGTGACTGCTCCTTAGCATTACAGCAGCGATATGTTCGTGTTGCCCCTTAGGATTTGGATCTGTATGCCCAGGGAGCTGCTCGGTCGGTCGTGGAATCTGTGTCGCGAGTTGACCTATTTGGGTGTCCATATTCCTCTTCTAGATGTCCAATTCTCTAAATCTGGTATTCATGTTTTGGAGCTGATTGTTGATGGCGCCATTGGCTTGCTTGCTTTCTGCTTGATTCCGGCGCATCTCATCAAGGATGAGTTGTAGATCATTGTTGTAAGGAGGAAATCGAGTATGAAATATAATAAAATAGATCAAACCAGATTGGTGCCCTAGCAAATAATTACAAGACTCCCTCCAATGTAGTAAGAGAAAGTAAGGATCGATACACGAGGAACCGTGTCAGCGGATCCTAGGCAGCTGTAAATCTCAAAGAAAAGCAAACGGAAGACAGAAACAAAGAAACAAATAAAGAAAGACAGAAATAACAAGCGAAGATATAAAATAAAAGCAAAGACAGACATACTCGATCTCGACTAATAGCAACTCGAGATCGACAAAGGATAGCAAAAACAGAAATTTTAGATTCGACGACAGAAGCAGAAACTCAACTCAATCTAGACCAAGTCCTACTCGAGATCGACAAAGCCCTACTCGAGCTCGACCAAATCTCCTCTACATCGACAAAAAACACAGAAACCTCAAATTGCAGATTCGAACACAAAAGCTCAGATTTCGACAAAAATAAACCAATATATAAAGAACTTCCAAAGCCAGGGTATCAACGCCAGAACGATAATCATGCAAAGTAACACATAAAGGTATAAAAGATCATGCTTTCCATCAAAATAACTTTCGTTATTAACAAATAGGCATATAGAGGCTTTCGCATAAACCCTAACTGTTACTAACCCTTTTCACATAATTAATCAAAGTTGCATTAAGATCACTTTCGCTTTAATAATACAAACAAGGATCACCTTCAACTTTCGCAAAAGAATCATGCTCATAGGGATAGAAGACGAATTGCATCAAAAGATTGTACCTTTACCGCATCACCTTACATGGCCACCGTCGGGCTCACCCCAGCCCCAGAAGTGGATGGACTACTCGCTCTTCATTGCAATAGCAGACATTGATGTATGAAAAGAAACTTGCATTTAAACTAAATTCAAAGCCTTTACAATCCCGACAATCCAACTTTCACTGATTGCCAAAACCCTAAAACCTTCGAACTCCTAAACCGTCTCTGTGGAACTACTTCTCTAACTTGTGAATTGAATGAATGAGAAACCAGCCCCTAAGGCTTTATTTATAGCCTTCTATTCCTTGCTATTCAAGGATAGAGTATATCTATCTATATCTAAAAAGCTTAAAAGATAAATAAATTAAATAAATGAATTAAATCAAAAAGGGAAAATTATATCTAAATAGGTAAGTCTTCTCTCCATGTGTGGTAAATCTTCTCCATAGATAGAACTTGATAGATATAGGATAGATCTCGGCCATCTCGGACTCTTTCGGCTCCAAGGACTCCCAAAGCGCGTAGGACAGCAAACTGCGTAACGCGGCTCAGACACGGCATTCCTCGATCTCGACCACGATTCCTCGAGATCGAGTAGGATTGACGTCGATCATGGCTGGCTGCACGTCTCGGGTAGCAGCTGCTCGATTAAGCTCGGGTGTGTGCTTCTGGGTCCTCGATCTCGACAAACATCCTCGAGATCCAATAGGTTGGCGTCGAGGATGGCTGGCCTGGTGTTGTCGAGTAGCTAGTGCTCGTCATGGCTCGGACTTTGGCTCTTTGGGTCCTCGATCTCGACAAATCTCCTCGAGATCGAGTAAAGGTGGTGCTCGACTTCTCCGTCTTCGGCTTCTCGACATGGCAAAACTCGTCGACTCCGGACATGGCATCAAGGTTTTGTCGATCTCGACAAAGTTCCTCGAAATTGAGTTAGCTTCCGGAGTCGGGTTGCCTCTGACTCGGTTTCCTCGACCAGGCTTTGCTCGACCAAGTGTGCTCGGACAACTCTCCTCTAGATCGAGTAAGTTAACTCGAGATCGAGTTGAGCTGGACTCCGGCTTGATTTGTCCTGGTTCCGCTGCTTCTTGACCTTGGACTTCTGTAGTTGATTTCCGAGCTTTTCCGACCTTTCTCAGAACTACTGTAATTTGCCTCGAATTCTGCCAAATTAAACAGAAACTGGTGTAGATTCCATAATTTGACAAATAAACATAAACTACATAGATTCTGTACTATTCTAGCCCAAATGGATGAAATGTTTGCAGAAAACGATATAAAAGTTACTGTAAAACATGGCAGATTCAGCTCACAACAAACACCCCATACTTAATCTTGCTTGTCCTCAAGCAATACCTTTATTTGTCATTCAGGGGAAGAAATCAAAACTCTCAACATCTTAGATTCATTTCCATATAACCCTGCAATCAATTACCATCCTCGAAAAGGTACTTGTGTCACAAATTCATGCATGTGCAAATAAAAGCAACATCTACTCATAAAAGGAGGGTTATGAAAAAACATTCATGTGACAAAGCATTAATAATCAAGAGGACTTTAATTTAGGTTCAATAAGGAATAGATTGGTAAAAGGCTAAAGGTGGGCAATTTTTGGCAATGTGGTGCTAATAATCCGGGGAAATGGAGTACTTTCCAAACTGAATTTTCACATTCCTTCTTCTTTTGGTTTCTCACCTTTCACAATGCTTTTATCGATAATAATGCTTTTATCTCTCTAACCTTAGCACTGCCTTCTCGCGAGTCACAAACATGGGTGTCATGAATGGCCCCTGATACTTAGTGCTTTGGACTCCTCACAATGTGTCCCATCTCGCCAAACTATTATCTTAGCAAGCAGGGTCAATCTACCTTTATCTCCTGAGGTGATTGGATTTTCTTTCACTCATTAAATTTTCCATATTTTTCAAACATTTCCTTCCAAACTCCAATAAACACAACACAACCACCATATAACATCTCCATAATGTAACATCATTCTCAACATAGTCCCCGGATAAAGTAAAGAATGGCAATTTTTAGAATATGTGGAGCAAATACGAAATAAGGCATATTATGGATTTTTGTGATGCATAAGCATAGGTAAGGCAAGGATTACAATAATATGAGCATTATATGGAAATATAAAGTCCTCCATCCACTTATTATGCAACATGTCCAAAGCAACTTCAAATTTGACCTCATTTCATGGTTTTCAAGAAAATATGCATTATCTCTAATGAATCCAATTTTGCATCGTCGAGTTCAATTAAAGCTTCCATGACATTATCAAAAAATTTCAATGAGGGTGATTTATCTTTAAACTTTTGGAAAAATGCATATAAGCACATAAATCAAATATGAATTCCAAAATAGCCATCTGTAAGCAATTCAAGAAATAATGCACAAATAATGTCAAATATGGCAAATATGCATAAAGTAAGCCCTTCCCCCACCCCATACTTAAACATTACAGTGTCCTCACTGTATAAAAACAAGGGTAAAGAAAGGAACTCACTAGACAGTTGTGCATGGCCTATTAATATCGAAAAGAATGCCTGGGCCGAGTCTGAATATAGCTTTGCTTCTATCCATGGACCTGAAAAGGGTAGAAGACATATACCCACAATAGAAAAACTAAAAAGTTTAAAACCAAAAACAAACAAAACAATGTCCAAAAAGTCTCAAAAATAAATGTCTATGTACAAGCTCTAGATTTTATAGTCGCTAGGCCGACTTCTCCATTTAGCTCAAGGTGGCATTTGCAGGGCCCATGTAGCTTGTGCTTCAAATAGAACTCCATTCTTGTCCATCAGCTGTAATCCTCCAGAATGGATCTTGTTCACCACGAAAGGTCCCATCATCTTTTTGTTGAACTTGTTAGGGAACCAATGATCCTTTGATTTAGAGACATAGAGCTTGTCTCCAACTTCATATTCCTTGGGCTCATCATTGGATATCCTACATAAGCGCACCTACCAAGGCAAACCTCTCCCATGTATAGATAGATTTGTAATGGAAATAGGAGAAGAAAGATCCATACCTTGGCTTACCTTCGCAGAGACGGAATCGGGGACCACGGTGTTTGGTCGATCTCGAGTAGGGGTACTCGATCTCGACGAGTTTTCAGGTTCTGGTGGTGAGCTGCTCGATGATGCAGGAGCTGGTGAAGGTAGGGTTTGGATGATCTTGACCAATTTGGTCGATCTCGAGGACGGTCTAGCTTCTGGTGGCTTCAGCGTCGAGGAAGGCGAAGTCGAGGAAGCGATGATCTGGTCGATCTCGAGTAACTTACTCGATCTCAAGGAGTCTGGCACTTCAGTCTGGCTGCTCGACGATGCTGATGCTGGTGCAGGCGCCTGGTTTTGGTCGAGATCGACTAGAGTCCTCGATGTCGAGGAATCTTGGTCGACTTTGACCCCATACTTGGTTCCTGTTAAGGCATTCGAAAAATAGTTAGTCCATAGCGACGTACCTTGGTCTGTGTCGATTGGATTCTCTGTGTCCTCCTTTAGGATTGCCATGATCTCCTCCACCTGGGCCTCCATATCGCTCTTTTCCAGCTCATTAGGGGTCATATTTCTTACCTTGGGTTCCCCGAAAGTGATGTAGCCAGCTGAGATAGATTTTACCTCTTCCATTGAACCTGTATGCCTTTCAGTTTTATTAATGGAATACTCAATTATCTCATCGCTGATGTTGAATATGAGCACTCCTTTCCTTACGCTTATGTTGGCATCCACCGTCGCCAAGAAGGGTCTTCCTAGAATAATTGGACAAGCAAGGTCTTCTTGCATATCAACAACTAGGAAATCAGCAGGGACAAAGAATTTACCTACTTGTACTGGCACATTGTCCACCATGCCTGTTGGAATGACCACCGTGTTGTTGGCCATGTAAAGTCTAGCATCCACAGGCTCTAGGGCACCTATCTTAATCTTGGACCAAATTGTTAAAGGCATTATACTCACACTAGCTCCAAGATCACATAAAGCATTAATTTTATATGGACCAAATCCAATGGATATAGCAAACTTACCTGGATCTGGCCTCTTCTCCAGTATGTCCAAATGGTAGCATTCCTCTGTAATCTCAGCCATTGATCTCTTTTTGCTTAGAATCTCCTTCAGGAACTTGACATAGGATGACATTTCATTGAGAGCTTCTGTGAAGGGGATGGTGACGTTGAGTTTCTGAAGCATCTTGATGAAGCGCTGAAATTTCTTCTCTACAGGGTCCTTTGGAGATTTTGTGGGGAAAGGCAGCTTCTTTTTCTGATTCGAAGCAAGAACAGATGTCGGAGGTGCTGTAGCTTTCTCGATCTCGTCCTGACCTTCCTCCATATCGACTACATCCTTCTCGATCTCGACCACTGTAGTCGACTTCGAGTTGCTGTGTAGTACAGATGAGGGTTTCTTCACTTTTTCCTCGAGATCGAGCAGGCCTTTCTCGAGATCGACTAGGTTGTGATCGACGTCGACTTGCTGCTGGTCAACTTGCTGTTCTTCTTCGTTCTACTGCTTTCTGACCTTTGTCTCTTGTATTTGATGGCCGCTTCTGAGTTTTACAGCAGCGATGTGTCCAGTCTTTCCGTTGGGATTTGGTTCTGAAGATCCAGGGAGCGAACTTGACTGTCTGGGGATTCCTGCTGCTAGCTGGCCTATCTGTGTATCAACTGATTTCCGCCATATATCAATTTCCCCAAGCCTAGATTTGACACCTTGCATCTGAGTGTAGACGGAGTTGAAGGACTTCTTAGTTTCTGAATGATTCCTCCGTATTTCCTCTAGGACTGTCTGTAGATCATCCCTTTTCTGGTCCCTTTCCGGATGTCCTGGAGCTCTGTAGGGCGGGGGGTTCCTAGGGGCACCTTGGTTCCATTGTGGTTGCTGAAACCTTTGGTCCCCCATGTAGCGATTGGGACCCCGTGCGTAAGCTTCCTCTTCGTGGTGCTTTGCCAGCCTGACTTGCTCTGTGTGTGGGCACTCAGTAGTGTTGTGCCGCTGCGATCCGCATTCAATGCAAGGCTGGTTGACAGAAAGATACTTTACTTGCTTAAGGAGCTTCTTGTTCTGATCTCTGTAGTACTGCTCCCTTACATCAGGATCAATCTCTTTAGGAGGCTCATAGAGGGGCATGGATGGTGCTGGCCTGGCGTAAGGGTTCTCTTCATAGTTTGCAGTAGACCCATACTTGTTGTCATAGTTAATGAGCTTGTCGAGCACCCCCCATGCGTCTATTGGTGGCATCGTCAGATACTCATAGCGAGTATACTGGTTGATCCCGTCCTTAGTGACTTGGTCAAGAGAGTTGAAGAAGATCTCCTGAATGACGTAGGGTGGATGTCCATGCGTTTGGTGGAGGAGTGCTGTCTTTGCAGGAGGGAAGAATTTGTTTAGAAACTCTTGCTCTACTTGGGCCCATGTTGTGAGGGATTTTGGTTTCAGCCCTTCAAGCCACTTTAGTGCAGGACCAGTGAGAGACCAACGAAAAGCCTTCATCTTATCATATTCCAAAGTTGTACCTTCAGCAAGAGTACGACACGTGTCAGAAAAATTGGTAATATGTTCAAGAGGACACTCATTAAACCTAACAAAAAAAACATTATTTTTAAGTTCTATAAGGAATTGAGTGCGGATTTCAAAAGAGTTTTCAGGGATTAGAATCACCGATTCAGGGACGACGAGAGTTGGGTGCATATAATCCTCTTCCGTGGTTGGGTACTGGGCAAGCTCAGCCTCCGCTTGTTCCCTTGCAGCTTTCTTAGTGGCGATAGCAGCATCTTTAGCAGCTAGTTCCCTTGTAAGCCTCGCAATTAGCTGTTCTTGTGTCTCAGCGGCCGCCATGGTTCTTTCAAGTTTAGCTCAGATGTGTAGGAGGCGTTCCGGAAGCTATCATTCTCGTCTAAGCCGTCAAACTCAGGTGGTTGACCAGAACGGCGCGTACACCTGTAAAGTGACTCAAAGAAAACGTGAGATTTTAACTACCTAAGGCGCGAATGATAGCTTCCCTGACAACGGCGCCAATTTGTTGTAAGGAGGAAATCGAGTATGAAATATAATAAAATAGATCAAACCAGATTCATGCCCTAGCAAATAATTACAAGACTCCCTCCAATGTAGTAAGAGAAAGTCAGGATCGATCCACGAGGAAGCGTGTCAGAGGATCCTAGGCAGCTGTAAATCTCAAAGAAAAGCAAACGGAAGACAGAAACAAAGAAACAAATAAAGAAAGACAGAAATAACAAGCGAAGACATAAAATAAAAGAAAAGACAGACGTACTCGATCTCGACTAATAGCAACTCGAGATCGACAAAGGATAGCAAAAACAGAAATTTCAGATTCGACGACAGAAGCAGAAACTCAACTCGATCTAGACCAAGTCCTACTCGAGATCGACAAAGCCCTACTCGATCTCGACCAAATCTCCTCTAGACCGACAAAAAACACAAAAAACCTCAAATTGCAGATTCGAACACAGAATCTCAGATTTCGACAGAAATAAACCAATATATAAAGAACTTCCAAAGCCAGAGTATCAACGCCACAATGATAACCATGCAAAGTAACACATAAAGGCATAAAAGATCATGCTTTCCATCAAAATAACTTTCGTTATTAACAAATAGGCATATAGAGGCTTTCGCATAAACCCTAATTGTTACTAACCCTTTTCACAAAATTATTCCAAGTTGCATTAAGATCACTTTCGCTTCAATAATACAAACAAGGATCACCTTCAACTTTCGCAAAAGAATCATGCTCATAGGGATAGAAGACGTATTGCATCAAAAGATTGTACCTTTACCGCATCACCTTACATGGCCACCGTCGGGCTCACCCCAGCCCTAGAAGTGGGTGGACTACTCGCTCTTCATTGCAATAGCAGACATTGATGTATGAAAAGAAACTTGCATTTAAACTAAATTCAAAGCCTTTACAATCCCGGCAATCCAACTTTCGGTGAATGCCAAAACCCTAAAACTGTCGAACTCCTAAACCGTCTCTGTGGAACTACTTCTCTAACTTGTGAATTGAATGAACGAAAAACCAGCCCCAAAGGCTTTATTTATAGCCTTCTGTTCCTTGCTATTCAAGGATAGAATATATCTATCTATATCTAAAAAGCTTAAAAGATAAATAAAAGAAATAAAGGAATTAAATCAAAAAGGGAAAATTATATCTAAATCGGTAAGTCTTCTCTCCATGTGTGGTAAATCTTCTCCATAGATAGAACTTGATAGATGTAGGATAGATCTCGGCCATCTCGGACTCCTTCGGCTCCAAGGACTCCCAAAGCGCGTAGGACAGGAAATCGCGTAACGCGGCTCAGACACGGCGTTCCTCGATCTCGACAAAATTCCTCGAGATCGAGTAGGTTGGCGTCGAGGATGGATGGCCTGGTGTTGTCGAGTAGCTGGTGCTCGTCATGGCTCAGACTTTGGCTCTCTGGGTCCTCGATCTCGATAAATCTCCTCGAGATCGAGTAAAGGTGGTGCTCGGCTTCTCCGTCTTCGGCTTCTCGACATGGCACAGCTCGTCGACTCCGGACATGGTATCAAGGTTTTGTCGATCTCGACAAAGTTCCTCGAGATCGAGTTGGCTTCTGGAGTCAGGTTGCCTCTGACTCGGTTTCCTCGACAAGGCTTTGCTCGACCAAGTGTGCTCCGACAACCACTAGTACAAATCGGACAACTTACAGGAAATATTTCTCGGGAGTTTTAAAAAACTCCTGTGAAATCAAACTCGCAAGGGAGTTTTTATAAAAACCCCCGTTATATGTCTTATATTTTTTAGAAAACAAATCATGTATACTTTGACGGGGGTTGTTTTTTAAACCCCTGATATACTCCAATTTCTCTTGGGATGTTTTGTTAAAACACCTGAAACATATTTTGTACTGTATAAGAAAAGCAAAGGCAAGAACGATTATTTAGATCGAGAAGAAAACCTAAGGAGATGTGCCTGCAGAGGCGATCGAAGAATTGCTTCGACAGAAACCGTACAAATGACATCGGTAATGTAGAAGCTTTAGCCCCTTCGATCTCTCTTACTGTCGTTCCGCTCAGAAAATCCATTCACTCTCCTTTCTCTTTCTTCGATAAAGTCGTGCAAATTAGGGCTGTCTTTCGCCCTATGTGGTCAATTCGTGCAAATTAGGTTTGTCTTTGGTGACGGAATCGCCCAAATTAGGCTGAAGGTTGTACTCAGGTTGGTATCTCTCTTCTCCACGATTACTGTTTGGCAGTGACATGACTCTAATTGAATTACCTTTAGTTATTTAAAATCTTGGGGCAAAGCACTTTGATCATGAGCTACATATTCATATATCTTTAGCCTTCACTTTTGTTGATGGGGGTGCCCATATGTGCTAGTTTGGTTATGTGTCCAAGTGGTCTTATTTCAAGCAAGGTTGAAGTTGTATATGACTCATTATGATTCTAAATTGTTTCCGTTGTTTACTTATTTATAAAGTTTGAAATGATTTGAGAAATCTTTATTTTTGAATGATATGAAATTTGTTTCATTTAAGTGACAAATTGAGCAGCCATGAGTTTTCCAAGAAACAATAAATAAGTGAAGTTGATGATTTGATACATATAAAATGACATATAATGAGTTAAATAATGTCAATTACTCTCTTATGGATGTTTTTGACCCTTACTAGTGAGTGTTTTTCCAATTTCTGAATTAATACATGCTTGTAGGTGTTTCCTGAATCTCTTCTTGTGCAACTTCTGAAAGCAATGCTGCACACAGATACTGAAGCCCGTGTAGGAGCTCACTATATATTCTCTGTACTTCTGTTCCCCGGTTCTAATTATACCAAGCAACAAGGGCTCCCTTGGAGAGCTAGTTGTTGTCGTGATCGGCAAAGACGTCAATCAAATACTACGTCGACATTTGCATCAGTGTCAGCTTTACTTGAAAAACTTCAAAAAGAAAAGGATGTTGTTGCAGTAGACAAGCTTGGGATTAATAGTCTGGACAATTCTAAGGGTGTAGATTTTTCTGAGGAGAAACTGAAGCAAGGATGGACCCAGAAGAGTTCTCCAAGCATTTGCAAAATAACATCTTCTATTGAACGAGCTGTAGGCAATCTGAGCTTCTCTAAGGTGGTAAGTGCGTTTTCTCAAGGTCAAATCAGTGTTATTGGCTCTTTTGTGTTTCCAGCACATTTGGCTGAAATTATTTAGTCGGTGCAGGAACCTTGTGCGATGAAACTGGGCGAAGATCAGGTGGTGCAATTGTTGTCTGGGTTCTGGATACAGGCCAATCTTCCTAATAATTTGCCATCAAATTATGAAGCTATAGCACATTCTTACAGCTGGACTCTCGTTTCTTCACATTTTCAGGTATTAAAATAAAAGAAATATGAAGCAACTCTACTTTGGAATTCTTCATATATACTTTCGAATTCTTTACCTTTTTTGTGCATTTACATATATTATATGAAGCTATGGTACATTTTATGGCTTAAATTTTGTAGGGTGTAATATCATTTAGAGAACAAAGTGTTGGCCTGTGGAATAATGAATATCAACGAGTCCCTCCAACAAGAACTGTATCTTTCTGATCAAGTGATCGTGTTCGGTTCGTGTCGAGCAGATCATCACAAACTTGTAAATCAACTTAGTACTTTATTTCCCCCAAACTCTAGCCATTCATGTAATTATATATATATTGTTAAACTTTAATATCGATAGATGAATATTAACTAATCTGTTTGTTTTTCTGAAATAAAATTGTACTGTACTGCACCATTGCCTATTTGGATGATAGGAAAGATGAACTGCTTTTTATTTGTCATCATTTTAACGAATTGCAATATACGGTGTATAATATAGGGTCATGATGTTATTTTGGTATTTGGTGTAGAGTCTCCTGGCTTTCTACCGGTTCAATGAATCGGGCAGGAAGCTGTTTTTTTTATAAAAAATTACAATATTTCTCGGGGGTTTTAAAAAAACATCCTGAGAGGGTTAAAGGTAAAATACCATATTTGATACACCTATCTCTCGGGTGTTTTTAGGAAAACCCCTGACTGAGAATTGTTTCTCAGGGGTTTTTATAAAACTCCCGCGATACATTTCTCAGCGATGCGAATAACGGGAGGTTGAAAACTCCCGTATGCTTTGTAAAAAAAACCCTGAAAGACGTTTGTTCTGTACTAGTGAACTCTCCTCGAGATCGAGTAAGTTAACTCGAGATCGACTGGAGCTGGACTCCGGCTTGATTCGTCCAGGTTCCGCTGCTTCTTGACCTTGGAATTCTGTAGTTGATTTCCGAGCTTTTCCGACCTTTCTCAAAACTGCTGTAATTTGCCTAGAATTCTGCGAAATTAAACAGAAACTGGTGTAGATTCCATGATTTGAAAAATAAACATAAACTACATAGATTCTGTACTATTCTAGCCCAAATGCATGAAATTTATGAAGGAAACGATATAAAAGTTACTATAAAACATGGCAGATTCAGCTCACAACAATCATCCTTTCGCTGGTCCCTTTCCAGATGTCCTAGAGCTCGGTATGGCGGGGGGTTCCTAGGGGCACCTTGGATCCAATGTGGTTGATAGAACCTTTGGTCCCCCATATAGCAATTGGGATCCCCTACGTAAGCTACTTCCTCGTGAATTTCAGCCATCCTGACTTGCTCTGTATGTGGGCACTTTGTAGTGGTGTGCCGATGTGAGCCGCATTCGATGCAAGGTTGGTTGTCAGAGAGGTACTTGACTTGCTTGAGTAGCTTGCGATTTTGATCCTTGTAATACTGCTACCTGACATCTGGGTCAATCTCCATAGAAGCCTCCTAGAGGGGCATGGACGGGGCTGGCCTGGCTTAGGCATTCTCATCATAGTTTGTCAAAGCCTCATACTTATTGTCGTAGTTGGTAAGCTTGTCGAGAGTAACCCATGCATCAGCTGGTGGCATCGTCAGATACTGATAATGAGTATACTGGTTGATCCTATCCTTAACTGCCAGATCAAGAGAATTGAAGAAGATCTCCGGAACGACATAGGGTGGCTGTCCATGTGTGGGGCAGGATCGCAGTAGATCCTTATATCGTTCCCAGGCTTTTGCTAGAGGCTCCCCAGGCTTCTGTTTGAAACCTGTAATCTTCTAGCGGAAGAGTGTTGTCTTGGAAGGAGGAAAGAATTTGTTGAGAAATTCCTGCCTTACTTCAGCCCATGACGTGAGGGATCGTGGAGGGAGACCTTCAAGCCACTTCAATGCTGGACCGACCAGAGACCAACGAAAAGCCTTCATCTTGACATATTCCAAAGTGGTACCTTCAGCAAGAGTATGGAACATATCAGAAAAATTGGTAATATGGCCGATTCAGGCACGACGAGAGTCGGGTGCATGTAATCCTCTAAAGTGGTAGGGTATTGGGCAAACTCAGCTTCTTCCCGCCTTCTGAGTTCTGCTTCCTGCGCAGTGCGTGCTCTCTCAGTGGTGAGAGCAGTATCCTTGGAGGCTAGTTCCCTTTGAAGCGTCTCAATTATCTCAGCTTGTGTTTTGTCAGTCGTCATGATCCTTTTCAGTCTAGAATGGATGTGTAGAAGACGTTCCAGATCGTCTAGGGCGTCAAACTCAGGTGGTTTACCAGAACGGCGCATACACCTACAAAATCAAAACTTAAAGGCAAATGTGAGATCTAACTACCTAAGGCGCGAATGATTGCTTCCCCGGCAACGGCGCCAATATGTTGTAGGGGGAAATCGAGATTGCAAATAGAATGTAAATAAAATAAGCAAACCAATTCAGTTCTCAGCAAATAATGTTCAAGACTTCCTTCCGATGTAGCAAAAGGAAGTCAGGTTCGATCCTCGAGGAAGCTGGTCAGCGGATCTCAGGCAGCAGGAAGAACTCACATCGATTTCGACTCAGTGGACAACTCGATATCGACTGTTGGCACTCGATATCGACTGGTTCCAGTGGGTTTTCTGGGATTCTGCAGTCGGTTGGCAAATATCGACAAGGCTGACTCGATATCGACTGTTGTCACTCGATATCGACCTGTCTTACTCGAAATCGACCTGTTTTTCTACAGAAACACAAACGAGCAGCGATCTTTCTAGATCGAAAATTAGAAGCCGATATCGACCAAGGGTTGGTCAATATCGAGTAGGGGACATTAGGAAAAATAAAGAACAAAGCTTTTGAGATTTCGGAATAAACTTTATGTAAAAGAAAACTTCCAAGATTGGGGTTTGCAACAATAATAACCATGAAAGTGGAATCATAAATCACAAAAGATAGCAACTTTATCAATAAAAGAGAAGCTTTCACACAATCCGACAAGAAGAAGTATAAATCTCGCGATAAATAACCCTAATTGTATCTATTCCTTTTCATAATAATAATTTATAATCTTCCGAATAAAAATCCTAATTACTACCCATGTTTCACAACATGAGTTCTTCAATTTCTCAATCAACGATAAAGCACAAGGAATAGAATAGATAAGATAAAGTACCTTCTTTTGCAATTCGCTAATCCACCAACATGGCTATCGTCGAGTTCACCCCAATCCCAGAAGTAGGTGGACTACTCGCACCTCATCATAGCAATCGACATCATTGATGTAAAAGAAAGTTGCATTAACTATATTCAAAGTCTTTACAATCCCGGCACTCAAACTTTCGTAGAATGCCAAAACCCTAAAACCTTTGAACTCCTAAACTATGTATTGAACTACTTCTCTGAAATTGAATGAATAAAAACTAGCCCCATGGGCTTTATTTATAGGCTTCCAATCCTTGCTAATCAAGGTAGGGAATTCTATCTATATCTAAAGATATAAATCTAATTAGGAAATAAATAAATCTAAACTAGATAAAACAAGATAAATCCTAGGGTAATTAATTGTTAAACCCTTCGTATAAATAAAAAGATAAAAAGATAAAAAGATAAATATCTCTCAATTCTTCATGTGCAAGGAATCTCTTCTCGAAAATATCTCCATCGGATTCGGGATAGAACCTTAAGAAGAACCCGAAATTGACTTGATGACGTCACTGGACATAGGTCGATATCGACCTCACCTGGTCGATATCGAGTCACCTCTTCCGGCTTGAGCTCAGTCACTCGATCTCGGCTTCTTGGGAAAATATCGACTTGCATTTGGTCGATATCAACCTCTATAGGTCGATATCGAGCTGTCCTTTTGTCTGCTGGTCGATTCTGGTCGATTCGCAGATTTTCGACCAAGATTTGGTCGATATCGAGTAGCCTTGGTCGATATCGACCAGTCTTCTCAACATCCTGCTTTGTTCTTTAAACGCACTTTCCCGAGTCCTCGTTCATTGGATTGACGCATATGACCATGCGTTGGAAAGATATTTTCGAGGAATACAACTCTCATGAAGACATCATAACTTGAATCAGAATCAAGAATGCCGAAAAGTGGCCTTTTCTCCAGCTGCACCATCCTTAGCTTCTTCATGAGTTTTCTTTTAAGATCCAAAATGCGTCCAAACTTCTCCAAATTAGCTCCAAACTCCTGAGAATCACATCAAACTTGTGTAGACTCCATATATGGCAATATTAAGCATAATCACACAAATTCTCTATATTCCCAACCTAAAATAATAGAATAAGAAGCAGAAATAAGTATAAAAACGTGGCACAAAACATGGTCATCGCATCGACGCCTTGGGCATCCGTCTCGTTTGTTGGTCCCACCGTTCTCTACCTCTTCCTTTTCCACAAATAGCTCTAATAAAATTGACCGTTGTGACATTTGTCCTAGGGCCAAACGAACTCGTCTTTCGTTTCCCATTAGCAATTCTCGTGCTCTTGCTTGTTTTGATTTGATTCATTGTGACATTTGGGGTCCTTACTGTACTCCGTCTTTGTGTGGTGCTTCCTATTTCATAACTTTGGTTGATGACTATTCTTGTACTACATGGGTTTATCTTACGATTCATAAATCTGAAGTTGTAACTTTAGTTCACAATTTTTGTTCTATGATACAAACACAATTTCAAAAGACAATCAAATGCTTCCGAAGTGACAATGGCTCTGAGTTTATTGCTCTCAAACCACTCTTTCGGGACCTGGGTATCCTCGTCGAATCTTCGTGTGTTAGCACCCCTCAACAAAATGGTAGGGTTGAACGAAGACACCGTCATATCCTCAATGTCTCTCGAGGCCTTATGTTTCAAGCCTTGCTTCCCATCAAATTTTGGGGCGAATGTGTGCTCACCGCTTGCCACCTAATAAACCGCACCCATACGACTCTTCTCCATAATAAATCCCCATACGACCTCCTCTTTCATAAGCCTACGGATTAATCTACTCTCCGAGTCTTTGGGTGTCTATGTTACTCCACTCAAATTTCTCGTAGCTCAGACAAGTTTGCTGCCCGTGGTCGCAAGTGCTTGTTCCTCGGGTATCCCTTCGGTCAAAAGGGTTGACACCTATATGATTTGGATCAACATGTTCTTTTTAACTCCCGTGATGTCTCCTTCCACGAACATGTCTTTCCCTATGCTGACTCATCTAATCAGTCGCCTCCTCCGCAGCCTACTTCAAGCCATCCTTCCTCGTTGTTTCACGACGTTGAGGAGCTGTCCACTCCTTCCACTCGGACCTCAGGGGGAGTTCTCCTTTACCTCCTTCGCCTCCTCCGCCTCATCGTAGTGGTCAGACTATCTAGCCCATTATTCACCATTGGGACTTCGTCTGCACCACTATCCGCCTGTACCACCCTATCCCGTCTGATCCCTCTTCGCGCTCCTCGTCAGGTACAGTGTATCCTTTGGATAAGTTTTTGGGCTATGACAAGTTTTCTGAGTCCCATTCCAGTTATCTAGCTGCTATAACCGCGACTCTAGAACCTACAACCTTCCGTGAGGCAGTTCGTCATCAGCACTGGCGAGATGTAATGCGCCTTGAGATCGATGCTGATGCGGAGTTGTCTGATCGTTCCAACAAAGGCTCCCGAAAATAAACACAAATAGAAGATTAGACGTCGGTTTGATAATTCGGACTAATAATAGAAGACTCAAAGACATCAGTTTTCGGACAAAAACCGATGTTAAAAATACGACAGATTCAACAAAAGTAAAGATATGGGGTTCAAAGGCAATCAGTTGGCCGTAATACTTATACCTAAGAGATTAAACCACTCGTCGGCACAAGTCCTTGAGCAAAAGACCTCCTTCTAAAACTTGATTCAAGCCCGTCTTGGATCAAGAGGACGTGGACTTTCTCCTTGGATCACCTACTCTGTGAGACAGATAACCAGAGAGACAAATCGGCACAAACGGATTGAAATCGCAATCGTACGAGCAAGAACGCAAGAGGAACTTGTCTTAGGGTTTGAGCAAAAGCTTCTGAATAATATTGAACATACTTTCAATGACAAAGAGTTCTCCTTTAAATAACCTTCTAGATTCTATCTAAAATAAACGATATATCTATTTTCCTAAAATAATAGAATACCAACTAAAATATTAAAACACTAAATAATAGATATTAATAGAGTTTCCTTAACATTCTTCATGTTCAAAATCCGTCACGCCCCCTGGAATCGACGACGGGCCTTCCAATCCGCTAACAATTATGGACTTAGGGCCTGACCCTAGGTCTCCAACACTCGACGTGTTGGCTCGTCTCCTCATGTAGCATACCAAGCTGGCGAGTTTGTCAGCGATCAGTTTGGCTTGACTCCGAGTCACTGGTCCGGCTGGTAAGGCAGGTGCTTCGGGTGCTCCTGCATCATCCTCCTCTTCTTGGGAAGGATTCGACCTCGAATTCGATTCGTCTTCTCCCGTCGGATAGGGGCTTAAGTCAGCAACATTGAATGTCGAGCTGACTGCATAGTCGTCGGGAAGTTCAAGCTGATAAGCGTTGTCTCCCACCTTCTTCAAAACCTTGAAAGGTCCATCACGACGAGGCGAAAACATAGACTTTCATTGATCTGGGAAGCGGTCCTTCCTTAGGTGCGCCCATACGAGGTCTCCTTCCTCAAAGGTCACCTTCTTACACCCTTTGTTCTTGGTAGTCGCCGTACTGGTGGCCTTTCCCTCGAGGCGTTGCTTGGTCCTCTCATGGAGCTCCTTAATGAACTCAATCTGCTTAACTGCTTCAAAGCTTTCTTTTTCTCTCATAGGATATGAAGTAAGATCAAAAGGGGTTAGCGGATTAAGACCATAAACACATTCAAAAAGAGTATAACCAGTTGAGGAATGCAAAGTCCTATTATATGCAAATTCTACATGTGGCAATGCATCTTCCCAAGACTTCAAATTCTTCTTAATGAAAGCTCTAAGGATGGTGCCTAAGGTACGATTAGTAACCTCCGTTTGGCCATCTGTTTGGGGATGACTAGAAGTAGAAAATAGCAACTTAGTACCTAGCTTAGCCCAAAGAGTCCTCCAAAATGGCTTAAAAACTTAGGATCCCTATCACTCACAATAATCTGTGGCAAACCATGCAACCTAACGACTTCACGAAAGAAAAGACTAGCAACATTAGAAGCGTCATCGGTTTTATGGCAAGCAATAAAATGAGCCATCTTAGAGAATATGTCTACAACCACAAATATAGAATCTCTCCCCTTCTTAGTACTTGGAAAACCTACTATAAAATCCATGCTAATATATTCCCAAGGAGCACTAGGAACCGGAAAAGGGGTATATAAACCATGTGGCTTCAACTTAGACTTGGCCCTCAAACAATCTAAGCACCTTTTTACAAAATTTTCAACATCCTTAAGCATGTGAGGCCAATAAAAATGACTATGTAATGTATGATAGGTTTCATCCCTCCCAAAATGTCCCATTAAACCACCTCTATGGCTTTCCTCCACAAGAAGTAACCTCAAAGAACATCTAGGAATGCAAACCTTATCAACCCGAAATAAAAATCCGTCAAACAAATAGAATTTATCTAATGAACCTTTTATTTACATGTCCTATAGGTCTCCCCAAAATCAATGTCATTGACATATAGATCCTTAATATAGACAAAGCCTAAAACCCGAGAATCTAATGTAGTCAACAAGCTATGGCGCCTAGATAAAGCATCGGCCACTACATTGTCTTTTCCCTTCTTATATTGAATCACATATGGGAAGGTTTCTATAAATTCCATTCACCTACCATCAATGGTGCGGCGGTGGTGCTGAAATCCTTGACGAAGCTTGCGTCAGCTTGGCCTTAAGGGTGGAAAAAGCCTTCTCTTGGGACGCTCCCCAAACGAAGCGTTGACCCTTCTTGGTCAACTCCGTCAATGGTGCGGCGGTGGTGCTGAAATCCTTGACGAACCGCCGGTCGAACGTTGCCAAGCCATGGAAACTCCTCACCTCGCCAAAACTTGTAGGTGTCGGCCACTCCTGGATGGCTTTAATCTTTCCTTGGTCGACTTGGAGTCCTCTTGAACTAACTACAAAACCAAGGAAAGTGACACTATCAGAACAAAACTCACATTTCTTTAAATTAATAAACAAGTTCTCAACACGAAGAGTTGAGAGAACTTCCCTTAAGCGAGTTTCATGATCTTCCAGGGATTTGGTGTAAATAAGAATGTCATCAAAATTTACAACAACAAATTTCCAAATTAGCTTTCTAAGAACATGGTTCATCAATCTCATAAAAGCACTAGGCGCATTAGTCAAACCAAAAGGCATAACCAACCATTCATATAAATCACGTTTAGTCTTAAAAGCTGTTTTCCACTCATCTCCCTCTCTCCTCCGAATTTGATGGTAACCACTTCTCAAATCAATTTTAGAAAATAAAGTAGCACCATATAATTTATCAAGCATATCATCTAGCCTAGGGATGGGGTGCGTATACTTCACAGTGATATTGTTAATAACCCTACAATCAACACACGTCCTCCAAGATCCATCTTTCTTAGGGACTAATAACACAGGTACAGAACATGGACTCAAGCTGTCCTTAATATATCCCTTATCCAACAGTTCCTGAACTTGGGATTCTATTTCATTATCTTCTTGAGGATTGGTCCTATAGTCATGACGGTTAGGCAAAGAGAAATCAGGCATAAAATCAATTTGATGCTGAATACTCCTAAGATGTGGTAATCCTACATGCATCTCATCGGGAGTGACATCCTTGAATTCCTCTAACAAATCCTTAATTCTTGGAGGTAATTGTTCCTTAACATCACCGGAAAGCAAGCTTAGATCTTTACACAAAAGCATAAGAGTGTAATCGGAACTTATTACCTCGGAGTGCAGTTCAGTTTTTGACATCAGTAAACTTACTGCAGTCGTCTCAGGACCTTTTGACATCAGTGTTTCTGCAGCAGCCAATGTTGTAGCCTTCTCAGACATCGGTTTTCCTGATGCCTCCGCCTCCCTCTTCTTCCTAGCTTTCTCCATCTCATCTGCAACATGTGAAGGCGTCATGGGTCTAAAGATGATTTTCTTTCCCTTAAAATCAAAGGAGTAACGATTAGTAAACCCATCATGAATAACCTTGTGATCATATTGCCAAGGGCGGCCTAGCAGAATATGGCTAGCCGTCATAGGAACTACATCACAAAGAATGGTATCAACATATAAGCCCGAGGAAACATGCACATTAACTTGTCTATCAACCCTAACTTCACCACTTTCATTCATCCATTGCAATTTATAAGGTCTAGGGTGACACAAGGTAGTCAGTTTCAATCCAGACACCATTTCAGTACTAGCAAGATTGCAACAGCTACCACCATCGATAATAACCCGACAAACTTTGCCCTGAACACGAAATTGAGTATGGAAAAGAGTTTCGTGTTGATTATCATCATAAACAATAGGCTTAGAATGTAAAACTCTCCTAACAAGCAAGCAATCTCCTTGTTCACAATCAAACTCAGCTAGATCATATTCAGGCAAGTTATCAATTTCAGCTTCAGGTTCATCGTTATCAGATTCAGATTCATATTGACTTAAGTGATTTATAACCAAAACACGTTGATTATGACAGTCCCTAGCCATATGACCTGAACCATGACATTTAAAACAGACAATATCCAAAGTTCTAGCGTTAGGGTTAGGAGTACTGCCCTTTGAAGAATCGGGTTTACCCAATGAGGTTGGTGGCAACGATGGAGTCGTTGGTACCGGGCCCTTGGAGCCCATCGCAGGCGCAACTGGTGGCTTTGGGCCTCGGTTTGTTGTCGCTTGCTGTTCCCTGCTGGGGTTTCGCCAATTTTGGCCTTGGCCTGTCCGACTGGATGTCGATTGGAATCGCATCTTCCTTTCCACCTTTACTGCCAGGTGAAGCAACTGCATCCTGGTTTCACATGAATAGCAGTCTATCTCGCGAGCCAAGGGAGGGTTGAGAATTCCCAAGTATCGTGACATGGTGTCCTCCTCTGCCTCATGAATGTCACACTTAGCCATGGTTGCCTGCATTGTAGTGTAGACCTCTTCTGCGCTCATGGAACCTTGACGGAGAGTATTCAGACGATGTTTCAGATCCCGGATGTAGTGCAGGGGCACAAACCGGGCTCTCAGCAGGACCTTCATGTGTGCCCAATTGGACACATGCGCCTCCAAAGTTCTTCTCTTGTCTCTTACTAAATTGTTCCACCATGTTAGCGCAAAACCAGAAAATTCTAAAACAGCTAATTGAACCTTTTTCTCCTCAACAAAGTTATGGCAGTCCCAAATGTGTTCAATCCTAGCTTCCCATTCTAAATATGCATCAGCATCACTAGCTCCAGTAAAAAAAAGGAATCTTTACCATTATCCGACCGATACCGTCTCGTTCGGGTTCCCTAGCACGCCTATGTTGGTAATTGTCCTCTCTTCCGACATCCTCAAACTCATCATTGATGATGAGTTGTTGTTGTCAACCTCCCCTTTGGTCCAGGTTACCCCCGTTGGGTGAAGGGTTAATCACCTCTTGATCATTCAGAGGGGGTTGAATCCGCGGTCTTGTCGCCAAGTGGGCTTCAATCCACTAATTAGTTTGTAGCAACTGGGTCATGGTAGCATTTATAGCTTCCAGAGTTGTAGCGAGACCCTCCTGGGGTATCTCTTGGTCATTTGCCGGAGTGTTAGACATCACAACAGGAAACAAACAAGCAAACACGTTAAGTTAGTGAAAAACTGAAAAACTCTTCGCAAGTGTTTTGCTCTTCCTCAATTTGTTGCGTCTGTGATCTCAATCTGTCTCATGAGAATCTGTTCTTCAAGCAGAGATTAGAAACCCAAGAGATATTAGAAAAAAAGACACAAAAGCGAGAAAAGGTTGGGGCTTTAAGGTAGGTAAGACTCGGAGTGGAAGCCTGAGACAATCCCACCAACGCTAACGTACCAATGCCTATGATATGCAGACGGTTGCAAGTTCTGAACTTTTAGCTTTCTAGTGCGGGCCTTTATTTCAGGACTGTTTTTTTCCAACGCACTTTTAATCGCGGGCCTTTATAACAGGACTAATTTTTCCGACGCGATTTTTTTTTCTATAGCAATGCCGAAGAGATTTTTTTTTGCAAAAGAAAAGAACAAGCTTTTAGGGTTTCGCTGGGAGAATTGCGAAAACAGTTCAACAGCTGCAACCAAAACCAGACACAAACACAGCACAGAAGCACTAGCAAGAAGTGTTCAGAACGTACCGGAAAGGTTGACACGAGCCAAAGTCGGACCCTAGCTCTGATGCCACTTGATGCAGGGCTGTCTGATCGTTCCATTAAAGGCTCCCGAAAACAAACACAAACAGAAGATTAGACGTCGGTTTGGTAATTCGGACTTATGATAGAAGACTCAAAGACATCAGTTTTCGGACAAAAACCGATGTTAAAAATACGACAGATTCAGCGAAAGTAAAGATATGGGGTTTAAAGGAAATCAGTTGGCCGGAATACTTATACCTAAGAGATTAAACCACTCGTCGGCACAAGTCCCTGAGCGAAAGACCTCCTTCTAAAACTCGATTCAAGCCCGTCTTGGATCAAGAGGACATGGACTTTCTCCTTGGATCACCTACTCCGTGAGACAGATAACCAGAGAGACAAATCGGCACAAACGGATTGAAATAGCAATCTTACGAGCAAGAACGCAAGAGGAACTTGTCTTAGGGTTTGAGCAAAAGCTTCTGAATAATATTGAACGTACTTTCAATGACAAAGAGTTCTCCTTTAAATAACCTTCTAGATTCTATCTAAAATAATAGAGTACCAACTAAAATATTAAAACACTAAATAATAGATTTAAATAGAGTTTCCTTAACATCCTTCATGTTCAAAATCCAACACGCCCCCTGGAATCGGCGACGGGCCTTCCGATCCGCTATCAAGTATGGCCTTAGGGCCTGACCCTAGGTCTCCAACACTCGACGTCTTGGCTCGTCTCCCCATGTAGCATACCAAGCTGGCGAGTTTGTCAGCGATCAGTTTAGCTTGACTCCGAGTCACTGGTCCGGCTGGTAAGCCGCATGCTTCGGGTGCTTCTGCATTAGATGCTTTGCATCACAATGGGACATGGGACCTCGTGGATCTGCCTACCGGTAAGACCTTTATCGACTACAAGTGGGTCTTCCGAATTAAGTAAATGACGGATGGGAGTATCGAATGCTATAAGGCGCACTCGGTTGTTCTTGGGAACCGACAAATTGAAGGTATTGATTAATCTGAGACCTTTGCTCCAGTAGCTAAGATGGTTTATGTTAAAGTGTTCCTCGCAGTGGTCGCTATTTGAGGTTGGGAGCTCTATCAGATGGACGTTCACAACGCCTTCCTCCACGGTGACTTACATGAAGATGTTTATATGACGATGCCCCCTGGATTTTCTATTTTGGAGTATTTGAAGGTATGTCACCTCCGTAAGTCATTGTATGGTCTCCGATAAGCTCCTCGGATTTGGTTTTTCAAACTGGCATCTGCTCTGAAATATTTCGGGCTCTGCCAATCCTATGTTGATTACTCCTTATTCCCTTATATGTGGTTTGGTATTGTCATTCATGTGTTGATTTACGTCGATGATATCATTATCGCCGGGAATGACTCCGCTGCTATTGTCCATTTCAAGACATTCATGCACATCCGCTTTAATATGAAGGACCTTGGACCTCTGAAGTACTTCCTTGGTATCAATATTACTCGTTCCTCGGATGGCATCTTCCAGTCCTAACGAAAATAGGCGCTTGACATACTAGCCGAGACTGGTCTTTTGGGTTCTAAGTCGGCTACATTCCCTATCGAGAAGAACCACAAGCTCACCACTGACACTAGTCCTCCATGCGCCGATCCGAAACAATATCGCAGATTGGTCAGGCGTATCATATACATCACCATTACTCGCCCCGAACTCAGCTACTTAGTCCTCATTCTTGCTCAATTCATGGTAGCTTCTACATGCAACCACTGGCAGGCGGCATTAAGGATTGTTCACTACCCAAAGGGTTGTCCAGGTCAGGGTATCTTCTTCTCTCGATCCAGCGACCTCCGCCTCAATGCCTATTGTGACTCCAACTATGCTACGTGTCCTCTTACTCGTCGGTCTCTCACTGGTTTCTTCCTTATGATCGGCGAATCACCCATCTGCTAGAAGACTAAGAAGCAGTCCATTGTCTCTTGGTCTTCCGCTGAAGCCGAGTACCGTGCTATGGCTACTACCGCTTGTGAGCTAGTCTGGCTCAAGTCTCTCTTGGATTCATTAGGTATCTTTCATCGGCAACCAATGTGCCTATGGTGTTACAATCAAGTTGGTCTTCACATCGCCTCCAACCCGGTCTTTCACGAACTTACGAAGCATATAGAGGTTGATTGTCACCTGATTCGGGATCATGTCCGAGCCGGCACCATCATTACTGCCCATGTTCTCCTAGCTCAACAATTGGCGGATATTCTTACAAAGGCGCTTGGGCAGTCCTAGTTCTACACTCTTCTTCGCAAGTTGGGCATTCGGGATCTTCACGCTCCAAATTGAGGGGGAGTATTGAGATATCATATCTTATAGATACCGATTTGATTATGTCTTGTATATCAAGTATCATATCTTGTATTTTACGATAGATTTTCTCTAGTTTACCCTAATTCTTTTGTATCAGTATACATCTAATTCTAATGAAAAAGGCACGATTTGCACCAAACATTCTTCTACAGTTTCACTTTAAACGGTGCTCAAATTAATGGACTCTTTAGAAGATGCCTCTCGAAAGACAAAGTGATTAGTGTGATTCAAAATTTCCATTCTCTATCGGTTGGAGATAATGCTAGCACCTCCAAAGTTGTTGCTAAAGTGTTTTACTCGGGTTTCAGTTGGCCTTCTATGTTCAAAGACAGTAAGGAGTTTATTGTTGCTTGTGATCAGTGCCAATGAACTAGCAATATCTCAAGGATGAATGAGATGCAGCTGAATAATATCTTAAGGGTACATCTAGAGAAGATTATATCCCTCTCTTAAAAGGAATAGGTGACCAAATTAGATAATACTATGTGGGCTTAGAATACTGCTTTCAAGAACCCAATTAGTACTCCTCCTTACAAGCTAGTGTATGGAAACACTTTTCATCTACCCGTATATTTGGAGATGAAATGGCTTGAAAAAGTACATGTATATGAAATTAGTGGGTAAAAGAGACAATTCCAGTTGCAATGGCTTGAATAACTACAGTTAGAAGCTTAACAAAGTACCAGAATATACAAGGAGAGGACCAAAAGTGGCACAGTAAGCACATTGCTCCCAATGAGTTCTAGGAATGTGTTCTAGTTCTCTTCCAATCAAGACTAAGGCTATATCCAGGAATGTTGAAATTGAGATGGTGTGGTCCATTCAAGGTGAAGAGAATTTATCCCTATGATCAGTGGCGGACCCGGGGGGGGGGGGGGGGGGGGGGCTCGGGGTGGCTGAGCCCCTCCCTGGATTTTGGAAGAAAAAGGTTTATATATATATTTTCTTGTGTGAGTTTATAATAAATAAAACTAAAGGGTCGGGATGTGATATCACTAAGGCTGCTTGGCTCATTTGGTAATAGGGAAGCATGGGTTAGGAAAAGAAGTGGCAAGGTTTGGTGTTCGAAGCTCAGCGCAAGCAATAATTTTTTCTTTTTATATTTGAAAAACCCAAGGAGGTGTCTAGACATAGCAGTAGCAGGCCTAGCAGTGGCTACTTATTTTTTTTTATTCATATTATAAAATATATAATATGAATTGAAAAGGTTAGTGTTTCATACTTATAATTTGTACTTTATCAATTTGTGCTCTAAATTTTAATTTGAAAATCAATTTATATGTAGAATATGAAATGCTACTAGTATACGTAGAGATGATGTATAAGAAGTGAAAAAAAAAAGCTCAATTGAAGAAACAATTGGGCATTATTAGTGATTTACGACTACGAAAACCTATCTAGAAATGTTATCCTTCCTTATATTTTTCAGTCCCCCTCTGGCGAAAATCCTGGGTCCGCCACTGCCTATGATGATATTTATACTTGGTGTTAAGAAATCGGTGAGTTCAAGATCAACGAGCAACGATTGAAGAAGTATTTCTTCGGTCATCTGATTGAGAAGTTTGTTTCTATTGACCTTTTTGATCCGATTACTAAAATGTAATGGAATCGACTTCAGATCCGCTAGCGTTTTTCGAGAGGCAACCCTAGATAAGTCTTCTTCTCTTTTGTTTTTAAAAATAAAAATAAAAGATGATCGTGTAATTTTTTCCAAACACTCGTGCAACATGTGTCTCGATGCTTGTCCCAACAAAAGGTTTTAGGTTGTTAAAATTTTATGCTACAACAAATTTACGATGATTTAGTGGAAAGATTTTCTACCATTATACACTTTGTTTGAGTTTATATTGTTATTCATATACAAATGAGAAACAGTTAATTAACCATTCTGAAATGGTTTAACAGAAAAGGACATGTGTGTATTACTCAAAGGTAGGGGCGGAGCCAGAAAAAAATCCAGGGGGGCTCAACTATATTTTGAAGTTTTTTATTTTAAGATATATATATAAGATACAATCTTTGTTGTAAAAATATAGTAGAAAATACATTAAATTTATGATTTAAATTGCTATTTTAAGTGTAAAAAGCTAAAAGAAGTAAAAAAATCAATAAATGAAGCTATAGAGAATTGAACTCAATACCTCATTGCTCAAGTTCCCACCCTCATATCAACTAGGCTAACCACTCTTACTTACTCTTTTTAATTATTTTACCCCTTAAATTATCAAAAATTACAAAAAAATATATATTCTTTATTATTATTTTTAGGTTTTCCTTCGGCTCAGGGGGTAGGGCTGTTATTCGAGTCGAACGAGCCGAGTATTACTTGTTCATATTTAGTTCATTTAGAATACGAACGAGCTCGAGCCGAGCCTAAATTTTGACCCGAGCTTAAAACTGTGCTCATATTCGGCTCGTTTAGGAAATGAGCGAGTTCGAGCCGAGCTTTTTTCGAGCTTTAGACAATTCTACTTGCTCATTATACAATAACTTTAAGAAAACTTTAGAAATTTCATAAAATTCGAGCGAGCCGAGCTTTGGAACGAGCTTAAAAATGTGCTCATACTCGGCTTGTTTAGAAAATGAACGAGTTCGAGTCGAGTTTTATACGAGCCGAACCCGAGCCGATCACGAGTAGCTTGTCTCACATAACACCCCTATCAGGGGGGACTCGAGCCACCGCATGCCTCCCTCCCTCCGTCCCTGCTCAAAGGTCCCTGATTAGAACCGAATAACCGTTCTCTATTTACCAAAAGTATGCAAGAGAAGCAGTTAATACAATTTCATACTAATAGCTTACGAAATATAAAGCTTGGTATATGAAGTTGAAAATTAAAATGTGTTTGTAAAAATAATGCACTCTTTTTCAAATGTGGAGGAAATCTGATGGAAGTGAAGGGGTGATCGTGGAATTGTAATAACCCATTTGGGCATTTAGCGATTGATTGGGTGTTTTTCTTCGAACGGAAACAAGCCTAAAAATGGACCCCTGAATTTTATTTTATTTTTTGGTAAAGATGGACCCCTCAATTAAAGAGCTTAAAAAAAGACAAGTATCTTATAACTACACATCGTTGTCTTCCTTGATGTAGGAAAATTATACATGGAGCTATATCGACTTTAATGTATGTGTGTGGTTCACAATATATGTTGGCCGAAATTCCTTTACTGATAAAAGTTTTTTTTGTTTATTATTATCCAAGATTACCTAATGGCCTTAATTATTGTATCACTTAATGCGTATTAGGGATATATATTAACTACTTGCAATTGTAAAAACCAATTAGCTAAGTTATCAGTAGCAGAATTCGTTGATCGATGGACATGGCAAACTTGTAGCACCCAAGCATTAAACTCAATTAGTCTGCAGCACTTCTCGATCGATAAGGTGATAATTAATCATGACGGGCAGTGAGGGATCTAGCACTAAGCAAATCAAATGCAAAAAAGGAATTAGTCTCAGCAATTAAAGCTAGCTTGAATACCCAACCATATAGCTCATTGTAATTTGTAATCCATGAAAAACTAGCCCAATTCTGAAAGGTTAACGTAGGACAATTACCACACGGAAATGTGAATGCCCGCAAGAAGTCCTTGGTATGATTGTTGTGTCCTATATGTAAAAATACTAATACTATAATAGAATTAAAGTGGAGATTTAAGATCAGAATAATTTAGATAGTCAAACTGCTTTGTTAGAATTAAAGTGAATATTTAAAGTCAGAATAATTTAGATAGTCGGACTGCTTTGTTGAAGGCTAAATACGATTTATAGATAAATTATATTAAATCTATTACTATTTTATTTGGGTCCTATAAGGTCAGCCACAATAAAGTATATATTAATGTTCAGATTCCCTTTGATGATACAGAACCTCTGTTTTACTTTGAGGTAGTTCAATCCCCTGATTGATAACATGCTATGCACTTTGAAATACAAGCCCTCTAGAGGGACAACGCCTGGACTATACTTGATCTTTCTCCAAGCAAGCATCCAATTTCATCTAAATGGGTTTATAAGCTGCAATACAGAGTCGTTAGTTCTCTCAAAAGGCATAAAGGGACATTGGTTATCAGGAGTAGCTCTTAGACATTCGGCATTGATTATTCTGAAATACTTTCTCTAGTTGTGAAGCTCACCACCATCAGGACTTTGGTTTCTACTGTTGTGAAGATGAATTGGCCAATGTCACAGCTAGATGTTGACAACGCCTTTCTTCACGGGCACATTGACACTGAAGTCTACATGAAAATTCCTTAAGGCATTGAGCATCTCAAAGTAAAACAGAAATCTTGGTTCGAATTGAGGATCGAATTGAGGATCTTGGTTCTCTTATTTACTTTTTGGGGATGGACCTATTTCCTCAAAGTTTTTGATGGAATTGTCATGTCCCAAAGGAAGTTTGCTTCTGAACTCCTTACAGGTTATGATCTCGCTGAGTTCAAACCAGTTTCTTCCCCATTGAAGCCCAAGCAGGTTCAAGGTACACCTTTACCTACAGATCCATCTGTCTATTGACGACTCATTAGTAAATTGAATTTCCTCTCCAATACACAACCTAGTTTTTCTTTTTCCAATCATCATCCTTCTCGATCAATTTATGCAACAAAAAACTAATGTCCATTGGGATGCTCCTATTCATGTTATTAAATACCTCAAAGGTACTTCTCAATATGCCTGGTTGCTTTATGCTTTATGTTGTGCGCCTAAATTGTCATGTTGTATACTTACTTTTATATCGATTTCAGCATGCATTTCATACACTTGGGTTACAATAGTACATAATCTATGTAGTTTATGCTTATTTTCCAAATATGGAGGTCTACACTAGTTTCTGTTTCATTTTGCAGAAATCGAGCCAATTTACAACAATTCGGAGAAAGGGAGGAAATCATCAAGATGCTTACGGACAACTACAAAAAGTCCAATATCAGGCAGGAGCTGAACCAGGACAAATCGAGCAAGAAACAAGGAAGGAAGTACTCGACACAGCTAGTCGATATCGACCAACTCTAGTCGATATCGAGTGCCACCCAGTCGAGAACGAGCAAGTCGAGCAAGCCAGTCACTTGAGGAGCCAAGAGCTAGCTAGTCGACGTCGAGTAACTCTACTCGATGTCGAGTGTCCAGAAGGTGCCCGAGTTCGAGTGCAACACACAAAGACACAAGCTAGTCGATGTCGAGTACCCCAGTCAACAATCCGAGTCGAGTGGAATCCGAGTCTGAGAAGATAGATTACTTGCAAGTGAAGATATTTGGAATTCTATCCATCCACTTGAAGATCTATCAAGTTCAAGAGGGATTTATCCACATTAGTCTTATTTCCTTATAGATTTATTTCCTTTATTCATTAAACTTTATCTTATGTTTTTAGATAGAAAGTTTTAGATATAGATAGGTTGTTCTCTCCTTGATTAGCTAGGGTTGAACACTATAAATAAGGCCCTAGGGGCTGAGTTTTAGGTATCTTTCAACACACAATTCATAGCATATAGCGAGTTAGGCGAGAGAGTTTAGAGCCGAGAGGAGTTGTATTTGGCGAGAGCGGAATTGGCTTCGATCGGTTGTAAGCTTTGTTTTAGTTTATTAATGCAAATTATTTCCCTTTTATTATTGATGAGTTTTCCAACGATGAAGAGAGAGTAGTCCACCTACTTCTAGGGTCAGGGTGAGCCCAACGATGGACATGCATACTTGAGGTAAATATTTGACTTTTATCATGTTTTGATCGTCCACTATCTTTATTATGTTTATTACCTAATTAATAGCGATTCAGGTTAACCAGTTTGATTATAAACATAAAATTGGTAGATATAATTAGGGTTTCTTGAAAGAGTTGTCTAATTGTTGGAAAAGGCGAAATCTTGATCCTTTGATATGATTGCATGATTATTTCTCTTTATCTTGCCTTATACATGCTTGGTTATCGTTGTTGCAAACCCCGGTCTTGGAAGTTTTCTTTCATATATTTGTTTATTTTGAAATCTGCAAACCCTAGCATTCATTACATTTCTGCAAATCTACTCGACTTCGACCAAACTGGTCGACGTCGACTACTAATTACTTGATCAAGCGAGATCGATTGTCGTTTGTGTTTCTGTGGGTACTTGACTACAACAAGCCTACTCGACGTCGAGGAGACCTAGTCGACGTCGACTACATCCGGTTCTTGGATGATCAAAACACAATAAAGGTCGAATCTTTACCTCAACCATGCATGGCTATCGTCGGGCTCACCCCGACCCTAGAAGTAGGTGGACTACTCACTCATCGTCATAGAAAACATCAATAAAAGGGAAATAAATGAATTGCTTTAATAAAATAAAAGAAAGTACAAAGCGAACAAAGCCAGACAACTTTCGCTTCCTTGCTCCACTCGGTCTCTCTCTCTCTCTCTCTTTCTCTCTCTCTCTCTCTCTCCCTCTCCCTCTCTCCTACTCGCTACTTCTTCTCTTCTCTCTAAATTGGAATGTCTCAAAAAACTAGCCCATGGGCTTTATTTATAATGCTAACTCCTTGCTATCCAAGGAAAGAAATCTCTATCTAATCATAATGATATAAATTTGATAAAAGAAACATTTATCTAAAAAGGAAACAACTAAATCTTCATGTGGTGGATAAATCCTCTCTTCCATAGATAGATCTTGATAAAAATATGGATAGATCCGGCCTTGCTTCATGCCCAAGTAATCCACACATGCTCGGATTGGCCAAACGGACTCGCAGCTCAAAAACAGCGCATAGGGTTTCGGTGGGATTCGGTGTCTTGAGTAGCTTTCTCTTCTCGAGCCCGGGTAGGGCTTCTAGTCTGGTCGACGTCGAGTACTCTTTGTGCTCCTCGAGTGCTTCTCGCATCGTCGGACTCAAGTGGATCTCTTTGGTGGTCGACGTCGAGTAACGTACTCGATGTCGAGTAGTCGTCGTGCTCGAGGGCTCTTCGTCTTGAGTCCTCGATCCAGTCTGCTCTCCTGCTGTAGTCAACTTCGAGTGGTGCTAGTCGACTTCTGTTGAAGGAGGAGATCGAGAATGCAATTTAAAAATATGAATAAAGCAAGGCAAACCAGATTCCGTCCCTTACAAATGATTACAAGACTTCTTCCCGATGCAGTAGTAGGAAGTCAGGATCGATCCACGAGGAAGCGTGTCAGTGGATCCTAGGCAGCGGATGAATCTCACGAACAGAAGTCGACCACAGTGCTCGATCTCGACTAGGGTTAGTCGACAATAGATCGGGCAAGTTGAACAGCGCAGCAGCAGCTCCTGGTTTTGGTCGATATCGAGGACACTCTATTCGATATCGAGTAAAGCCTTCGTCGACGTCGGGTACCTGCACAGGAAAAGCTACAGCAATCCTCGATCGAATATCAGTAACTCGATATCGACAAGAGTTAGTCGATATTGTTGATGAAGGAAATCGAGCTCAAAATATAAAATATAATTCAAACTAGATTTAGTCCCACGCAAATAATTACAAGACTCCCTCTCTATGCAGTAGTGGGAAGTGAGGATCGATCCACGAGGAAGCATGTCAGCGGATCCTTGGTAGCTGTAAATCTCACAGAAAAGCAAACAAAAGACAGAAACAAAGAAACAAAGATAGAAATAACAAACGAAAGCAGAAGCAAAAGCAAAGACAAAAGCTGCTCGATCTCGACAAAGCAGAACTCGAGATCGACAAAGGACAGCGACGACAGAAACTTCAAAATCGACAACAGAAACTCGATCCAGACGAACCCTACTCGATCTCGACTAAGTCCAACTCGAGATCGACTACTACTGCTCTAGATCGACTAAAGGACAGAAACTGTAAATTGCAACTTCGAACACAGAATCGCAGATTTCGGAAGAAATAAATCAATATATAAAAAGACTTCCAAAGCCAGGGTATCAACACCACAACGATAACTATGCAAAGTAACACATAAAGGCATAAAAGATCATGCTTTCCATCAAAATAACTTTCCTTATTAACAAATAGGCATATAGAGGCTTTCGCATAAACCCTAATTGTTACTAACCCTTTTCACATAATTAATCCAAGTTGCATTAAGATCACTTTCGCTTCAATAACACAAACATGGATCACCTTCAACTCTCGCAAAAGAATCATGCTCATAGGGATAGAAGACGAATTGCATAAAAAGATTGTACCTTCACCGCATCACCTTACATGGCCACCGTTGTGCTCACCCCAGCCCCAGAAGTGGGTGGACTACTCGCTCTTCATCGCAATATCAGACATTGATGTATGAAAAGAAACTTGCATCAAACTAAATTCAAAGCTTTTACAATCCCGGCACTCCAACTTTCGTTGAACGCCAAAACCCTAAAACCTTCGAACTCCTAAAACTGTCTCTGTGGAACTACTTCTCTAACTTCTGAATTGAATGATTCTAAAATCAGCCCCCTGGGCTTTATTTATAGCCTTCTAATCCTTGCTATTCAAGGATAGAGTATCTCTATCTATATCTAAATATATATCTAAAAGCTTTAAAGATAAATAAATGTAATAAAGGAATTAAATCCAAAAGGGAAATTATATCTAAAATAGATCTTCTATCCATAGATAGATGTTGATAGATGTGGATAGATCTCGGCATTCATCGGCTCCAAGCAATCCCAATCTGAGTAGGACAACAAACCGCGTAACGCGGCTCCTCGAGATCGACTAGGGTTTACTCGAGATCGAGTAACATGGTCGTCGACTATGGCTCGGCTGGGCGTCTCGGGTAACTGGTGCTCGATCAAGCTCGGACAGGCGCTGCTGGGGTCCTCGAGATCGAGTAACGTTGGCATCGAGGTTGGCTAGCTCGGTGATATCGGGAAACCTCTCCTAGACATGCTCGGACATGTGGTTTCTGGAGTTGTCGAGATCGAGTAGCCTCCTCGAGATCGAGTAGCTTGGGTGCTCGGTGTCTTCAATCCTCGGCTCCTCGACATGGTACAGCTCCTCGACTCCGGACATGGCATCAGGGTTTGTCGATCTAAAAACCTAAGATAAATAAACGGAATAACATAATTAAATCTAAAAAGGGAAATTATATCTAAAAACCTAAAATATCTTCAAGTGGATAAATCTTCTCTTCCATGATGGATCTTGATAGAATCGGATAGAACTCGGCAATCTTCGGCCCCAAGTCATCCCAATCCGAGTAGGACAGCTCAAACCGCGTAACGCGCTCCCGAACAGCTTTCCTCGATCTTGAGTAAGTCTACTCGATCTCGAGTAACTTGTACATCGACTTCAGCTCGGCTCGGCGTCTCGAGTAACTGGTCCTCGATCTGCTCGGACTCTGGCTTCTGGGGTTTGTCAATCTCGATTATCGTACTCGATCTCGAGTAAAGTGGTCTCATCGACTTGTGTGGCTTGGAGGTGTCGGGTAGCTTCTTCTCGACGCTGCTCGGACAGGTGCCTTGGCCTTTGTCGATATTGACGACTTTCCTCGATATCGAGGAGTGGTGTTGCTTTGTGTCTGGGGGCCTGGCCAGGTTGGGTAGCGCTCCTCGGCATCCTCGATCAGGGTCTCCTCGACTCCGGGTGTGGTCTTCAGCTTTGTCGATATCGAGTAATCAACTCGATATCGAGGAGAGTGCTAGAGTCGGGTTGTTCTCTTTTCTGCTCCTCGACATGTGCTTTCTCGATCAGGGTGTGTCCGGGCATGGTTTGTCGATATCGACTAAAACTCGTCGATATCGAGTAGCTTTGGGTTCCCGTCTTTGCTTCTTGGTTTTCTCCCGAAATGGCTCCATATTTTGCAATATTAAACAGAAACTTATGTAGATCTCCATTTCTGGCAAATAAGCGTATACTACATAAATTCGACATATTCCCAACCCGAAATATGCAAAGTGTGTAGAATATGGAACTAAAATGTGCATAAAAACATGGGTACTTTAGAGACATCAGGTTCACTAATCTGGCCCGATCATCCATCAACAACTTCGCGCAGCTATCATGCATGTTTGTCGCTCATTTCGGTAGTGTCCGCACGAGGAAGATAACCATTCTAGACCTCAACTCCATCAAGCAAGGAACGACTGAATCTCTTGGAAGCTTCTTCAGCAGGTTCACCATTATGGTGGTGCAAATCCCAATATTCAATCAAGAATCTACGAGAACGATATTGATGGGCAACCTGGCCGAAGGAGATTTCAAAATCTGCCTATTCTGAAAATAGCCAGAAAATTATGATGCTTTGCGAAAGCTCATAACAAAAAAAAATCCACGCCATGGAGGCCGCGAGTTCTAGCTCGCGACCCATTGAGACAAGGCCTCATTTCTACCATAGGACCATTAACAAGCGTCAAGGAAGGGGAGGTTTCGAGAATCAACAATACCGTAACCCTCCTTGGCAATACCCTGTCATCCCACCGTGACCTCACATACAAGAAGTGCAATACAATCAGCGAACGAGACCAGGTCCGCATGATGCCCCAACGAATGTGATGATGACCCATCCCAACCAGATTTCACCTCTTGTCTATGGGATTTCACCTACTCTCCCTCAAAAGGAAGTACCCCTACAGATTTGTGCCCCACCAGTGAATCCCAGCCAGCCTGTTGCGATGCCACTACAGCAACATCCCCCTGTGTTTCCGCATCGGCAATACAGACCACCTAATGTCCTGCCCCGGCCTTACAATCCCTAGTATACCACTAGAGGAAGAGGAAGGGGGACCAACCCCCAGAAAAGAGGAGAAATAAATGGAAACCGAGGAAGAGGGTATCGACCCCCACCTAGGGACACGAGGAACGCTCCAATAGGGATCACCGGAATCCCCCCTCCCTGGACGAATGCATCAACACCATCGCGGGAGGGCCTACCTCGTCGGGCACCAGCAAACAGGAAAGGAAAAACTACGAAAGAAAAGCCAGGCACCCTCTTTCCAAAGCTAGTGCCAGACAAGCGTCCACTGCACACGCGGTACTAAGTTTTTCTATTTCTGACGCTCGCGACCTAAGGATGCCACATTCGATACCGGTTCATCCGTGGACGTCCTCTACTGGGACGCCATTGAGCAACTTGGGATTGTGGAAAGCGCATTGCGTCGCTACTCAGGAAAGCTAGTCCCTTTCTTAGGAGATGAAGTTGAGGTGGCTAGAACAATCGAATTGGCTCTAACACTAGGGACGACTCCAAATAGAAGAACTCACATGATTTAGTGTATAGTGGTCCGACTTCCATCCATTTACAATGCTATCATGGGTCAGGTTAGTCTCTTAAAATTCCGAATAGCATGATCCATCTATCATTTTAGTACCAAGTTCCCATGTGTTGTTTGGAAGGTAGGCGAAGTTCGAGGAGATCAGGCAAAAAGCAGAATTTGCTACCTTGCCTCGCTGAAAAAGGGGCACAGCCGAGTTTTCTCTTTTAATAGACACGAACAAGGGTCTTTGAAGGAAGAAACAGCTAATGAGCATGAGCAAGAAGCCACATTTGGACAACAACAAGCCGAACTAGAAGTCCGACCCAGAAAAATGGCTGATAAAATTATTGAGGAGAAGGTCACTTTCTTTCCTTTCCCCAACAAGACCGAAGCCCTATACCATGGCCACAGTTTAACTCGTCATACTTTAGACCGCCTCAAAAACATGTTGAAAGAATCACGTGATGTCTTTCCATGGTCACCACGAGACTTGAAAGGGCTCCCCGGAGAAATCGCGGAGCATTCTTTGAGACTCGATCGCGATACAAAGCCGGTGTGCCAAAGAAAGAGAAAAATGGATGCCGAGAAGTCAGAAGCAGCAAAGGAGGAGATATACAAACTTTTACAGGCCGAATTTATCCGCGAAATCAACGACTCGACCTGGTTGTCAAATGTAGTGTTCATGTGAAATAGCAGTGGTAAGTGGAGGATGTGTGTAGATTTCAAAGACCTGGAGAAGGCTTGCCCAAAGGACCACCACCCTTTTCCGTCTATCGACGAGATAGTAGATACTACAGAAGGGCATGCCACGCTATGTTTTTATTAATGCTTACTCATGCTACAATCAGATCAGAATGAGTCCACGAGACGAAAGGAATACCGTCTTCATCACCAACCAGGGACTTTTTGCTACAAAGTAATGTCATTCGGACTCAAGAACGCCAGTTCCACTTTCCAACGAATGGTTGAAAAAATTTTTGTGTCCCAAATTGGATGAAACATTGCAGTCTACGTCGATGATATCGTGGTTAAAAGCCTTACAAAGGAAAGCCACTACAAGGATCTACAGGAAACAATCGACACTCTAAGGAGGAATCGAGTTTGCCTGAATCGAGAGAAGTGTGTTTTTGGAGTAGATTCTGGAAAAACCCTAGGCTTCAGGATAAGTAATCACGGGATAGATGTGAACCCATCAAAAGTTCAAACTATACTCGACATGGCTCCTACCAAGACGTTGAACGACATCCAAAAGCTAAATGGGTTTGTCACTATTTGAGCAGATTCTGCTTGCGATTAACTGACCACTCTCTGCCTTTTTTCAAACAGTTGAAAAAGAAAGGTCATGTCGAATGGACTGTCACCCTAGATAAGGCTTTCAAAAGTATGAAGAAATACTTAGTGACTCTGCCCACTCTTCATTATCCACGCGAGCATGAAGCTCTACAGCTATACCTTGCCATCGGATCAACAACTATTAACACGGTGCTCGCTAGGGAATCCAAGTTTTCTATCTATTTCGCCAACAGGGTCTTGCAACCAGCCGAATCCAGATACACCATAATAGATAAGATGTCCCTATTAGTAGTTTTCGCAGCGCGGAGATTGAGGCCTTATTTCCAGGCTCACACAATCGAGGTACTCTCCGATCTGCCCCTCCATCAGATTCTGCACTCACCATCCCTTTCAAGAAAAATGGTTAAATGGGCAGTAGAGCTTTCTGAATTTGACATTCCTTTCAATGTCGACGGATCGGTATCAGCAGGAGGATGTGGAGCAGGAGTTACCATCACGAGCCCAGTGGAGAGATTACGTATTTCTCTTTCTAATAACTATTCGAAGCTACCAACAAAGCAGAGTATGAAGCTTTGATCACTGGTATTGAAAAAGCACTGATCAACGGGGCCCAATAAGTCCAAATTTTCACAGACTCAGAAGTAGTCGTTGTACAAGTCAAAGGAGAGTATGAAGCAAAGACAGGGATGATGCCCGAGTATTTAGCTCACGTACAAACGCTCGCAGCCGTCGTCGGAAAATGTTCTATTTCATCTATCCCTCGCGAGCAGAATGAGCGCGCCGATACACTAGCCAGAATGGGAGCTACACTACCACTGGGGTTGAGCAACCACGTGGTAATTGGATAAAAGCATGCTCGAGGAATCCATAAAGGAGTTTTCACAATATCCAACCTCGGAGACTGGCGAATATCTATCCTAGAGTACATAACTGAACGCGCATTACTGTTGTGCGCCTAATTCCCCATGTTTTATATTGACTTTTATAATGATTTATGTATGCATTTCATACATTTGGGTTAGAATATTACAGAATCTATGTAGTTTATGCCTATTCGCCAATTATGGAGGTCTGCACTAGTTCTTGTTTAATTTCGCAGAAATCATACGCACTTTAGAGCTCAAAGGAAAGTCATGAAGAAGCTAAGGATGGTGCAACTGGAGAACAACCCACTTTTCGCCATTCTTCATTCTGAATCAAGTTCTGATGTCTTCATGAGAGTTGTAACCCTCGAAAAAGATCTTTCCAGCACATACTCATATCACTACTAAAAAAAACAGGAAATACCTTCGGATTTTTAGCCACAAATGTCAGCCGACGCTGTTTTTGTTGCCAATAGCAATGACATTGGCTACGACTGTTCTTGACCGTGTCTATTTTCGTGGCTGGTGTTCAACCAATAATGCCACATCATCAAATTCGTTGCTAATAGCAACGAACACAGTATCTGTGGCTGAAGAAGTGGATGACAGTGGTAATTAGCCACGAAATTAGCTACGAATCCTTATTTCGTGGATGTATTCGATGCGGATTTTGCAAAAACATCAACCTCGTGGCCAAATTCATGGCTATTCAGCATCAGAAATCCTACGATGGAATGGAAGCGAGGTGAGTGGGCTTGGATCGGTTATTGTATGCGGGTCGGACATGGGGTGAGTGGGCTTGATTCGTAGTTGCATTCGTGGCTATTAAGCCCTATAGGGGGTCAAACCCGTTAAAAATAGTCAAAGCTCGATGAATGCAAGCCCAATAAATAACTCGTACATCGTATTGATAAGCCCATCTGTAGTAGCCATGATTTTAGCTACGGTCACCTTCGTGGCTAAATCCGTCGCTATTTACAGATGAGCTCAAATAAGCTATAATTTATGATGGGCCGAAATATGACTATGTTTTTCCCGATTGGCCCATTCATGGGCCCATGTATGATTGTAAAATATTTTTATATAAATTAATAAGTGTTGAAAAAAATATATTAACTAATTAATAAATTCTTATGAAAATATTATAAGGATATGTTTAATTTTTAGTAAAACTCAAATAAGTGACTAATAAATTTTAAATAAAACCTTATATTAAGTAATAAATTCTTATTAGAATACTATAAGAATATGTTTTGAGGAAAACTGATATAAGTGACTGATAAATGTTTAATAAAACCTTATACTACCTCCGCCCAAAAATACATGGGTTTTACTATTCACGCAGGCTTTTTTAAGAAGGTAAAAACTATATAAAATATTAACTTTTTTATTAATATTTTTTTAATAATTACCAACTTATTGATAATAATTTTGTAATTATTAAAAAAAAATTTAATATTTTATATAGTTTTGGGGACAGGGAAGGGCGACGGCCAGTGGTGGCTCCTGCGGGCTGGTGGCTTTGGGGAGGCTTCGGGTTCGGCGCTAGTAGGAGGAGGCGGTGGGCGAGAAATTGAGCAGAGGGCAAGACGAAGCGTAGGTCATTGGCTTCTTCTTTGGAGCGAGATAAGAGAAGGTGATCTGCGACAATGGCGACCGTAAGAAGGAATGAACAGAGGGTGAGACAACGGCATTGAGCGGAGGGCGCGAAATGAAATGGAAGTTGTTCACAATACAAATAAATTTAGGGTTATCTTGGCTCTTGGAGGGATTTACAAATTCTTACGAAAATTTTAGCGGAAAAAATGTCGCCAAACTACCAAAGTAAGCATAGAAGAAAATTCAGGAATGATATTTAATTGCTCAATCTATCTATTTATTTATTATTATCAATATCATATTTTGGGTGAAAAAATATTCCGCAATCTATTTATGTATTTCAGTATTTAGTATTATAAACATATATAAAGATGATTGTTTTATAATTTTAATGCACATTTACTAATCTACGATTATTATTTTTATTATCATTTTTTATATTTTATTTCAAACCAAATCAATTGAATTTAATTATTATCACTTTCTTATTTTTATTTAATTTATTTATTTTCAATGGATAGAATAATGTTTAAGAAACAGAATTATAATACTTCAAAAAAATATTATTGACTAGTATGATACAACTGTTATAAACATAATGTAATCAATGAAATTAATGGAGATAATAAATACAATTTGAGGATTGGATATATTTGAAATAAATTTAATAAAGTAAAAAAAATTGATATAGACTACCCAAAAAATGTAATTCAACGACATGAGTTTCACTCAAAACATACTCTTAGAGTAGTCTAATAAAAATTTATTAGTTAATATAAGGTTCTATTAGTTCCTTATATGAGTTTTCGATCCTCAAAACATACTCTAGTATTATAATAAGAATTTATTACTTAATTTAAGATTTTATTAGCTACTTATATGAGTTTTGCTCAAAACATACTCTTAGAGTATTCTAATAAGAATTTATTAGTTAATATAAGGTTTATTCGTTCCTTATATGGGTTTTACTCAAAACATACTCTTAGAGTATTCTAATAAGAATTTATTAGTTAATATAAGGTTTTATTCAACATTTATTAGTTACTTATATGAGTTTTCCTCCAAATATACCCTTATAATATTCTAATAAAAATTTATTAGTCAATATAAGGTTTTATTAAATATTTACTCATTACTTACATGAGTTTTCCTCAATACATACTCTTTTAGTATTCTAATAAAAATTTATTAGTTAATATAAGTTTTTATTAGATACTTATATGAGTTTTACTTATAACATACTCTTACAATATTCTAATAAGAAATTATTAGTTAATATAAGGTTTTATTTGTTACTTATATGAGTTTACCTCAAAACACCCTATAGTATTCTAATACAACACCATCAAAACAACCTTATATTAACTAATAAAACATACTCTTATTATTTAAAACCTTATTTGAGGTATAAGATTTTATTAAACATTTACTCGTTACTTAGTTGAGTTTTCCTCAAAACATCCTTTTATAGTATTCTAATAAGAATTTATTAGTTAATATTAATTTTCACTAGCTACTTATATGAGTTTTACTTAAAACATACTCTTAGAGTATTCTAATAAGAAATTATTGCTTAAATACAATGTGTTATTAAACATTTATTAGATACTTATATTAGTTTTCCTCAAAACATATACCCTTATAATATTCTAATAAAAATTTATTAGTTAATACTCCCTCCGTCCAAAAATACGTGGACTTTTACTTTTCATACACGCTTTTTTAGGAGCTAAAAACTATATAAAATATTAACTTTTTATTGAGAGGAGATAGGAGAAGGTGATCTACGGCGGCCAGTGGCGGTGGGCAAGAAATTGAGCAGAGGGCAAGACGAAGCGTAGGTCATCGGCTTCTTCTTTGGAGCGAGATAGGAGAAGGTGATCTACGGCGGCCAGTGGCGGTGGGCAAGAAATTGAGCAGAGGGCAAGACGAAGCGTAGGTCATCGGCTTCTTCTTTGGAGCGAGATAGGAGAAGGTGATCTACGGCAATGGCGACCGCAAGAAGAGAATGAACAGAGGACGAGACAACGACATTGAGCGGAGGGCGAGAAATGAAATGAAAGTTGTTCACAATACAGATAAATTTAGGGTTATCTTGGCTCTTGGAGGGAGTTACAAATTTTGACGAAAACTTTAGCGGGAAAAATGCCGCCAAACTACCAAAGTAAGCATAGAAGAAAATTGAGGAATGATATTTAATTGCTCAATCTATCTATTTATTTATTATTATCAATATCATATTTTGGGTGAAAAAAAAATTCCGCAATCTATTTATGTATTCAGTATTTATTATTATAAACATATATAAAGATGATTGTTTTATAATTTTAATGCATAAAATAGCACGAACTTTAGGTATAGTTGCGGTCGGTGGCACGAACCTTAAAAAATACAAAAATAATCACCAACTTTGGGGTTTAGTTGCGGTCAGTGGCACGTATCACCTATCTCACTAATGTGGACTAATGAGGGTACTTACATGGATTTTTTATTATTAAAAAGACATATAGCGAGGTATGGATTAGTGGGGTGCTTACATAGATTTTTTTATAAAAAATTAAAAGGCATAATAATAGATGTGCTCAAATTGTGAAACTAGTCACGTTCATTGTAAACATTTGATTACGTAGCAAAATAACATAAATAGAAAATCAACATTTGGTTAGCATAAAACAAACTGGATGATAATCATCCGAGGCCCCTGGACCTTCTCAAGTTTGGTTTCTGCTAACCAAATGTTGGTTTTCTATTTATGTCATTTTGCTACTAAAATGTTTACCATGAACATGACAATTGGTAATAGTTATTTTAATTTGCAAATGTTATATTTGTCACAATTATCTTTGATTTGGAATTACATGAAATAAAAAAAGAAACTTAGCTAGTTTCACAATTTGAGCACATCTTTTATTATGCCTTTTAATTTTTTTATAAAAAAATCTATGTAAGCACGCCACTAATCCATATCTCGCTATATGTCTTTTTAATTAAAAAAAATCCATGTAAGCACCCTCACTAGTCCACATTACTGAGATAGGTGATACGTGCCACTGACCGCAACTAAACCCCAAAGTTGGTGATTAATTTTGTACTTTTTTATGTTCGTGCCACCGACTGCAACTATACCTAAATAGATTGCAGATTTTTTTTTTCACCCAAAAAAAGATATTTATAATAATAAATAAATAGATAGATTGAGCAATTAATTATCATTCCTGAATTTTCTTCTATGCTTACTTTGGTAGTTTGGCGGCATTTTTTCCGCTAAAATTTTTGTCAAAATTTGTAAATCCATCCAAGAGCCAATATAACCCTAAATTTATCTGTATTGTGAACAACTTCCATTTCATTTCTCGCCCTCCGCTCAATGTCGTTGTCTCGCTCTCTGTTCATTCTCTTGTTGCGGCCGCCATTGCCGCCGATCACCTTCTCCTATCTCGCTCCAAAGAAGAAGCCGATGACTTCCGCTTCGTCTTGCCCTCTGCTCAATTTCTCGCCCACCTCCTCCTCCTACTAGCGCCGAACCCGAAGCCTCCCCAAAGCCACCACTGGCCGCCGCCCTTCCCTGTCCGCAAAGCCACCAGATCCGCCTGGATCCGCCGCTCCTCTTCTCATTAGATCCGCCCCTAATCGATGCTTAAACTTTCCCTCTCTCCAACTCGCGATTTGAAAAAGTTCCTCTCGGCGCCGCCCTAGGCGGTGGCCGGAGGTTCCTCCATTACCGTTCACCTCCCTGGCCCTAGCCAGTAGAAGCCTCCTCTTCCATCCCCTTCCTCGTCTCCTCTGGGCAGCAGTAGCACACCATGAGAACCGGAGCCGACAGCTACGCATCCCCTTTTATATGTTTATTGCCTACTCGAAAGAATAGAGATTCATGTTAACAACTTGAATTATAAACATAAATTTGGTAGATACAATTAGGGTTACTTGAAAGGGTTATCTAATTGTTGGAAAAGGCGAAAGCTTACTCCTTTGATGTGATTACATAACTATTCTATCTTATCTTTTGTGTGTTTGATTATCGTTGCGATGATCCCTTACCTTGGAAGTTTGCACCTTTATTACTTTATTTCTTTATTTACATTACGCCCAGATTTTACCTGACATCAACCACCATTCCCTATCCATCCCTAGACATCGACCCATTCTTAGCCGACATCGACAACAACCCTCATCACATTTTCCCGCTATTCCCAAACCCCGAAACAAACAAAACTTAGAACCGTTGACTTCTCTCCTGAGGATGAACCTGACTCCACTATCCTATAGCAGGGTCTTTACTATAAATTTATTTGGTCGAGAAACCCTCTTGTCAATTAGCGGGCGAGCTACAGAATAGCCAAAGCATCAGAAGAAAAGTGGACCTGTTTTCAAGTCAGTGACGGCCGTTTATACAAAAAAGGATTTAACCTCCCAGATCTCCTCTGCATCTCAAACCAAGAGGGTCTTAACCTCGTCCAAGAACTCCACGCGGGCCTATGTGGCAATCATAAAGGATGGAGGGTCGTGGCATCTAAAATCAAACGGTTAGGGTACTACTGGCCCACTCTCAGAGCGGATGCTGAAGTGATCATTCACATATGTGACCCCTGACAGCGACATGCATCCCTCAACCATCGCCCTGCTCATCCACTGAAGTGTATATCTGTGCCTTGCCCTTTCGCGATTTGGGGGATGTATATTTTGTGCCCTTTTCTGACAACACCATGTCGGCTATGCTTCATCATTGTAAAAGTCGATTACTTCACAAAATGGGTAGAAGCTGAGGCCATGGCTACCATCATGGCGGAAAAAGTGCGCAAATTCCTCTGAAAGAATATGATTTTCCGATTTGGAGTCCCTCAATCCATTATCACTGATCATGGTCCCTAGTTTGACTGGGAGGAAATCCGTGATTTCTGCACCGGGCTCCACATCGATTTCCGGTTTTCATCAGTGTCTTACCCGCATTCCAATGGGCATGCTGAGACCACAAATCGTCATATTTTGAATGCCCTAAAGAAAGGGTTAAGGAGAGCAAAAGAAGAATGGGCTGAGATCTTGCCACTAGTGCTATGGTCTTATAGAACCTTAGCCAAGAGCCCAACTAGAGAAACGCCATTCGCAATGACGTTTGGAGTCGACGCAATCATCCCAGTAGAGGTATTGATTCCATCGGCCAGAATTGTTGATTTCAACAGAGACAGCAACGATGAAGCTCTTGAATTAGAACTCCACTTACGAGAAGAAAGAAGAGACACAGCTTGTCTCAAAGCAAACGAATATCAATGTCGACTGGCCGAAGGATATAACAAGCGTGTTTTCTTGCGCCTACTATAGAAATGAGACATGGTCCTGCGACAAGCGACTACAGGAGGGAAACTTGAAACCAAATGGGAAGGTCCATACGTCACCCACAAAGAAATGGGTAGAGGTTCGTTCAAGCTTTAAAATTCAGAAGGCTCAATCCTCGCGAAGTCATGGAACGTCAAGAATCTCAAGGCTTATTTTGCATAAAGGTTAGACATATTAGAAATCTGACGACCTAAATTTTCTATGTACAGGGGTCACCAGAATTCCCGATCGGGTACATCACTTCATATTTATAGATGAAAAGTCAAAACCCAATAATTATTGTGGTCATGAATAAATTTAGCAATCGCGTGTCTTTCGAACACGGATGTAGAAGTAAGCCTCGAAGGATAATAAATTTAGCAATCATGTCTCTTTCTAACACGGATCTGAAAGTAAGCCTCCAAGGAGAATAAATTTAGCAATCGTGTGTCTTTCGAACAGGGATGTGCAAGCAAGCCTCCAAGGAAAATAAAATTAGCAATCGCGTGTTTTTCAAACACGGATTTGCAAGCAAGCCTCCAAGGAGAATAAATTCGGCAATCGCGTGTCTTTCGAACACGGATGTGCAAGTAAGCCTCCAAGGAGAATAAATTTAGCAATCACGTGTCTTTCGAACACGGATGTGCAAGTAAGCCTCCAAGGAGAATAAATTTAGCAATCGTGTGTCTTTCGAACACGGATGTGCAAGTAAGCCTCCAAGGAGAATAAATTTAGCAATCGTGTGTCTTTCGAACAGGGATGTGCAAGCACGCCTCCAAGGAAAATAAAATTAGCAATCGCGTGTTTTTCGAACACGGATTTGCAAGCAAGCCTCCAAGGAGAATAAATTCGGCAATCGCATGTCTTTCGAACACGGATGTGCAAGTAAGCCTCCAAGGAGAATAAATTTAGCAATCGCGTGTCTTTCGAACACGGATGTGCAAGTAAGCCTCCAAGGAGAATAAATTTAGCAATCGTGTGTCTTTCGAACACGGATGTGCAAGTAAGCCTCCAAGGAGAATAAATTTAGCAATCGCGTGTCTTTCTAACACGAATGTGAAAGCAAGCCTCCAAGGAGAATAAATTTAGCAATCACGAGTCTTTCGCACACGGATGTGCAAGCAAGCCTCCAAGGAGAATAAATATTGCAATCACATATTTTCTTGTTCACCAAATGATCTGGAAATCTAATAATGGCAATGTGTTCTGCTTCCTATTCTTTTTTGTTGGAAATATGGATTTGTTTTGTCATGATACCATAAATCTTGAATCTTTGTCCATTGCGATTAATTGTTTGTTACATATGGAATATTAAGATAAAGCCACGCAAGCTATTTCAATACGAAACCTAACAAACTCGGCGAGAACAAATTTATCAAATCACGCATTTCTCGCAAGTGAGTATACAGACAAAACCACAAGCGAGTATACACACAACATGATCGTTATATTACATCCAAAACAAGGCACAAAGAAATAGCAGCAGTATACATTCCACGCGACAAACAATTGAATAACAAACTACAAAGGAAAAGCAAAAACTGAATCGCAACCCAACGCTAAAAACTCACTCACTCGTTTCCAGAACGATTATCGTAAAGCGACTACTCCCCTCGTATTTGAAAATAATGAGAGATCCCCCAACACGCAAGCCACTATCCTCGGCAAAAGCACGCCAACCCTTGATAAGAATACAATGACCCTGACTCTCTCGAAACATCCTTACACGAAATTCTCGTCCAGTAGGAGAAACCAAACAAACGTGACTCAATCCATCGTGACCATACATAGCCCCAAAAGAGTCAGGCAACAGCTGCAAACCATCAAAACAAAATTTTGTTATGAAACCGAATAAGTCAAGAATGACAAATAAAGGACAGAAGAACTACCCTGTAATGAAACCGTAATTAGGATTAACAAAGGTCCGACATAACAACATCTATCCCACCTGTGATGCCCTCCCATATGCTTAAAAAACGCCATAGACGATCCGACCTAAACATCAATACTGTTCGCGAACCTTCTCCAACCTTTACTCAGCCACCAACGATTGAAACTATCCTTTGAAACCCCAAAACGTAAGTTTTGCCCAGTTGAGGAAACTAGGCAAACATGGTCGGATACAACATGACCATACATCCTTTCAAAGGCACAGGGGAGAGGTTGTAGGAAAGAACACCATTTCGTGAAAACTCTAAACCAGATAAACGTAAAGCACACTGGGCATTAAAATCTTACGAAGCGATGAAGCCTTTCCTCCACATCAATGCAACGATAAAAATCTCGCATCTCAGAAGTGGACGACGCCATCTCTCTTTTCACCAAACAAAGATACAACGACTAAAAGGGATAAATGAGTTGCTACCCCTCCCATGCCCTAATGTATTCAAAATAAAGTGATACGGACCACGAAGTCTGCAACAACATTCATTGAATGCGTTGAACCCGGAAGGGGGTCTGAATCGAGATTTCCAAAATAACTTGCATGGCCTACACATGACAAGAATCTTTTTAGAATCCAACCAAATACATTGTTGCATTTCATATCTGGAAACAATCATTTATTACGAAAGAGTAAAGACCGAACCTTCCTACCCCACTATAAAAAGCATGTCCCAATTCTACAAAAAATAATTGCTCACAAAACAAAAGAGATGACGACTAGTACATCAGATCAAAATTCAAACAACCCCCTCGTCTTCGATATTTACTTAGTCGGGAATGAGCAGTACATACGCATGATGTTACTGTATTGCTTCGGTGAACATTTTAAGCCCTAGGTACCCGAGAAAATCTTCTTATCCACTCGCATCATAAAAGACTTCCCTATTTAAATCACAGGGGGCGCTTACGGATCTCACTGGGTGGCACGCTGATCAAGAGACTTTGTCGAAACTCACGGCCTCGAGCTGGAAACATCTATAGTTTTCACTCACCTAGGTGAAGAAAGATTTGAAGTCCATTTTTTGGACAAAGAAGGCTACGACATCGAAGAAGAGATTAATGTCGCCGAATATGATATATCAGAAGCAAACGGGTTCCATTGAATCTAATCTTTAGTTCGCTAGGTAGTACATCTATTTTATGCAATATGATGTAATGCGAACTATCATTAAAAGCCCCAATTTCACTATACGGTTAAGTACTTTTTTCTAAATATAATCTCCTCAGCATCCAAGGATACTGAAGATTGTTTTTAATAGGTCTCTCCATCGCGTAAAGTACGTTGGAGATTACCTATGTTTTAATATAATCTCCTCAACATCCAAGGACGTTGGAGATTATTTTTAATAGGTATCTCCATCGCGTAAACTCCGTTGGATATTACCCAAGTTTTAATTCAATCTTCTCAGCATCCAAAGACGCCGGAGATTATTTTTAATAGGTCTCTCCATTGGGTAAAGTACGCTAGAGTTTACCTATGTTTTAATTCAATATCCTCATCATCCTAAGATGCTAGAGATTGTTTTTAATAGGTCTCTCCATCGCGTAAAGTACGCTGGAGATTACCTAAGTTTTAGTTCAATCTCCTCAGCATCCTACGACGCTGGAGATTGTTTTTAATAGGTCTCTCCATCACGTAAAGTACGCTACATATTACCCAAGTTTTAATATAATGTCCTCAGCATCCAAGGACGTTGGAGTTGTTTTTAATAGGTCTCTCCATCGCATAAAGTACGCTGGATATTACCTAAGTTTTAATATAATCTCCTCAGCATCCAAGGACGCTAGAGATTGTTTTCAGTAGGTCTCTCCATCGCATAACGTACGCTGGAGATAACCTAAGTTTTAATTCAGTCTCATCAGCATCCAAGGACGCGGGAGATTATTTTTAATATGTCTCTCCATCGCATTAAGTACGATGGAGATTACCTAAGTTTTCATTTAATATCCTCCGCATCCTAAGACGTTGGAGATTGTTTTTAATAGGTCTCTCCATCGCGTAAAGTATGCTGGAGATTACCTAAGTTTTAATATAATCTCCTCAACATCCAAAGACGTTGGAGATTATTTTTAATAGGTATCTCCATCGCGTAAAGTGCGTTGGATATTACCTAAGTTTTAATTCAATCTCTTCAGCATCCAAAGACGCCGGAGATTATTTTTAATAGGTCTCCCCATTGGGTAAAGTACGCTAGAGATTACCTATGTTTTAATTCAATCTCCTCATCATCCTAAGATGCTAGAGATTGTTTTTAATAGGTCTCTCCATCGCGTAAAGTACTCGGGAGATTACCTAAGTTTTAGTTCAATCTCCTCAGCATCCTACGACGATGGAAATTGTTTTTAATAGGTCTCTCCATCACGTAAAGTACGCTACATATTACCCAAGTTTTAATATAATCTCCTCAGCATCCAAGAACGTTGGAGATTGTTTTTAATTGGTCTCTCCAACGCGTAAAGTACGCTGGATATTACCTAAGTTTTAATATAATCTCCTCAGCATCCAAGGACGCTAGAGATTGTTTTTAATAGGTCTCTCCATCGCATAACGTACGCTGAAGATTACCTAAGTTTTAATTCAGTCTCATCAGCATCCAAGGACGCGAGAGATTATTTTTAATAGGTCTCTCCATCGCGTTAAGTACGATGGAGATTACCTAAGTTTTAATTTAATATCCTCCGCATCCTACGACGCTGGAGATTGTTTTTAATAGGTCTCTCCATCGCGTAAAGTACGCTGGAGATTACCTAAGTTTTAATTCAATCTCCTCAACATCCAAGAACGCTGGAGATCATTTTTTATAGGTCTCTCCATCGTGTAATGTACGCTGGAGATTACCTAATTTTAAATCAATCTCCTCAGCATCCTAAGACTTTGGAGATTGTTTTTAATAGGTCTCTCCGTCGCGTAAAGTACGCTTGAGATTACCTAAGTTTTGATTCAATCTCCTCAGCATCGAAGGACGTTGTAGATTGTTTTTAATAGGTCTCTCCATCGCTTAAAGTACGCCGGAGATTACCTAAGTTTTAATTCAATCTCCAGCGTCCTAGGATGTTGAGGAGATTGAATTAAAACTTAGGTAATCTCCGGCGTACTTTAAGCGATGGAGAGACCTATTAAAAACAATCTACAACGTCCTTCGATGGAGTAAAGTACGCTGGAGATTACCTAAGCTTTAATTCAATCTCCTCAGCATCCTAGGACCCTAGAGATTTTTTTAATAGGTCTCTCCATCGTGTAAAGTACGCCGGAGATTACCTAAGTTTTAATTAAATCTCTTCAGCATTCTAGGACGCTGGAGATTGTTTTTAATAGGTCTCTCCATTGCGTAAAGTACGCTGGAGATTACCCAAGTTTTAATATAATCTCCTCAACATCCAAGGACGCTGTAGATTGTTTTTAATAGGTCTCTCCATCGCGTAAAGAACACTGAAGATTACCTAAGTTCTATTATAATCTCCTCAGCATCCAAGGACGCTGAAGATTGTTTTTAATAGGTCTCTCCATCGCGTAATGTACGCTCGAGATTACCTAAGTTTTAATTCAATCTCCTCAGCATCCAAGGACGCTGGAGATTGTTTTTAAAAGGTCTCTCCATCATGTAGAGTACGCTGGAGATTACCTAAGTTTTAATTTAATATCCTTAACATCCAAGGACGATGGAGATTGTTTTTAATATATCTCTCCATCGTGTGGAGTACGCTGGAGATTACCTAGCTCTTAATTTAATCTCGTCGTACCCAAGGACGCCGAAGACTGTTATCAATCTTACAATTTTACTCCAACGAGTTTCAAACACGAGGATTTTCACAATATATCCTTCACGACATGAATATCGACACCTCAGTTCCTAAACTACAACAATACAATTATTGCGACAACTTCTCGAAAAACAAATGTAACACATTCACACTGGTTTATTTATTATACACCAGATCAAAAACACACAACACATGTCGCAAATTTTTAAAGCAGAAAGCCCCTTACTACTCCGTTCAACACCGAATGGAAAATTCAACATCACCGTTTTGATCTGGACCATGATTTACATCAACAACATCAAAGCAAGAGTGGCCTTCATATTGAAAGATCAATATGTTCCCATCTGAAGCTCGTTAGAAACAACAAACTCAGGCCAACCTGATGTGAACTGTTGTAGGAGGAAATCGAGACTTGCAAATAAAATATGAATAAATTAAAGAAAACCGATTCCGTTTCGAGCAAATAATTACAAGACTCCCTCCCGTTGTAGGAAAAGGAAGTCAGGATTGATCCTCGAGGAAGCTAGTCAGCGGATCTCAGATAGCCAGGAAATCATGTCCCGAAAATGACTCCTTATGTACTCGGCCTCGACTAGGTAGTGGTCGACAGGGGTCAGCACAGTCGAATTCGAGCAGAAATCAGCAAAACCGGGTATTGGGAGTAGTCGACGTCGACCAGTTTCCTCGGCATCAAGTAAACCTGTTCGTCTTGAGTACCCACAAAGACAAAAACGAGCAATCGATCTCTTGATAGAGTAATTAGTAGTCGACGTCGAGTAATTCTGCAGAAACCTTTGTGCGTCGGCGAAGATGGCTGAAGAGTGTGAGGGTAGAATCGAAGTGTGAACAGAAAACAACCAGTTTGACAGAATTTAGATTGTAAACAGATTAATATAAAAACTTCCAAGACCGGGATTTGCATCAATGATAACCAAACATGCATACAACAAGATAAATATAGATAATCATGCAAATCACATCAAATGATCAAGCTTTCACCTTTTCCAACAATTAGACATCTCTTTCAAGTAACCCTAATTGTATCTACCAATTTTATGTTTATAATCCAAGTTGTTAACCTGAATCTCTATTAACTAGGTAATAAACATAATAAAGATATTGGATGATCAAAACATAACAAATATTGAATCTTTACCTCAAGCATGCATGGCTATCGTTGGGCTCACCCTGACCCTAGAAGTTGGTGGACTACTCACGCCTCATCGCAATTGCAAACATAGTTGATTGAAATGAAACTTGCATTCACTAAATCAAAGTCTTTACAATTCCGGCACTCCAGCTTTCGCAAAAGCACCAAAACCCTAAAACCTTTGAACTCATAAACTCTATGTGGAAAAGTAGCTCTACAATTAAAATGAATAGAAATCAGCCCCAAGGGCTCTATTTATAGGGCTTAATCCTTGCTAGTCATGGAAAGCAAACTCTATCTAATCCTAAAGATATAAAACTTGATAAATAAAACATAAATCTTAAAAGGTTAATATCTAGTTCTCTTCATGGTAACATAAGTCTTCTCCTCTGGAATAGATGTTGATAAAATCGGATAGTAACATCTTTGCTTCGTGCCCAAGTAGTCCACTCGTGTCCGGATAAGCCCAATGCGTCCCCGGCCTAAAAAAAGTGTAGTCGACGTCGACTAGTTTAGTCAACGTCGAGTGGTTCGTACTCGATCTCGAGTATTCTTCACGGCTCCTCGAGTGCTCTTTCCTCGTCGAACTTGAGTTGGTCTCGGTAGTGGTCAACTTTTAGTACTTTACTCGACGTCGAGTAGTCATCGAACTCGAGTGCCTTGCTCTTCAGTCCTTGATTAATTTTGCTTCCAACTATAGTCGACGTCGAGTGAACTAGTCGATGTCATGTAAAATTCTGCTTTCATCTCCTCCTTTTGGTTTCATCCCGAAATGGCTACAAATTCTGCAATATTAAACAGAAACTCGTGTAGACCTCTATTTCTAGCAAATAAGCTTATACTACACAAATTCAACATATTCTCATCTTGAAATATGCAAAGTACTTAGAATAAGGAGCAGACATATGCATAAAAACATGGTTACTTTAGTGGACATCAAATCACCCCATACTTAAGCTTGCTTGTCCCCAAGCAATAACTTGGATGGTCATTCAGGGGAAACTTGCAAAAACTCTCAACATAGTGGATTTATTGTCATATTACCCAACACTTAATTGCCATCCTTGAAAATGTACTTAGTGCCTTCAATTCTGTGCCTGTGAATGAAAAGCAATTTTCTGCACAATAGGAGGTTATACAAAACAATTTTTCTGTGACAAAGCAACAATAATCAAGAGGACTTTTATTTAACATCAGAAAGGAGTGGATAGGTAAAAGGCTAAAGGTGGGAAATTTTTGGCCATGTGGTGTTAAATCCGGGGAAATTGAGTAATTTCCAAATTGAATTTCCACATTTCTTCTTCATAAGATTCCTCACCTTTCACTCATTTGCTCAATGCTTTTTATTAATAATAATGCATTTACCTCTCTAATATGAGCAATGCCTTTTCGCGAGTCACAAACATGGGTGTCATGAATGGCCCCAGATATTTAATGCTTCGGACTCCTCACCTTGGTGTCCCATCTTGCGGAACTATTATCTCAACGTAGGCAGGGTCGATCTACCTTTATCTCCTAAGGTGACCGGATTTTCTTTCACTCATTAAATTTTCCATAAATCTGAATATTTCCTGCCAAACTCCAATAATGATATAACAACACGCACACCATATAATTTCTCCAAAAATGATTTCCATTCTCAAAATAATTTCCAGATAGGGTATAAGGTAAAGAATAGGAAATGTATGGTATATGTGGAGCAATAATGACATAAAGACATGAAAGGCTTATAATATGGCTTTGTGATGCAAAATTGGTATAGGTATGGCTAGGATTATAAAATGAGCATATATGGAAAATATGAAATCCTCCACCATCTTATTGTGCAACATGTCTAAAGCAACATCAATTTACCTCACTTTTGTGGTTTTACCTAAAAAATCGCACGTTGTTGAGACTTCCCCTTTCTAGGCAATCTTGTGCAATATCTCTAGCAAATCCACTCTTGCATCGTCGAGCCTTGCCTTGGCATCCATGACTCTTTTCTTTGAACTCTTGTAGGCTTGGGTGATGTCCATACAACTCAAACTTTGGGTTAAGAAATTAAGCAGAAAAATGAAAAATTTACCCAAAATTTACCGTCTATAACCAAAATCCAGAATATATAATATAATAATAATAATGAGCTTTTCCCCCGGCCCCATACTTAGAATATACAGTGTCCCTACTGTATAAATCAAGGGTAAAGGAAAGAACTTACTGAATAACGTGTTGAGGAGTTGAATTAGGTGTTGTCGAGTAGATACAGGTAGTCGACGTCGAGTAGAGTACTCGACGTCAAGTACAATTTGTGGCGTCGAGTGAAAGTTAAAGTCGAGGGTGTTCCTAGGTGGTCGACGTCGAGTAGATCTGTGTGCTCGACCCCCTTTTATAGTCGACCTTGACTTGGCCTAGTCGATTTCGACTTTTTAGGGACTTCTTCTTTCTTTCTTCGCGATCCTTTATGCTTCTTGACCTGAAATTTGTTATATTTCACACGAAGACAAGACTTTCCACAGAAAGTGTTCAAAACCAAATCAAAACCAAAAGTATTAAAGTCCTAAAAGAAAATTTTAAAATATGTATGTACATGCTCTAGATTTTAGAGTCGCTAGGCCTACTTCTTCTTTTGTGTTTGACGGAGGGAAAACCTGTCGTCGATCCGTCAAAGAAACCTCAAACCTATAACTAGTATAGCAATAAGTAAGAGGTCGATCCACAAGGAAATTTGTTATTCAAGTATGATTTGGGTGTCAATTAAGTAACCAAAGAAGGGGTTTTTAAGTGTGAAACTTCCTCCTTTTGTCAAAGCGGATTGATGAAAGCAAAGTAAATGAATTTGGTTTAAAGAATTATGAGAAGCAATTCTACCTAAAAGTTTCCACGTTATTTGGTTTGAAACGAACCTTGTAACTTCTTCTCGTCCTATTATCTTTCCTCTGAATGCCCTTGTCCCGACCGAATATAGTTACTAGTCCAACTAGTCCTAGCAACCCTTTTCAATCGAATAGTCCATAAAAAAAGATTTACCCAATTGTTAGCTTTAAGTTCAGAGATTAGCCAAGGTATTTGCAGTACCTAAAGAGGGATTTGACAACACATTCAACTTCCTGCTCGTTCAATTAGTTCAACCAGCCCTAAAGGAACAACTTGGCCACTTAGGTTAAGGTTCACAACCAGGAATCTAAAAAACCTTAGCAATTGAATTGATCTAAAAAGTTGGCCAGACAAGATAGAACAAAACAATAAACAATCAAGCATAAAGAAGTTGAAGCATTCAAATATAGGAGACAAGGAACGAGAATTAGAAACACACAATCAATCCAAATAAAGCTTCAAATTGCAGGGAGAATAGATGAGTTTAGTTCCTCATGGAAGACATCGCTCAATCTCTAAACTGTCTGATGAACGTAGAATAGAATAGAAGTGACTGAAAAATAACATAAATCGGCCTTATAAAAAGTCTAGTCGGCCATGGAAAATTAATAACTAAACTAGGGTTTTCATTAAGTAAAACGCCGCGCTGACGACCAATGTGGCGGCCGCGGCATATGCTGCGGCCACTGCACATGCTGCTCCAACCTTGCTGTGGCCGCGGCACACATGCTGCGGCCGCGGCATGTCTCGTTGCCGTGTCTTCTTGTCCAAACCGAGCAACTCCAAGTACCCCTTTTCAAGAAAACTAAATAAAACGTGACACTTTTTTTCTTCTTTTGTTTCTTTTCTTTTCTTCTTTTTTTTCTTTCTATTTATTTTCTTGTCTTGGTGCTTTCCTTACGCGAGGCGCAAACATGGGTGTTATGAATGGCCCCGGTCTATCAACACCTCAACCTACTAATATGAAGTCCAGTTGAACATCTTTTGACGCAAGTTGCAAACATGGGTGTCATGAATGAACCTGATTACTCAATGATCAAGCTTTCTTTCCTAGTGGATAGTTTTCAACACCGTTTTGCGCAAATCATATCCATGGGTGTCATGCATAGACCCAGTTACTAAGTGCATCAACCATTGCCACCTTTTTTCACTAAGTGTGCACAAATTCAAACAAAAGACTCAAACTATAAACAAAAACTCTACAAGCAACAATCATGTGAGTCGGTCTTGAAAAATAGATAATGCATTCAATGCCGAGAGGTAGCAACAAAAGGATAGTAATTCACACAATTGAGCAAAAGAATTCAAATAAGGCTAAACATTCTCACAATGTCATGTTTATAGGACATCAATCATACTTTAGCTCAATCATATATGCTCAATTATATTTGCTAGCTCATGTTCCACAAAAATTAAATATAGACAAGGCCAAAACATGTAGAAGTCCATGGGATTTATATGATCATGCTTGAATTTTAAATTAGAGGACAAACTAAGCATGATGGGTATTTGAATAAAATATATAGATGCAATGCATGATTATATTTGGATTTTTCGAATTTTTTTTTATTACAAAAATTTGGAAAATTAGAAACAGGGGGTCACGGGAGAGGGATGCGGCGGTCGTTGTATAATGTTGCGGTCGCTGCATTTTCCAGGTGCTGCGTTTTGATGCGCTGCGGCCACTGCATTATGCGGCGGTAGTGACATACAGGGCAGTAGAGGCTTTTTTAATTTTTTTTTCGTTCCCCATTTCAAATTCTAATTAACCTTAAGCAAACTAGCTATAAAACTAGCTAAGATGATGATGAAGATCAAAAGAAAGAAAAAATTACCTCGGGTTGCCTCCCGAGAAGCGCCTTTGTTTCAAGTCGTTGGCTCAACGTAATGGCCCTTGAGTGGCCTAGTTCGTTGGTTCAGCAAACACCAACTCCTCTTCTTCGTTCCGCGGGATGTTTTCAAAGTATGGCTTAACTCTATGACCATTGACCTTAAAGAGCTCATGAGACTTAGGGTCATAGATTTCGATTGCTCCGTGAAGGAATATCCTCGAGATGGTGTAGGGTCCTTCCCACCTTGATCTAAGCTTTACAGGGAAGAGTTTCAGGCGCGATTTGTATAGAAGGACCTTGTCTCCTATTGTTAGCTCTTTCCACATGATGTGTTTGTCACGCCAACCCTTTGTCTTCTCCTTGTAGATTATTGCATTATCATAGGCATCCAGACGCAATTCCTCCAGCTCTTGCAATTGAAGCTTCCTGAACTCACCTACTTCATCCAACCTCATATTGCAATTCTTTACAACCCAATACACTTTATGTTGAAGTTCCACATGGAGATGACATGCCTTTTCAAAGACAATTCGATAAGGGGACATACCAATGGGAGTCTTATAGGCCATCCGATAGGCCCATAGAGCGTCATTCAGCCTTAGACTCCAATCCTTCCTGTTGGGTGCCACTGTTTTCTCCAAAATGGTCTTAATTTCCCGATTTGATATCTCCGCTTGACCATTGATCTGAGGATGATAAGCAGTGGGCACTCTCTATGTGACATGGTATTTCTTTAACAAGGCAGTGATAGTCCTATTGCAGAAATGTGTCTTTCTGTCGCTAATTAGAGCCTTAGGCACCCCAAATCTTGCGAAAATGGTGTCTTTCGGGAAATCTGCAACAACTTTGAAATCATCTGTTCTGGTGGCTTTTTCCTCCACCCACTTGGAGACATAGTCCACCGCAAGAAAAATATATATATTCCCAAAAGAGCTAGGGAAGTGACCCATAAAATCGATACCCCAAACATAAAAAATTTCGCAAAATATGACCGTTGTTTATGGCATTTCATTCCTAGCATATATGTTCCCAACCCTTTGGCATCTATCGCAAGATTTACAGAAAGCATTAGTATCCCTAAACAAGTGAGGCCAAAAGAAACCTACTTCTAAAACTTTCCTACCAGTATTTTGAGGACCAAACTGACCTCATTGTCTGGCAGTCACCTCCTAATTACCTGATCAGCACAATGTTTCCAAAGGTAGGGGTCATCCCAAACGTAGAAGCGGGAGTCATGTCGAATCTTGTCGTTCTGAGCTTTCGTGAAGTTTGGTGGAAATTCTCCCGTGACCAAGAAATTCACCATATTGGCAAACCAAGGTCGAGGAGTATTGACACCCATCAATAATTCAGGGATGTCATAACTTACCTGGTCAGATAGGAGGAGAAGAGACGAATGTGGAACATGAGCAGCATGCGGCGGCCGCGACATGGGAGCTGCGGCCGCTGCTTCATTGATGTGCTGCGACCGCGACATGGGTGTTGCGGCCGCGGCATCGGCCTTCTCCGTAGCCACCTGCAGCTGCAAAAACGAAGTGTGATTTAAATAAAATAATGTATCATCAGGGAAATCACCGTGAATGGGTCTTTGATCTTCCGGCTTGTCCTCTCCTTGGAAAAGTCTGCTGAGGTGATCCACTACTAAGTTGACTGCACCTTGCTTATCTTTAATTTCAATGTCAAATTTGCTCAAGAGTAAAATCCAAATAATCAATCTAGGTTTCACTTCTTTCTTAGTCAATAAATAGCGAAGAGTAGTGTGATCAGTGAAGACAATTACCTTAGCTCCTAGGAGATAGGAGCAAAACTTCTCCAGTGCAAAGACCACGGCCAGAAGCTCTTTCTCAGTGGTTGAGTAGTTCCTTTGTGCTCCATTCAGAGTCATGGAGGCATAGTAGATGACATGAGAGCTCATTCCTTCCTTTTGTCCCAACACATCACCCACATCATAGTCGCTAGCATTACACATAATCTCAAAGGGTTGAGACCATATGGGTGCTTGAATTACATGAGCGCTAGTCAGGCGACCTTTTAGCTCATTAAAGGCTGCTCTACACCTATCATCAAAGTAAAAAGCTACTTTCTTTTTTAGTAGATCACAAAGAGGTGTAGAAGTCTTAGAGAAATCCTTAATAAACCTGCGATAGAACCCTGCATTGCCTAAAAAGGAACGAATTTTGCGCACATTGGTGGGGTAAGGCAGAGACTGAATGACATCAATCTTAGCCTTGTCCACCTCAAGACCTCTGCTAGACACAATATGACCCAAAACAATGCTTTGGTCAACCATAATATGACACTTTTCAGAATTAAGAACTAAGTTGGTGTCTACACACCACCTAAGCACAAGTGACAAATGGTGCAAGCAAGTATCAAAGTCATCTCCATGCACAGTAAAGTCATCCATAAATACCTCTATGAAGCGCTCTACATACTCAGAAAATATGCTTACCATACACCGTTGGAAGGTCCCAGGTGCGTTACATAACCAAAAAGGCATTATGCGATATGCAAAAGTGCCAAAGGGGCATGTAAATGTCGTTTTCTCTTGATCCTCTGGTGTTATGGGTACCTGAAAATATCCTGAGTAGCCATATAAGAAGTAATAAAAGGAGCGACCATCAAGGTGATCAAGCATTTGATCAATAAAGGGTAGGGGAAATGGTCTTTGCGAGTAACCGCATTCAGCTTACGATAATCAATACAGACCCTCCATTTAGTTTGGACCCTGCTAGGGACCAACTCACCATCCTGATTCTCAACCATAGTGATACCCCCCTTCTTAGGGACAACCTGAGTAGGACTCACCTCCTTGTTTTCTTTTAGAACAGTCACCAATCGCTCCGCCTGCCCAAAAGTGAGTTTGTTAGAAATAATGACAGGCATAGTATCATTTTCACCAAGAAGAGCATATTTAAGGTGATTGGGAAGTTGTTTGAATTCAACATCAAGCTCTTGGATAATTGATGGAAGAAGCTTTTCTATTGGCATGGTCAGCTCAATGCGGTCTCCCCTTGGTGGCACATAGGTGGGAGATGGATGGTCTAAAGCCAATATAGCCTCCTACAGGTTAGATGACAAGACATAATCTCTAGAAATTTCATATATAGGGGGATGTAAAGCGACTTTCATCTCATCAACACACTCCAAATAATAGCAGTCTTGTGCCATAGTATCAATAACAACCATAAAGCACAGAGAAGGATCATCAGATGGAAATTTCATGAAATAATAAATATTATACTCAACTCTTTGACCATCAAATTTCATAGTAAGAGATCTTGAATAGACATCTGTCTTGGTCATAGCAAATTTCAGAAAAGGTCTGCCCAACAGAATAGGGCATTCATTGTTACCAGGACCCATATCAATCACATAGAAATCAGCACTGGCTACGGCCGCCACATCTGGCTGCGGGCGCAGCTCGTTTGTTGTGCCGCGGCCGTAGCATGGTTGCTGCGGCCACCGCACTGTACATCGTTCATCCTCTTCGTCTATTACCTCTATTTCTTCGTCCATTATTTCCTCATCGTCTTTTTGAGGTGTGACAATCAGTTCCTTGCCACTCCTAAGCATTACAGCACTGACGTTCTCCTTATTAGGATTCTCGATGGTTTGCGATAGAAGCTTTCCTGAATTGTTTGCCTCTTTAGCACTTAAGATCTGAATGAGCTAACTCATTTGATTTTCCAGATTTGTCATCCGATCTGTTTGCTGCTTCTCTAGATTTGCAATCCGGTCCGATTGTTGTTTCTTATTCTTCAAGACCAATCATGGCAATTTTTGTAGTGGATCCTCAGTATCCTCATTCGATTGCTGCTGACCTCCCTGCCGAGGTTCAAATTGTTGTTGGGGCCTTGCCTGTTGCCCCCCTTGCTGATTGAAAGAGGCTTGGTTGTTCCCATATCCCTGTTGATAGCCTCTGTTATAGATGTTGTTGTTGAAATACCCAGGATTTCAGAAATTGCCTTGCATAGGCCTTTGTTGAACGAAATTCCCAATGGCATTCAAATCTACGTTAGGGTCTTGCAGAAGCGGGCAATGTCCATAGGATGAGTGAATTGATTGCAAAGTCCACATGCTTTCAACTGTTGAGGAGTTCTATGAGCTACCAACTGTTTGATCATCTCCTTCACCTCTGCCATGTCGGTTTGAAGTGCAGCCACAGGGGCATCAACATAGAGTACACCCCTAGCACGAGTGCTTTTCTTGAATTGTCTAGAGCCCTCAGACAGCTTCTTAAACACATCCCAAGCCGCAGTAGGCGTCTTATTCAGCATGTTTCCTCCACAAGCAGAATTCACTGTCTTGCGCTATCAGTAAGCCCATTGAATAAAAATCCCTAGCAACGACTCCAAATTTGACGGAGGGAAAACCTATTGTCGATCCGTCAAAGAAAACTCCAACCTATAACTAGTATAGTAATAAGTAAGAGGTCAATCCATAGGGAAATTTGTTATTCACGTATGATTTGGGTGTCAATTAAGTAACCAAAGAGGGGGTTTTTAAGTGTGAATGTTCCGCCTTTTATCAAAGCGGATTGTTGAAAGCAAAGTAAATGAATTTATTTTAAACAATTATGAGAAGCAATTCTACCTACAATTTTCCACTTTATTTGGTTTGAAACGATCCTTGTAACTTCTTCTCATCCTATTAAGTTTCCTATGAATGCCCTTCTCCCGACCGAATATAGTTACTAGTCCAATCAGTCCTAGCAATCTTTATCAATCGAACAGTCCCTAAAGAAGGGTTTAACCCAATTGATAGTTTTAAGTTCAGAGATTAGCCAAGGTATTCGCAGTCCCTAAAGAGGGATTTACAACACATTCAACTTCCTACTCATTCAATTAGTTCAACCAGCCTTAAAGGAACAAGTTTCCCACTTAGGTTAAGGTTCACAACCAGGAATCTACAAAACCTTAGCAATTGAAGTGATCTAACAAGTTGGCCAGACAAGATAGAACAAAACAATAAACAATCAAGAATAAAGAAGTTGAAGAATTCAAATATAGAAGACAAGGAACGAGAATTAGAAACACACAATCAATCCAAATAAACCTTAAAATTGCAGGCAGAACAGATGAGTTTAGTTCCTCATGGAAGACATCGCTCAATCTTTAAATTGTCTGATGAACGTAGAATAGAATAGAAGTGACTGAAAAATAACATAAATCGGCCTTATAAAAAGTCGAGTCGGCCATGGAACAAAAATAACTAAACTAGGGTTTTCATTAAGTAAAACGCCGCACTGACGACCAATGCGGCGGCCGCGGCATATGCTGCGGCCGCTGCACATGCTGCTCCAACCTTGCTGCGGCCGCGACATGTCTCGTTGCCGTGTCTTATTGTCCAAACCGAGCAGCTCCAAGTACCCCTTTTCAAGATATTGCATCTCCCAAATGTGTTCAGATTCAATCTGCAAGATAAACACAAATTTGCGCAGAATCCGAACTCTTCGAGAATAATCACAAGATGCAAATTAACTACAAAGCATGAACGAAATGCAACCTAACTAAACAAAAAATTGCTATAATGCCTATCTACGATATGCATTATCAGTGCTCAAGAACCTTTAATGTGGGGCCCTCTTGTGCCTGGCCCTTCTACTGGATCATATAGGTTCCGATTGTAGTATGCAAGCTCTGCTGATAAGTGTTTGTTCTCATAGGATCATTTGCCCTCCTTCTTCTTTTTCTTTCCAGCCCTAATCTTACGTAGGTTAGCTCACCACGGGGCCTGGTCCCCTCTAAAATTCTTATTATTTTTATTTATGCGCAGAGGAGGTGTAGAAATCATACCTGAACTTACCTCGTCGAGTGGTGGGACCCCATACTTAGGCTTGTGGCAAGTTTGTAGCTCAACAGGAGAAAGCAACATCGAGTGGGGGTACTCGACGTCGATTGGAGTAGTCGACGTCGAGTAGGTGTCCTCGACGCCGACCAGAATTTTAGCGCCTTCCTCCATTTTTATTTGTTCGTTCTCGTGGTTGCCTATTGATGGACGGTTTTTAGTCGTATAAACTGTATCAAAACAAATTCGAACCTACCTAACTAATGTAGTGTGATAAATACGAGTCGATCCCACAGAGAATCTAGTTATTCCTAAGTTAAGTTTATTTACCAATTAATATAAAACGGGGGGGTTTTGGGTGATGAAAATAAGAAAGAAAATAAAATAAACTATAAACAAATTAATGCAAAGCATTTTAGAGAAAACCGTTCTACCTACAACTATCCACTTTATTTGGTTGAATTGATATTGTAACTTCCTCTTGTCCTTTTATAATTCCTATGAATGCCCTTGTCCCGACCTAATATAGTTACTAGTCCAATCAGTCCTAGAAACCCTTATCAACCGAACAGTCCCTAAAGAAGGATTTAATCCAATTGATAGCTTTAAGACCAGAGATTAACCAAGGTATTTGCAGTCCCTAAAGAAGGATTTAACAACACATCCAACTTCCTACCCATCCAATTAGTTCAATCAGCCCTAAAGGAATAAGTTTGTCACTTGGGTTAAGGTTAACAATCAGGAATCTACAAAACCCTAGCAATTGAATTGATTCTACCAAGTTGATCAGTCGAGATAGAATAAAACAATTAAACATTCAAGCACAAAGAAGTGGAAACATTCAATATGGGAAATAAGGAACAAGAATTAGAAACTCACAATCAATCCAAACAAAGTTTCAAATTGTAGACAGAACGGAAGAGTTTAGATCTCCATAAAAATTAAACAAAAGACAATTAGGTTTAGAGTAAAATAAAGTGAGTCGACCGGCTCCTGTTAGTTGGCTTTGCCGTATGAATGAATTGTATATATAGTATGCTAAAACCCCATCTATCTAATATCTATCTATCCTAATTTATTACTACTATAATATTTATCTAATTTATCTAAGTAACCTATCTAATTTATTAAAATAAAAGTATAAAACAAAGGCAATGCGCGCAGCACTTGTAATGTAAGCCGCATGTCTCCTTCCGCCTCCTTCGGCCTTCCGTATGAATTCATAAGCCCATTCGGTTGATCTATAATTTGAGTACGCATGCAACTCGCTCGGATCTCGTTTAATTTGTCCAATGCAAACCATTCCAAATTTCTTCCAAAATATCTGAAATATATAAAAACACTAATGTAGACTCCGAAAACCAAATAATACAAATTAACTATAAAATATGTAAAATATATATGAAAATTACCTTATGCAAAATACATGACTAAACCGTGCATGATATGCAACATAATTAAGCTAAATGCAACCTCTTATGCCTACCTAAATGCATGCTATCAAACTCCCCCACACTTAGGCTTTTGCTTGTCCTCAAGCAATGAAAAACAAATATAGAACTAATCATCACACAAATCAGATCTTCATGCTGTAGTTTTAGAAAAGCAAATCAAGCAATAGGAGCCATGAATAAGAGAAAAAATATCCTAGCAAATATATGAGCGATCCAATAGTAAAGGCAAATTTAATCCAACCTCACCGGGATAATGTGTTTCACTCAAGCTCTCATGTGTTTTAGGCTTTAAAGTACAACTCCCAATTCAATCCAAAATGCTCTATACACTGTGAAAGTCATCACTTGCAAACAACATCATGAGGACTTTTATAGGGTTGTAATGGGGCTTTGGTAGGAATATAAGGCATGGGAAATATTTAGGCTTGTGGTGCTAAAAATCCGGGAAAAGTGAACAACAACTAACCAGAACAACACCAAAACTTCTATATTTCGCAAACCATTCCAATAACATAAACTCCAATACACATCAATAAGCACTTTTCGATTTCAATAGTCATACAACTCATTCAACATTTTTAATCTGGATGATGACTTCTTTTCTTTTCTTTTATGCTTACTTTTGCCCCTAGGTGAATTTTATCCTCCCTAGGTCCAAGCTTACTAGACTTTTACTCCTAAGTGAATTTTATCCTCCTTAGGCCCCTAGTAATAAGTCTTACCTTATTTTGGCTATGCCTCTCGCAATGCAAAACCATAAATATATCATATTTACTCAAAGCACCTCCAACATAAAGATTTTTCACCAATTCTCCTCCTAATTTCCGGATAGGGTCAGGCTAATCATTGGCTATGATATATTTTTTTGTGGAGCTATCAACAAGAATAGGCTTTAAGGCTCAGATGGGCTTCAAGCAAAGGATAATGCAAAGGGTAGATAAGGTATAATAAGGCTACGGAAAACATGTCTCAATCATTTAAAATTCACAAGCCACAAACATGTGCAATACGGTATTGAAACTAGAAGCATATGGAGAGTATAATCACACAATAAAAGCAAAAGGGAATAATATGTAAAATCCCTATAAGGCCAAAAGTCCAAAACAAACTCACAAAGGTTATATTTTTTTTTAGATTTCAATTAAACCTCAACTATGAACCATACTTGCTCAATTATATTCTCAAATGATGCTCCAAAATCATTTTCAAGCAATTCAATCAAATCATGGGATTTATGCAATTAAGATTATAAAAATGAATTAGAGGACAAACGAAACCAAGATGGGTATCTTTAATAACACTTAAATGCAATGAAATGCATGACAAAAATTGAAAAAAAAACAAAAAGCATAAAACTAACATATAAATATAAAGACGGAGCTACGCTTGAATTCCCCACCCCATGCTTAAAATCTTACTTTGTCCTCAAAGTAAAGAAAATTAATAAAAGAGTAAGGGGAAGCTCACTAAGTCATCAGGCATTCCAGAACAACCTCTAAGCTCAAGCGGAGATAGTGGCGCCGTGTAGCCTTTGAACAAACCAAGAAATTCAGCAACTTCTCAAAGGTATAGGACCTGTCCAACACCACAAATTGTAGAAAAAACAAGCAAAACTTGCATAGCAATCAGCCACCAAAATCAGTTAAGTAACAAAGGAATATGAAAGCATAAAATTCAGCAAGATAGGTGACTATTCCTAAGTACTAACACCCTCAAAACAAGATAAAAGAGTAGAACTTACCGCCCTGGGTGTTCAGCAAAAACTTTAAGCAACTCTTGGATGTAATTGCCAGTCGTGAACCTTCTTAGAGTTGAACAAATGTAAGGCTATCCTCTTTACAAAACGCCTGACCATGGCACAAAACAAATAGAATGCACCACAAACAAACACATTCCAACCACCAAGAAAAATATACCATCCAAGAATGAAGAACAACAAAGACCATTCAAACCAAAAAAAATAATCAGCCCCTACAAGTCATGCTCAATTACTTATATCAATTTTAAAACATGGAATTCAAGTGATTTCAGGGAGCAACCTAGCTCGAAAAAATTCAAACGAGCACCACCTCAAAGTTAGCTTGTCTTGATAATAGCACACGAGACTAAATAAAATTATTCAGCTGACTTAAAATATAGCAAGAAGAAATCAATCAACCACAATGAGTTCAGGAGCCACCAGAGGCTACAAAATTCAGCAATCATCATATCACCTCATGAAAATAACCTCACTTCAAATTACAAAAAAAACCACAAACAATTCCACTGCATCAAAATTTAGTAGTGTAGAATCAAGGCATCAAGATCTCAATGTCAAAATTTAAGCAATTTAGTTGCACTTGCCAATCTTGAGCACCAATTCAACTAATAAGAAATCAAAATCTCAGTCATAACCAATCGAATCCAAGCCAAGACAATAATAACCAAGGAATCAAATCATAACCAATCAAATCCAGAAATCGTGCAGTGGAAATTCGATGGTACCTTCACTTACCTGCCGATACTGAAATCCAGGGAATCACAGGCATGGTCGAGAGGAATCACGGCCACACAGAGCAGCATCAGCGATGGCAGAGTGACGAGCAGCGGTGGCGGAATAAGCCTCGCCGGTGGCTTTGGTGTGGGAGGCGAGGGTTATGATGTTTCTGGTGGTGACCGCGACACCGAATGGTGGAGGCACGGGTTGAAGATACGACCAGGAGAGAGAGAACTAGGCGGTGGTGGTGGCCGGCCGACGGCTTCAGATGGCCGAGAGAGAGATGTTGTCGTCGCTGCGACGTGGATGGAGGATGTCAGAGAGAAGAAAGGCGGCGATATCGGAGACGGTCTGGAGTGGAGAGGAAGAGGGCGCCGAGACGAGGAGCGGTGGCAGATTATTGATGGTGAACGACAATATCGGGGAATTGGGGTTGTGAATTGAGGATATGTGGTGGTTCAGGTGGTGAGGGGAAACGACGGTGAAGAAGGGCAGCGGTGGGAGGCTGGTGGCTGGCGGCTTAAGCGGGCTCGAGATGAACGAGGGAGACGGAAGGAGTTTCTTGTTTTTATCTTTCTTTTTTTTTTAACAAAAATAAAAAATATGCACAGTAATCTATAACCTAAAAAAAATCTAAAAGTCGGGCTCTCGGTAGTTTTTTTTTTAAAGAAAATAAAAAAAATATCTGGAAATTAATCCTAACTAAAAATAAAAAATAAAAACATACCTTTGTTTTGTCTAAGATCGATTTAGACATTGCTAAAGCCCTCAATAACTTGTCAAACTCTTGAGCACATATTCCACATAAATGAGCATGGCTTTCTGCAGAGGATATGTAATACCACCAATTTAGTTCCATTGGTGGCTTCTCAAAATATTCGCTCCTCTTTTTCCATCTCTTAGCTCTTTGTCCGTTTCCACCCTCATCAAATTCAAACAACAGAATCCTCTTTGTCAAATTTTCCTCATCTTGCTCATCTATCCAATCTCCTAAGATCTCCTTGTCAAGAGAGATGATAGCGTAGTCGTCACTAACCACCACCTCCGTCTGCCTAGGAAAAATCTCTGAAATAATTGGAATTGTAATTTGTTGAGCCACTTGGATCCGCCTCATCTCATTATTAAAATCATTTTGGATCATTATAAGTTGGGACTCCATTGCAGTAAAGTACTCTTCCATACGGGCAACATGGACGATTCTTGTGATGATTGTGGAGCCAGACATAGAGGCTCTAGTTGTCCGATTTGGAGCTCTATTTGTGCAATCTCATGTATGATATCCATCTCATGAGAAAGTTGAGTTTTTCACAAATGATGTACTTCCATAACCTTTTCAATCGGAACCCTAAACACTGGACAATCTTTAAATACATGATTAGAAACCCCGCAAAAATCACAATATAAACCATGAGTCATCTCTAGAGGGAACCACCTAGATACAAACACAAATAGTTAGTAGCACGGGTGTTATGAACCGTAAGATAGGGTCACAACAAAGTTAATTATATACAATAATTGGCAACCACACAAATTCAGAAATAAACATTGACTCCCCGGCAACGGCGCCAATTTGACGGACGGTTTTTAGTCGTATAAACCGTATCAAAATAAATTCGTACCTACCTAACTAATGTAGTGTGATAAGTACGAGTCGATCCCACAGAGAATCAAGTTATTCCTAAGTTAAGTTTATTTACCAATTAATATGAAACAAGAGGTTTTTGGGTGATGAAAATAAGAAAGAAAATAAAATAAACTATAAACAAAATAATGCAAAGCAATTTAGAGAAAATCGTTCTACCTACAACTATCCACTTTATTTGGTTGAATTGATATTGTAGCTTCCTCTTGTCCTTTTATAATTCCTATGAATGCCCTTGTCCCGACCTAATATAGTTACTAGTTGATAAGGCATATTCCAATAGGAATTATAGATTAGTTTATGTGCATTTTATTGTCAAATATTCATGTTTTAGTGTTAATTAGATTAGCGCCCGTTTTGTGGAAAAGTTCGGAATCTACGCTATTTCGATGGTTTTATGTAGATTCGTAGATCCGACGCAAAGAACACCAGAAACGGAGCTAAGTAAGGCTAAGGCGAGACTTGGGAGAGCTTAAGGAAGAAGTCCCGAAGAGAATGGAACAACCTAAGGAGCAACGGAGCACGAAATCGAGGTCTAAGAGTGAAAACGAGGGTGAGTCGAGAAAGTTGTCCGCTCGGCGAGCTAAACTTGTAACGCACTTTTCGGAGGCCTCGGATGTCTGATCGACACATATGAGGATGCGTTGGAAAGCTCTTTCAAAGATCTACGTGATGGTGTTCTGCTGGATTTTCGCTGACAGCGAATGGATTTCCGCTGCAGTGGATCAAGTCATCGAATCAAGTCGGAGCAAGTGTTTGAGCATGAGTCGCTGCCAGCGAATGGGATCTCGCTTACAGCGAGTGGAGTCAGCGGAAGCATGTCCAGGAGCAGCACGACTCGCTACCAGCGAATGAAAACCCACTGCCAGCGAATGGAGTCGCAGCTGCGGATGGCCGGACTTGCTCCAGCAAGTTGGAGCTCTCGCGGGAGCGGAAATGAAGAACTCGCGGTAGCGGAAGAGCGGACTCGCGGAAGCGAAAACCATGGAATCGAAGAAGCTTGAAAATATTCTAAGGCATGGACATTCGCTTCCAGCGAGTGTGGTAGCGAGGTGGTAGCGAAAATCCAACAGGAGCTCAATCAAGGCCATTCGCTGCCAGCGGAAATTTTCGCTGCCAGCGGAATTTGACGCTGAGTTAAATTAGGAAAGTTCTGTCTTTTATCTAGTTTGTTTAGGAAGCTTTTATCTTTTATCTATCTTTTATGGAAGACATTAGGCTTATAAATAGGATGTTCTAGGGTTAGTTTAAGGAATTCCAAGTAGAGAAATCACCATAGAAGAGAAGAAAGTTTAGGTAAGCCATGTTTGGCTAATTTTCTAGTTTTCACCTACACTTTCGAGATTTGGTTGGTGGTTTGTGAGTTTCTAATATAAGTTATTTTTCCTCTATAATTCTTTCAACTTCTTTGTGCGATATTGATTATGTTATTGATGTTATCTTGATTAGCTACCTTGATAATATTGATTTAATGCTAGGATTTAATACTTTCGTATTTGTGTTATTTCCGTAGTAGCGTGCATAAGATTGTGGATTCTGTGTTTGAAGCATGATTATGTAGGAAGTTGACATATATCTTAAACATTGATTTACCGTGTTTAATTGGTGTTATTTATATGCTCAAGTTCTTGGGTCTATTTGCTATCTCTTTGTTAAATCTTGACCGTGTTAAGGTTGTATTGATGTGTAAGGGATTGATTGGACTCGTAGGACTTTTAATCTACTTAAATCAAGACGAGAGGAATTTGTAGGAAAAGATAATAACTTTAAAAGGATTCGATGATCAATAAAACCAACCAAAATCGAGAACTTGTAGGTGGAAACGCTTTTCTTCTATCATTTATTTGCTTTTGTCAATATTATTTTCTTTTATTTTCATTCATAAAAATCGTTTCTTTTATATTGATAAATACACAATATTTAGAAATACTTGATTCTCTAGGGTTCGACCCCTTACTTGCATACTATACTTGTTTGTTTGTTTGGGAATTATTTTTGGCGAGGTAAATCAACGACTTTCCTTCAGTCAAAATTGGCGCCGTTGCCGGGGAATCAAGTTTATTTCTTTGTTTTGTGTATTTATTAATATTTATATATATATATATATATCCCCGTCGTGGACCTATCTTACGGTTCACGACACCTCGTTTCTAATTGTTTGCAATGTATTTGGAGTTATGGCAACACCAAGGAGAATACTTTCACCATTACCTCACAAGAGTACAAGATTTAGTGGACGACTGTGCTTCACGGGGTCTCCAAGATGATTTGAAAGAACAAGTACTTTGCGTTCAAGATGGCATGCTTCCCGAGATACGAGAATTCGCCCAATCATTGAAAGATGAAGGCTTTTACGGTTTGGATTGGTCGGAATTGTGGGATCTTTTCCTTTGCGTGGGTGACATGGCAAAGGTGGAAGAAGACTACAAGTGGACATCCATACCTTTACCTTTTAAACCAATGGTGGGCAAGATACATGAGGGAAGCCAAGACGCAAGCTCCAATGGTTCAATCGAAGATGGAGAAGGGAGCCCGATGCCCCTTGACATGGAGTCTCATGAGTGCCCGCATGAGGAACCATGTATTTTGGCACCTACTCCACCTATAGAAATCATCCCCAACTCATCCATTAAGGAACCAAGTCCAGAGCCGATTTCTGTGGCTCTCGAGCAAGGTAATGATATTTCTTACACTTTTGTGGATTTTGGTGAATATGTAGTTCCTTGGGAGCATTACTTCAACAAACCACCAGCGGAACTGTGTTGGTGGTACTATATACCCTCGGCGAGAAGTCACGCTCGAGCATATGAAGAGTTGGAGACCTTCTTCAACGTCACATCATTTGACTTCGGCTTCTTTATATGTGGTGCTTGCCTACCTAGATGGTGTGCACCAGAGTTTGATTTGCTAAAGAGAGCGTTAGCGATGTCCGATTGAGTCTTGAATGCGCAAACAAATAAACCGTCGAGTCTATGACGATAAACAAGGACGCTTCTCGGGAGGCAACCTGAGGTAAGTTTTCCTAAATTAGTTATTTAAATTCCTAGTTATTTAATTAGTTTTGTTGTTTAATAAATTAGAAATTTCCTAGTTATTCTATATGGTAGATAGATGTTTTCGGAATATTTTTGAAGCTAACCATGCAGGAAAAAAAGAGAAAAGTGAACAAGATCGAAGAATAGAGATTATGTGTTGAATCCGCTGCCAGCGAATCATTATTCGCTGCCAGCGACTCTAGCCGCTCAGACGACATGGGAGCTGATTTCATCCACTGACAGCGAACCAAGACTCGCTGATAGCGAATCCAACAGCTCATGCTCAGTCTTCGTCCGTTTTCGTCGCAGCGCATCTTATTCATTCTTCGTCATCTTCATTCATCCGTGCTCATAGTTCGTTAGTCTTCATCACTGTCGTTCTTCTTCCAAGCTTGTCATTATCAATCTTCATCCGTTTCGCCACCAAAACATTTCCAAAATGTGAGTTATTCTTTACCCTCTTTCTCTCATATTTTTATGATTTGTTGTCTTTGATTTTCATTGAGGACAATGAAGAGTTTAAGTGTGGGGGAGGGTTGCATTCATACATTCATGCATTCATGTTTATTTTGTTGTTACTTTATTCATCGATTCATGTTTTTATTTTTTCGTTATTTTATCGCATTAGAAAATGAAAAAAAAAATTGAAAAATAAAACAAAAATCCAAAAAGATTATGCATTGTATATATGTTTTATTCAAATACCCATCTTGCCTTAGTTTGTCATATATTTTTTTTTATGAGTTTTACCATATATGTTCCATAATATGATTGAATTGCCTAGCCTTGTCACATACTTGAAATGATTTTTATGGGAGCATGACTTGTTAGTTCAATTGAGAAAGTATGATTCTTAGTCTTGGACATTATTGAAATCCAAGAAAAACTTGTCCAAGTGAGAATTTTTGGCCTTATACGGATTTTCATCATATTTATTCCCTTTTGCTTTCTTGTGTGACATTATGCTCTTTCTATGCAATTACCTCTTGAGATTGACATTGTTATCTATATTTGAGGCCGAATTTATATGTCTATTGCTTATGAGTTTCAAATGATAGAGGCATGATTCTCTTAGCCATATTATTATCCATATCTACCCTACACATGTGTCCTTTTCTTGTAGCCAAATTTGAGCCTTAGCCTTTTCTTTGAAGCTCCACAAAATTTATCCTTAGTCGATGATAAGCCTTACCCAATCCGGGAATTAGGTTTAGATTTGGTGAATGATTGATCTAGTTGAGTGGAAAAGAAAATGTTGTTAAAAGAGTTACAAGTTTGGATGGGTATGTAATTTTAGTTTTATTCCTAACATTGTGCATTATTGTTTTGGCTCTAAAGAAAAGAAAAAAAGAAGAAAATAGTGAAAGAAGAAAAAGAAAAAGAAAGAAAAAGATGAATAAAGAGCCTTTTATCTTCATTATGAATGTGAGAGTTGGAAATAATCTTTGGTTGAGAAATGAATGTTTTTTTTTTTAAAAAGTTGTTGTGAAAGTTTGAGTTATTTTTTTTGTTTTGGAAGTATTTGGTTTTTGATGTTCTTCCGGTTGTTCTTAGGGATCCCTTTTTCTCGGATTTTTAGCACCACAAGCCTAAATATTTTCCTACCTTAATTCTTTACCAAGCCTCATTACAACCTTGATAAAAAGACCTCTTGATGTTGCTAATGAGTGATGGCATCCGCGGTGGAGAATATGTGATATATGTGTCAATTTCTATGTAGCTTTTTGCATTTTGGATTGAGTTGAGAGATTGCATTATTAAGCCTAAACACATGAGAGTGGGAGTAAACACATAATCCCGGTGAGGTTGGACTAGATGTGCTTTTGACTTTGAATCGCTCATATACTTGCTAAGATCTTGGCTTTCATGTTCATGGCTCCTCCACTTTGATGTTGCTTTTGACAAGGTTAGTGTTTGAAGATCATATTTGTGGTATGATGGTTTTGCTCTTGTTTTTGTATTGCTTGAGGACAAGCAAAAGGTTAAGTGTGGTGGAGTTTGATAAGGCATATTCCAATAGGAATTATAGATTAGTTTATGTGCATTTTATTGTCATATATTCATGTTTTAGAGTTAATTAGATTAGCGCCCGTTTTGTGGAAAAGTTCGGAATCTACGCTATTTCGATGGTTTTATGTAGATTCGTAGATCCGAGGCAAAGAACACGAGGAACGGAGCTAAGTAAGGCTAAGGCGAGACTTGGGAGAGCTTAAGGAAGAAGTCCCGAAGAGAATGGAACAACCTAAGGAGCAACGGAGCACGAAATCGAGGTCTAAGACTGAAAACGAGGGCGAGTCGCGAAAGTTGTCCGCTCGGCGAGCTGAACTTGTAACGCACTTTCCGGAGGCCTCGGATGTCTGATCGACACATATGAGCATGTGTTGGAAATCTGTTTCAAAGATCTACGTGATGGTGTTCTGCTGGATTTTCGCTGACAGCGAATGGATTTCCGCTGCAGCGGATCAAGTCATCGAATCAAGTCGGAGCAAGTGTTTGAGCATGAGTCGCTGCCAGCGAATGTGATCTCGCTGCCAACGAGTGGAGTCAGCAGAAGCATGTCCAGGAGCAGCACGACTCGCTGCCAGCGAATGGAGTCGCAACTGAGGATGGCCGGACTCGCTCCAGCAAGTTGGAGCTCTCGCGGCAGCGGAAATGAAGAACTCGCGGTAGCTGAAGAGCGGACTCGCGGAAGCGAAAACCATGGAATCGAAGAAGCTTGAAAATATTCTAAGGCATGGACATTCGCTGCCAGCGAGTGTGGTAGCGAGGTGGTAGCGAAAATCCAACAGGAGCTCAATCAGGGACATTCGCTGCCAACGGAAATTTTCGCTGCCAGCGGAATTTGACGCTGAGTTAAATTAGGAAAGTTCTATCTTTTATCTAGTTTGTTTAGGAAGCTTTTATCTTTTATCTATCTTTTATGGAAGACATTAGGCTTATAAATAGGATGTTCTGGGGTTAGTTTAAGGAATTCCAAGTAGAGAAATCACCATAGAAGAGAAGAAAGTTTAGGTAAGCCATATTTGGCTAATTTTCTAGTTTCCGCCTACACTTTCGAGACTTGGTTGGTGGTTTGTGAGTTTCTAATATAAGTTATTTTTCCTCTATAATTCTTTCAACTTCTTTGTGCGATATTGATTATGTTATTGATGTTATCTTGATTAGCTACCTTGATAATATTGATTTCATGCTAGGATTTAATACTTTCGTATTTGTGTTATTTCCGTAGTAGCGCGCATAAGATTGTGGATTCCGTGTTTGAAACATGATTATGTAGGAAGTTGACATATATCTTAAACATTGATTTACCGTGTTTAATTGGTGTTATTTATATGCTCAAGTTCTTGGGTCTATTTGCTATCTCTTTGTTAAATCTTGACCGTGTTAAGGTTGCATTGAGGTGTAAGGGATTGATTGGACTCGTAGGACTTTTAATCTACTTAAACCAAGACGAGAGGAATTCGTAGGAAAAGATAATAACTTGAAAAGTTTTCGATGATCAATAAAACCAACCAAAGTCGAGAACTTGTGGGTGGAAACGCTTTTCTTCAATCATTTATTTGCTTTTGTCAATATTATTTTCTTTTATTTTCATTCATAAAAATCGTTTCTTTTATATTCATAAATACACAATATTTAGAAGTACTTGATTCTCTAGGGTTCGACCCTTTTCTTGAATACTATACTTATTTGTTTGTTTGGGAATTTTTTTGGCGAGGTAAATCAATGACTTTTCTTCCGTCACTAGTCCAATCAGTCCTAGAAACCTTATCAATTGAACATTCCCTAAAAAAGGATTTAACCCAACTGATAGCTTTAAGACCAGAGATTAACCAAGGTATTTGCAGTCCCTAAAGAAGGATTTAACAAGACATCCAACTTCCTACCCATCCAATTAGTTCAATCAGCCCTAAAGGGATAAGTTTGTCACATGGGTTAAGGTTCACAATCAGGAATCTATAAAACTCTAGCAATTGAATTGATTCTACCAAGTTGATCAGTCGAGATAGAATAAAACAATTAAATATTCAAGCACAAAGAAGTGGAAACATTCAATATAGAAAATAAGGAACAAGAATTAAAAACTCACAATCAATCTAAACAAAGCTTAAAATTATAGACAGAACGGAAGAGTTTAGATGTCCATAAAAATTAAACAAAAGACAATTAGGTTTAGAGTAAAATAAAGTGAGTCGGCCGGCTCCTGTTAGTTGGCTTTGCCGTATGAATAAATTGTATATTATATATAGTATGCTAAAACCCCATCTATCTAATATCTATCTATCCTAATTTATTTCTACTATAATATTTATCTAATTTATCTAAGTAACCTATCTAATTTATTAAAATAAAAGTATAAAACAAAGCCAATGTGCGCAGCAGTTGTAATGTAAGCCGCATGTCTCCTTCCGCCTCCTTCGGCCCCCCGTATGAATTCATAAGCCCATTCGGTTGATCTATAATTTGAGTACCCATGCAACTCGCTCCGATCTCCTTTAATTTGTCCAATGCGAACCATTCCAAATTTCATCCAAAATACCTGAAATATATAAAAACACTAATGTAGACTCCGAAAACCAAATAATACAAATTAACTATAAAATATATAAAATATATATGAAAATTACCTAATATAATATGCAAAATACATGACTAAACCGTGCATGATATGCATCATAACTAAGCTAAATGCAACCTATTATGCCTACCTAAATGCATGCTATCAAACTCCCCCACACTTAAGCTTTTGCTTGTCCTCAAGCAATGAAAAACAAATATAGAATTAATCATCCCACAAATCAGATCTTCATGCTGTAGTTTTAGAAAAGCAAATCAAGCAATAGGAGCCATGAATATGAGAAAAAATATCCTAGTAAATATATGAGCGATCCAATAGTAAAGGCAAATTTAATCCAACCTCACCGGGATAATGTGTTTCACTCAAACTCTCATGTGTTTTAGGACAACTCCCAATTCAATCCAAAATGCTCTATACACTGTGAAAGTCATCACTTGCAAACAACATCATGAAGACTTTTATAGGGTTGTAATGGGGCTTTGGTAGGAGTATAAGGCATGGGAAATAATTAGGCTTATGGTGCTAAAAATCCGGGAAAAGGGAACAACAACTAACCAAAACAACACCAAAACTTCTATATTTCGTAAACCATTCCAATAACATAAACTCCAATACACATCAATAAGCACTTTTCAATTTCAATAGTCATACAACTCATTCAATATTTTTCATCTAGATGATGACTTCTTTTCTTTTCTTTTATGCTTACTTTTGCCCCTAAGTGAATTTTATCCTCCCTAGGTCCAAGCTTACTAGACTTTTACTCCTAAGTGAATTTTATCCTCCTTAGGCCCCTAATAATAAGTCATCTTTATTATGCAAGAAGGCTTACCTTATTTTGGCTATGCCTCTCGCAATGCACAACCATACATATATCATCTTTACTCAAAGCAACTCCAACATAAAGATTTTTCACCAATTCTCCTCCTAATTCCCGGATAGGGTCAGGCTAATCATTGGCTATGATATATTTTTTTGTGGAGCTATCAACAAGAATAGGCTTTAAGGCTCAGATGGGCTTCAAGCAAAGGATAATGCAAAGGGTAGATAAGGTATAATATGGCTACGGAAAACATGTCTCAATCATTTGAAATTCACAAGCCACAAACATGTGCAATACGGTATTGAAATTAGAATCATATGGAGAGTATAATCACACAATAAAAGCAAGAGGGAATAATATGTAAAATCCCTATAAGGCCAAAAGTCCAAAACAAACTCACAAAGGTTTTATTTTTTTTTAGATTTCAATTAAACCTCAACTATGAAACAAACTTGCTCAATTATATTCTCAAATGATGCTCCAAAATCATTTTCAAGCAATTCAATCAAATCATGGGATTTATGCAATTAAGATCATAAAAATGAATTAGAGGACAAACTAAACCAAGATGGGTATCTTTAATAACACCTAAATGCAATGAAATGCATGACAAAAATTGATAAAAAAAACAAAAAGCATAAAACTAACATATAAATATAAAGACGGAGCTACGCTTGAATTTCCCACCCCATGCTTAAAATCTGACTTTTTCCTCAAAGTAAAGAAAAGGAATAAAAGAGTAAGGGGAAACTCACTAAGTCATCAGGCATTCCAGAACAACCTCTAAGCTCAAGCGGAGATAGTGGCGCCGTGTAGCCTTTGAACAAACCAAGAAATTAAGCAACTTCTCAAAGGTATAGGACCTGTCCAACACCAGAAACAGCAGAAAAAACAAGCAAAACTTGCATAGCAATCAACCACCGAAATCAGTTAAGTAACAAAGGAATATGAAAGCATAAAATCCAGCAAGATAAGTGACTATTCTTAAGTACTAACACCCTCAAAACATGATAAAAGAGTAGAAATTACCGCCCTGGGTGTTCAGCAAAAACATTCAGCAACTCTTGGATGTAATTTCCAGTCGTGAACCTTCTTGGAGTTGGACAAATATAGGGCTATCCTCTTTGCAAAACGCCTGACCATGGCACAAAACAAAAAGAATGCACCACAAACAAACAAATTCCAACCACCAAGAAAAATATACCATCCAATAATGAAGAACAACAAAGACCATTCAAACCAAAAAAAAAAAATCATCCCCTACAAGTCATGCTCAATTACTTATATCAATTTTAAAACATGGAATTCAAGTGATTTCAGGGAGCAACCTAGCTAGAAAAAATTGAAACATGGGCACGAGCACCACCTCAAAGTTAGCTTGTCTTGATAATAGCACTCGAGACTAAATAAAAATATTCAGCTGATTTAAAATATAGCAAGAAGAAATCAATCAGCCACAATGAGTTCAGGAGCCACCAGAGGCTACAAAATTCAGCAATCATCATATCACCTCATGAAAATAACCTCACTTCAAATTCCAACAATAACCACAAACAATTCCACTGCATCAAAATTTAGCAGTGTAGAGTCAAGACATCAAGATCTCAATGTCAAAATTTAAGCAATTTAGTTGCACTTGCCAATCTTGAGCACCAATCCAACTAATAAGAAATCAAAATCTCAGTCATAACCAATCGAATCCAAGCCAAGACAATAATAACCAAGGAATCAAATCATAACCAATCAAATCCAGAAATCGTGAAGTGGAAATTCGATGGTACCTTCACTTACCTGCCGATACTGAAATCCAGGGAATCACAGGCATGGTCGAGAGGAATCACGGCCACACGGAGCAGCATCAGCGATGGCAGAGTGACGAGCAGCGGTGGCGGAATAAGCCTCGCCGGTGGCTTTGGTGTGGGAGGCGAGGGTTATGATGTTTCTGGTGGTGACCGCGGCACCGAATGGTGGAGGCGCGGGTTGAAGATGCGACCAGGAGAGAGAGAACCAGGCGGTGGTGGTGGCCGGCCGGCGGCTTCAGATGGCCGAGAGAGAGACGCTGCCGTCGCTGCGACGTTGATTGAGGCTGATGGAGAGAAGGAAGGCGGTGATATCGGAGACGGTCTGGAGTGGAGAGGAAGAGGGCGTCGAGACGAGGAGCGGTGGCAGATTATTGACGGCGAATGGTAATATCGGGGAATCGGGGTTGTGAATTAAGGACATCTGCTGGTTCTGGTAGTGAGGGGAAACGGCGGTGAAGAAGGGCAACGGTTGGAGGCTGGAGGCTGGCGGCTCAAGCGGGCTCGAGATGAACGAGGGAGACGGAAGGATTTTCTTGTAGTCCCTACAGAAGGATTTAACAACACATCCAACTTCCTACCCATCCAATTAGTTCAATCAGTCCTAAAGGGATAAGTTTGCCACTTGGGTTAAGGTTCACAATCCGGAATCTACAAAACCCTAGCAATTGAATTGATTCTACCAAGTTGATCAGTCGAGATAGAATAAAACAATTAAAGATTCAAGCACAAAGAAGTGGAAATATTCAATATAGGAAATAAGGAACAAGAATTAGAGACTCACAATCAATTCAAACAAAGCTTCAAATTGTAGACAGAACAGGAGAGTTTAGATCTCCATAAAAATTAAACAAAAGACAATTAAGTTTAGAGTAAAATAAAGTGAGTCGGCCGGCTCCTGTTAGTTGGCTTTGCCGTATGAATGAATTGTATATATAGTATGCTAAAACCTAGACCTGTCAAAACACAACCCGACCCGGTCGACCCGAGCCGACCGCCCGGAAAATTTTTGACCCGAACCCGGAGATTTCTACCCGGAATTTTTTTTCGACTCGAACCCGAAAACCCAGAAATTTTCCGGATCATCTGGGTTTCGACCCGGTGACCCGATTGACCTGGTAATTTTGACCCGATTTTACCCGATTGACCCGGTGACCCGGTTAACCCGGTTGATTTTTAATTAAATATAATTAATTTTTTATATATATAATTAAAATTTATTGCAAAATTGTCAAATCATGATTTTTTTAATTTAAAATGGAAAAAATTGACAAACCCGAAATCGACCCGAAACCCGGTCAAACCCGGGTTCTAGTCAACCCGAAAATACCCGGAACCCGTTTTACCCGAGACCCGTTTTACCCGAGACCCGAAGTGACCCGACCCGAACCCGAACCGAATGACCCGTTTGACAGGTCTACTAAAACCCCATCTATCTAATATCTATCTATCCTAATTTATTACTACTATAATATTTATCTAATTTATCTAAGTAACCTATCTAATTTATTAAAATAAAAGTATAAAACAAAGGCAATGCGCGCAACACTTGTAATGTAAGCCGCATGTCTCCTTCCGCCTCCTTCGGCCTTCCGTATGAATTCATAAGCCCATTCGGTTGATCTATAATTTGAGTACGCATGCAACTTGCTCCGATCTCGTTTAATTTGTCCAATGCGAACCATTCCAAATTTCTTTCAAAATACCTAAAATATATAAAAACACTAATTTAGACTCCGAAAACCAAATAATACAAATTAACTATAAAATATGTAAAATATATATGAAAATTACCTAATATAATATGCAAAATACATGACTAAACCGTGCATGATATGCATCATAACTAAGCTAAATGCAACCTATTATGCCTACCTAAATGCATGCTATCACCTATGCTCTTTACCTCCAGCCATGGGACTTCCTTCTTTGGGGGGCCGAAAGAAAATTCTAAGACCTCACTACCAATGGTGAAAGTGAACAATCTCTTCCTGACGCTGATGTTGGCACCTGCATTAACTAGAAAAGGTCTACCAAGAATAATAGGGCAAGCAAGATCTTCTGAAATATCTATAATGAGAAAAACTACGGGGCACTGTCAACCATACATGTAGGGATGACCATTGGATTGTTTGCCATGTATTGGTTGGCATCCACAAGCTCTAGTGCTCCTATCATTACCTTTGACCAAATTGATAAAGGCATGATGCTCACGCTTGCTCCGTGATCACAAAGTGCCTGGTATCGATGTCGTCCAAATCCCACAGTAATAGAGAACTTACCAGGGTCAGGTCTCTTCTAGGGGAAATACATTCTTTTGTAGTCGCTAGCGGTCTTTGTAATTGATCGCTTGTTGGTAAGGATCTCCTTGAAGAACTTGACGTATGCAGACATCTCTTGAAGAGCTTCTATAAAAGGAATTGAAACGTTTAGTTCCTGAAGCAATTTCACAAACCGTTTAAACTTACCTATAGTGAGATCTTTCAGTGCCTTGGAAGGGAATTGAAGCGTCATCTTTGGTTTCGGAGCCAAAACAACCTTCGAGGATGATGCAGAGTCCTCGACGTCGACTGAAGGGTCCTCGACATCGACTACAGGAGTCAATGTCGAGGAGATCTATTACTGTGCAGAAGGCCCATTGTCGAGTGAGTGCTCGACGTCGACTAGAGGTTGGTTGACGTCAAGTACAGGTTCGTCCTTTTCTTCTCCATTCTCTGGCTCGTGAAGTTTGTGTCCGCTTCGTAGCTGTACAACGGCGATGTGTCCGGTCTGCCCTTTGGGATTTGGATCTATATGCCTAGGGAGCTTTCCGGACGGTCATGGAATCTGTGCCGCGAGTTGACCCAATTGGGTCTCTATGTTGCGCTTCTAGATATCCATCTCCCCAAACCTTGTATTAAGGTTGTGGAGTTGAGCCTGGATGGTCGTGGTGGATTGATCGTTCTTATCCTGATTCATTCTCATCTCATCGAGAACCCTCTGTAGATCATCCTTCCACTGGTCCCTCTCTGAATGTCCTGGAGCTCGGTATGGTGGGGGGTTCCCGGTGGCACCTTGGTTCCATTGTGGTTGGTAGAACCTTTGGTCCCCCATATAGCGATTGAGACCCCCTGCGTAAGCTACCTCTTATCGCGTTTCTGCTTACTATACTTATTTCGTTTCTTGACACTCAGGAGTGGTGTGCCATTGTGAACTACATTCAATGCAAGGTTGGTTAATAGATAGATATTTAACTTGTTTAAGAAGCTTACGATTTTTATCTTTGTAGAATTGCTCCTTGACATCAGGATCAATCTCTCTGGTAGGCTCATATAGGGGCATGGATGGGGCTAGCCTCGAGTAAGCATTTTCGTCGTAAGCCACAGGAGCCCCATACGTATTGTCGAAGTTGGTGAGCCTTTCAATCGATGCCCAAGCCTCCGTTGGTGTTTGCGTCAGATAATCATATTTATTGTATTGAATTATCCTCTCCTTACTTGGTAAATCAAGAGAATTGTAGAAAATCTCCTAAATTATATAAGGCGGTTGCCCATGAGTAGGGCAAGATCGCAATAGATCCTTGTACCGATCCCATGCTCGTGCTAGCGGCTCCAAAGGCCTTTGTTAGAAAGCTGTAATCTTCTGGCGCAGGAGCGCTGTCTTGGCAGGAGGAAAGAATTTGTTAAGAAATGGATTCCTTACCTCATCCCATGTTGTGAGAGATCGTGGGGTCAGTCCTTCAAGCCACTTTAATGCTGGACCTGCAAGAGACTAACAAAAAGCTTTCATTCAGACATATTCAAGAGTTGCACCTTCAGTAATAGTTTGACACATATCAGCAAAAGTAGTAATATGAACAAGATGGCATTCATGCAGTATTCCTTCAAAAAGAGCCTGTTTAATTTCAGACAAAAAGGAAATGTGAATTTTAAAATCATTATGAGGGATAAGAATAGCCGATTCAGGCACGGTTAGAGTCGGGTGCATGTAATCCTTAGCCGTAGCAGGATATAGGGCGAGCTTAGCTTTAGCCTACCTCCTTTGTGCTTCTTCCTGATCAGCACATGATGTCGCAGCAGCGAGAGCAGCGTTATTGGCTAATAGTTCCCTCTGAAGCCTCTCGATCATCTGAGCTTGTGGTTATGCGTTCGCCATGACTTTTTTTTTAGTTTTGAATGGATACGTAGAAGGCGTTCCGGATTGTCTAAAGCGTCAAACTCGGGTGGTTGACCAGAGCGATGCATACACCTGAAAATAAACTTAAAGAAAACGTGAAATCAAGCTATCTAAGGCGCGAATGATTGCATCCTCGACAACGGCACCAAATTGTTAAAGTAAAGCAAACCGATTCCGTTCCAAGCAAATAATTACATGACTCCCTCCCGTTGTAGCAAAAGGAAGTCGGGATCAATCCTCGAGGAAGCTAGTCAGTGGATCTCAGATAGCCAGCAAATCACCTCCAGAAAACGACTCCATAAGTACTCGACCTTGACTAGGTAGTAGTCGACAGGGGTCAGCACAGTCGAATTCGAGCGGAAATCAGCAAAATCGGGTATTGAAAGTAGTCGACGTCGACCAGTTTCCTCGACGTCGAGCAAATTAACCTGTTCGTCTCGAGTACCTGCAGAGACAAAAAAGAGCAATCGATCTCTTGGTCGAGTAATTAGTAGTCGACGTCGACAAGTGTAGTCAACATTGAGTAGTTATGCAGAAACCTTTGTGCGTCGGCGAAAGATGGCCGAAGATTGTGAGGGTTGAAACGAAGTGTGAACAGAAAATAACCAGTCTGACAAAATTTGGATTGTAAATAGATTAAAATAAAAACCTCCAAGATCGGGCTTTGCAACAACGATAACCAAACATGCATAAGGCAAGATAAATATAGATAATTTTGCAAATCACATTAAAGGATCAAGCTTTCGTCATTTCCAACAATTAGACAACTCTTTCAAGTAACCCTAATTGTATCTACCAATTTTATGTTTATAATCCAAGTTGTTAACCTAAATATCTAGTTCTTAGGTAATAAACATAATAAAGATAGTGGATGATCAAAACATAACAAATATTGAATCTTTACCTCAAGCATGCATGGCTATCGTCGGGCTCACGTCGACCCTAGAAGTTGGTGGACTACTCACGCCTCCTCGCAATCGCAGACATAGTTGATTGAAAAGAAACTTGCATTCACTAAATCAAAGTCTTTACAATTCCGACACTCCAGCTTTTGCAAAAGTGCCAAAACCCTAAAACCCTTGAACTCCTAAACTCTATGTGGAAAAGTAGTTCTAGAATTCAAATGAATAGAAATCAGCCCCAAGGGCTCTATTTATAGGGCTTCATCCTTGCTAGTCAAGGAAAGCAAACTCTATCTAATCCTAAAGATATAAAACTTGATAAATAAAACTTAAATCTTAAAAGGTAAATATCTAGTTCTTTTCATGGTAACATAAGTGTTCTCCTCATGGATAGATCTTGATAAAATCGGATAGGAACATCTTTGCTTCGTGCCCAAGTAGTCCAGTCGTGTCCGGATAAGCCCAATGCGTCCTCGGCCCAAAAAAAGTGTAGTCGACGTTGAGTAGTCCGTACTCGATCTCGAGTATTCTTCACGACTCCTCGAGTGCTCTTTCCTCGTCGAACTCGAGTTGGTCTAGGCAGTGGCCGACCTCGAGTAAAGTACTCGACGTCGAGTAGTCATCAAACTCGAGTGCCTTGCTCTTCAGTCCTCAATTGATTTTGCTTCCAATAGTAGTCGATGTCCAGTAACCTAGTCGACGTCGAGTAAAATCTTGCTTTCGTCTCCTCCTTTTGGTTTCATTCTGGAATGGCTCCAAATTTTGCAATATTAAACAGAAACTGGTGTAGAGCTCTATTTCTAGCAAATAAGCTTATAATACACAAATTCAACATATTCCCAACCTGAAATATGCAAAGTACTTTAGTGGACATCATGAACCAGTAATTATGAAGTTCGAAGGGCTCAACCAACACCGCAAATTCTTCATCTGCTCGCGTCCATACCTGTACAAGGTCGAGGGCCTCTTCACCATAATCATGATACATTTGCGGCAAAGGCTACAACAACAATAAAAACCTTAGAAAGGATCAATTCCCAATTACAAACCATACTATTTAATAAAGAACTCACCAGCCTGTACAAGTGTCCCTCTAACTCTATATCTCGGATAAAACCTCTCACGCGAGGAATGGTTCGACACGGGATATCTATCGGCAAGTTAGACGTCATTCTTACCAAGCGGCACCAAAAAGTACGAGAGTACTCTCCCATTTATGGGGGTGGATAGGATACACGCAACAAAATTCACCGTAAACACACCTTATCAGCTCCAGGAGGTTGGTAAAGATCAGCAGTCATGACAAAAACCACCTGGAAAGTATATCTCTTGTTCAAAGAACACCAACAAACGTATAAGCAAGCCTAACACGCATAGCGACCCGGAAAGTTAGCCTGCGACACGCACCTCCTAGCTTAAAGACATCTTAACCAAACTTGGAAGAGCAATTCTTATCTCCACAGGCAACAACCTAATATAAATAAAGTTCCCCCTCTATAACACTTCCTTAAAAAAAAAGAGGGGGAGACACAATGCCAAGTTTCGACATGGTTTCTAGCAAAGTTTCCCCACTTACCTTTATAAAAAATACAATGCTTTTTCCAAATCCCAATTTCATCCGAATAATCCTCAGAGAAAGCCAACTACATAGGCTCCCCTTACCTTACATCTTTGTAGAATTCAGGAATGACTTACTAAACCAAATAATCCTATGTTCTCCTTCAAACCATGAATTCCCGGTCTTATTCAAAAGAGACGAAGGGGACTGGTTCTCTCTGTCAGAGGGATGACGATCTTTCGCGATGTCTAACAACCTCAGAATAGGAAGTTGCCTCACTTTCGAATACCAAGGAGAATCACACTTTGATGTCACCATAGAACAACCAGGCCCGGAAGAGAACGGAGATGTACTCCCTGACTACTTGTGTTATGAAGAAATATAGGTATGCATGATGTCATTTTCTACTTTATGTAGCACCAAATAAAAGTCCTTATAGCATTTCAGTATGCAATAAATATGCGAACCCTTATGTTTTGTCATCTCGCGATTCATTTCTTAAAATGCTCAATAATAGGAGATAGGTAAGGGTATCGCGAAATATTAACGATAAATTAAAATCTAGAAAAACAAACAAAGAGCATAAACAGATATATACTAAAGCTGGAAGTAAAATATTCACATCATCAAAATACCATAACAGAGCATATCGGCTGTCATGGGCAGAAATGTTTTCCCCTCCCAAAAACGATGTATGAACCGCATCAAAGCATAAAAGCTCACACCACGGGTAGAAATGTTTAAAACTTGCTTCCCAAACACGACAAATTCAAATATTTGATGAAAGGTGGAAGGATGACTTGTTATGTGCCAACAGGAGGGTCGGTGTTTTCATTACGAGGCTGCTCAAGGTTGTCCTCACCAGCAGAAAGAGGCTCGAGGGCTGCAACTTCGTCGAGAGAAGCATTAAGCGGTGAAGGCAGGTCGGGTTGAGGGTCGTCGAGTTTCATATCATCGGTATCATAGTTGGGAGGAAACATCCTCATGAGTCCCCAATGTGAGCAAAGCGATTAACCCTTTGAATAACCCCACCATCCACTCCATGCATGAAGGCATCGGTCAGCTTGTCATAGAGAACATCATGTCCATCTTTTTCAAGATGGACATGACGCTGGTCAACCACCCTTGACCCTCGTCGCTTAACATAAAATCGTGACGTGTGTTCTTGGTAAGAACAACGCCTTCACCAGAAGTAAAGCACTCCAAGTGCCCTCTCACACTAATAAGCTCTTCGGGTACCGCCTCCAACTCAATCTCGAGCTCCCTAATCTGACCGTTCGAGCGCGTAATCTCTAACTCACGATCAGACCCAATCTCTTGGAGTTTTAAGAGCTAGACTCGCGATACGTCTAGCTCGCCTATCCCCGACTCCACTTCCTTCCCAGATTTCTCTAAAGCCTCTCGCAAGCTATTGATAGTCACCTCATGGAGCTCTGCATCCTTCAATTTTTCCACCTTCTCTTTCAGACTTTTGTTTACTTTCCTCAAATCCCTCACTGTGTCGTCATAGTTACTTAAACGTCCAGCCACCTCAGACCATTGCAGGTTACCCTACAACAATACGCGGAGGATAATAAACATGCGTTCAAAATGAAATAGGTGGGAAACAATAAATCGCGAAGGAAGTTACCCAGCCCCCAGTTTTCCGACCCTGTTCGAACAACTATTCATTTGTCAGATGATGAAGGTAATCCCTTTCAGTCAGGAAGCTCCTTCTAGGGATTACTAGTTTCTTAATATCAAGTGGGGAAAACCCAGGTTGCCTATACGCAGTCATAGAAATCCCTGATGAGGTGATTTGCTTGGCGCTTAGAAGTTTATTAACTGTCACTTCCTCCCTGGGCCTTTTTCGCCCACGTTGAGCCAGGGGTATATCCTTTGACGATAAACTCTACCTATCTTCAAAAGGCGCTGTCGATGTCCGCTTGAGTCTTGAATGAGTGGATGAATATAACGTCAAGCCAACGACGTAAACAAAGGCGTTGCTTGGGAGGCAACCCAAGGTAAGTAATTTAGATTCTATTTTATTTGTGCATTGTATTTTTTTTAGTTTAGTTTAGGTTGGCTTGGGCATACTAACACTGCAGGGGAAAGAACAAAGGAAAAGGACGGAAAATCGCTGGCCGCCCCGTTGCCAGCCAGGCCACCCCGCGGCCGAGTCTCAGCGAGGTCCCTTCACGAAGATCGCCGGCCGCCCCATCGCCTACCCTGGCCGCCCCGCGGCCTCTTCCGGATAGAAAAATTTTTAGGGGCCCGTGTGGGCCCCCACCTACCACACTAAATAAACCCTAACCATTCCTTTTTCTTTTCCCTTTCTCACATAGCCGCCCCCTCGCCATTGCTTCCTCTTCTTCTTCTTTCTTCTTCATCCTCTTAACACTCCATTGAAGCACACCTCCAAGTTTCCTTCTTTCACCAAAATCATCCTACCTTCACCCAAATCCCCACAAAACTACTCCTTTCTCCCATTCTCATGTCCCTTCTACATAAAAACTCCACCCCACCACCTCATTCTCCTAGATCTACACACAAATTGCTCATCCCAAGATTTTCAAGGAGGTTCTTTCGGATCCACGTCGGAGTGAGAGAATTTAGGACGTCGGAGAGCAGATCCGACGTCGGAGAGTCCAGATCCAGAAAATCTCCGGCCGCCCTGTCACCAGCCGAGCTGCCCCGTGGCCACCCCTGTCGCCGGCCGCCCCATCGCCACCCTTGGCTGCCCCGCGACCTTTGCAGTGTCTCGCCGTTGTGAGTTTTTCTTCACTTTCATTCTAGTTTGGTAATCTCTTAACTCAGATTCATAATGTCGAGACCACATGGAATGAGTTGAAATCAGAAAGAGAGATGGAATGCTCTAAACACTAGGAACTTCTTTGTAACAAAATTCTTTCATGTGCCTACACTTAGATTGTTACAAATGGATGTATGCACGATGCAATTGTTAGAGCATCGATGTGAGCACTGTCCATGATGCTCAGGATGGCTCATTTCTTTATGATGAGGCCCAGCTGAGAAAAGCTGGCCACCTGGAGGGCAGAGCACCGATGTGGATCTGGAGGGCAGGCCATCAGGGGAGGATCCAGTTGAGATTGCCCCGTCATCTCCCTTTTGGCCCTACAGCAGCCAATTTTTATATAGGACATGAGATGGATGAGGATGACGATGAGGAGGAGGAGGCGCACGATGCTGAGCAGGAAGATGCTCTGGATGTTCCCAGAGTTTAGACGGATTTTGGAGGTAGTGGAGCTAGACCTTCTGGCACAGCTAGAGGTACTGGTCCAGGCTACACCTTGGAGCAGCAGATGGCCGATTTATATCTCCAGCAGAACAAGATGTGGGAGCATCAGCAGATGATGTCGCGTCGTCAGGACATAATGTAGGAGAACCAGCAGCGGATGTCCCAGAGCCAGGACGTGATGTGGGACCAGCAGCAGCAGATATATGTGGAGATTGGCGACATTCGTCGGGATGTACGTGGCTTGACTTCTCACCTGGAGGATGTCTCTGAGAGCCAAGCATCGATCAGACGGATGCATGAGCAGATATGGCAGAGGCAGGAAGACTTCTATCGATTCGCCTATCCACAGTTCCCACCATACCCACCGCCGCCACCACCTCAGCAGTGAGCATGTCAGTTGTTTCTTTTCTTATCCCTTTTATTTTTATTTTGTTGTTTTTGTTCTCTTTTCTGCATTGAGGATAATGTCAGAACTAAGTGTGGGGGAGAAGACTTGAAAACTCTCTGTATTTTGGTTCTAAGTGCACTGCCTTTTAACTTTTAAGTTTGCATGTTTATTTCTATTGGTTGTATGCATATTTAGTTTCTACCATTATTTCTTATTCTAAAAAAAATGAAAAAAATGAAAAAAAAAAAACAGTTTTAGTTCTTGCATTATTAGGAATAGGTCTTATTTCCCCATGTGGATGTCGTTTGTCCTCTATATTTTCTATTGAGATTTATGCCCCATGATGTGTTTGGATGGTTGAAGCCTTCGATATATGTTTTCTATACTATTTGGTGGGCATGATTGATTACTGATTGAGCACATAAAATCTTGAATTTTTGGGTGATCTTGAAGTTCTAGACATGTCTTGGTGAGCTTATTTTGGCCTATTCAGGACTACACCTTATTGAGTCCTCTTGCTTGTTGTGTCTACTCTCTTCAATTACTTCCTCTATGACTTGCATTTAGATAACTTTTTCAAGGCTGCATATTATGATCTCTGCACATGACTTAAACATGATTGAGGCACCTTTATTAGCCCTATTTGGCTCTATTGCCTATTCTTTTATAGCTCTACAAGATGATTCCATAGCCAGTGATAGCCTGACCCCATCCGGGAATTTAGGAATAGTTGGTGAATATCTATAGTGTGGGTGATGGTTTATAGTGGTGGATTGTATGTTGGAGGTGTATTTATGAGATGTTTGATTCTTGCTAGCATATTTATTACTTGGGACCTAAAAAGGATAAAATTCACTTAGGGGAAAAAGTCAAGGAAAATCATTTGATATAGCATGAATGAAAGAGAAAAAAAAAGAAAAAAAAGAAAAAAAAAAGAAAAAAGGAATGAGTTGAGTATGATTTCCAAAGTTTTATGCTTGAGATTGGTGTTGTTTGGCATTATAGTGATATGGTATGAGAAGTTTATGAGTGGTTTTATGATTTGGTAGCTTCCTTAGTTTCCGGATTATGAGCACCACATGACCAAAATTGTTCCATACCTTATATGTTCTACCTTGGCCCCATTACAACCCAATTGAAAGACCTCATGATTTTTGTTATGTGTAGAGTCACCATCGGTGGAGAGTTAGAACACTGGTGCAAGGCTCTTGTAGCTAAGTTTTTGAAGATTGAGTTTTGAGCGTAAACATTTAAACCCAAACACTTGAGCGAGAGTGAAACACATATCCTTTGTGAGGTCTAGAATAAATATGGTTGCCTGATTTCATTTATTATTCCAATTATGTGCTATGATGTTATTAATCTATTGTGTTTGTTAGTTTTTCATGCACTTAAAGAATGTTGAGGTGTGGATACATGAATTGCTATTCTGTGGGGCTGCAGAATTGAGTTTTTCTATTGCTTGAGGACAAGCAAAGGTTCAAGTGTGGTGGAATTTGATAGAGCATATTTAGTGTTGCATAATAGATTGCATTTAGAATAGTTTAGTTGTGAATATTGCATTTATTTAGTTGAATTTACATAATTATTTGTTGAGTTAGAAGAGGCGGAATCTACATGATTTTATGGTTTATTTCAGGTATAGTAGATTGAAGGTGGAATGAATCGGAAAAGAGCGGAAATAATCTAAAGAAGTACTTAGGAGCTGCTGGAGACAAAGAGGAAGAAGCTCGAAAGAATCATAGGCCGCCCCGCAATATCTTTGGCCGCCCCGCGGCACGAAGGAAGAAACAGAGGAATTCGCTGATCGCCGGCCGCCCCGCAGCCCGTGCAGAGACTGAACTTCGATACCGGATTTTACTTAGGGTTTTTTTAAGTTATTTTGGGCCGACTTTCTAAACACTATTTAAGGCTTTTCTAGTTATTATTTTCATTCACCTTATGCACATTATTCCATTGTTAAGAGCATCGTTGAGCATGAGCAACTAAACATCTTAAAGTTTGGTAGTGGGGTCGTCCGTACCGGGGCTGCTTGACGACAATGTCGTAGTGGGATGTAGTTCCGTCGTCGAGAACCTTTGTGGCATTGTTGTACACAAGATTTCTAACCTCGTGCTGAAACTCCGTAAACTTCACTGTTGTGTACAACCGTTGGAACACGAGCTCAAACACGTGATCGGTCATACAATGTCGTGGGGAGTTCAAGGATTCAAAATTCGCCTTAATCTCAGCAGTAACCCTATCCGATAGTGCTAGTCCATACTGCTCCATGAACATCGTAAGGGTAGTGTTAATATTGACGTACCTTTTGAAGAAATGGTTCATTCCTTCACTCCTTTGGGTGCTCGACATTCCACCCCAAAAAGTATCCTTGAAATAGATGGGAACCCATCGCTCGTGATCACGGTACATCTTCTTAATCCATATATACCGTGATAGATCAAACTTATCTATCATCTCTGACCAAGCAGCCTCAAACTTATCCACACTGTATGATTCGTGTACGGCGCTTTGGAGCGCCTTATGGAGATCTCTCTAGTCCTCCCGTCTACCCATATGGTTGTGCGCATTTTGCATCACATGCCAAATGCACCACCGGTGTGGAGTGTTAGGGAACGCTTGTGCAACTGCCCCCGTTCCAATAACATAGACCACGCACAATATGTTATGACACAAATTAAACAAATAGACTGATCCTAGGAGATATGGAATTATATTTCAACACAATCAACTCATATTTGGCAAAAAGAAGAAGCTAGTAATTAACAACTAATCATTTACATACTATTATAAATTAAGAGGGGAAGGAAGGAGGGAGGGAGGAACGCACCTATGGAACGGCATTGGTCGGTTATGATTGCTTTGGGCGCCTTCCCCGACATGCATGTGAGTCATGTACGAAACAACCACACAAAGTTCTGGGTCTCTTCTCGAGCAAGTAACGCACAACCGAATAACACGGATTGGTCGTGATTGTTGATTCCTATGAATGGAGCAAATGGCATCTTGTGTCTATTAGATACATAAGTCGTATCAAAGGACAAGACATCGCCGAACTCCTCGTAAGTCGCCCGACTCCTTCCATCGGCCCAAAAGACGTTCCCCAACCTCCCCTCGTCATCCACATCGTAAGAGTAAAAGAAATTTGAATTGCTGTCTTTGCTCATTTCATCAAAGCGAGCCTGCAATGCAGCAAAGTCACCTTTCTCCATGAAGCGTCGTCTAGTCTTGGTGATTAAGTTGCGACAATCCTTGTGGGTGAATGGAATAGAAGCATGGCAGCCATAATCTACCACAAAAGTCCCAAAGTTCTTGGCTATAGGAACTCCTGCCCTATCCGAGTTAAAAATCCGGATCTTGAACCGTTCACTGATCACTCTATAGTTCGGAAGGAGCGTCTAATTTTCCGGCACACAGTCATGGTTGTGCTCTAAATGGACCCCACCAATAACCCATTGTCTGTTTTTATGAACTGCAACATTCACCTCGAACTTACATCCTGTAATACAAGAGGTCGATCCTGTCCTTGGCTTCTTTGAGTTCGAATCAAATTTTCCATGCTTTGAGCAAGCCAACCTCAGCCTTCTGTACTTGTCAGGTGCATTGGGATCACTAGGTTTCTCCGAACTCATGATCATATACTGGAATCCTATTGCCATCGCGTACGCGTGCATGTAATCCAAAATTTCTTTTGAATGTGAAAATATCATACCGGTCTCAGGAGGTTTAAGTTGCACGTAGCCTTCTTGATCAGCACCTTCACCAACCTGAACCTCGTCTTGGTGATTCTCACCTTGGTCCTCGTCTTCTTCATTTTCGTCAACTTCATCATTGAGGTTGATTTGGTTGTTCTGAACTTGGACGTCTTCGCTATTTTCATCGTCCGTAATGAGGTTATCATCTCCATAACCGAAATTGTCACCGTATTCCCCAACCGAAGGAACCCCATCAGATCCATTATCTGTTACAAAACAAGCATCAACTTATACACTAATTTCAGTTATATGTATATATAATTACCCAAACTAATGAATGAACGACAAATCATACCTTCTTCTTCGGTTTTATACATGACGTTTAGGTCAAATTCACGATCATCCATTTATACTTGATTGATAAGGACCAAAATTCCTGGATATACATTACACACATCAGATGAATCCAAAAGGTCTTTGAATCCAAATACACATCAAATAGGAGCTTTATCTCCTGTTACCTAAATCACTCAAATTCGAACCCTAAATCCTAAATCAAGAAAGATTTTGGGTCAACCCAAAATCAAATTGGATGAATCAAATTTGAACCATAAATCCTAAATCAAATTCGAACAGGAGTTATCCTAAATCAAATTCGAACCCTAAATCCTAAATCAAATTCGAACCCTAAATCCTAAATCAAATTGAAAAGATTAAATTTTGTATGTAAAACTAAGAGGGAGATGCACATTGTTCGACCTGATTCCTCTTGTCGTCGAAGACAAAGGCGGAGACGAAGGCAAAGACGCACACTGACCTGATTCCTCTTGTCGTCGAAGACGAAGATGAAGATGGAGGTGTGGTATCCGGCCTCGAGATCGTTTTCCAATGTTGAATGGGGATTGATTTGGCAGAGGTTGAAAAAGAAGATAGTCGTTGGGCGTTGGTTCTGGCGTTGGAGAAGTAGTCGTTGGGTGTTGGGCACGCCAGTGGGAGTTGGCCTTATTCATCTTCAAGGCAGGCATGGGGATTAGGGAGGAGACATCCATTAATTAGAGGAGAGAGAATGTGAGTTTAATTAGGCCTCATTTTTGCTTTTGCTTTTTTACTGCTTTTTTATTTGTTTTTACTAATTTGCCCCCCTGTATATTTACCCTTGTGTAAGTGTAGCAGCCTCCCACGTGTTGGTATGATTTTGGTGGAAAATTTTCCCCAGCCTTACACACATCAAATCTCATTAATACCTAGCCTCTATAACTTGAGTTTGGATCATCTACAACACTATGTAAGACCTTGGGTGTAACACAAAATTATTTGTGTTATTTTTTAATGATTAAAAAAATTATAAAAATTATATTGACGTTAATCTCGATTAGAGGTTCAACGGCTGAGTAATACAGTAATTAAGGTGACAACTTCAATCTTTTGGCTCGTTTAGTTGAAGTTTTAGAAAGATAAAGGAAAAGGAAACGAATATAGTCCAATTACTCACTCCGTTCAGTAAAATATGTCACTTTACTATTCACGTATGCTTTTTTAAGAGATAAAAACTATATAAAATATCTGTTTTTTTTAACAATTTCGTAGTTATTATTAATAAGTACAAATTTGTTAAAAAAAATTTATAAAAAAATGAATATTTTATATAGTTTTTATCATTCTAAAAAAGTGTATGTGAATAGTAAATGACATGTTTTGCCGAACAGAGGGAGTATAATTTAAGATACATTTTTAAAAAAATTTAATCATGACCCTCTCATCCCAACTTTTCATACAAAATTGATTTTATTCCTCATTATTTCAATCACTAATTTGAGCAAGGGATAATCATATCCCTTATACTCTTCTAATCATTACCCCTCCGATCTTATTTTTTAAATAAAAAATAGCATCATATTCTTATCTAGATATATTTTTCTATACAAAATTTGTTTTCATTCCGTTTACCTTGCGTTCTTATACCAAACGAGTCCTTAATCTAATACGGAGTACAATATTAATTCCTGATCGTACCTATTACCTACCCTAGAAATCATTATAGTATTGTATATACGAAATATTTATTTACTACTGATATATATATATAGTACATTATTAATTCCTGAACGTACCTGTATTACCTACCATGGAAATCACGGTGAAAATCGTCTAGTCCAACACCGTAGTCAATTTCTATGGTCCCTTAAATTTCATAGGCCGATAAGCATTAAAATAAATTATAAGGTACAAACACTTAAATAAGAAAATCATTAGAAATATCAATTTAGCCAATGAGATAATTTGGACTACGATATGGACTACAATAGCGGACTAGACGATCCTCGTTGTAGAAATCATAGTACTCCCCTTGATTCCCTTGATTCGATCTTTTCGATCTGACTGGTGCTGTTGTAGGGTGCTTTTTTTGGGTAAAATAACGCTTTATTAAAAAAATATATATATATAACCCCTTACATACGAGTCCGAGTCCAACGAGGGAGGCTAAAGCGAGCTCTACAATCATCTACGACTATGCTTCTAATCTTAATTAGGTGGTGGCTCTTTCAAAGGATGAACTCCCACATTATTCGCCACCCTATTCTCTTCTCGAATAGTATGATTGAACCTCACCGACCAGCCAGTCTCGAACTCGAAAGCCTTGACACCCTAGGATTAGGCTAAACATAAGATGTATGACATCCACCCAAGACATGGAACTAAGATTACAATTTTGGGAATGCTGAATTTATATATAATTTTTTATTTTTCTCTGTTAGAATTATTTTATAATTCGGACATTATTTTAAATATACGCCCAAAAGATATAAAAGCCTAATTTACGTAATTAGGTAAGTAATTCTTATTCGTTAAGAATTAACTAATACTAGGATAAATAATATATATTTGTTATATATTAATTTATCTAAAAAATAAAAGAGATAAATATGAGAGACTCATCTCTCCTAATCTCGAACCCTAGAGAGTTTGTTCGTCAGACGTTCTTCTCAGGAAAAGAAAACCCAGAGAGAACTCTCCTTCGTGGAGAGAGTCTCCTTCCTCTCCAATGCTCTCCCATGGTGTGTAGGTTGTGAATCGTAGGTTCTCTACTGCTCCTGAATCTCTAACGAGATTTGGGGCTATGGAGATCTACCCGATGATCAAATTCGAAGGCAAGACGATCTAGATTCCGCTTCCGCTATTCAAGGTAATCCGTTTATCCCTCAAATTCTAACATTGGCATCAAAGCTTTAGGCACAAATTGCCTTTGAATTTGTTCAATCGGATTGAATAACAGCATGAATCAGGTTCTTCGAACTAGATTAAATTAAAAAGTCCAATTTTTTTGTTTTTGCCGTGTTCATTGTTCAACTAGGCTACTGTTTTAATGGAGATTATATGCTTCTTTTTGGTTCATCTGCTCCTCCTGTTTACTCGAGGTTTTCGAGAAGCCTCATTCTCCATATTTTGTTTTTTTTCTTCTCCATGCTCCCTTGTTGATTTTCTCAGATTGCATGCTTGTTCCGGATTTGAATTTTGTGTTTAAATTCTATATGCGTGCTTGGTGTTCGATTCTATGGCATGAATTTTGGGATCTTCGTTCCTTTTGAATTCGAGCCTAGGGTTCAACTGATTTGAGCAATTTTTGCAATCAAATCGGACAAATTGGGGCACGATTCGTTCTTACCTTGATGAGTTTGAGATCTGTGATGTGTCTATTGCATTCGTTGCAGTCGTTTATCACTGATCTGATTTGTGGGTTGGTGTTCTTCGTGAGCATAAACCCTAGATCTGAGAAATTGGAGCTTCGGAGCTCGGTTTTGGACTGGATGATGGAGGATCCGAGAAGTCTAGCCTAGAATCGACAAAACCCATCTACAATTTGGTCGTTTTTAATTGAATTTTGAGATGGGGGTTTTGAGATTTGGGGCTTACTAGGTTTTTGGTCGGTCTTGTTCCCCGAATTGGAGATGGAGATTGGCAAGTGCGGTGGACCTCGGCTTGGCGGTGTCGATCCATCACGCCACCATTCTCCTTGCTGGAGCACTTGGAGGCGGCGACGCCACCGTCGGTGACCAGATGGGGAGAAGAGATGCTCGTGCCGATGGTGAGGGTTGCCACTTCTTCTCCTTCGAGTTCGACTGCAGACGGAAATACGCCGGAAACATCAGGTTTGGTGGCGCCGTTCTCGCCACCGTGCTCCCCTGTTGGAGCAATTGGAGGCGGCGGTGCTACCGCCAGCATTGTCGACGGTAGGGAGCTTTTACACAGGCTAAGGAGAAGGGAGACCAGAGCTGTTGCCATGGCTATGGTGGCTGTGCTTTCGGGCTTCGCTGGGTCTAGCTTCGGGCCGAGCCGGGTGCGGGTGATTGTTGTAGGAGGAAATTGAGACTTGCAATAAAATATAAATAAATCAAAGCAAACCAGATTTCGTCCTTTGCAAATGATTACAAGACTCCCTCCCTATGCAGTAGTAGGAAGTCAGGATCGATCCTCGAGGAAGCGTGTCAGCGGGTCTTAGGTAGCTGTAAATCTCACACACAGAATAGCAGAAAGACAGAAAAATCAAACAAAAGCATAAAATAACGTAAAACACAAAACTGCTCGATATCGACAAAGCAGAACTCGATATCGAGTAAACACATCGACGACAGAAACTCAGGATCAAATACAGAAACTCGATCTCGACAACCCTACTCGATATCGACTAAGAAGAACTCGATATCGACTAAAACTCTTCGAGATCGACAAGCAACAAAAAATTAAAGGTGCAAACTTTCGAACACAGAACTCCGATTTTCAATGAAATAAATCAATATACTAAAAGACTTCCAAAGCCAGGGTATCAACACCACAACGATAACCATGCAAAGTAACACATAAAGGAATAAAAGATCATGCTTTCCATCAAATAACTTTCGTTATTAACAAATAGGAATATAGAGGCTTTCGCATAAACCCTAATTGTTACTAACCCTTTTTCACATAATTAACCCAAGTTGCATTAAGATCACTTTCGCTTCAATAACACAAACAAGGATCACCTTCAACTCTTGCAAAAGAATCATGCCCATAGGGATAGAAGACGAATTGCATAAAAAGCTTGTACCTTTACCGCATCACCTTACATGGCCACCGTCGGGCTCACCCCAGCCCTAGAAGTGGGTGGCCTACTCGCTCTTCATCGCAATAGCAGACATCTTTGATGAAAAAGAACTAACTTGCATTAATAAACTCAAACTTACAACCTCTTCTCCTTCTCTCTCTATGTGTCTTATTGTCTCTGAAATTGAATCATTAAAAACCAGCCCCTAAGGCTTTATTTATAGTGCTCAAACCCCGCTAATCAAGGAAAGAACATCTTATCTATATCTAAATCTAAATATCTAAAGGCTTAAAGTTAAATAAATGCAATAAAGGAATTAAATCCATAAAGGAAATTATATATAAAATAGGTAAATCTTCTATGTGTTGATAGATCTTGATATGCCTTGATAGTTGTGGATAGATCTTGGCCAACTCGGACTCCTTCGGCCCCAAGCAAAGTCAAACCGCATCGGACAGCTCACCGCGTAACGCGGCTCCATAAAACGCTCCTCGATATCGACTAATTCTACTCGATATTGAGTAAAGTTGGCGTCGACTTCGCTGGCTGGGCCTTTCCGGTAGCTGGTGCTCGATCAAGCTCGGACAAGCATTGATGGGTTCCTCGATATCGACAAAAGTCCTCGATATCGACAAGCTGTGTCGACTTCTACGTTGCTGGTCTTGGTCGAGGAATTGCTCCTCGATCTGGCCCGGACTGGCACGGCTGACCTTGTCGATATCGAGAAAGCTCGTCGATATCGAGTAACTTGGTACTCGACATGTCCAGTCCTCGGCTTCTCGACTTGGTGTGGCTTCCTCGACTCCGGACATAGCTTCATGGTGTTGTCGATATCGAGTAAACTACTCGATATCGATTAGGCTTGTGGAGTCGGGTTGGCTTCAGTTCTCAGCTCCTCGATCATGCTCTACTCGACCAGCACTGCTCGGACATCATTTGTCGATATCGACTACTTTTCATCGATATCGAGTAATTTTGGTTTCCAGCTTGATTCATCCTGGTTTTGTAGTCCTTTGACCTTGGACTTCTGTAGCTGATTTCCGAGCTTTTCCAACCTTTCTCAGAACTGCTGTAAATTGACTCGAATTCTGCGAATTTAAACAGAAACTGGTGTAGATTCCATAATTTGGAAAATAAACATAAACTACATAGATTATGTACTATTCTAGCCCAAATGCATGAAATGTATGCAGAAAATAACATAAAAGTTACTGTAAAACATGGCAGATTCATCTCACAACAAACACCCCATACTTAAGCTTGCTTGTCCTCAAGCAATACTTTTATTTGTCATTCAGGGGATGGAATCAAAACTCTCAACATATTAGATTCATTCTCATATATCCCTGCAGTCAATTACCATCCTCGAAAAGGTACTAGTGTCACAAAATCCATGCATGTGCAATTAAAAAGCAACATCTACTCACAAAAAGAGGGTTATGCAAAAATAATTTATGTGACAAAGCATTAATAATCAAGATGACTTTAATTTAATCTCAATAAGGAGTAGATTGGTAAAAGGCTAAAGGTGGGCAATATTTAGCAATGTGGTGCTAATGATCCGGGGAAATGGAGTACTTTCCAAATTGAATTTCCACATTCATTTTCATAAGATTCATCACCTTCCATAATGCTTTTATCAATAATAATGCTTTTACCTCTCCAACCTTAGCACTGCCTTCTCGCGAGTCGCAAACATGGGTGTCATGAATGGCCCCGGATACTTAGTGCTTTGGACTCCTCACAATGTGTCCCATCTCGCCAAACTATTATCTCAGCGAGCAGGGTCAATCTACCTTTATCTCCTGAGGTGATCGGATTTTCTTTCACTCATTAAATTTTCCATATATTTTTCAAACATTCTCTTATCAAACTCCAATAATGATAACAATAACAACAAAAACACCATATGATAATCTCCATAATGTAACATCATTCTCAACATAATCCCCGGATGGAAATAAGGCTAGTAAAGAATGGGTAATATTTAGATCATGTGGCAATATGTGAAATAAGGCATAATATGGCTTTTGTGATGCATATAAGCATAGGTAAGGCTAGGATATAACAATATGAGCATTATATGTAAATATAAAGTCCTCCATCATCTTATCATGCAACATGTCAAAAGCAATTTCAAATTTTACCTCCTTTCATGGTTTTTAAGAAATAATGCATTTCATTGTGACTTCCCTTTACCAGGCAATTTCATGCTATATCTCTAATGAATCCAATTTTGCATCGTTGAGTTCAATATAAGCTTCCATGACATTAATCAAAATTTTTCAATGGGGGTCATTTTTCACAAACTTTAGAAAACATGCATGTAGGCACATAAATCAATAATGAATTCTAAAATAGTCATGTATAAAGTTGGCGTCGACTTCGCTGGCTGGGCGTTTCGGGTAGCTGATGCTTGATCAAGCTCGGACAAGCACTGATGGGTTCCTCGATATCAACAAAAGTCCTCGATATCGACAAGTTGTGTCGACTTCTGCGTTGCTGGTCTTGGTCGAGGAACTGCTCCCCGATCAGGCTCGGACTGGCACAGCTGATCTTGTCGATATCGAGAAAGCTCGTCGATATCGAGTAACTTGGTACTCGGCATGTCCAGTCCTCGGCTTCTGGACTTGGTGCAGCTTCTCGACTACGGACATAGCTTCATGGTGTTGTCGATATCGAGTAGGCTTGTGGAGTCGGGTTGGCTCTGATTCATCATGGTTCTGTAGTCTTTTGACCTTGGACTTTTGTAGCTGATTTCCGAGCTTTTCCAACCTTTCTCAGAACTGCTGTAAATTGACTCGAATTCTGCGAATTTAACAGAAACTGGTGTAGATTCCATAATTTGGCAAATAAACATAAACTACATAGATTCTGTACTATTCTAGCCCAAATGCATGAAATGTATTCAGAAAACGACATAAAAGTTACTGTAAAACATGGCAGAGTCAGCTCACAGCAGTGACCTAGGCTATCGGGCCTGGTAGGTTTTTGGGTCACACTTGAGCTCTTGGTCAAGGTGTTGACTCAGAAGTTTTTTTTATCAAATTGAGCTCTCTAAAAATTCTTTTTCTAAGAATTTGTTTTTTCAAGGATGTTTAACTTTGGTTGAATATCGTTTTACTTGATCTAGAACAATTGTGAGCATATCGAAACCACTTTAGAGTGGGAGTTGTTTTGAACACGAGATATCTCAGAAACACATCGAGACACCCAGCCAAGCCGAAGTCGACGACCACCCTTACTCGATCTCGAGGAGCCGCGTCCCGAAGCCGCGTTACGCGGTTTGCTGTCCTACGCGGTTTGGGAATCCTTGGAGCCGAAGGAATCCGAGTTTGGCCGAGACCTATCAACACCTATCAAGACCTATCAACACATGGAAGATTTACCTATTTTAGATATAATTTCCTATTTATATTTAATTTCTTTAATGCATTTATTTATCTTTAAGCCTTTAGATATATATTTAGATATAGATAGAGATATTCTATCCTTGAATAGCAAGGAGTAGAAGGCTATAAATAAAGCCCTAGGGGGCTGATTTTCATACAGTGAAGCCAAGTCATCTTAGGACGCAAGGAGAAGGAGAGAGGAGAGAGGAGAGAGAGAGGAGGCGAGAAAGGAGGAACGTTTGGAAGGTTTTGTAAGTTTTAGTTTATTTTATGTTAAAGTTAATTTCTTTTATTATGGTTTGTTTCTAATTTCTTTCTTCTAGGGTTAGGGTGATCCCAACATAGATATGTGTGTTTGATTTATATATCCATGAATTTATATGTCTTTATCATCATCTACCTATGTGCTTAATCCTTTGCGAGAGTTGATGAAATTCCTTATTCATGATATTGAAGCGAAAGTGATCTTATTATGAATTGGATAGTAATTAGGGTTTATTTGCGAGAGCAGACTAATCCTAATTAAGAAAAGGTAGAAACAAATTAGGTGTTTATGCGAGAGCCTCTATCACCTAAATTGTTGGAATTTGTGAAAGTCGATTCTTTGATATAAAGCATGCATCTTTATGTGATTTATGATCTGCACTTATGTTTATTGTTGTGGTGATCCCTAACCTTGGAATTTGCATCTTTATTTGTTTTGTTTTATTATTTTTATTCGGCAAATATTCTACCCGACACCAACCACCATTCCCTCTCCATCCATCGACATCGACCCCTCTATTCTTTGTAGACAGTAACCTCCTCACCTTTTTCTGCTATCCTTGAACCCCAAAACACACTAAACCTAGAACCGCTGACTTCTCTCCTGAGGACGAACCTGACTCCCCTATACTATAGCGGGGGTCTTGACTATAAATTTATTTGGTCGAGAAACCCTCTCGTCAGTAGACTGCGAGGTATATCCACACGTTGAAAGTGAGCTAAGCCGGACATTGGTTGATACACTTCAAAAATTCAGAATAGAGAGGGGGTAGGGGTAGGGAAAACCCCTGAAGAAGGCTTCGAAGATGAACAACAACATGATCTTTGTAAGCGTTTAGACATCCCCTATTCCCAGTGGATAAGCCTATTTCTATCCCAACCGTCCACGGGTAAAGCTTAGCTATCGTCTCCAAGTGATCGGCTTCAACAATTGAGTTTTCTCCCAATGTTCCATTTCAGTAAAAACCACACGTTTCTCGAATATGTTAGGGAATGGTGGAGTAGCTGTGGGTACGTAGCCTTCATAGAAGCTACAATTGTCTACCTCCGTTTGCTTATATGGAAGCATGGTAAAATCACTCGTTACCATGTGAATAGATTTCTTTCTCTCTTTAGCCTCAGGAGATGAATCATCCTTCCTTTGTTCATTGATGGATTCCGAGGTATGGAAATACTCGGGATCGTCTCTCTTTAAAGGGTGTTTGATAGACCCATCCATCTTTTATCGCTTCGCGCTCTGAGCAGTCCCAGAGTTAGTTTTCTTTTTCTTCACCTCGCGTGACTTTTTATTCGGCGGAGGAGGAGCAGGAGACACTGCAGATTCCGAATCAGCATGTACTAGGGTCTCTGTCCTTGTACGCGAGGAGCTAACCTCCTCATCTTCGTAACCCACACGTCGGTTTTGTCTATCGCTTTCATTCGACATCTTAAGCTATATTCAGAAGGAAAGCCCCTGAAAAGACGTAAAGAAAGAAAAAATCAACAAGGGGAAAACACCAGTTGAGCATCGCGATTGAACAGATTTGGACCCAAAAACCCATTTCTAGGTTTATGTTGGCGCCTCACGCGCCCCTCGAGAGGGCATTGAAAAGACATCCCCCCCCCCCCCGGAGGACGACGAATAAGAAACGCCTTTTTGTCTCCTCCATAAAGTTTCTCAGTTTTCGAGGAGCCACTTCCAAAAAAGCAAAAAGGAAAGGAGGCGAAAAGCCTCGTCCACCCACCACTGTCGGAAAATCCTCGAGGGTCCCAAGAAAAACACTGCCCTATCCCATCACTGACATACTACCACCAGATGACTTAAATTTCCCCTATGAAAGTTAAGTATAAACTAAGAGGGAAGAGAAAGAGAGGGAATGGGACACCAGGGAAGCACCGTAGTATCGGCCCCATAACCGCCATACTCCTCGCCGAAGGAGAGCTGTTTTTCCACCAAGGGTTCCTTCCCCCTGCCAAAAAAAACCTAACTACAAGTACGAATCTAAAAATTGAATGAAACGTGAAGGAAATTGGAGAAACACTTACTCAAGAGAAGTGAAAAAGGAACACCGGCAAGCTTGGAAAACTGAGAGATGAACCACCACGTAACTCCGACCTCGTCTTTCGGGAAACAAGAAACCCTTCAGTTTTCTCTCTCCTTCTCTCTCTTTTCTATGTATTCAGAAATCTGAAATGAAATGACCCCGGTTGAAATCATCACATATAGGTCTCCGTGGGGTCACTCCCCCAAATGGGCCGAACAACACACCAGGCCCAATCCCGGCCCACCTAATTATAAGTTTTTGGAGGGAAGCATCGTGTTTGTCGAAACCTAATCGCGAGCGATGTAATTACTCGCGATCTGGTTACACATTACTCGCGATCTGGTTACAAGAAAATATGACGATGCCAAAGAAAATAGACCTACTAATTAACAAGGATGGGACGTCATAAATAGGCCACCCAACGCAAAAGACGTATGTCCCCTCTACAAGGTTCACCGCGAGTAGAGTACTCGGTCACCACCCCTCTACAAGGGTCAATGACCCGCCGGGTCGTTGACCCGCCGGGTCCGGGTTGACGGGTTGGCGGGTGGGGACGGGTAGCGGATTAGGGTTAGGGTCGGGGAATCCGTGACCCGTGACCCGGCGGGTCGACCCGCCGGGTCAACCCGCTTTTTAAAAATATTTTTTTTTTTGAAAAATTTATTTTTAATAAAATAAATTTTTAATATTATGTAAATTATGTAAATTATTCTTAAAATAACTCACAATAATACATAAACTAATATGCAATATGCAATGTGAGACAAATAAACCCCATCCTTCTCCTTTTATAGACTTGGAAGTCTTCCTTCCTTTCCCTCATTTCCAATGTGGGACAAAGGCTTTGTCCCACATCGAAAATATAGAGTTAGAATGAGAAGGCATGGGGCTATATATATGTATCCCACTACCACATTTCTTCCACTTCACTTGTTTCCTACATTTCCTACATTGGAAATTAAGTTGGAAATGAAGTTTGAGAAATATATTCTCATATTTTTTTCTCTTACATCACACAATGAAATTATTGTGGATGAAAGAATTAATATGGAGATATAATCTTCTGTGTATATATATCATATATATCATAACAGTGATCTACTGTGTATATATATCATATATATATATATATGCATTTATTAGTCTAGGAAATACATGCACATATGTACATATGGTTGGCATGTTTCTACATATATATGTACGTAGCTAGAGAGAGAGAAAATGAGATGGAATTGCCATAGCTAGGCCGGCCTCTAGCATGTGGGAGAGGGGTCTACCTTTCACAGCATATATAATTGTAATTTGTGAAATAAATTGGGGGTATATCGCTACCCAGCCTTAGCTTGCTGGATGACAATTTAGCCAAGTGTCCTCGTGTGCATGACCTTATTCGACAAATTAACCTAACCTACTACAACTATCATTTCCAAAACGCGCTATCTTCTGTATAGTGGAAGAAGCAATAGCTATCACCCAGCGCGCGCCGCCCTGTTAATTATATACTAATTCACATGCTTTTGTACGTAACGGTTGTTTTGGTCGATTTTTAATCTTGTTTGCTTGTCGCTATGACATTCCTATTTGGACAAACATATCAAGACATCCGCGCACCTCCTTTATTAGTTTGAATTGAATGCATCTCCGTATACACACACATATCGATTGATCCATTTATCGACTCTTCCGAATCCGAACCCGATCGAAACCCGGAAATCTAGAGTCATCCGTAACCCGAACTCGAGACCGACCCGACCCGAATCTGACTCGACTCTAAACAGACGCGAACATAGATAAATCCGACCCGACCCGACTCTAAACCCGACACTACTAAAAAAACAGGAAATAGCTACGTATTTTAGACACGGATTATAGGCGACCCTGAATTCGTGGCAGCTAGCGATGACATTGGCCACGACTGATCCTGACCGTGGCTATATTCGTGGCTGACACTCATCCTGGGATGCCAAGTCCGGAAATTCGTGGCTAATAGCAACGAACATTTTGTCCGTGGCTGATTTCGTGGGTCGGTGGCTTTGGAAAATAGCCACGAAATTAGCTACGAAGTGGTTATTTGTGGCTGTATTCGACGCTGATATAGCCACAACACAATATCCGTAGCTAACACCATGGTTATTCAGTATCGGAAATTCAGCAACATGTGGTGAGTGGGCTTGGATCACTAATCGAAATTTATGGGCTTGGATCAATAATGGGCTTGTCATGGTTCAAACATAGAACCCTGTAGCTGAATTCGTGGCACAACTTCTCCCAAACATAATGGGCGCGTCATGGGTCAATAGCCCATCAGAATTGAAAATGACCAATTAGCTTATTGGCCCAAAGAAAGAAATGGTAATTTAGCGACGATTCTATCCGTGGCTAAATCCGTTGCTATTACGGATGAGGCCAACATTAAAGCGCTTGTACTTTACCTGCATATGGTTGGGTGCATTAATTGGGGCCGGCCCACTTGGGTTGTCTTCCAGCTTCCACTGTCGACATTGGGCATTTGCATAGTAAGGAAGACCATTCAAAAGCAGGCCTCTCTCTGTACGTCCTTGGAGAGTTGAAGGTAAGTATTTTTTTTTAAAGAGGTCACGAAATAAGGTGTAATTAGCTAGGTAGTTTTGTTGACTTTACATATGTATTACATTTTATATTATTCCTTATTAATTTAAATATATACAATTAAGATTATATATATAATGGGCAATAATAATATAGATTTACTTGGGATTACAACGAGTTAGGAAATGGTTTGGGTTTTGGAAGAATTTAAAAATGGTTTGGGTTTTAGGATTACATTTGTATGCTCAATTAATACAATTTTATTCAATTTGTTATAAGTTTACACTTGTAATTAATTATTTGGAAATTTAGTAATGTGTGTTTAAATAGAAATGTAGGAATGTGCAATTATTATATTATAATTAGTAATGTACGTGTTTTATTATATCCACCGTACAGTGTGATCGAATTTGATAAAATGGAGGATCGTACATGGATGTATGATATGTACTTGGAGGACCGTAGAGGATTAAAGCATGAATATAAAATTTTGCTTGTGCTCAAACTTATTATAAATTTTGCTTGTGCTCAAACTTATTATGTCGATGAAGGTAAGATAAAATGTCCATGTCGGAGATGTGAGAATTGTTATTTCGAGAAAATAGATGATGTGAAGGAGCATTTATACCGCCGTGGGTTTATGTATGGTTATTATCGTTGGATGACACACGGCGAACCTATTGCACATCCAAACCATGAGCAAATGGTTTGGGGCAACCAGTGGGCTATGTATGATCAGTTAATTGCGGAGCAAAGGATGGTGTTTGACATTGCAGGGCCGAATTTTGTTCCTCCTTCATGGTTTAGTGTTTGTAATTTCGACGGTAATGATGAATTCCAACCAGCTAAAGTGAATGTGGTAGATGAAATGAGGGAAGATCCAGTAGCGACCGAGGAGGCTGATTTGTTGTCCACGCGGTTTGCAGACGTGCTAAGAGCCGCTGATGAACCGGTGTTTCCAGGGTGTACTACACATATACAGTTGTCCTTTGTGAGCCGACTTATGAGCTTGAAGTGCGATTATAATGTTCCCCAAAGCCTATTTAATGGTTTCGTGCAATTGTATGATGAAGTGTTACCTTCTGACCACATGATTCCCACCAGCTTCTATGAAACTAAGAAGATAGTTCAAAATTTAGGGTTACCGGTGGAAAGAATAGCCATGTGTCCCAACGGTTGTATGTTGTATTGGAAGAATGATGCAAATGAAGAATCATGTAAGTTTTGTGGTGAAGCAAGATATGCTGTGGGTGCAGGCAGGCGTCGTGGACAGAAGGTTTTATTCTACTTGCCTCTTATTCTAAGGCTACAAAGATTATATGCTTCGGAGGTGACAGCCAACCATATGACTTGGCATGCAGAACACGTAGCAGAGGAGGGGATGATGTGTCATCCTTCTGATGGAGATGCATGGAGGAGGTTAGACATGAAGCATCCTGATTTTTCTTCCGAGCCTCGTAATATTCGTTTGGGGTTATGCACAGATGGTTTTGCTACATTAAACAAATCTGGTCAGAATTATTCCTGTTGGCCGGTGATTGTCACTCCTTACAATCTTCCACCTCATTTATGCATGTGGTCCGAGCACATGTTTATGTCGTTGATAGTGCCAGGTCCTTGAAACCCAAAGAAGTTAATAGATATTTGCCTCCAACCTCTTGTTGATGAGTTGATGCAGCTGTGGGAAGTTGGAGTTGCTACCTATGATTCCTCGAGAAGAGAAAACTTTATTATACGTGCGGCTCTACTCTGGACTGTCAGTGATTTCCCTGCATATGCTATGTTGTCCGGATGGAGCACTGCAGGTTTGTTGGCTTGCCCGATTTGAATGAAATCGGGATCTGATGCATTTTGCCTCGAAAATGGTCGGAAAGCTTGTTTGTTTGATTGCCATCGAAAATTTTTAGAGAGTGATCATCCCTTCCGTAGAAACAAGAAGGACTTCTACAGAGGGCATGTGGAAAAAGGATCGCCACTTCCATTGCTATCGGGAGAGCAGATATGGGAGCAGGTTCGTGATTTGCCAACGGTCATGGAGGATCTTTCCTACAAGTCCGATGAGTACGGGATTTCTCATAAGTGGACAAAACAAAGCATTTTCTAGAGACTTCCATATTGGAAAGACCTTCTAATCCGACACAATCTCGATGTTATACACATTGAGAAAAATGTCTTTGACAATGTGTTCAGCATTGTGATTGATGTCCCTGGGAAGACGAATGATAACTTGAATGCCCGGAAGGACATTCGCCTATATTGCCACCGACCTGAGCTGGAGGTAGCTGATGATTACACGGGTGCCAAACCGAAGCGTTTAGCCACGGCCATTCGTGGCCAAAGCCGTTGCGATTTTCCGTTGCTAAATCCTGTTTTTTTAGTAGTGCGACTCGACTTTGAACTCGACCCGACTATGAACCCGATCCGACTCTCAACCCGACCCGACTTAAAATGGTTATTTAACATCAACATTTTATTGCTTGAATGTTAAATGGTTTTTTATTTTAATACACGTTTATGCTTATACTTTTAAGGAAAAATAACCCAAAATAATACCAACTATCCACGGAAAAATAACCCGACCTGACCCGCCGCAACGGGCCGATGGTGACTGGTGTTGACAATGCCATGGAAAATAGACCTATTAATTAACAAGGATATGACATCAGAAATTAACCACCCAATGCAAAAGACATCTGGCCCTCTACCAGATTTATCGCGAGTAGAATGTTTGGTCAGACCCTGGCCCAACTCGACATCCTAAGTTTCCTCAATCTAATAGCATCACATCAACATGTAAGCATACATCTCATTACCAGGGCCCACCGATACCTCGTGGCCCTGTATCGCAAAGGCGAGCATCTCGCTGGTCAAGCACCTCTCCGCTAAAGGTGCCACGTGCAGATACCTAGACCCATAGGACGAGGGCAGGTATCACACGTGTTCCCTGTTAACCAACGAAGTCGCCAGCGAGGTGCTCGCTTGGCCTCCCTATAAATACCCCCATCCGACATCCTAGAAAAGAATCCGATTTCAAGAGAGAAGGAGAAGAGCTCTGAATATCTCCCCGACTTAAAACCCCCGGAGTTGAGTTCTTAAGGCCTTTGATCGGAGAAGAATGGTCTTGGGATAAGAACATCATCTAACTTCCTCTAAAGACGATGATTGAACAGTAAATCACCTCCTCGCGAGCCAAAAGCATTCGCTTGGACCAACAAGGACATCATTTGGTGGCTACCCTTCTTGACTAGGGCTTGCAGGTAAATTAGGACATTTTATCGTCATACTAAGGTAATACTTATAGATGAAATTCCACGATCGAGTCATTGGCGCCGTCTGTGGGAACCTTTCAAGACGAGAGGTTCCGCATATCTATACGCACTTTTACATTACACTTTTCTTATTATTCATTATATTCCCCAGAGGCACCTGGTCCCACCCGCTATTATTCCCCCGAGGGAGGGGAGGGTTTGAGAATCAGCAACGCTATAACCCCCCTGGCAATACCTATACACACTTTTACATTACACTTTTCTTATTATTCATTCAATTCTTCATTTTTTTCTTTTTTGCCATTAAAACCCGTTTATAGTAATGAACATGCCCTGTTGTTTACTTTTAATACCAACAATTTTTTAGGAATCAGGAATTTTACACTTTTCTCCGACGAAGAGTTTGGAAACCAGCACCATGATGTCGAAGAAACTGACGACCTCAACCTCAACCATCCCCCCAACGAAAAAGCTCGACACCACAAAAATGAAAACGTCCCTCAACAACCACCCTGACACGCGGCTAAGCCTCCTCCGTTTGCCCCTATGGAATGTGGGGTAATTACCCCCTGTATCAATTCTTCCCGGGGAATTGCTCACAAAATCGATAATTAGGCCAACACGTGAACGGGATGCCCTTCCAGCGCGATCCTCATGTCCACTATCAATAGCAGGGTCCCGTGCCTACAATGGTCAACCATTTCCCTAACCCTGCTGAAAACCCTCTTAACCCAGTTCTACAACACAAGGAAAACATCGACAAGATAGTCCGCGAATACAACATAAGGGACGTGTCATCGCGCTCTAATTCTCGTGAGGCACCTAGCCCCACCCGCAAAGGCGAGCCGACTTTCCCATCTCCTTTCTGCAGACAGATACGCAAAGCACCTCTTCCTAAGAGACAGAGAGATGTGTTTACATTTTGTAACGCTATAACCCCCCTGGCAATACCTATACGCAAAGCACCTTTTTTGTGCCATTAAATGCCGTTTATATTAATGAACATGCCCTATTGTTTACATTTTGTACTAACAAATTTTTGAGGAATCATGAATTTTACAGTCTCCGACGAAGAGTTTGGAAACCAGCAGTATGATGCTGAAGAAACTGACGACCAAAACCTCAACCATCCCCCCAACGAAAAAGCTCGACACCACAAAAATGAAAACATCCCTCAACACACTCCCTGAGACGCGGCGTAGCCTCCTGCGTTTTCCCCTATGGAATGTGGGGTAGTTACCCCCCGTATAGATACTTCGCGGGGAATTACCCACAAAATCCATAATTTGGCCAACATGTGAACGAGATGCCCTTCCAGCGCGATCCCCATGTCCACTATCAATAGCAGGGTCCCGTGCCTACAACGGTCAACAATTTTCCTAACCCTGCTGACAGCCCTCTTAACCCCGGTCTACAACACAAGGAAAACATCGACAAGACAGTCCGCAACTACAACATAAGGAACGTGTCATCGCGCTCTTATTCCCCCGAGGCACCTGGCACCACCCGCAAAGGCGAGCCGACTTTCCCATCTCCCTTCTACAGACAGATACGCAAGGCACCTCTTCCTAAGAGATAGAGAGATGTGTCCATCACCAAATACAAGAGAGACATTGATCCTAATGATCACCTCAACCAGTTTACAACGTCGATGGGAATGAATGAAGACAATGATGCTATGTTCAGCCCCTCGTTTCCATCCACATTAAGTGGAGTAGCTCTCACATGGTTGACCAATCTGGCGCGGTCGTCCATCAACAACTTCGTGCAATTAACAAACACGTTTCTCGCCAATTTTAGTAGTGCCCGTACAAGAAAAAGGCCAATGCTAGACCTCAATTCCATTAAACAGGGATCGTCTGAATATTTAGAAAGCTTCTTTATTAAGTTTACTAATAAGGTTGTGCAGATCCCGAAGTTTAATATATCAAGAGTCCACTAGAACAATACTAATAGGCAACCGGGCTGAAGGGGATTTCAAGATCTGCCTATTCCGAAAGGAGCCAGAGTGTTATGACGATATGTGAAAGCTCGTCACAACGCAAATCCACGTTATGAAGGCTGGAAGTTCTAGGTCGTGACCTATCGAGGCTAAGCCTTCTTTTTACCACAATGCCCCCAATAAATACCGAGGGAGGGGAGGGTTTGAGAATCAGCAACGCTATAACCCCCTTGGCAATACCTATACGCACTTTTACATTACACTTTTCTTATTATTCATTCTATTCTTCATTTTTTTTCTTTTTTGCCATTAAATCCCGTTTATATTAATGAACATGCCATGTTGTTTACTTTTAATACCAACAAATGTTTGAGGAATCATGAATTTTACACTCTCCGACGAAGAGTTTGGAAACCAGCACCATGATGTCGAAGAAACTGACGACCTCAAGCTCAACCATCCCCCCAACGAAAAAGCTCGACTCCACAAAAACGAAAACATCCCTCAACCACTACCCTTGCACGCGGCTAAGCCTCCTCCGTTTACCCCAATGGAATGTGGGGTAATTACCCCCTGTATCAATTCTTCCAGGGGAATTGCTCACAAAATCCATTATTAGGCCAACATGTGAACGGGATGCCCTTCCAGCGCGATCCTCATGTCCACTATCAATAGCAGGGTCCCATGCCTACAATGGTCAACCATTTCCCTAACCCTGCTGACAACCCTCTTAACCCCGGTCTACAACACAAGGAAAACATCGACAAGATAGTCCGCGAATACAACCAAAGGGACGTGTCATCGCGCTCTAATTCTCCATAGCCACCTGGCCCCACCCGCAAAGGCGAGCTGACTTTCCCATCTTCTTTCTGCAGACAGATACGCAAGGCACCTCTTCCTAAGAGACAGAGAGATGTGTCCACTACCAAATACAAGGTAGACATTGTTCCTAATGATCACCTCCACCAGTTTACAACGTCGATGGGAATGAATGAAGACAATGATTCTATGTTCTGCCCGTCGTTTCCATCCACATTAAGTGGAGTAGCTCTCACATGGTTCACCAATCTTGCACGATCGTCCATCAACAACTTCGCGCAATTATCAAACACGTTTCTCGCCAATTTTAGTAGTGCCCGTACAAGAAAAAGGACCATGCTGGACCTCAATTCCATTAAATAGGGATCGTCTGAATATTTGGGAAGATTCTTTAGTTGGTTTACTAATATGGTTGTGCAGACCCCGAAGTTTATTATATCAAGAGTCCGCTAGCACAATACTAATGGGCAACTGGGTTGAAGGCGATTTCAAGATCTGGCTATTCCGAAAGGAGCCAGAGAGTTATGACGATCTTCGAAAGCTCGTCACAAAGCAAATCCACGTTATGGAGGCTGCAAGTTCTAGTTCGCGACCCGTCGAGGCTAAGCGTTCTTTTTACCACAATGCCCCCAAAAAATACCGAGGGAGGGGATGGTTTGAGAATCAGTAACGCTATAACCCCCCTGGCAATACCTATATGCACTTTTACATTACACTTTTCTTATTATTCATTCTATTCTTAATTTTTTTCTTTTTTCCCATTAAATATCGTTTATATTAATGAACATGCCCTATTGTTTACATTTAATACTAACAAATTTTTTAGGAATCATGAATTTTACACTCTCCGATGAAGAGTTTGGGAACCAGTAGCATGATGCCGAAGAAACTGACGACCTCAACCTCAACCATCCCCCCAACGAAAAAGCTCGACACCACAAAAACGAAAACATCCCTCAACAACCACCCTGACACGCGGCTAAGCCTCCTCCGTTTGCCCCTATGGAATGTGGGGTAATTACCCCCTGTATCAATTCTTCCCGGGGAATTGCTCACAAAATCCATTATTAGGCCAACATGTGAACGGGATGCCCTTCCAGCGCGATCCTCATGTCCACTATCAATAGCAGGGTCTCATGCCTACAATGGTCAACCATTTCCCTAACCCTGGTGACAACCCTCTTAACCCCGGTCTACAACACAAGGAAAACATCGACAAGATAGTCCGCGAATACAACATAAGAGATTTGTCATCGGGCTCTAATTCTCCTGAGGCACCTGGCCCCACCCGCAAAGGCGAGCCGACTTTCCCATCTCCTTTCTGCAGACAGATACACAAGGCACCTCTTCCTAAGAGATAGAGAGAGGTGTCCATCACCAAATACAAGAGAGACATTGATCCTAATGATCACCTCCACCAGTTTACAACGTCGATGGGGATGAATGAAGAGAATGATGCTATGTTCTGCCCCTCGTTTCCATCCACATTAAGTGGAGTAGCTCTCACATGGTTGAACAATCTGGCACGGTCGTCCATCAACAACTTCGTGCAATTAACAAACACGTTTCTCGCCCATTTTAGTAGTGCCCGTACAAGAAAAAGGACAATGCTAGACCTCAATTCCATTAAACAAGGATCGTCTGAATATTTAGGAAGCTTCTTTAGTAGGTTTACTAATATGGTTGTGCAGACCCCGAAGTTTAATATATCAAGAGTCCGCTAGCATAATACTAATGGGCAACCGGGTTGAAGGCAATTTCAAGATCTGCTTATTCCGAAAGGAGCCAGAGAGTTATGACGATCTACGAAAGCTCGTCACAAAGCAAATCCACGTTATGGAGGCTGCAAGTTCTAGTTCGCGACCCGTCGAGGCTAAGCCTTCTTTTTACCACAATGCTCCCAATAAATACCGAGGGAGGGGATGGTTTGAGAATCAGCAACGCTATAACCCCCCTGGCAATACCTATACGCACTTTTACATTACACTTTTCTTATTATTCATTCTATTCTTAATTTTTTTCTTTTTTTCCATTAAATGCCGTTTATATTAATGAACATGCCCTATTGTTTACATTTAATACTAACAAAATTTTGAGGAATTGTGAATTTTACACTCTCCGACGAAGAGTTTGGAAACCAGCAGTATGATGCCGAAGAAACTAACGACCTCATCCTCAACCATCCCCCCAACGAAAAAGCTCGACACCACAAAAATGAAAACATCCCTCAACAACCTCCTTGAGACGCGGCTCAGCCTCCTGCGTTTTCCCCTATGGAATGTGGGGTAGTTACCCCCCGTATTAGGGCTGATCAACCGATCTGGACCGGACCGGACCGGACCGGACATTCCGGTCCCGGTCCGATCCGATGGACCGTAATTTTTTGAAACTTGTACCGCGGATCGGACCGGGACCTATAATTATGGTCCTGGTCTTTCCGGTCCGCGGACCGTAAAGACCGTTTGGTCCGTTTGTACGACAACTTTTTACAGCAGCTGTTTTTACGGTAGCCGTTAGGACCGATAAATAGGAAATATATAGGGCCAAAGGCTGCTGTATTTTACAATTTATAGTAGCTGTTTAGAGCAGCCCCCTTAACCTATTTACAGCAACCCCTTCAACCGTTCAACCTGTTTACAGCAGCCCTTGAACCTGTTTACAACAGCCCTTGAACCTGTTTACACTTTACAGCAGCCCTTGAACTTTTGTTCAATTTTATAGCAGCTGTTTAGAGCTACAGCAGCCCCAACCTTTTCATATTTATGTAATCTGTAAAGCTCTATAAATTGAACATAAATTCATTCATGATTGAAGTCATGCATGATCAAATCCACAACTACTAAAAGTTGTAATCAAAACTCAAAATGCAAAGTTTACACTTAAAACAAACACATCCATAAAATAAAAGTTTAGACTTAAAAGCAAATGCTGAAAGTTGTAATCAACTACTCATCCATTATCTTGCCATCTTGCCTTGAGTTCTTGTGTGAGAACACCTAGAAGGTAAAGCAAACAAACATTAAATAAATTATGATAACAAATGAGCACAAATGTAAAGTATTTAAAGTTTTGTTACCTTCTCGTCAAGACCATTACTCCTTAGTCCTTACAAATGTAAAAAGTTCCTTCTGTGAGATCTATATCGTTATCCGCCGAATCTAAACAACATGAAAATAATGCTTAATTGTTCAAATTTAACAATTTTATTAATGTAAGTACAAGTATACAAAATGAAGTCATCAATATAAGATTACCTTCTTCGTTGGTATCTTCTTCATATATGCTTTCTTCATGAGGTTTAGCATTTTTGAGGCTTGTCCCACGTAACCAATCTTGAGTACAAAGAAGTGCTTGCACCGTCTAATTAATAGATGAGATTATTAGTATATAACTATTTAGATACATAGCTATTTATAAATTTGAAACACTATATACAATAATAGACACAAATATATTCAAGAGGAATGATTGCATAAATATTCAAGAAATAAATACTTACATCAGCAGCTAAGTTGTTTATGAAGTTTGTAATAGTCCGTCCACCAGTGCTAAAAGCAGATTCAGACGGAACGGTAGATATAGGAATGGCCAATAAAGCTCGTGCCATGCGTGCAAGTACAGGATATCTATTCTTATTAGCATTCCACCACTCAAGGACACTCTTTTTTCCAACTTCTGGCCTTTCAGTTTCAACAAGATACTGATCGAACTCGGACCTCAAGTTCGTATCAATGCAATCATTTCCTTCCTCGTTGAACTCATCTATCCAGCTTGATTCATCTACATCCACCATTACAGATTGGCGTGATTGTGACCCTCCTTCATCGAGTGGATATTGGAGACTTCTAAACTCATCAAACATCTCATAAGCAATATCCTTCACTTTCTTCACCTTCTTCACCATATCATCCACATTTTCTTTCGGAAACAAGCGAGTCAAAACACTGGTCACACCACGAATCTTTCGTTGAGGGTCAAGAAGGGCGGGCACAAACATCATCAGATTCATCTTCTTAAAAGTACCAAAGTACTTATCAAACTTCTCCTTCATGAAAGTAGCCATTAGCTTCAAATCTTCATCACCACTAACAACTAGCTCATTCAATAACTTAGCAATAACCGCAACATGGAATGCCCACCAATTGCTAGTGACATACAAAGATCCTGAAACCAAGTTTGTCAAATCATAAAACCCCTTCAAGAAATGACAAAGTTTTTCTATTCTGCTCCAATCAGAAGCGGTCAAAGGTCCTACTTCATCATCCACAGGAATATGCATTCGAGAATAGATCGGTTTATATGTCAACACCTAACTCAACATAAGATACGTGGAATTCCATCGAGTAGGCACATCACCAACCAACATCCCCTTGTACTCAATGTTAAGTCTTTCTGCATGTAGCCGAAAAGCTTCCTTCCTAGCAGGAGAACCCCTACACCACCTCACAAGAGCTCGAACCTTCTTCAGATGATCACCACCAAACTTGAGACCATCCTGCACAACCAGATTTATGATGTGTGCAGTGCATCTCACTTTCACATACTCACCCTTCCCAATGCAACTATTATCCTTAGCCACTTCACTCATATAGTTGCAAGCAACATCATTAGCCGATGCATTGTCAACTGTAACAGTCAAGAACTTACTAGACAAATCCCAATACCTCAAGCAATCTTCGAGTGTTCTCCCAATTGATTCCCCCTTATGGCAAGTGGTAAACATGAAATTCAAAATTCTCTTCTGTAACTTCCAATCATTATCAATCCAATGAGCAGTTACACATGTATAATTATCAGTTGCCACCGATGTCCAAGTGTCCGTAGTTAAACACACACTTTGACAAGATTCCTTCAAGAATTTGTTCAACTTCTCTCGTTCTCTCACATAAAGAGATTTAGAATCACGTTTAACAGAATGACGCGATGGCATGTTAAATAAAGGTTGTGCAGCATAAAATGCATCGACCATACCATCCTTCTCAACACATGCAAAAGGCAATTCATCTCTAATAACCATTCGAGACACATACTCCCTAATAAACTTCTCATCAAATGTCCAATTTTTCATCTTCGACCCCCCATCTCCAACATTTTGAAAAGTAAGTTTAGATTGAGTACCTTTGCCTTGATTTTTCGGGTTGTTTGGACATGCCTCAAAATGTCTCCCTATATTTTTGTTGCCATTTGTGTTTGAATCACAAGCATAGGATATCTTCGGACAATAGTTGCACTTCGCTCTCTTCTTTCCCGCCTCATCAAAGTACACCGTGAAATGATCCCAATAATCTCTCCGCTTCTTTCTTGATGTTAGAGTTGGTTGCCTACTACTTTTTGATCATGATGCCCCTTCCGCTTGTGGTTGCACCTCGGAAGGCGCCCCGGTATCATCAGATAACTCCGTATTCTCCGTTTGGTCCATACGTATCTATTTAAACAAATAAAAGATTACCATGAAATCATTCTATGCTACAAATTTAATACATTCAAAACAAAAATAATCCCTCTCACTTACGTTGCAGGAATGTTTTGAAGAAATTTCCATGGATATCGAATTACTCATAATTCTGTTTAAAACAAAAAAACAAAAAACAAGTTCTTTAATCTCATTCATAGTTACATGATTATTACCCAAATTGAATAATTGATTGATTCAAAAATCAAAACAAGTGCTTTAATCTCATACATTCAAAACAAGTGCTTTAATCTCATTTCTCTAAACCCCACCTTTAAAATAGCATCTACATCTAAATATTACAAAATACAAATTGAAATTTCTTAACCCTAGATTCAAAATTGGGGGAAGATTCTTCAATGTTAGGCTAGAATATGTATAATTTCTCAAAATCTATACTAAAATCAACATTAATAGGTCAAAATATACAAAAAATCCTAGATCTACAATTGAAATAACGGGGTGGGGAAGACTTACAGTCAGGAGAGTGAGGAGTGAGGACTGTAGAGGCCTGCCGCCGAGCGCCGAGGTCTGAGGCCCGAGAGCCGAGAGCCGCCGTCGAGAACCGCCGAGAGCCAAGAAGTCGAGAACCGCCTGGAGTGGAGGCTGGAGATACGCCTGGAGTGGAGGCTGGATCTACTGAACGAGGCTGGAGAAGAAGAAGAAAGCGCGGCGCAGCGCAGCTGTCTTGAAGAAATAGGGTTTAGTGGTACTGGTTTTACGTCTTTGTTTTTTTTTTTTATAAATAAAACATGTTCCGGTCCAATTCCGGTTCGGACCGGAAATTCCGGTCTGGTCCCGGGTTTGGACCGGAACCCGGATTTATAAATATGTTGGACCGCGGACATGACCGTAATGTTCCGGTCCGATCCAAAGACCGTAAATTCCGGTCTGGTCCCGGTCCGATTCCGGTCCGGTCTATATTTTGCCCAGCCCTACCCTGTATCAATACTTCGCGGGGAATTGCCCACAAAATCCATAATTTGGCCAACATGTGAACGGGATGCCCTTCCAGCGCGATCCCCATGTCCACTATCAATAGTAGGGTCCCGTGCCTACAACGGTCAACCATTTCCCTAACCTTGCTAACAGCCCTCTTAGCCCCGGTCTACAACACAAGGAAAATACCGACAAGACAGTCCGCAACTACAACATAAGGGACGTGTCATCGCGCTCTTATTCCCCCGAGGTACCTGGCCCCATCCGCAAAGGCGAGCCGACTTTCCCATCTCCCTTCTACATACAGATACGCAAGGCACCTCTTCCAAAGAGATAGAGAGATGTGTCCATCACCAAATACAAGAGAGACATTGATCCTAATGATCACCTCAACCAGTTTACAACGTCGATGGGAATGAATGAAGAAAATGATGCTATGTTCTGCCCCTCGTTTCCATCCACATTAAGTGGAGTAGTGCTTGTACGGTCGTCCATCAACAACTTCGTGCAATTAACAAACACGTTTCTCGCCCATTTCAGTAGTGCTTGTACAAGAAAAAGGACCATGCTAGACCTCAATTCCATTAAACAGGGATTGTCTGAATATTTGGAAAGCTTCTTTAGTAGGTTTACTAATAAGGTTGTGCAGATCCCGAAGTTTAATATATATAGAGTCCGCTAGAACAATACTAATAGGCAACCGGGCTGAAGGGGATTTCAACATCTGCCTATTACGAAAGGAGCCAAAGTGTTATAACGATATGCGAAAGCTCGTCACAAAGCAAATCCACGTTATGGAGGCTGGAAGTTCTAGTTCGTGACCCGTCGAGGCTAAGCCTTCTTTTTACCACAATGCCCCCAATAAATACCGAGGGAGGGGAGGGTTTGAGAATCAGCAACGCTATAACCCCCCTAGCAATACCTATACGCACTTTTACATTACACTTTTCTTATTATTCATTCTATTCTTAATTTTTTTCTTTTTTGCCATTAAATGTCGTTTATATAAATGAACATGCCCTACTGTTTACATTCAATACTAACAAATTTTTGAGGAATCATGAATTTTACACTCTCCGACGAAGAGTTTGGAAACCAGCAGTATGATGCCGAAGAAACTGACGACCTCAACCTCAACCATCCCCCCAACGAAAAAGCTCGACACCAAAAAAACGAAAACATCCCTCAACAACCTCCCTGAGACGCGGCTCAGCCTCCCTCGTTTTCCTCTATGGAATGTGGGGTAGTTACCCCCCGTATCAATACTTCGCGGGGAATTGCCCACAAAATCCATAGTTTGGCCAACATGTGAACGGGATGCCCTTCCAGCGCGATCCCCATGTCCACTATCAATAGCAGGGTCCCGTGCCTACAACGGTCAACCATTTCCCTAACCTTGCTGACAACGCTCTTAACCCCGGTCTAAAACACAAGGAAAACATCGACAAGAGAGTCCGCAACTACAACATAAAGGATGTGTCATCGCGCTCTTATTCTCCCGAGGCACCTGGCCCCACCCGCAACGGCGAGCCGACTTTCCCATCTCCCTTCTATAGACAGATACACAAGACACCTCTTCTTAAGAGATAGAGAGATGTGTCCATCACCAAATACAAGAGAGACATTGATCCTAATGATCACCTCCACCAGTTTACAACGTCGATGGGGATGAATGAAGACAATGATGCTATGTTCTGCCCCTCGTTTCCATCCACATTAAGTGGAGTAGTTCTCACATGGTTGAACAATCTGGCACGGTCGTCCATCAACAACTTCGTGCAATTAACAAACACGTTTCTCGCCCATTTTAGTAGTGCCCGTACAAGAAAAAGGACCATGATGGACCTCAATTCCATTAAACAGGGATCGTCTGAATATTTGGAAAGCTTCTTTAGTAAGTTTACTAATAAGGTTGTGCAGATCCCGAAGTTTAATATATCAAGCGTCCGCTAGAACAATACTAATAGGCAACCGGGCTGAAGGGGATTTCAAGATCTGCCTATTCCCAAAGGAGCCAAAGTGTTACGACGATATGCGAAAGCTCGTCACAAAGCAAATCCACATTATGGAGGCTGGAAGTTCTAGTTCGTGACCCGTCGAGGCTAAGCCTTCTTTTTACCACAATGCCCCCAATAAATACCGAGGGAGGGGAGGGTTTGAGAATCAGCAACACTATAACCCCCCTGGCAATACCTATACGCACTTTTACATTACACGTTTCTTATTATTCATTATATTAATTTTTTTCTTTTTTGCCATTAAATGTCGTTTATATTAATGAACATGCCCTATTGTTTACATTTAATACTAACAAATTTTTGAGGAATCGTGAATTTTACACTCTACGATGACGAGTTTGGAAACCAGCAGTATGATGCCGAAGAAACTGACGACCTCAACCTCAACCATCCCCCCAACGAAAAAGCTCGACACCAAAAAAAACGAAAACATCCTTCAACAACCTCCCTGAGACGCGGCTCAGCCTCCCTCGTTTTCCCCTATGGAATGTGGGGTAGTTACCCCCCGTATCAATACTTCGCGGGGAATTGCCCACAAAATCCATAGTTTGGCCAACATGTGAACGGGATGCCCTTCCAGTGCGATCCCCATGTCCACTATCAATAGCAGGGTCCCGTGCCTACAACGGTCAACCATTTCCCTACCCTTGCTGACAACCCTCTTAACCCCGGTCTAAAACACAAGGAAAACATCGACAAGACAGTCCGCAACTACAACATAAAGGACGTGTCATCGCGCTCTTATTCTCCTGAGGCACATGGCCCCACCCGCAACGGCGAGCCGACTTTCCCATCTCCCTTCTACAGACAGATACACAAGGCACCTCTTCCTAAGAGATAGAGAGATGTGTCCATCACCAAATACAAGAGAGACATTGATCCTAATGATCACCTCAACCAGTTTACAACGTCGATGGGAATGAATGAAGACAATGATGCTATGTTCTGCCCCTCGTTTCCATCCACATTAAGTGGAGTAGCTCTCACATGGTTGAACAATCTGGCACGGTCGTCCATCAACAACTTCGTGCAATTAACAAACACGTTTCTCGCCCATTTTAGTAGTGCCCGTACAAGAAAATGGACCATGATGGACCTCAATTCCATTAAACAGGGATCGTCTGAATATTTGGAAAGCTTCTTTAGTAGGTTTACTAATAAGGTTGTGCAGATCCCGAAGTTTAATATATCAAGCGTCCGCTAGAACAATACTAATAGGCAACCGGGCTGAAGGGGATTTCAAGATCTGCTTATTCCCAAAGGAGCCAAAGTGTTATGACGATATGCGAAAGCTCGTCACAAAGCAAATCCACATTATGGAGGCTGGAAGTTCTAGTTCGTGACCCGTCGAGGCTAAGCCTTCTTTTTACCACAATGCCCCCAATAAATACTGAGGGAGGGGAGGGTTTGAGAATCAGCAACACTATAACCCCCCTGGCAATACCTATACGCACTTTTACATTACACGTTTCTTATTATTCATTATATTCTTAATTTTTTTCTTTTTTGCCATTAAATGTCATTTATATTAATGAACATGCCCTATTGTTTACATTTAATACTAACAAATTTTTGAGGAATCATGAATTTTACATTCTCCGACGAAGAGTTAGGAAACCAGCAGTATGATGCCGAAGAAACTGACGACCTCAACCTCAACCATCCCCCCAACGAAAAAGCTCGACACCAAAAAAACAAAAACATCCCTCAACAACCTCCCTGAGACGCGGCTCAGCTTCCAGCGTTTTCCCCTATGGAATGTGGGGTAGTTACCCCCCGTATCAATACTTCGCGGGGAATTGCCCACAAAATCCATAGTTTGGCCAACATGTGAACGGGATGCCCTTCCAGCGCGATCTCCATGTCCACTATCAATAGCAGGGTCCCGTGCCTACAACGGTCAACCATTTCCATAACCCTGCTGACAACCCTCTTAACCCCGGTCTAAAACACAAGGAAAACATCGACAAGACAGTCCGCAACTACAACATAAGGGACGTGTCATCGCGCTCTTATTCCCCCGAGGTACCTGGCCCCACCCGCAACAGCGAGCCGACTTTCCCATCTCCCTTCTACAGACAGATACGCAAGGCACCTCTTCCTAAGAGATAGAGAGATGTGTCCATCACCAAATACAAGAGAGACATTGATCTTAATGATCACCTCCACCAGTTTACAACGTCGAATGGGATGAATGAAGACAATGATGCTACGTTCTGCCCCTCGTTTCCATCCACATTAAGTGGAGTAGCTCTCGCATGGTTGACCAATCTGGCACGGTCGTCCATCAACAACTTCGTGCAATTAACAAACACGTTTCTCGCCCATTTTAGTAGTGCCCGTACAAGAAAAAGGACCATGCTGAACCTCAATTCCATTAAACAGGGATCGTCTGAATATTTGGAAAGCTTCTTTAGTAGGTTTACTAATAAGGTTGTGCAGATCCCGAAGTTTAATATATCAAGAGTCCGCTAAAACAATACTAATAGGCAACCGGGCTGATGGGGATTTCAAGATCTGCCTATTCCGAAAGGAGCCAAAGTGTTATGACGATATGCGAAAGCTCGTCACAAAGCAAATCCACGTTATGGAGGCTGGAAGTTCTAATTCGTGACCCGTCGAGGCTAAGCCTTCTTTTTACCAAAATGCTCCCAATAAATACCGAGGGAGGGGAGGGTTTGAGAATCAACAACGCTATAACCCCCCTGGCAATACCTATACGCACTTTTACATTACACTTTTCTTATTATTCATTCTATTCTTCATTTTTTTCTTTTTTACCATTAAATTCCGTTTATATTAATGAACATGCCCTATTGTTTACTTTTAATACCAATAAATTTTTGAGGAATCATGAATTTTACACTCTCCGACGAAGAGTTTGGAAACCAGCACCATGATGTCGAAGAAACTGACGACCTCAACCGCAACCATCCCCCCAACGAAAAAGCTCGACAACACAAAAACGAAAACATCCCTCAACAACCACCCTGACACGCGGCTAAGCCTCCTCCGTTTGCCCCTATGGAATGTGGGGTAATTACCCACTGTATCAATTCTTCCCGGGGAATTGCTCACAAAATCCATAATTAGGCCAACATGTGAATGGGATGCCCTTCCAGCGCGATCCTCATGTCCACTATCAATAGCAGGGTCCCATGCCTACAATGGTCAACCATTTCCCTAACCCTGCTGACAACCCTCTTAACCCCGGTCTACAACACAAGGAAAACATCGACAAGATAGTCCGCGAATACAACATAAGGGACGTGTCATCGCGCTCTAATTCTCCTGAGGCACCTGGCCCCACCCATATAGGCGAGCCGACTTTCCCATCTGCTTTCTGCAGACAGATACGCAAGGCACCTCTTTCTAAGAAATAGAGAGATGTGTGCACTACCAAATACAAGGTAGACATTGTTCCTAATGATCAACTCCACCAGTTTACAACGTCGATAGGAATGAATGAAGACAATGATGCTATGTTCTGCCCCTCGTTTCCATCTACATTAAGTGGAGTAGCTCTCACATGGTTCACCAATCTGGCACGGTCGTCCATCAACAACTTCGCGCAATTATCAAACAGGTTTCTCGCCCATTTTAGTAGTGCCCGTACAAGAAAAAGGACCATGCTGGACATCAATTCCATTAAACAAGGATCGTCTGAATATTTGGGAAGCTTATTTAGTAGGTTTACTAATATGGTTGTGCAGACCCCGAAGTTTAATATATCAAGAGTCCGCTAGCACAATTCTAATGGGCAACTGGGTTGAAGGCGATTTTAAGATCTTCCTATTCCGAAAGGAGCCAGAGTGTTATGACGATCTGCGAAAGCTCATCACAAAGAAAATCCATGTTATGGAGGCTGCAAGTTCTAGTTTGCGACCCGTTGAGGCGAAGCCTTCTTTTTACCACAATGCCCCCAATAAATACCGAGGGAGGGGAGGGTTTGAGAATCAGCAACGCTATAACCCCCTGGCAATACCTATACACACTTTTACATTACACTTTTCTTAGCTAAGAGATAGAGAGATGTGTCCACTACCAAATACAAGGTAGACATTGTTCCTAATGATCACCTCCACCAGTTTACAAGGTCGACGGGAATGAATGAAGACAATGATGCTATGTTCTGCCCCTCGTTTCCATCCACATTAAGTGGAGTAGCTCTCACATGGTTCACCAATCTGGCACGGTCGTCCATCAACAACTTCGCGCAATTTTCAAACACGTTTCTCGCCTGTTTTAGTAGTGCCCGTACAAGAAAAAGGACCATGCTAGACCTCAATTCCATTAAACAGGGATCGTCTGAATATTTGGGAAGCTTCTTTAGTAGGTTTACTAATATGGTTGTGCAAACCCCGAAGTTTAATATATCAAGAGTCCGCTAGCATAATACTAATGGGAACCGGGTTGAAGGTGATTTCAAGATCTTCCTATTCCGAAAGGAGCCAGAGAGTTATGACGATCTGCGAAAGCTCGTCACAAAGCAAATCCACGTTATGGAGGCTACAAGTTCTAGTTTGCGACCGTCCATGCTAAGCCTTCTTTTTACCACAATGCCCCCAATTAATACCGAGGGAGGGGAGGGTTTGAGAATCAGCAACGCTATAACCCCCTGGCAATACCTATACGCACTTTTACATTACACTTTTCTTAGCTAAGAGATAGAGAGAATTGTCCACTACCAAATACAAGGTAGACATTGTTCCTAATGATCACCTCCACCTGTTAACAACGTCGATGGGAATGAATGAAGACAATGATGCTATGTTCTGCCCCTCGTTTCCATCCACATTGAGTGGAGTAGCTCTCACATGGTTCACCAATCTGGCACGGTCGTCCATCAACAACTTCGCGCAATTATCAAACACGTTTCTCGCCCGTTTTAGTAGTGCCCGTACAAGAAAAAGGACCATGTTGGACCTCAATTCCATTAAACAGGGATCGTCTGAATATTTGGGAAGCTTCTTTAGTAGGTTTACTAATATGGTTGTACAGAACCCGAAGTTTAATATATCAAGAGTCCGCTAGCACAATACTAATGGGCAACCGGGTTGAAGGCGATTTTAGATCTGCCTATTCCGAAACGAGCCAGAGAGTTATGACGATCTGTGAAAGGTCGTCACAAAGCAAATCCACGTTATGGAGGCTGCAAGTTCTAGTTCGTGACCCGTCGAGGATAAGCATTCTTTATACCACAATGCCCCCAATAAATACCGAGGGAGGGGATGGTTTGAGAATCAGCAACGCTATAACCCCCCTAGCAATACCTATACGCACTTTTACATTACAGTTTTCTTAGCTAAGAGATAGAGAGATGTGTCCACTACCAAATACAAGGCAGACATTGTTCCTAATGATCACCTCCACCAGTTTACAACGTCGATGGGAATGAATGAAGACAATTATGCTATGTTCTGCCCCTCGTTTCCATCCACATTAAGGGGAGTAGCTCTCACATGGTTCACCAATATTGCACGGTCGTCCATCAACAACATCGCGCAATTATCAAACACGTTTCTCGCCCATTTTAGTAGTGCCCGTACAAGAAAAAGGACCATGTTGGGACTCAATTCCATTAAACATGGATTGTCTGAATATTTGGGAAGCTTCTTTAGTAGGTTTACTAATATGGTTGTGCAGACCCCGAAGTTTAATATATCAAGAGTCCGCTAGCACAATACTAATGGGCAACCGGGTTGAAGACGATTTCAAGATCTGCCTATTCCAAAAGCAGCCAGAGAGTTATGACGATCTGCGAAAGCTCGTCACAAAGCAAATCCACGTTATGGAGGCTGCAAGTTCTAGTTTGCGACCCGACGAGGCTAAGCCTTCTTTTTACCACAATGCCCCCAATAAATACCGCGGGAGGGGAGGGTTTGAGAATCATCCATGCTATAACCCCCTGGCAATACCTATACGCAGTTTTACATTACACTTTTCTTAGCTAAGAGATAGAGAGATGTGTCCACTACCAAATACAAGGTAGACATTGTTCCTAATGATCACCTCCACCCGTTTACAACGTCGATGGGAATGAATGAAGACAATGATGATATGTTCTGCCCCTCGTTTCCATCCACATTAAGTGGAGTAGCTCTCACATGGTTCACCAATCTGGCACGGTCGTCCATCAACAACTTCTCGCAATTATCAAACACGTTTCTCGCCCATTTTAGTAGTGCCCGTGCAAGAAAAAGGACAATGCTGGACCTCAATTCCATTAAACTGGGACCGTCTGAATATTTGGGAAGCTTCTTTAGTAGGTTTAGTAATATGGTTGTGCAGGCCCCGAAGTTTAATATATCAAGAGTCCGCTAGCACAATACTATTGGGCAACCGGGTTGAAGGCGATTTCAAGATCCGCCTATTCCGAAAGGAGCCAGAGAGTTATGATGATCTGCGAAAGCACGTCACAAAGCAAATCCACATTATGGAGGTTGCAAGTTCTAGTTTGCGACCCGTCGAGGCTAAGCCTTCTTTTTACCACAATGCCCCCAATAAATACCGAGAGATGGGAGGGTTTGAGAATCAGCAACGCTATAACCCCCCTAGCAATACATATACGCACTTTTACATTACACTTTTCTTATTATTCATTCTATTCTTAATTTTTTTCTTTTTTGCCATTAAATGCCGTTTATATTAATGAACATGCCCTATTGTTTACATTTAATACTAAATTTGTTTTGAGGAATCTTGAATTTTACACTCTCCGATGAAGAGTTTGGAAACCAGGAACATGATGCCGAATAAACTGACGACCTCAACCTCAACCATCCCCCCAACAAAAAGCTCCACACCGAAAAAACGAAAACGTCCCTCAACAACCTCCCTGAGACGCGGCTCAGCCTCCTGCGTTTTCCCCTATAGAATGTGGGGTAGTTACCCCCCGTATCAATTCTTCGCGGGGAATTGCCCACAACATCCATAATTTGGCCAACATGTGAACGGGATGCCTTTCCAGTGCGATCCCCATGTCCACTATCAATAGCAGGGTCCCGTGCCCACAACAGTCAACCATTTCCCTAACCCTGCAGACAGCCCTCTTAAACCCGGTCTACAGCACAAGGAAAACATCGACAACACAGTCCGCAACTACAACATAAGGGACGTGTCATCGCACTCTTATTCCCCCAAGGCACCTGGCCCCACCCGCAAAGGCGAGCCGACTTTCCCATCTCCCTTCTACAGGCAGATACGCAAGGAACCTCTTCCTAAGAGATAGAGAGATGTGTCAATCACCAAATACAAGAGAGACATTGATCCTAATGATCACCTCAACCAGTTCACAACGTCGATGGGAATGAATGAAGACAATGATGCTATGTTCTGCCCCTCATTTCCATCCACATTAAGTGGAGTAGCTCTCACATGGTTGACCAATCTGGCACGGTCGTCCATCAACAACTTCATGCAATTAACAAAACGTTTTTCGCCCATTTTAGTAGTGCCCGTACAAGAAAAAGGACCATGCTGGACATCAATTCCATTAAACAGGGATCGTCTGAATATTTGGAAAGCTTCTTTAGTAGGTTTACTAATAAGGTTGTGCAGATCCTGAAGTTTAATATATCAAGAGTCCACTAGCACAATACTAATCGGCAACCGGGTTGAAGGCGATTTCAAGATCTGCCTATTCCGAAAGGAGCAAGAGAGTTATGACGATCTGCGAAAGCTCGTCACAAAGAAAATGCACGTTATGGAGGCTGCAAGTTCTAGTTTGCGACCCGTCGAGGCTAAGCCTTCTTTTTACCACAATGCCCCCAATAAATACCGAGGGAGGGGAGGGTTTGAGAATCAGCAACGCTATAACCCCCTAGCAATACCTATACGCACTTTTACATTACACTTTTCTTAGCTAAGAGATAGAGAGATGTGTCCACTACCAAATACAAGGTAGACATTGTTCCTAATGATCACCTCCACCAGTTTACAACGTCGATGGGAATGAATGAAGACAATGATGCTATCTTCTGCCCCTCGTTTCCATCCACATTGAGTGGAGTAGCTCTCACATGGTTCACCAATCTGGCACGGTCGTCCATCAACAACTTCACGCAATTATCAAACACGTTTCTCGCCCGTTTTAGTAGTACCCGTACATGAAAAAGGACCATGTTGGACCTCAATTCCATTAAACAGGGATCGTTTGAATATTTGGGAAGCATCTTTAGTAGGTTTACTAATATGGTTGTGCAGACCCTGAAGTTTAATATATCAAGAGTTCGCTAGAACAATACTAATGGGCAACCGGGTTGAAGGCGATTTTAAGATCTGCCTATTCCGAAACGAGCCAGAGAGTTATGACGATCTGTGAAAGCTCGTCACAAAGCAAATCCACGTTATGGAGGCTGCAAGTTCTAGTTCGCGACCCATCGAGGATAAGCATTCTTTTTACCACAATGCCCCCAATAAATACCGAGGGAGGGGATGGTTTGAGAATCAGCAACGCTATAACCCCCCTAGCAATACCTATACACACTTTTACATTACAGTTTTCTTAGCTAAGAGATAGAGAGATGTGTCCACTACCAAATTCAAGGCAGACATTGTTCCTAATGATCTCCTCCACCAGTTTACAACGTCGATGGGAATGAATGAAGACTATGATGCTATGTTTTACCCCTCGTTTCCATCCACATTAAGGGGAGTAGCTCTCACATGGTTCACCAATATTGCACGGTCGTCCACCAACAACTTCGCGCAATTATCAAACACGTTTCTCGCCCATTTTAGTAGTGCCCGTACAAGAAAAAGGACCATGTTGGACCTCAATTCCATTAAACATGGATCGTCTGAGTATTTGGGAAGCTTCTTTAGTAGGTTTACTAATATGGTTGTGCAGACCCCGAAGTTTAATATATCAAGAGTCCGCTAGCACAATACTAATGGGCAACCGGGTTAAAGGCGATTTCAAGATCTGCCTATTCCGAAACGAGCCAGAGAGTTATGACGATCTGCGAAAGCTCGTCACAAAGCAAATCCATGTTATGGAGGCTGCAAGTTCTAGTTTGCGACCCGTCGAGGCTAAGCCTTCTTTTTACCACAATGCCCCCAATAAATACCGAGGGAGGGGAGGGTTTGAGAATCAGCAATGCTATAACCCCCTGGCAATACCTATACGCAGTTTTACATTACACTTTTCTTAGCAAAGAGATAGAGAGATGTGTCCACTACCAAATACAAGGTAGACATTGTTCCTAATGATCACCTCCACCCGTTTACAACGTCGATGGGAATGAATGAAGACAATGATGATATGTTCTGCCCCTCGTTTCCATCCACATTAAGTGGAGTAGCTCTCACATGGTTCACCAATCTGGCACGGTCGTCCATCAACAACTTCGCGCAATTATCAAACACGTTTCTTGCCCATTTTAGTAGTGCCCGTACAAGAAAAAGGACAATGTTGGACCGCAATTCCATTAAACAGGGACCGTCTGAATATTTGGGAAGCTTCATTAGTAGGTTTAGTAATATGGTTGTGCAGACACCGAAGTTTAATATATCAAGAGTCCGCTAGCACAATACTATTGGGCAACCGGGTTGAAGGCGATTTCAAGATCTGCCTATTGCGAAAGGAACCAGAGAGTTATGACGATCTGGGAAAGCTCGTCACAAAGCAAATCCACATTATGGAGGCTGCAAGTTCTAGTTTGCGACCCATCGAGGATAAGCCTTCTTTTTACCACAATGCCCTCAATAAATACCGAGGGATGGGAGGGTTTGAGAATCAGCAACGCTATAACCCCCCTGGCAATACCTATACGCTCTTTTACATTACACTTTTCTTATTATTCATTCTATTCTTAATTTTTTTCTTTTTTGCCATTAAATGCCGTTTATATTAATGAACATGCCCTAATGTTTACATTTAATACTAAATTTTTTTTGAGGAATCATGAATTTTACACTCTCCGACGAAGAGTTTGGAAACCAGGAGCATGATGCCGAAGAAACTGACGACCTCAACCTCAACCATCCCCCCAACGAAAAAGCTCCACACCGAAAAAACGAAAACGTCCCTCAACAACCTCCCTGAGACTTGGCTCAGCCTCCTGCGTTTTCCCCTATAGAATGTGGGGTAGTTACCCCCCGTATCAATTCTTCGCGGGGAATTGCCCACAACATCAATAATTTGGCCAACATGTGACCGGGATGCCCTTCCAGTGCGATCCCCATGTCCACTATCAATAGCAGGGTCCCGTGCCTACAACGGTCAACCATTTCCCTAACCCTGCAGACAGCCCTCTAAACCCCGGTCTACAGCACAAGGAAAACATCGACAAGACAGTCCACAACTACAACATAAGGGACGTGTCATCGCACTCTTATTCCCCCAAGGCACCTGGCCCCACCCGCAAATGCGAGCCGACTTTCCCATCTCCCTTCTACAGACAGATACGCAAGGCACCTCTTCCTAAGAGATAGAGAGATGTGTCCATCACCAAATACAAGAGAGACATTGATCCTAATGATCACCTCAACCAGTTCACAACGTCGATGGGAATGAATGAAGACAATGATGCTATGTTCTGCCCCTCGTTTCCATCCACATTAAGTGGAGTAGCTCTCACATGGTTCACCAATCTGGCATGGTCGTCCATCAACAACTTCGCGCAATTATCAAACACGTTTCTCGCCCATTTTAGTAGTGCCCGTACAAGAAAAAGGACCATGCTGGACCTCAATTCCATTAAACATGGATCGTCTGAATATTTGGGAAGCTTATTTAGTAGGTTTACTAATATGGTTGTGCAGACCCCGAAGTTTAATATATCAAGAGTCCGCTAGCACAATACTAATCGGCAACCAGGTTGAAGGCGATTTCAAGATCTGCCTATTCCGAAAGGAGCAAGAGAGTTATGACGATATGCGAAAGCTCGTCACAAAGAAAATCCACGTTATGGAGGGTGCAAGTTCTAGTTTGCGACCCGTCGAGGCTAAGCCTTCTTTTTACCATAATGCCCCCAATAAATACCGAGGGAGGGGAGGGTTTGAGAATCAGCAACGCTATAACCCCCTGGCAATACCTATACGCACTTTTACATTACACTTTTCTTAGCTAAGAGATAGAGAGATGTATCCACTACCAAATACAAGGTAGACATTGTTCCTAATGATCACCTCCACCAGTTTACAACGTCGATGGGAATGAATGAAGACAATGATGCTATGTTCTGCCCCTCGTTTCCATCCACGTTGAGTGGAGTAGCTCTCACATGGTTCCCCAATCTGGCGTGGTCGTCCATCAACAACTTCGCGCAATTATCAAACACGTTTCTCGCCCGTTTTAGTAGTGCCCGTACATGAAAAAGGACAATGTTGGACCTCAATTCCATTGAACAGGGATCGTCTGAATATTTGGGAAGCTTCTTTAGTAGGTTTACTAATATGGTTGTGCAGACCCCGAAGTTTAATATATCAAGAGTCCGCTAGCACAATACTAATGGGCAACCGGGTTGAAGCCGATTTCAAGATCTGCCTATTCCGAAACGAGCCAGAGAGTTATGACGATCTGTGAAAGCTCGTCACAAAGCAAATCCACGTTATGGAGGCTGCAAGTTCTAGTTCGCGACCCATCGAGGATAAGCATTCTTTTTACCACAATGCCCCCAATAAATACCGAGGGAGGGGATGGTTTGAGAATCAGCAACGCTATAACCCCCTTAGCAATACCTATACGCACTTTTACATTATAGTTTTCTTAGCTAAGAGATAGAGAGATGTGTCCACTACCAAATACAAGGCAGACATTGTTCCTAATGTTCACCTCCACCAATTTACAACGTCGATGGGAATGAATGAAGACTATGATGCTATATTGTACCCCTCGTTTCCATCCACATTAAGGGGAGTAGCTCTCACATGGTTCACCAATATTGCACGGTCGTCCATCAACAACTTCGCGCAATTATCAAACACGTTTCTCGCCCATTTTAGTAGTGCCCGTACAAGAAAAAGGACCATGTTGGACCTCAATTCCATTGAACATGGATCGTATGAATATTTGAGAAGCTTCTTTAGTAGGTTTACTAATATGGTTGTGCAGACCCCGAAGTTTAATATATCAAGAGTCCGCTAGCACAATACTAATGGGCAACCGGGTTGAAGGCGATTTCAAGATCTGCCTATTCCGAAACGAGCCAGACAGTTATGACGATCTGCGAAAGCTCATCACAAAGTAAATCCATGTTATGGAGGCTGCAAGTTCTAGTTTGTGACCCGTCGAGGCTAAGCCTTCTTTTTACCACAATGACCCCAATAAATACCGAGAGAGGGGAGGGTTTGACAATCAGCAATGCTATAACCCCCTGGCAATACCTATACGCAGTTTTACATTACACTTTTCTTAGCTAAGAGATAGAGAGATGTGTCCACTACCAAATACAAGGTAGACATTGTTCCTAATGATCACCTCCACCCGTTTACAACGTCGATGGGAATGAATGAAGACAATGATCATATGTTCTGCCCCTCGTTTCCATCCACATTAAGTGGAGTAGCTCTCACATGGTTCACCAATCTCGCATGGTCGTCCATCAACAACTTCGCGCAATTATCAAACACGTTTCTCGCCCATTTTAGTAGTGCCCGTACAAGAAAAAGGACAATGCTGGACTTCAATTCCATTAAACAGGGACCGTCTGAATATTTGGGAAGCTTCTTTAGTAGGTTTAGTAATATGGTTGTGCAGACCCCGAAGTTTAATATATCAAGAGTCCGCTAGCACAATACTATTGGGCAACCAGGTTGAAGGCGATTTCAAGATCTGCCTATTCCGAAAGGAGCCAGAGAGTTATGACGATCTGCGAAAGCTCGTCACAAGGCAAATCCACATTATCAAGGCTGCAAGTTCTAGTTTGCGACCCGTCGAGGCTAAGCCTTCTTTTTACCACAATGCCCCCAATAAATACCGAGGGATGGGAGGGTTTGAGAATCAACAACGCTATAACCCCCTGGCAATACCTATACGCTCTTTTACATTACACTTTTCTTATTGTTCATTCTATTCTTAATTTTTTTCTTTTTTGCCATTAAATGCCGTTTATATTAATGAACATGCCCTATTGTTTACATTTAATACTAAATTTTTTTTGAGGAATCATGAATTTTACACTCTCCGACGAAGAGTTTGGAAACCCGGAGCATGATGCCGAAGAAACTGACGACCTCAACCTCAACCATCCCCCCAACGAAAAAGCTCCACACCGAAAACACGAAAACGGCCCTCAATAACCTCCCTGAGACGCGGCTCAGCCTCCTGCGTTTTCCCCTATAGAATGTGGGGTAGTTACCCCCCGTATCAATTCTTCGCGGGGAATTGCCCACAACATCCATAATTTTGCCAACATGTGATCGGGATGCCCTTCCAGCGCGATCCCCATGTCCACTATCAATAGCAGGGTCCCGTGCCTACAATAGTCAACCATTTTCCTAACCCTGCTGACAACCCTCTTAACCCCGGTCTACAACACAAGGAAAACATCGACAAGATAGTCCGCGAATACAATATAAGGGACGTGTCATTGCGCTCTAATTCTCATGAGGCACCTGGCCCCACCCGCAAAGGCGAGCCGACTTTCCCATCTCCTTTTTGTAGACATATACGCAAGGCACCTCTTCTTAAGAGATAGAGAGATGTGTCCACTACCAAATACAAGGTAGACATAGTTCCTAATGATCACCTCCACCAGTTTACAACATTGATGGGAATGAATGAAGATAATGATGCTATGTTCTGCCCCTCGTTTCCATCCACATTAAGTGGAGTAGCTCTCACATGGTTCACCAATCTGGCATGGTCGTCCATCAACAACTTCGCGCAATTATCAAACACGTTTCTCGCCCATTTTAGTAGTGCCCGTACAAGAAAAAGGACCATGCTGGACCTCAATTCCATTAAACATGGATCGTCTGAATATTTGGGAAGCTTATTTAGTAGGTTTACTAATATGGTTGTGCAGACCCCGAAGTTTAATATATCAAGAGTCCGCTAGCACAATACTAATGGGCAACTGGGTTGAAGGCGATTTCAAGATCTGCCTATTCCGAAAGAAGCCAGAGAGTTACGACGATCTGCGAAAGCTCGTCACAAAGAAAATCCACGTTATGGAGGCTGCAAGTTCTAGTTCGCGACCCGTCGAGGATAAGCCATCTTTTTACTACAATGCCCCCAATAAATACCGAGGGAGGGAAGGGTTTGAGAATTAGCAACGCTATAACCCCCTGGCAATACCTATACACACTTTTACATTACACTTTTCTTATTATTCATTCTATTTTTTTTTTCTTTTATGCCATTAAATCCCGTTTATATTAATGAACATGCCCTGTTGTTTACTTTTAATACTAACAAATTTTTGAGGAATCATGAATTTTACATTCTCCGACGAAGAGTTTGGAAACCAGCACCATGATGTCGAAAAAACTGACGACTTCAACCTCAACCATCCCACCAACGAAAAAGCTCGACACCACAAAAACGAAAACATCCCTCAATAACCTCCCTGAGACGCTGCTAAGCCTCCTCTGTTTGCCCCTATGGAATGTGGGGTAGTTACTCCCTATATCAATTCTTCCCGGGGAATTGCTCACAAAATCCATAATTAGGCCAACATGTGAACGGGATGCCCTTCCAGCGCGATCCCCATGTCCAATATCAATAGTAGGGTCCCGGGCCTACAACGGTCAACCATTTCCCTAACCCTGCTGACAACCCTCTTAACCCCGGTCTATAACACAAGGAAAACATCGATAAAATAGTCCGCGAATACAACATAAGGGACGTGTCATCGCGCTCTAATTCTCCTAAGGCACCTGGCCCCACCCGAAAAAGCGAGCCGACTTTCCCATTTCTTTTCTACAGACAAATACGCAAGGCACCTCTTCCTAAGAGATAGAGAGATGTGTCCACCACCAAATACAAGGTAGACATTGTTCCTAAAGATCACCTCCACCAGTTTACAACGTCGATGGGAATGAATGAAGACAATGATGCTATGTTCTGCCCCTCGTTTCCCTCCAGATTAAGTGGAGTAGCTCTCACATGGTTCACCAATCTGGCACGGTCGTCCATCTACAACTTCGTGCAATTATCAAACATGTTTCTCGCCCATTTTAGTAGTGCCCGTAAAAGAAAAAGGACCATGCTGGACCTCAATTCCATTAAACCGGGATCGTCTGAATATTTGGGAATCTTCTTTAGTAGGTTTACTAATATGGTTGTGCAGACCCCGAAGTTTAATATATCAAGAGTCCGCTAGCACAATACTAATGGGCAACCGGGTTGAAGGCGATTTCAAGATCTGCCTATTCCGAAAGAAGCCAGAGAGTTACGACGATCTGCGAATGCTCGTCACAAAGAAAATCCACGTTATGGAGGCTGCAAGTTCTAGTTCGCGACCCGTCGAGGATAAGCCTTCTTTTTACTACAATGCCCCCAATAAATACCGAGGGAAGGGAGGGTTTGAGAATCAGCAACGCTATAACCCCCTGGCAATACCTATACGCACTATTACATTACACTTTTCTTATTATTCATTCTATTCTTCAATTTTTTTCTTTTATGCCATTAAATCCCGTTTATATTAATGAACATACCCTGTTGTTTACTTTTAATACTAACAAAATTTTGAGGAATCATGAATTCTACACTATCCGACGAAGAGTTTGGAAACCAGCACCATGATGTCGTAGAAACTGACGACCTCAACCTTAACCATCCTCCCAACGAAAAAGCTCGACACCACAAAAATGAAAACATCCCTCAACAACCTCCCTGAGCACGACTCAGCCTCGTCCGTTTGCCCCTATGAAATGTGGGGTAGTTACCCCCTATATCAATTCTTCCCGGGGAATTGCTCAAAAAAACCATAATTAGGCCAACATGTGAACGGGATGCCCTTCCAGCGCGATCCCTATGTCCACTATCAATAGCAGGGTCCCGTGCCTACAACGGTCAACCATTTCCCTAACCCTGCTTACAACCCTCTTAACACCGGTCTACCACACACGGAAAAAATCGACAAGATAGTCCGCGAATACAACATAAGGGACGTGTCATCGCGCTCTAATCCTCCTGAGGCACCTTGCCCCACCCGCAAAAGCGAGCCGACTTTCCCATCTCCTTTCTGCAGACAGATACGCAAGGCACCTCTTCATAAGAGATAGAGAGATGTGTCCACCACCAAATACAAGGTAGACATTGTTCCTAATGATCACCTCCACCAGTTTACAACGTCGATGGAAATGAATGAAGACAATGATGCTATGTTATGCCTCTCGTTTCCATCCATATTAAGTGGAGTAGCTCTCACATGGTTCACCAATCTGTCATGGTCGTCCATCAACAACTTCGCGCAATTATCAAACACGTTTCTCGCCCATTTTTGTAGTGCCCGTACAAGAAGAAGGACCATGGTGGACCTCAATTCCATTAAACAGGGATCGTCTGAAAATATGGGAAGCTTCTTTTGTAGGTTTACTAATATGGTTGTGCAGACCCTGAAGTGTAATATATCAAGAGTCCGCTAGCACAATACTAATGGGCAACCGGGTTGAAGGCGATTTCAAGATCTGCCTATTCCGAAAGGAGCCAGAGAGTTATGACGATCTGCGAAAGCTCGTCACAAAGCAAATCCACGTTATGGAGGCTGCAAGTTCTAGTTCGTAACCCGTCGAGGCTAAGCCTTCTTTTTACCACAATGCCCATAATAAATACCGAGGGAGGGGAGGGTTTGAGAATCACCAACGCTATAACCCCCCTGGCAATACCTATACGCACTTTTACATTACACTTTTCTTATTATTCATTCTATTCTTAATTATTTTTTTTTTGCCATTAAATGCCGTTTATATTAATAAACATGCCCTATTGTTTACATTTAATTCTAAATTTTTTTTGAGGAATCACGACTTTTACACTCTCCGACGAAGAGTTTGGAAACCAGGAGCATGATGCCGAAGAAACTGATGACCTCAACCTCAACCATCCCTCTAACGAAAAAGCTCCACACCGAAAAAACGAAAACGTCCCTAAACAACCTCCCTGAGTCGCAGCTCAGCCTCCTGCGTTTTCCCAAATAGAATGTGGGGTAGTTACCCCCCGTATCAATTTTTCGCAGGGAATTGCCCACAACATCCATAATTTGGCCAACATGTGAACGGGATGCCCTTCCACTGCGATCCCCATGTCCACTATCAATAGCAGGGTCCCGTGCCTACAACGGTCAACCATTTCCCTAACCCTGCAGACAGCCCTCTTATTCCTGGTCTACAGCACAAGGAAAACATCGACAAGACAGTCCGCAACTACAACATAAGAGACGTGTCATCGCACTCTTATTTCCCCAAGGCACCTGGCCTCACCCGCAAAGGCGAGCCGACTTTCCCATCTCCCTTCTACAGACAGATACGCAAGGCACCTCTTCCTAAGAGATAGAGAGATGTGTCCATCACCAAATACAAGAGAGACATTGATCCTAATGATCACCTCAACCAGTTCACAACGTCGATGGGAATGAATGAAGACAATGATGCTATGTTCTGCCCCTCGTTTCCCTCCACATTAAGTGGAATAGCTCTCACATCGTTGACCAATCTGGCATGGTCGTCCATCAACAACTTCGTGCAATTAACAAAACGTTTTTCGCCCATTTTAGTAGTGCCTGTACAAGAAAAAGGACCATGCTGGACCTCAATTCCATTAAACAGGGATCGTCTGAATATTTGGAAAGCTTCTTTAGTAGGTTTACTAATAAGGTTCTGCAGATCTCGAACTTTAATATATCAAGAGTCCGCTAGCACAATACTAATCGGCAACCGGGTTGAAGGCGATTTCAAGATCTGCCTATTCCGAAAGGAGCAAGAGAGTTATGACGATTTGCGAAAGCTCGTCACAAAGCAAATCCACGTAATGGAGGCTGCAAGTTCTAGTTTGCGACCCGTCGAGGCTAAGCCTTCTTTTTACCACAATGCCCCCAATAAATACCGAGGGAGGGGAGGGTTTGAGAATCAACAACGCTATAACCCCCTGGCAATACCTATACGCACTTTTACATTACACTTATTATTAATTCTATTCTTCATTTTTTTTCTTTTGTGCCATTAAATCCCATTTATATTAATGAACATGCCCTGTTGTTTACTTATAATACTAAATTTTTTTTTAGGAATCATGAATTGTACACTCTCCGACGAAGAATTTGGAAACCAGCACCATGACGTCGAATAAACTGACGACCTCAACCTCAACCATCCCCCCAACGAAAAAGCTCGACACCATAAAAACGAAAACATCCCTCAACAACCACCTTGACACGCGGCTCAGCCTCCTCTGTTTGCCCCTATGGAATGTTGGGTAATTACCCCCTGTATCAATTCTTCCCGGGGAATTGCTCAAAAAATCCATAATTAGGCCAACATGTGAACGGGATGCCCTTCTAGCCCGATCCCCATGTCCACTATCAATAGCAGGGTCTCGTGCCTACAACGATCAACCATTTCCCTAACCCTGCTGACAGCCCTCTTAACCCCGGTCTACAACACAAGGAAAACATCGATAAGATAGTCCGCGAATACAACATAAGGGATGTGTCATCGCGCTCTAATTCTCCCGAGGCACTTGGCCCCACCCGCAAAGGCGAGCCGACTTTCCCATCTCTTTTCTGTAGACAGATACGCAAGGCACCTCTTTCTAAGAGATAGAGAGATGTGTCCGCCACCAAAAACAAGGTCGACATTGTTCCTAATGATCACCTCCACTAGTTTACAACGTCGATGGGAATGAATGAAGACAATGATGCTATGTTCTGCCCCTCGTTTCCATCCACATTAAGTGGAGTAGCTCTCACATATCGAGGCTAAGCCTTCTTTTTACCACAATGCCCCCAATAAATACCGAGGGATGGGTGGGTTTGAGAATCAGCAACGCTATAACCCCCCTGGCAATACCTATACGCTCTTTTACATTACACTTTTCTTATTATTCATTCTATACTTAATTTTTTTCTTTTTTGCCATTAAATGCCAATTATATTAATGAACATGCCCTATTGTTTACATTTAATACTAAATTTTTTTTGAGGAATCATGAATTTTACACTCTCCGACGAAGAGTTTGGAAACCCGGAGCATGATGCCAAAGAAACTGACGACCTCAACCTCAACCATCCCCCCAACGAAAAAGCTCCACACCGAAAACACGAAAACGTCCCTCAATAACCTCCCTGAGACGCGGCTCAGCCTCCTGCGTTTTCCCCTGTAGAATGTGGGGTAGTTACCCCCCGTATCAATTCTTCGCGGGGAATTGCCCACAACATCCATAATTTGGCCAACATGTGAACGGGATGCCCTTCCAGTGCGATCCCCATGTCCACTATCAATAGCAGGGTCCCGTGCCTACAACGGTCAACCATTTCCCTAACCCTGCAGACAGCCCTCTTAACCCCGGTCCACAACACAAGGAAAACATCGACAAGACAGTCCCCAAATACAACATAAGGGACATGTCATCGCACTCTCATTTCCCCAAGGCACCTGGCCCCACCCGCAAAGGCGAGCCGACTTTCCCATCTCCCTTCTACAGACAGATATGCAAGGCACCTCTTCCTAAGAGATAGAGAGATGTGTCCATCACCAAATACAAGAGAGACATTGATCCTAATGATCACCTCAACCAGTTCACAACGTCGATGGGAATGAATGAAGACAATGATGCTATGTTCTGCCCCTCGTTTCCATCCACATTAAGTGGAATAGCTCTCACATGGTTGACCAATCTGGCATGGTCGTCCATCAACAACTTCGTGCAATTAACAAAACGTTTTTCGCCCATTTTAGTAGTGCCTGTACAAGAAAAAGGACCATGCTGGACCTCAATTCCATTAAACAGGGATCGTCTGAATATTTGAAAAGCTTCTTTAGTAGGTTTACTAATAAGGTTCTGCAGATCTCGAAGTTTAATATATCAAGAGTCCGCTAGCACAATACTAATCGGCAACCGGGTTGAAGGCGATTTCAAGATCTGCCTATTCCGAAAGGAGCAAGAGAGTTATGACGATCTGCGAAAGCTCGTCTCAAAGCAAATCCACGTTATGGAGGCTACAAGTTCTAGTTTGCGACCCATCGAGGCTAAGCCTTCTTTTTACCACAATGCCCCCAATAAATACCGAGGGAGGGGAGGGTTTGAGAATCAACAACGCTATAACCCCCTGGCAATACCTATACGCACTTTTACATTACACTTATTATTAATTCTATTCTTCATTTTTTTTCTTTTATGCCATTAAATCCCGTTTATATTAATGAACATGCCCTGTTGTTTACTTATAATACTAAATTTTTTTTAAGGAATCATGAATTGTACACTCTCCGACGAAGAATTTGGAAACCAGCACCATGACGTCGAATAAACTGACGACCTCAACCTCAACCATCCCCCCAACGAAAAAGCTCGACACCATAAAAACGAAAACATCCCTCAACAACCACCTTGACACGCGGCTCAGCCTCCTCTGTTTGCCCCTATGGAATGTTGGGTAATTACCCCCTGTATCAATTCTTCCCGGGGAATTGCTCAAAAAATCTATAATTAGGCCAACATGTGAACGGGATGCCCTTCTAGCCCGATCCCCATGTCCACTATCAATAGCAGGGTCCCGTGCCTACAACGATCAACCATTTCCCTAACCCTGCTGACAGCCCTCTTAACCCCGGTCTACAACACAAGGAAAACATCGACAAGATAGTCCGCGAATACAACATAAGGGATGTGTCATCGCGCTCTAATTCTCCCGAGGCACTTGGCCCCACCCGCAAAGGCGAGCCGACTTTCCCATCTCCTTTCTGTAGACAGATACGCAAGGCACCTCTTTCTAAGAGATAGAGAGATGTGTCCGCCACCAAAAACAAGGTCGACATTGTTCCTAATGATCACCTCCACTAGTTTACAACGTCGATGGGAATGAATGAAGACAATGATGCTATGTTCTGCCCCTCGTTTCCATCCACATTAAGTGGAGTAGCTCTCACATATCGAGGCTAAGCCTTCTTTTTACCACAATGCCCCCAATAAATACCGAGGGATGGGTGGGTTTGAGAATCAGCAACGCTATAACCCCCCTGGCAATACCTATACGCTCTTTTACATTACACTTTTCTTATTATTCATTCTATACTTAATTTTTTTCTTTTTTGCCATTAAATGCCAATTATATTAATGAACATGCCCTATTGTTTACATTTAATACTAAATTTTTTTTGAGGAATCATGAATTTTACACTCTCCGACGAAGAGTTTGGAAACCCGGAGCATGATGCCAAAGAAACTGACGACCTCAACCTCAACCATCCCCCCAACGAAAAAGCTCCACACCGAAAACACGAAAACGTCCCTCAATAACCTCCCTGAGACGCGGCTCAGCCTCCTGCGTTTTCCCCTGTAGAATGTGGGGTAGTTACCCCCCGTATCAATTCTTCGCGGGGAATTGCCCACAACATCCATAATTTGGCCAACATGTGAACGGGATGCCCTTCCAGTGCGATCCCCATGTCCACTATCAATAGCAGGGTCCCGTGCCTACAACGGTCAACCATTTCCCTAACCCTGCAGACAGCCCTCTTAACCCCGGTCCACAACACAAGGAAAACATCGACAAGACAGTCCCCAAATACAACATAAGGGACATGTCATCGCACTCTCATTTCCCCAAGGCACCTGGCCCCACCCGCAAAGGCGAGCCGACTTTCCCATCTCCCTTCTACAGACAGATATGCAAGGCACCTCTTCCTAAGAGATAGAGAGATGTGTCCATCACCAAATACAAGAGAGACATTGATCCTAATGATCACCTCAACCAGTTCACAACGTCGATGGGAATGAATGAAGACAATGATGCTATGTTCTGCCCCTCGTTTCCATCCACATTAAGTGGAATAGCTCTCACATGGTTGACCAATCTGGCATGGTCGTCCATCAACAACTTCGTGCAATTAACAAAACGTTTTTCGCCCATTTTAGTAGTGCCTGTACAAGAAAAAGGACCATGCTGGACCTCAATTCCATTAAACAGGGATCGTCTGAATATTTGAAAAGCTTCTTTAGTAGGTTTACTAATAAGGTTCTGCAGATCTCGAAGTTTAATATATCAAGAGTCCGCTAGCACAATACTAATCGGCAACCGGGTTGAAGGCGATTTCAAGATCTGCCTATTCCGAAAGGAGCAAGAGAGTTATGACGATCTGCGAAAGCTCGTCTCAAAGCAAATCCACGTTATGGAGGCTACAAGTTCTAGTTTGCGACCCATCGAGGCTAAGCCTTCTTTTTACCACAATGCCCCCAATAAATACCGAGGGAGGGGAGGGTTTGAGAATCAACAACGCTATAACCCCCTGGCAATACCTATACGCACTTTTACATTACACTTATTATTAATTCTATTCTTCATTTTTTTTCTTTTATGCCATTAAATCCCGTTTATATTAATGAACATGCCCTGTTGTTTACTTATAATACTAAATTTTTTTTAAGGAATCATGAATTGTACACTCTCCGACGAAGAATTTGGAAACCAGCACCATGACGTCGAATAAACTGACGACCTCAACCTCAACCATCCCCCCAACGAAAAAGCTCGACACCATAAAAACGAAAACATCCCTCAACAACCACCTTGACACGCGGCTCAGCCTCCTCTGTTTGCCCCTATGGAATGTTGGGTAATTACCCCCTGTATCATTTCTTCCCGGGGAATTGCTCAAAAAATCTATAATTAGGCCAACATGTGAACGGGATGCCCTTCTAGCCCGATCCCCATGTCCACTATCAATAGCAGGGTCCCGTGCCTACAACGATCAACCATTTCCCTAACCCTGCTGACAGCCCTCTTAACCCCGGTCTACAACACAAGGAAAACATCGACAAGATAGTCCGCGAATACAACATAAGGGATGTGTCATCGCGCTCTAATTCTCCCGAGGCACTTGGCCCCACCCGCAAAGGCGAGCCGACTTTCCCATCTCCTTTCTGTAGACAGATACGCAAGGCACCTCTTTCTAAGAGATAGAGAGATGTGTCCGCCACCAAAAACAAGGTCGACATTGTTCCTAATGATCACCTCCACTAGTTTACAACGTCGATGGGAATGAATGAAGACAATGATGCTATGTTCTGCCCCTCGTTTCCATCCACATTAAGTGGAGTAGCTCTCACATATCGAGGCTAAGCCTTCTTTTTACCACAATGCCCCCAATAAATACCGAGGGATGGGAGGGTTTGAGAATCAGCAACGCTATAACCCCCCTTGCAATACCTATACGCTCTTTTACATTACACTTTTCTTATTATTCATTCTATACTTAATTTTTTTTCTTTTTTGCCATTAAATGCCAATTATATTAATGAACATGCCCTATTGTTTACATTTAATACTAAATTTTTTTTGAGGAATCATGAATTTTACACTCTCCGACGAAGAGTTTGGAAACCCGGAGCATGATGCCAAAGAAACTGACGACCTCAACCTCAACCATCCCCCCAACGAAAAAGCTCCACACCGAAAACACGAAAACGTCCCTCAACTACCTCCTTGAGACGCGGCTCAGCCTCCTGCGTTTTCCCCTATAGAATGTGGGGTAGTTACCCCCCGTATCAATTCTTCGCGGGGAATTGCCCACAACATCCATAATTTGGCCAACATGTGAACGGGATGCCCTTCCAGTGCGATCCCCATGTCCACTATCAATAGCAGGGTCCCGTGCCTACAACGGTCAACCATTTCCCTAACCCTGCAGACAGCCCTCTTAACCCCGGTCCACAACACAAGGAAAACATCGACAAGACAGTCCGCAAATACAACATAAGGGACGTGTCATCGCACTCTCATTTCCCCAAGGCACCTGGCCCCACCCGCAAAGGCGAGCCGACTTTCCCATCTCCCTTCTACAGACAGATATGCAAGGCACCTCTTCCTAAGAGATAGAGAGATGTGTCCATCACCAAATACAAGAGAGACATTGATCCTAATGATCACCTCAACTAGTTCACAACGTCGATGGGAATGAATGAAGACAATGATGCTATGTTCTGCCCCTCGTTTCCATCCACATTAAGTGGAATAGCTCTCACATGGTTGACCAATCTGGCATGGTCGTCCATCAACAACTTCGTGCAATTAACAAAACGTTTTTCGCCCATTTTAGTAGTGCCTGTACAAGAAAAAGGACCATGCTGGACCTTAATTCCATTAAACAGGGATCGTCTGAATATTTGGAAAGCTTCTTTAGTAGGTTTACTAATAAAGTTCTGCAGATCTCGAAGTTTAATATATCAAGAGTCCGCTAGCACAATACTAATCGGCAACCGGGTTGAAGGCGATTTCAAGATCTGCCTATTCCGAAAGGAGCAAGAGAGTTATGACGATCTGCGAAAGCTCGTCCCAAAGCAAATCCACGTTATGGAGGCTACAAGTTCTAGTTTGCGACCCATCGAGGCTAAGCCTTCTTTTTACCACAATGCCCCCAATAAATACCGAGGGAGGGGAGGGTTTGAGAATCAACAACGCTATAACCCCCTGGCAATACCTATACGCACTTTTACATTACACTTATTATTAATTCTATTCTTCATTTTTTTTCTTTTATGCCATTAAATCCCGTTTATATTAATGAACATGCCCTGTTGTTTACTTATAATACTAAATTTTTTTTAAGGAATCATGAATTGTACACTCTCCGACGAAGAATTTGGAAACCAGCACCATGACGTCGAATAAACTGACGACCTCAACCTCAACCATCCCCCCAACGAAAAAGCTCGACACCATAAAAACGAAAACATCCCTCAACAACCACCTTGACACGCGGCTCAGCCTCCTCTGTTTGCCCCTATGGAATGTTGGGTAATTACCCCCTGTATCAATTCTTCCCGGGGAATTGCTCAAAAAATCCATAATTAGGCCAACATGTGAACGGGATGCCCTTCTAGCCCGATCCCCATGTCCACTATCAATAGCAGGGTCCCGTGCCTACAACGATCAACCATTTCCCTAACCCTGCTGACAGCCCTCTTAACCCCGGTCTACAACACAAGGAAAACATCGACAAGATAGTCCGCGAATACAACATAAGGGATGTGTCATCGCGCTCTAATTCTCCCGAGGCACTTGGCCCCACCCGCAAAGGCGAGCCGACTTTCCCATCTCCTTTCTGTAGACAGATACGCAAGGCACCTCTTTCTAAGAGATAGAGAGATGTGTCCGCCACCAAAAACAAGGTCGACATTGTTCCTAATGATCACCTCCACTAGTTTACAACGTCGATGGGAATGAATGAAGACAATGATGCTATGTTCTGCCCCTCGTTTCCATCCACATTAAGCCGAGTAGCTCTCACATATCGAGGCTAAGCCTTCTTTTTACCACAATGCCCCCAATAAATACCGAGGGATGGGAGGGTTTGAGAATCAGCAACGCTATAACCCCCCTGGCAATACCTATACGCTCTTTTACATTACACTTTTCTTATTATTCATTCTATACTTAATTTTTTTTCTTTTTTGCCATTAAATGCCGTTGATATTAATGAACATGCCCTATTGTTTACATTTAATACTAATTTTTTTTTGAGGAATCATGAATTTTACACTCTCCGACGAAGAGTTTGGAAACCCGGAGCATGATGCCAAAGAAACTGACGACCTCAACCTCAACCATCCCCCCAACGAAAAAGCTCCACACCGAAAACACGAAAACGTCCCTCAACTACCTCCTTGAGACGCGGCTCAGCCTCCTGCGTTTTCCCCTATAGAATGTGGGGTAGTTACCCCCCGTATCAATTCTTCGCGGGGAATTGCCCACAACATCCATAATTTGGCCAACATGTGAACGGGATGCCCTTCCAGTGCGATCCCCATGTCCACTATCAATAGCAGGGTCCCGTGCCTACAACGGTCAACCATTTCCCTAACCCTACAGACAGCCCTCTTAACCCCGGTCCACAACACAAGGAAAACATCGACAAGACAGTCCGCAACTACAACATAAGGGACGTGTCATCGCACTCTCATTTCCCCAAGGCACCTGGCCCCACCCGCAAAGGCGAGCCGACTTTCCCATCTCCCTTCTACAGACAGATATGCAAGGCACCTCTTCCTAAGAGATAGAGAGATGTGTCCATCACCAAATACAAGAGAGACATTGATCCTAATGATCACCTCAACCAGTTCACAACGTCGATGGAAATGAATGAAGACAATGATGCTACGTTCTGCCTCTCGTTTCCATCCACATTAAGTGGAGTAGCTCTCACATGGTTGACCAATCTGGCACGGTCGTCCATCAACAACTTCGTGCAATTAACAAAACGTTTTTCGCCCATTTTAGTAGTGCCTGTACAAGAAAAAGGACCATGCTGGACCTCAATTCCATTAAACAGGGATCGTCTGAATATTTGGAAAGCTTCTTTAGTAGGTTTACTAACAAGGTTGTGCAGATCCCGAAGTTTAATATATCAAGAGTCCGCTAGCACAATACTAATTGGCAACCGGGTTGAAGGCGATTTCAAGATCTGCCTATTCCGAAAGGAGCAACAGAGTTATGACGATCTGCGAAAGCTCGTCACAAAGCAAATCCACGTTATGGAGGCTGCAAGTTCTAGTTTGCGACCCGTCGAGGCTAAGCCTTCTTTTTACCACAATGCCCCCAATAAATACCGAGGGAGGGGAGGGTTTGAGAATCAACAACGCTATAACCCCCTGGCAATACCTATACGCACTTTTACATTACACTTATTATTAATTCTATTCTTCATTTTTTTTCTTTTATGCCATTAAATCCCGTTTATATTAATGAACATGCCCTGTTGTTTACTTATAATACTAAATTTTTTTTAAGGAATCATGAATTGTACACTCTCCGACGAATAAACTGACGACCTCAACCTCAACCATCCCCCCAACGAAAAAGCTCGACACCATAAAAACGAAAACATCCCTCAACAACCACTTTGAAACGCGGCTCAGCCTCCTCTATTTGCCCCTATGGAATGTGGGGTAATTACCCCCTGTATCAATTCTTCCCGGGGAATTGCTCAAAAAATCCATAATTAGGCCAACATGTGAACGGGATGCCCTTCTTGCCCGATCCCCATGTCCACTATCAATAGCAGGGTCCCGTGCCTACAACGATCAACCATTTCCCTAACCCTACTGACAGCCCTCTTAACCCCGGTCTACAACATAAGGAAAACATTGACAAGATAGTCCGCGAATACAACATGAGGGATGTGTCATCGCACTCTAATTCTCCCGAGGCACTTGGCCCCACCGGCAAAGGCGAGCCGACTTTCCCATCTCCTTTCTGTAGACAGATACGCAAGGCACCTCTTTCTAAGAGATACAGAGATGTGTCCGCCACCAAATACAAGGTCGACATTGTTCCTAATGATCACCTCCACTAGTTTACAACGTCGATGGGAATGAATGAAGACAATGATGCTATGTTCTGCCCCTCGTTTCCATCCACATTAAGTGGAGTAGCTCTCACATGGTTCACCAATCTGGCACGGTCGTCCATCAACAACTTCACGCAATTATCAAACACGTTTCTCGCCCATTTGAGTAGTGCCCGTACAAGAGGAAGGACCATGCTGGACCTCAATTCCAATAAACAGGGATCGTCTGTAAATTTGGGAAGCTTCTTTAGTAGGTTTACTAATATGGCTGTGTAGACCCCGAAGTTTAATGTATCAAGAGTCCGCTAGCACAATACTAATGGGCAACCTGGTTGAAGGCAATTTCAAGATCTGCCTATTCACAAAGGAGAAAGAGAGCTATGACGATCTGCGAAAGCTCGTCACAAAGCAAATCCACGTTGTGGAGGCTGCAAGTTCTAGTTCGCGAGCTGTCGAGGCTAAGCCTTCTTTTTACCACAATGCCCCCAATAAATACCAAGGGAGGGGAGGGTTTAAGAATCAGCATAGCTATAACCCCCTGGCAATACCTATACGCACTTTTACATTACACTTTTCATATTATTCATTCTATTCTTCATTTTTTTTCTTTTATGCCATTAAATCCCGTTTATATTAATGAAAATGCCCTGTTATTTACTTTTAATACTAACAAATTTTTGAGGAATCATGAATTTTACACTATCCGACGAAGAGTTTGGAAACCAGCACCATGATGTCGAAGAAACTGACGACCTCAACCTTAACCATCCCCCCAGCGAAAAAGCTCGACACAACAAAAATGAAAACATCCCTCAACGACCTCCCTGAGACGCGGCTCAGCCTCGTTCGTTTGCCCCTATGGAATGTGGGGTAGTTACCCCCTATATCAATTCTACCCGGGGAATTGCTCACAAAATCCATAATTAGGCCAACATGTGAACGGGATGCCCTTCCAGCGCGATCCCCATGTCCACTATCAATAGCAGGGTCCCATGCCTACAATAGTCAACCATTTCCCTAACCCTGCTGACAACCCTCTTAACCCCGGTCTACAACACAAGGAAAACATCGACAAGATAGTCCGCAAAAACCATATAAGGGACGTGTCATTGCGCTCTAATTCTCAAGAGGCACCTGGCCCCACCCGCAAAGGCGAGCCGACTTTCCCATCTCCTTTTTGTAGACAGATACGCAAGGCACCTCTTCTTAAGAGATAGAGAGATGTGTCCACTACCAAATACAAGGTAGACATAGTTCCTAATGATCACCTCCATCAGTTTACAACGTCGATGGGAATGAATGAAGACAATGATGCTATGTTCTGCCCCTCGTTTCCATCCACATTAAGTGGAGTAGCTCTCACATGGTTCACCAATCTGGCATGGTCGTCCATCAACAACTTTGCGCAAATATCAAACACGTTTCTCGCCCATTTGAGTAGTGCCCGTACAAGAGGAAGGACCATGCTGGACCTCAATTCCAATAAACAGGGATCGTCTGTAAATTTGGGAAGCTTCTTTAGTAGGTTTACTAATATGGTTATCTAGACCCCGAAGTTTAATATATCAAGAGTTCGCTAGCACAATACTAATGGGCAACCGGGTTGAAGGCGATTTCAAGATCTGCCTATTCAGAAAGGAGCAAGAGAGCTATGACGATCTGCGAAGGCTCGTCACAAAGCAAATCCACGTTGTGGAGGCTGCAAGTTCTAGTTCGCGAGCCGTCAAGGCTAAGCCTTCTTTTTACCACATTGCCCCTAATAAATACCGAGGGAGGGGAGGGTTTGAGAATCAGCATAGCTATAACCCCCTGGCAATACCTATACGCACTTTTACATTACACTTTTCTTATTATTCATTCTATTCTTCATTTTTTTTCTTTTATGCCATTAAATACCGTTTATATTAATGAACATGCCCTGTTATTTACTTTTAATACTAACAAATTTTTGAGGAATCATGAATTTTACATTCTCTGACGAAGAGTTTGGAAACCAGCACCATGATGTTTAAAAAACTGACGACCTCAACCTCAACCATCCCACCAACGAAAAAGCTCGACACCAAAAAAACAAAAACATCCCTCAACAACCTCCCTGAGACGCTGCTAAGCCTCCTCTGTTTGCCCCTATGGAATGTGGGGTAGTTACTCCCTATATCAATTCTTCCCGGGGAATTACTCACAAAATCCATAATTAGGCCAACATGTGAACGGGATGCCCTTCCAGCGCGATCCCCATGTCCAATATCAATAGCAGGGTCCCGGGCCTACAACGGTCAACCATTTCCCTAACCCTGCTGACAGCCCTCTTAACCCCGGTCTATAACACAAGGAAAACATCGATAAAATAGTCCGCGAATACAACATAAGGGACGTGTCATCGCGCTCTAATTCTCCTAAGGCACCTGGCCCCACCCGAAAAAGCGAGCTGACTTTCCCATCTCTTTTCTACAGACAAATACGCAAGGCACCTCTTCCTAAGAGATAGAGAGATGTGTCCACCACCAAATACAAGGTAGACATTGTTCCTAAAGATCACCTCCACCAGTTTACAACGTCGATGGGAATGAATGAAGACAATGATGCTATGTTCTGCCCCTCGTTTCCCTCCAGATTAAGTGGAGTAGCTCTCACAAGGTTCACCAATCTGCCACGGTCGTCCATCTACAACTTCGCGCAATTATCAAACACGTTTCTCGCCCATTTTAGTAGTGCCCGTAAAAGAAAAAGGACCATACTGGACCTCAATTCTATTAAACCGGGATCGTCTGAATATTTGGGAAGCTTCTTTAGTAGGTTTACAAATATGGTTGTGCAGACCCCGAAGTTTAATATATCTAGAGTCCGCTAGCACAATACTAATGGGCAACCGGGTTGAAGGCGATTTCAAGATCTGCCTATTCCGAAAGAAGCCAGAGAGTTACGACGATTTGCAAAAGCTCGTCATAAAGAAAATCCACGTTATGGAGGCTGCAAGTTCTAGTTCGCGACCCGTCGAGGATAAGCCTTCTTTTTACTACAATGCCCCCAATAAATACCGAGGGAGGTGAGGGTTTGAGAATCAGCAACGCTATAACCCCCTGGCAATACCTATACGCACTTTTACATTACACTTTTCTTATTATTCATTCTATTCTTCAATTTTTTTCTTTTATGCAATTAAATCCCGTTTATATTAATGAACATGCCCTGTTGTTTACTTTTAATACTAACAAATTTTTGAGGAATCATGAATTCTACACTATCCGACGAAGAGTTTGGAAACCAGCACCATGATGTCGTAGAAACTGACGACCTCAACCTTAACCATCCCCCCAACGAAAAAGCTCGACACCACAAAAATGAAAACATCCCTCAACAACCTCCCTGAGCACGACTCAGCCTCGTCCGTTTGCCCCTATGAAATGTGGGGTAGTTACCCCCTATATCAATTCTTCCCGGGGAATTGCTCAAAAAATCCATAATTAGGCCAACATGTGAACAGGATGCCCTTCCAGCGCGATCCCTATGTCCAATATCAATAGCAGGGTCCCGTGCCTACAACGGTCAACCATTTCCCTAACCCTGCTTACAACCCTCTTAACCCCGGTCTACCACACACGGAAAAAATCGACAAGATAGTCCGCGAATACAACATAAGGGACGTGTCATCGCGCTCTAATTCTCCTGAGGCACCTGGCCCTACCCGCAAAAGCGAGCCGACTTTCCCATCTCCTTTCTGCAGACAGATACGCAAGGCACCTCTTCATAAGAGATAGAGAGATGTGTCCACCACCAAATACAAGGTAGACATTGTTCCTAATGATCACCTTCACCAGTTTACAACGTCGATGGAAATGAATGAAGACAATGATGTTATGTTCTGCCCGGCGTTTCCATCCACATTAAGTGGAGTAGCTCTCACATGGTTCACCAATCTGGCACGGTCGTGCATCAACAACTTCACGCAATTATCAAACACGTTTCTCGCCCATTTGAGTAGTGCCCGTACAAGAGGAAGGACCATGCTGGACCTCAATTCCAATAAAGTTATTTGGGAAGGAGCCATAGAGTTATGACGATCTGCCTATTCCGAAAGGAGCCATAGAGTTATGACGATCTGCGAAAGCTCGTCACAAAGCAAATCCACGTAATGGAGGCTGCAAGTTCTAGTTCGCGACCCATCGAGGCTTAGCCTTCTTTTTACCACAATGCCTCCAATAAATACCGAGGGAGGGGAGGGTTTGAGAATCAGCAACACTATAACCCCCTGGCAATACCTATACGCACTTTTACATTACACTTTTCTTATTATTCATTCTATTCTTCATTTTTTTTCTTTTATGACATTAAATCCCGTTTATATTAATGAACATGCCCTGTTGTTTACTTTTAATACTAACAAATTTTTGAGGAATCATGAATTTTACACTCTCCGACGAAGAGTTTGGAAACCAGCACCATGAAGTCGAAGAAACTGACGACCTCAACCTCAACCATCCCCCCAAGGAAAAAGATCGACACCACAAAAACGAAAACATCCCTAAACAACCTCCCTGAGACGCGACTCAGCCTCCTCCGTTTGCCCCTATGGAATGTGGGGTAGTTACCCCCTGTATCAATTCTTCACGGGGAATAGCTCACAAAATCCATAATTAGGCCAACATGTGAACGGGATGCCCTTCCATTGCGATCCCCATGTCCACTATCAATAGCAGGGTCCCGTGCCTACAACGGTCAACCATTTCCCTAACCCTACTGACAGCCCTCTTAACCCCGGTCTACAACACAAGGAAAACATCGACAAGATAGTCCGCGAATACAACATAAGGGACGTGTCGTCGCGCTCTAATTCTCCTGAGGCACCTGGCCCCAACCGCAAAAGCGAGCCGACTTTCCCATCTCCTTTCTGCAGACAGATACGCAAGGCACCTCTTCATAAGAGATAGAGAGATGTGTCCACCACCAAATACAAGGTACACATTGTTCCTAATGATCACCTCTACCAGTTTACAACGTCGATGGGAATGAATGAAGACAATGATGTTATGTTCTGCCCGTCGTTTCCATCCACATTAAGTGGAGTAGCTCTCACATGGTTCACCAATCTGGCACGGTCGTCCATCAACAACTTCACGCAATTATCAAACACGTTTCTCGCCCATTTTAGTAGTGCCCGTACAAGGAAAATGACCATGCTGGACCTCAATTCCATTAAACATTGATTGTCTAAATATTTGGGGAGCTTCTTTAGTAGGTTTACTAATATGGTTGTGCAGATCCCGAAGTTTAATATATCAAGAGTGCGCTAGCACAATACTAATGGGCAACCAGGCTGAAGGGGATTTCCAGATCTGCCTATTCCGAAAGGAGCCAGAGAGTTATGACGATCTCTGAAAGCTCGTCACAAAGCAAATCCACGTAATGGAGGCTGCAAGTTCTAGTTCGCGACCCGTCGAGGCTAAGCCCTCTTTTTATCATAAGGTCCCCAATAAATACCAAGGGAAGGGAGGGTTTGAGAATCAGCAACGCTATAACCCCCCTAGTAATACCTATACACGCTTTTACATTACACTTTTCTTATTATTCATTCTATTCTTCATTTTTTTCTTTTTTCACCATTAAATCCCGTTTATATTAATGAACATGCCCTATTGGTTACTTTTAATACTAACAAATTTTGGAGGATTCATGAATTTTACACTCTCCGACGAACAGTTTGGAAAGCAGCACCATGATGCCGAAGAAACTGACGACCTGAACCTCAACCATCCCCCCAACGAAAAAGCTTGACACCACAAAAACGAAAAACATCCCTCAACAACCTCCTTGAGACGCGGCTCAGACTCCTGCGTTTTCCCCTATGGAATGTGGGGTAGTTACCCCCCGTATCAATTCTTCGCGGGGAATTGCCCACAAAATCTATAATTTGGCCAATATGTGAACGGTATGCCCTTCCAGCACGATCCCCATGTCCATTATCGATAGCAGGGTCCCGTGCCTACAACGATCAACCATTTCCCTAACCCTGCTGACAGCCCTCTTAACCCCGACCTACAACACAAGGAAAACATCGACAAGACAGTCCGCGACTAAAACATAAGGGACGTGTCATCGCGCTCTAATTCCCCCCAGGCACCTGGCCCCACCCCCAAAGGCGAGCCGACTTTCCCATCTCTCCTCTGCAGACAGATACGCAAGGCACCTCTTCCTGAGAGATAGAGAGATGTGTCCATCAGCAAATACAAGAGAGACATTGATCCTAATGATCACCTCCACCAGTTTACAACGTCGATGGGAATGAATGAAGACAATGATGCTATGTTCTGCTCCTCGTTTCCATCCAGATTAAGTGTAGTAGCTCTCAAATGGTTCACTAATCTGGCACGGTCGTCCATCAACAACTTCGCGCAATTATCAAGCACGTTTCTCGCCCATTTTAGTAGTGCCCGTACAAGAAAAAGAACCATGCTGGACCTCAATTCCATTAAAGAGGGATCGTCTGAATTATAGGGAAGCTTCTCTAGTAGGTTTACTAATATGGTTGTGCAGATCCCGAAGATTAATATATCAAGAGTCCGCTAACACAATACTAATGGGCAACCGGGCTGATAGGAATTTCAAGATCTGCCTATTCCGAAAGGAGCCAGAGAGTTATGACTGTCTGCAAAAGCTTATCACAAAGCATATCCATGTTATGGAGGCTTCAAGTTCTAGTTCGCGACCCGTCGAGGCTAAGCCGTCTTTTTACCACAAGGTCCCCAATAAATACTGAGGGAGGGGAGGATTTGAGAATCAGTAATGCTATAACCCCCTTTGGCAATACCCCGTCACCCTGCCAAGGCCTCCCCAACAAGAAGTGCAATACAACAAGCGGACAGGACCAAGTCCGCACGATGCCCCAACAAATGTAATGATGGCTCATCTTGGCCATAATTCACCCCCTGTTTATGGGATTTCACCGGCTTTCCCCCAAAAGGAAGAGCCTTTGCAGATCTGCGCCCCACTAGTAAATCCTAGCCAGCCGGTCACGATGCCACAATAGTACAACCCTTCTGCAATCCCTCCTCGACAATATGGACCGCCTAATGCCCCACCTCGGCCTTACAATCCCCTGCACACAACTAGGGGAAGAGGAAGGGGGATTTACCCCTAGGGCAGGGAAGGAAGAAATGGGAACAAAGGAGGAGGGTACAGACCTCCACTAAGGGACAAGAGGAATGCCCCTTAAGCAAGGTCTTCGTTAAACCGACCTGAACGTTCTAATAGGGATCATCGGAAACCCCCCTCCCCGGACGGATGCATCAACATCATCGCGGGGGACTCACTTCATTTAGAACCTGAAAACAAAAGAGAAAAAACAATGAAAGAGAAGCCAGACGTCCCCCATCAAAAGCAAGCATCAAACAAGTGTCCACTGCACACGCGGTACTAAGTTTTTCTGTTTCCGAAACTCGTGATCTCAGGATGCCGCATTCGGATCCTATGGTCATTCATGTGCAGCTATGGAGGAAAACGGTCAAGCGAGTAATGGTAGAGATAGGTTCATCAGTAGACATCCTCTATTGGAACACCTTTGAGCAGATGGCATAGCGGAAAGTTCTTTGCATCGCTACTTAAGAAAGCTAGTATCTTTCTCAGGGGATGAAGTTGACATGGCTGGAATGATTGAATTAGCTCTAACGCTAGGGATGGCTCCGAATAAAAGAACTCACATGATCGAGTTCACGGTGGTCCGACTACCATCCATTTACAACGCTAACATGGGTCGGGTGAGTCTCTTCAAATTCCAAGCAGTATGCTCTATCTATCATTTTAGCATCAAGTTCCCCTGTGCTGATGGAAAGGTAGGCGAAATCCTAGGGGAACAAGCAGAAAGTAGAGTATGTTATTTGGCTTCACTGAAAAAAGAACACGGCCGAGTGTTCGCGATCGATAAAATTGGTCAAGGGTCATTGAAAATAGAAGAAGCTGACAAAGATGACCAGAAGCCACGTCCGAGAAGCAACAAGCAGGACTAGAAGTGAGACCCGAAAAAGCGGCAGAAAAAATAGTTGAGGAAAGGGTTGCCTTTTTCCCATTCCCAAACAAAACCGAAGACCTTTACCACGGCCACAACTTGGCAGGCCCGACTTTAGATCGTATTAAGCAGATATTGAAGGGATCGCGAGATGTCTTTGCATGGTAACCCCAGGATTTAAAGGGTTTGCCTCGAGAGATCATGGAGCACTCATTCAGACTCAACCGCGATGCAAAGCCCGCATGCCAAAGGAAAAGAAAAATGGCCGCCAAGAAGTCGAAAGCAGCCAAACTGGAAGTAAACAAGCTTTTACATGCCGGATTCATCCGCGAAATCAACGCCTCAACATGGTTATCGAATGTTGTACTTGTAAAGAACATTAATGGCAAATGGAGAATGTGCGTAGATTTCTGTTGTAGGAGAAAATCGAGAATGCAAATAAAATATGAATAAAGCAAAGCAAACCAGATTCCGTCCCTTGCAAATGATTACAAGACTTCCTCTCGATGCAGCCGTGGGAAGTCAGGATCGATCCACGAGGAAGCGTGTCAGCGGATCTCAGGTAGCTGTAAATCTCACATACAGAAGTAATAGACAGAAAAGACAGAAATAACAAATAAAAGCAAAAACGAAAGCAAAGCACAGAACCTACTCGATATCGACAACAGTCCTCGATATGGACTAAACTGAGTGACGACAGTACTCGATCTCGACCAACTTTCCTCGATATCGACAAGACTTCGTCGATGTCAAGTAAAACTACCCGAGATCGACAACACGGAAAATTAAATTGCAAAGCTTTCGAACACAGAACATAGATTTTGATGAAATAAATTCAATAAACTAAAGACTTCCAAAGCCAGGGTATCAGGACCACAACGATAACCATGCAAAATAACACATAAAGGCATAAAAGATCATGCTTTCCATCAAAGAACTTTCGTTATTAACAAATACGAATATAGAGGCTTTCGCATAAACCCTAATTGTTACCAACCCTTTTCACATAATTAACCCAAGTTGCATTAAGATCACTTTCGCTTCAATAATACAAACAAGGATCACCTTCAACTCTCACAAAAGAATCATGCTCATAGGGATAGAAGACGAATTGCATAAAAAGATCAAACCTTTACCGCGTCACCTCACATGGCTACCGTCGGGCTCACCCCGACCCTAGAAGTGGGTGGACTACTCGCTCTTCATTAACAAGAAACTCATCAATAGACAAAAGGAAATAACTTGCATTAAATAAACCAAAGAAAGCTTACAATCAATCGAAGCCAAATCCGCTTTCGCCTTTCCATGTTCTGCTGCCACAAGCTCTCTCCTCTACTCTCTCTACGTAACTAATTTTAACTGAAATTGAATGACTAAAATCCAGCCCCTAGGGTTTTATTTATAGGCTTCCAACCCTTGCTAATCAAGGTAAGAAAGCCTATCTATATCTATATCTAAATATCTACTTACCAAAAGATAAATAAATGGAATAAAAGAATTAAATCCAAAAAAGGAATATATCTAAAGTAGGTAAATATCTTCTTGTGTGGGTAAATCTCCTCTCCATAGATAGAACTTGATAGATATGGATAGAATCGGATTCCTTTGGTCCCAAGCAAAGCCAGCTCGACACGGACAGCTCACCGCGTAACGCGGCCCAGAAGAACTCTCCTGGATATCGAGTAAACTACTCGATATCGAGTAACGTCATTGTCTACAGCTTCTCGATCAGCTCCTACTCGACCAGGCACTACTCGGACATCTTTGGTCGATATCGAGTAAAGGTACTCGATATCGAGTAACACTTGGTTTCAGCCTGATTTGTCCTGGTTCCGTCGTTCTTTGACTTTGGACTTCTGTAGTTGACTTCTGAGCTTTTCGTCCTTTCTCAAAACTGTTGTAAGTTGCCTCGAATTCTGCGAATCTAAACAGAAACTGGTGTAGATTCCATAATTTGGCAAATAAACATAAACTACATAGATTTTGTACTATTCTGGCCCAAATGCATGAAATGTATGCAGAAAACGATATAAAAGTTACTGTAAAAAACATGCCAGATTCAGCTCACAACAAACACTCCATACTTAAGCTTGCTTGTCCCCAAACAATACTTTTATTTTTCATTCAGGGGAAGAAATCTAAACTCTCAACATCTTAGATTCATTCTCATATGTCCCTACAATCAATTACCATCCTCGAAAAGGTACTTGTGTCACAAATCCATGCATGTGCAAATAAAAAGCAACATCTACTCATAAAAGGAGGGTTATGCAAAAACATTCATTCGTGACAAAACATTAATAATCAAGAGGACTTTAATTTAAGCTCAATAAGGAGTAGATTGGTAAAAGGCTAAAGGTGGGCAATTTTTGGCAATGTGGTGCTAATAATCTTGGGAAATTGAGTATTTCAAATTTGAATTTCCACATTCCTTCTCATAAGATTCATCACCTTCCATAATGCTTTTTTTCCAATAATATTGCTTTTACCTCTCTTACCTCAGCACTACCTTCTCGCGAGTCGCAAACATGGGTGTCATGAATGACCACGGATACTTAGTGCTTTGGACTCCTCACATTTTATCCCATCCTACAGAACTATTATCTCAACGCAGGCAGGGTCGATGTACCTTTATCCCCTGAGGTGACCGGATTTTCTATCACTCATTAAATTTTCCATATATTTTTCAAACAATTTCCTTCCAAACTCCAATAATGATAACCACAACACAACAACCATATACAAATCTCCATAATGTAACATCATTCTCAACATATTCCCTGGATAAGTTAAAGAACGGGCAATATTTAGATCATGTGGAGCAATATATGAAATAAGGCATAATATGGCTTTTGTGATGCATAAGCATATGTAAGGCTAGGATTATAACAATGAGCATTATATGGAAATATGAAGTCCTCCATCCTCTTATCATGCAACATGTCAAAAGCAACTTCAAATTTTACATCCTTTCATGGTTTTCAAGAAAATATGCACTTCATTGTGACTTTCCTTTACTAGGCAATTTCATGCTATATCTCTAATGAATCCAATTTTGCACAGTCGAGTTCAATAAAGCTTCCATGAAATTATTATAAAAATTTCAATGGGGGTCATTTTTATAAACTTTGGAAAACATGCATGTAAGCATATAAATCAATAATGAATTCCAAAATAGCCATGTATAAGCAAATCAAGAAATAAACCTTAAAAATGCACACATAATGTCAAATATGGTCAAATATGCATAAAGTAAGCCCTTCCCTCACCCTATACTTAAACATTACAGTGTCCTCAGTGTATAAAAAACAAGGGTAAGGAAAGAAACTCACTAGACAGAGAAGCAGGACTTCATAATGTTGAGTGCAATGCTCTGGGCCGAGTCTGATTTAGCTTGCTTCTATCCCCATGGACCTGAAAAAGGTAGAAGACATATACCCAAAATAGAAAAACTAAAAGTTCAAAAACAAAAAACAAAAGCAAAAATGTCCAAAGAATTCCCAAAAATAAATGTCTATTTTCAAGCTCTAGATTTAATAGTCGCTAGACCGACTTTCTCCATAAAGCTCAAGGTGGCATTTATAGGGCCCATGTAGCTTGGGCTTCAAATAGGACTCTATTCTTGTCCATCAGCTGCAGTCCGCTTGAATGGATCTTGTTCACCACGAAGGCCCCCATCCTCTTTTTGTTGAATTTGTTGGGAAACCAATGATCTTTTGATTTGGAAACATAGAGCTTGTCTCCGACTTCATAATCTTTAGGCTCATCATTGAAAATCCTACATAAACGCACATACCAAGGAAAACCTCTCCCATGTATAGATAAATCTTTAATGGAAATAGGAGGAGAAAGATCCATACCTTGGCTTACCTTCGCAGAGACGGATTCGGGGACCACTGTGTTTGGTCGATCTCGAAGAACAATACTCGATATCGACAAGTTTTCTGCTTCTAGTGGCCTGCTGCTCGAGGATGCTGGAGTCGAGAAAGCTGGTGCTTGGTCAATATCGATTATAGTTGTCGATATCGAGGAGTTCATCGCTGCCAGTGGAGTGCTCGTCGCGGGAGGAGAAGTCGAGGACGTCAGTGTTTGGTCGATATCGAGGAGTCCTTTGCTTCTTCTGGGTTGCTCGATGAAGCTGCTGCTGGTGGTGGGTTCTGAGTTTGGTCGATGTCGACTAAATTACTCAATGTCGAGGAATTTTGTCCGACTTTGACCCCATACTTGTATCCTGTCAAGGCATCCGAAAAATAGTTAGTCGACGTCGACTTACCTTGGTCGATGTCGAGCAGATCCTATGTGTCTTTGTTTAGGATGGCCATGATCTTCTCCACCTAGGCTTCCTTATCCCTCTTTTCCAGCTCTTCGGGAGTCATATTTCTTATCTTAGGCTCCCCACAAGTAATGTAACCGGCTGATATAGATTTTACCTCTTCCATTGGACCTGTATGCCTTCCAGTTTTATTAAAAGAATACTAAATTACCTCATCGCTGATGTTGAAAGTGAGTACTCCCTTCCTTACGCTTATGTTGGCATCCACCGTTGCCAAGAAGGGCCTTCCTAGAATAATTGGACAAGCTGGGTCCTCTGCCATATCAATAACTAAGAAATCAGTATGGACAAAGAACTTACCTACTTGCACTGGCACATTGTCCACCATGCCTGTTGGAATGACCACCGTGTTGTTGGCCATATAAAGCTTAGCATCCACAGGCTCTAGGGCACCTATCTTAACCTTGGACCATATTGTTAAAGGCATTATACTCACACTAGCTCCAAGATCACATAAAGCATTAAATTTGTATTGACCAAATCCAATGGTTATAGCAAACTTACTTGGATCTGGCCTTTTCTCAAGTATGTCCATATGGCTGCACTCCTCTGTAATCTCATCCATTGACCATTTCTTGTTTAGAATGTCCTTGAGGAATTTGACGTAGGATGGCATTTCATTGAGAGCTTCTGTGAAGGGTATGATGACATTGAGCTTCTGAAGCATCTTGATGAAGCGCTGAAATTTCTTCTCTGCTGGGTCCTTTGGCGATTTTGTTGGGAAGGGCAGCTTCTTTTTCTGGTTCGGAGCCAGAACAGATGTCGGAGGTGTTGCAGCTTTCTCGAGATCGATGTGATTCTCCTCGACATCGACCACATTCTTCTCGATATCGACCACTTTCCTCGATGTCGAGTTGATGTGCTCTGCAGACGAAGGATGGTCCACTCTGTGCTCGATATCGAGTTGGCCCTCCTCGATATCCACCAAAGTCTGGTCGAAATCGACTTGCTGCTCGTCGATATCGAGTTGATGTTCAGCTCTTTCGTCCTGCTGCTTTCCGACCTCTGGCTCGTGTAGTTGGTGGCCGCTCCTGAGTTTTACAACGGCGATGTGTCATGACTTCCCCTTGGGATTTGGTTCTGAAGATCCAAGGAGTGAACCTGACTGTCTAGGGACGCCCGCTGCTAGCTGGCCAATTTGTGTCTCCATTGATTTCCGCCATATATCAATCTCCCCAAACCTAGAGTTGACACCATGTATCTGAGTGTAGACTGAGTTGAAGGATTGTTTGGTGTCTGAATGGTTCCTCCGCATTTCCTCTATATGGCGGGGGGTTCCTAGGGGCACCCTGGTTCCATTGTGGTTGTTGAAATCTTTGGTCCCCCATGTAGCGATTGGGACCCCCGACGTAAGCTGCCTCTCAGTGGTATTCTGCCAGCCTGACTTGCTCTATGTGTGGGCACTCAGTAGTGGTGTGCCTATGTGATCCGCATTCGATGCAGGGCCGGTTGACAAAAAGATAATTTACTTGCTTGAGGAGCTTCTTATTCTGATCTATGTAGTATTGCTCCTTGACATCTGGGTCAATTTCCATAGAGGGCTCATAGAGGGGGATACATGGGGCTGGCCTGGCATAGGCATTCTCATCATAATTGATTGAAGTCCCATACTTGTTATCATAGTTGGTCAGCTTGTCGAGGGCAGCCCATGCATCAGCTGGCGGCATTGTCAGATACTCATAATGGGTGTAGGTGTTGATTCTATCTTTAGCAGCCAGGTCAAGAGAATTGAAGAAGATCTCCTGAACGATGCAAGTTTGTTGTCCATGTGTAGGGCAGGATCGCAGTAGATCCTTATAGCATTCCCATGCCTTTGCTAGCGGCTCTACAGGCTGCTGTTTGAAAGATGTAATCTTTTGGCAAAGGAGCGCTGTCTTGGCAGGAGGAAAGAATTTATTGAGAAATTCCTGCTTTACTTGAGCCCATGTCGTGAGGGATCTTGGTTTCAGTCCTTCCAGCCACTTCAATGCGGGATCAACGAGAGACCAATGGAAAGCCTTCATCAAGATGTACTCCAAGGTGGTACCTTAAGCAAAAGTACGACACATATCAGTAAAGTTTGTAATATGTTGAAAAGGGCATTCATTAAATCTACCATGAAAAGCATTATGTTTAATTTCTATTAAGAAAGGAGTGCGAATTTCATAGTTATTCTGAGGGATTAGAATAGCCGATTTAGGCACAACGAGAGTCGGGTGCATGTAATCCTCTACAGTGGTAGGATATTGGGCGAGCTCCTCTTCTGCTTGCCTCGCACGCTCAGCTTCTTGTTCCCTTCCTGCTCTCAGTGGCGAGAGCAGCATCCTTAGTGGATAGTTCTCTCTGAAGCCTCTCAATCAGCTGTTACTGTGTCTCTGCAGCTGCCATGGCTCTCTTTAGTTTAGCTTGGATGTGTATAAGGCGCTCCGGTTCGTCTAAGGCGTCAAACTCAGGTGTTTGACCAGAATGGCGCATATACCTGCGAAGTAACTCAAAGGAAAAGTGAGATCTGACTACCTAAGGCGCGAATGATTGCTTCCCCGACAACGACGCCAATTTGTTGTAGGAGGAAATCGAGAATGCAAATAAAATATGAATAAAGCAAAGCAAACCAGATTCCGTCCCTTGCAAATGATTACAAGACTTCCTCCCGATGCAGCAGTGAGAAGTCAGGATCGATCCACGAGGAAGCGTGTCAGCGGATCTCAGGTAGATGTAAATCTCACAGACAGAAGTAATAGACTAAAAAGACATAAATAACAAATAAAAGCAAAAACGAAAGCAAAGCATAAAACCTACTCGATATCGACAACGGTCCTCGATATCGACTAAACTCAGTGACGACAGAAACTCATAATCGACAAACAGAATCAGAAACCCAGTAGACAGTACTCGATCTCAACAAGACTTCGTCGATGTCGAGTAAAACTCCCCGAGATCGACAACACAGAAAATTAAATTGCAAAGCTTTTGAACACATAACGTAGATTTCGATGAAATAAATTCAATAAACTAAAGACTTCCAATGCCAGGGTATCAACACCACAATGATAACCATGCAAAATAACACATAAAGGCATAAAAGATCATGCTTTCCATCAAATAACTTTCGTTATTAACAAATGGGAATATAGATGCTTTCACATAAACCCTAATTGTTACTAACCCTTTTCACATAATTAACCTAATTTGCATTAAGATCACTTTCGCGTCAATAATACAAACAAGGATCACCTTCAACTCTCGCAAAAGAATCATGCTCAGAGGGATAGAAGACGAATTGCATAAAAAGAACAAACCTTTACCGCGTCAACTCACATGGCTACCGTCGGGCTCACCCCGACCCTAGAAGTGGGTGAACTACTCGCTCTTCATTATCAAGAAACTCATCAATAGACAAAAGGAAATAACTTGCGTTAAATAAACCAAAGAAAGTCAATCGAAGCTAAATCCGCTTTCGCCTTTCTAACTTCTCTTGCCACAAGCTCTCTCCTCTACTCTCTCTATGTAACTAATTATAACTAAAATTGAATGACTAAAATCCATCCCCTAAGGCTTTATTTATAAGCTTCCAACCCTTGCTAATCAAGGTAAGAAAGTCTATCTATATCTATATCTAAATAACTACTTACTTAAAGATAAATAAATGGAATAAAAGAATTAAATCCAAAAAGGGAATATATCTAATGTAGGTAAATATCTTCTTGTGTGGGTAAATCTCCTCTCCATAGATAGAACTTGATAGATGTGGATGGAATCGGATTCCTTTGGTCCCAAGCAAAGCCAGCTCGACACGGATAGCTCACCGCGTAACGCGGCCCAGGAGAACTCTCCTCGATATCGAGTAAACTACTCGATATCGAGTAACGTCGTCGTCTTCAGCTTCTCGATCCGCTCCTACTCAACCAGGCACTGCTCGGACATCTTTGGTCGATATCGAGTACCTTACTCGATATCGAGTAACACTTGGGTTCAACCTGATTCGTCCTGGTTCCGTCGTTCTTTGACTTTGGACTTCTGTAGTTGACTTCCGAGCTTTTCATCCTTTCTCAGAACTGCTGTAAATTGCGTCAAATTCTGTGAATTTAAACAGAAACTGGTGTAGATTCCATAATTTGACAAATAAACATAAACTACATAGATTATGTACTATTCTAGCCCAAATGCATGAAATGTATTCAGAAAACGATATAAAAGCTATTGTAAAACATGGAAGATTCAGCTCACATCAATTTCAAAGATCTGAACAAAGCTTGTCCTAAAGACAGTTACCCTTTACCTTCTATCGACAAACTAGTAGACACTACTACAAGGCACGTAACCCTAAGTTTCCTCGATGAGTCCCCGCAATGAAAAAAAGCACCGCCTTCATCACCAACCAAGGAACCTTTTTCTATAATGTCTTCGCATGGTCACCCCGGGATTTAAAGGGTTTGCCTCGAGAGATCGCGGAGCACTCGTTGAGATTCAACCGCGATGCAAAGCCTGCGTGCCAAAAGAAAAGGAAAATGGCCGCCGAGAAGTTGGAAGCAGCCAAACTGGAAGTAAACAAGCTTTTACAAGCCGGATTCATCTGCGAAATCAACGACTCAGCATGGTTATCGAATGTGGTACTGGTAAAGAAGAGCAATGGTAAATGGAGAATGTGCGTAGATTTCAAAGATCTGAACAAAGCTTTCCCCAAAGATAGTTACCCTTTACCTTCTATTGACGAACTGGTAGACACTACTGTGAGGCATGAAACCCTGAGTTTCCTCGATGCATACTCAGGGTACAATCAGATGAAGATGAGTTCCTGCGATGAAAAAAGCACCGCCTTCATCACCAACCAAGGAACCTTTTGCTATAAGGTCATGCCTTTTGGACTCAAGAATGCCGACGCTACCTTCCAACGAATGATCGAGAAAGTCTTCAAGCCTCATATTGGAAGGAACATCGCAGTTTACCTCGATGACATGGTGATTAAAAGCATTACCAAAGAAAGCCACGACAAGACCTCCAGGAAATCATCGACACTCTAAGGAGGAATCGCGTTTGCCTGAATCCGGAAAAGTGTGTGTTCGGGGTGGATTTTGGAAAATTCTTGGGTTTCATGATAAGTCATTGCGAAATAGACGTCAACCCTTCAAAAGTTCAAATGATACTCGACATGCCCCCCCTCCAGAACATTGAAAGATATCCAGAAATTGAATGGATATGTGAATTATTTGAGTAGGTTCTTCTCGCGATTAACTGATCACTCCTTGCCCTTCTTCGAGCAGCTGAAAAAGAAAGGACTGGTCGAGTGGACCTTCACCCTGGATAAAGCTTTCAAAAGTATGAAGGAGTACCTAGCAACGCTACCCACCCTTCATTACCCGCGCGAGCATTAAACTTTGCAATTATATCTCGCAGTGGGGTCAACCACCATAAGTACAGTACTCACTAGGGAATCTAAGTTTCCCATCTATTTTGCGAGCATGGTCTTACAACCGGCCGAATCCATATATACTCCCATAGAAAAAATGGCGCTATCAGTAGTCTTCGCCGGCCGAAGACTAAGGCCTTTTTTCCAGGCCCATACAATCGAGGTACTGTCCGACCTGCCCCTGCATCAAATCCTCCACTCGCCAACCCTTTCAAGAAGGATGGTAAAATGGGCAGTGGAGCTTTCAAAATTTGACATTCACTTTAAACCTAGAAAATCTCGTCTAGCCCAGGCTTTGGCCGATTTTGTTGTCGAAGCTGCTTTTACAGATTTTCAAGATCACGAGGGAGAATATTAGGTTATCAATGTGGATGGCTCGGTATCGGCGAGGGGATGTGGGGCAAGAGTTACGATCACAAGTCCTAATGGGGAGTTTTTTTCACTTTATTTTTCACATTGAGGACAATGTGTAAATTAAGTGTGGGGGAGGGAACATTTACATGTTTGCATTTAGGTTGCATTGTATATATTTCTTTATTGTTTTTGCATTTCATGGTTATTATTCTTAGTTTTGCATTTTAGAAAAAAACTGAAAAAATCATATAACAAGAAAAAATAGCATGCATGACATTCTAGATTTAGGGCTTCTCATATGACCCCATCTTTACCACAAGTTCCATGATACGCTTGAATTGTTTATCCTTGTCAAATTTGTTTAGTCTATTGGAGCATGAGATAATGGATTGATTGAGCATGTATAACTCTTAGGTTTTAGCCTTACTCTATCAGGGAATTAGGGAGAAGATTGGTGAAAATGTGTATTAGTAGAGTGTTTTGAGTATTTGGAAGTTACGTATGGGTAGTGTATTCTTTTTAGCTTTATATGGATGATTATTGTGCTTGATAATCGAGGCCTAAGGAGGATAAAATTCACTCAGGAGTAAAAGTCGAGGAAAATTCGTAAAAGGGAAAAAAAAAACAAGAAAATAGAAGAAGAAAAATCATCGAAAAATCAAAAGAAAAAAAAAAGTATCAAAGAGTGAGTTGATTAACAAGTGTTGTGCTTAAGTTTTTATTTGTGGATGGAGTTAAAGTTTGAATTCTTTTGGTTGAAGAAATGTTTGGTTTTGCGTGTTTTTCCAGTTGTAGTTGAGATCTCTTTTCCCCGGATTTTTAACACCACAAAGCCTAAATCTTTCCATACCTTGATGTTCTTACCCGAGCCCCATTACAACCCTTACAAGAGCTCACGATGATTATTGCTTGTAATGTCACTCATGGTGGAGATTGTGATGAGGATTTCAATTTTTATGTAGCTTAGTTGCATTGGATTGAGTTTGAGCGGAATGGAACTTACCTAAACACAAGAGTGAGAGTAAAACACTTTATATGCCCGGTGAGGTTGGATTGAAATGTGCCCAAGCTTTTGAGTTGCTCAAATACATGTGATGATGTTGATTATTGTCTTGTGTGTCCTACTTGATTTTGGATTTTATAGTTGACAAGGTGAATGCATGTAGAGTGTATCTGTTAGGGGTGGGCACAAATCCCGCAAATCCTGATCCTGTCTCGGTCATGTCCCGATCCCGTCCCGCAAAAATTATGCGGGACGAAACGCGGGACGATCCTGGTGGGATCCCGCAAATCCCGTCCCGTCCCGCATATAATAATAATAATAATAATAATAATAATAATAATAACAATTTTTATAATAATAATAATAATTTTTATAATAATAATAATAATTTTTATAATAATAATAATAATTTTTATAATAACAATAGTAATATAATATTATAGAATAATAATAATATATTATTAGTATTTTTATTTTGAGCAAATATTATCTTTATAATTATAATCATAATCTTCCATTTATAATAATAATAATATTTGTCTATAATAATAATATTATTATTATTTGACGAAATATTATTTATTATTATAATAATAATTTTAAATTTATAATAATAACTAATAATAATAATATCATTATTATTATATAATATTATTATATAATTAAATAATAACATTACTTTATAATAAAATTATTATTATTATTATTATATTATATTATTATATTACATTATTACTATATCATATGAATTTTTTTTTTGTAAAGTATAATTATTTTTTAATAAAAAAATTAAAAATAAGTAAAAAAAAAATTTTATTTATAACGTGGCATTATTATTATTATTACTATTATTATTATTATTATTATTATTATTATTATTATTATAGAATGTCAACTAGTAATTACATAAAATTGGATGGGAGCCGGCTAACAAGCTGAGCTCCGCAACCCTTCTGAATGCTAAAAGCAATTCTAGTCAAAACATGACACGTATCCCTACTATACCCAGGTAGCCCTCTAGCAACCCCACATATTCGCTTGAGAAGTCCCATGGCCTCATCCCCTAAGTCACCAATAGTAGAAAACGAAAACGACAGAAAGTGATATCCCTTGTCTCCACACACCTTCTCATACTTTTTCCTTTTGTTTTCAGCTGCCACCCTGGCCGCCTTACCCGGGATGAAAACTGAAAGACCAGAATTGCTAAAGATAGAAGTACCCGTGATGTCAACACAAGTGTCTTGGCCCTGGAACCAGTTGTAGAACAAAATATCAGCCGGACGAAGCTCACCTCCTCTGTCATCAGTCATACCCGTAGACGCCTCTCTACGCACCGAAATCCCAGCCTTCAAGCACTCATCATATAAAGCATCTCGCACCATATTATGATGGTGTTTAACACCAATGTCAGCAGCACAAGCAAGGGCATGATCCCCCCACGAATCCAAAATGCCCTTCTCACAAGCAGGACATTTGGCTCCAGCCTAGAACAACTCAATTCCAAGACGATACTTAATGATAGAACGAAAGGTGGCGGGGTTCATAACTTGACCAAGACCAGGTATAGGGGCAGCCTTTAGCCATTGTTGGGCCATAGGGAGTTTCAGGTTTGCAAACAGAGCTTCTTGCCTCCCAGTAAGAGCAAACTCCACCTTGAGGTGCTTGTCGACATTTTTGTAATAACAACTAGCCAATTTCTTCATTAGACAGGGGGCTGGTGGTACCGCACAAATATCCAAGACATCCTCACCAATGATATTACTCCACCTAGAAGTAGCTGATCCGAAAGCAGACCCATCACCAGACACTCCAGAAGCCCTCAAAATACGATCCTGCAACCCATGCGACTGGAGCCTCGAAGCAATAAAAGCATAATGTAGCGTGTCCGCAGCGGTGTAAACCCCAAGGTCACCGCAGTCAATAGGCATGGTAGAAAGGCGCCACTGTAGAGGGCCAAAGCCTAAATACGGTACCCAACTATCAATCGATAATGAGACAGTATCTGGTGAATCTCGTCTCAATCTCTTTCCGTCATGATCTAGTAAGATAATGTAGCCAAATATGTTGAACATTATAATTAATTATACAATCATTGTATGAATTAATAATAGTATTATAACATTAATATTAATATTAATAATATTGTTATTATTATTATTGAATAATATAGTTGAGAAGAATATCGTATTCAACATATTATACAAATTTATGAATTATGAAATCATTTTTCATTTTGCAAATTTATATAATATTTTATTATTTTTATTTTCATGACAAGGCTCGTCTCGTTCCGATCGCGTCTCATCCAGACACTTTCCCGTCCCGAAAAAAAAGTGTCAATCCCGTCCCGTAAAAATTTCGCGGGACGAGTCCTGCCCCATCCCGTCCCGTGCCCACCCCTAGTATCTGTGGGGTTTGATTGGATTGGTTTTGTTTTCTTGAGGACAAGAAATGTTTAAGTGTGGGGGAGTTTGATACGACACATTTAGGTAGTGTTAACATGTGCATTTAGTTAGATTTAGGTATAATAAAGTGCATGAATTAGAGTAGTTTTCCTATTTTAGTTAATTATATGGAGAGTCGGAATCTAGATATGTTTACACTTACTTTCAGGCATTGGTGGAGCCAATTGATGACATGGGAATGACCTAACACCGAGCAAGAGGCTAATAAGCATGAAGAATTGATTGAAGTTGTCCAAGCAGGCGATGCTGCACTAAAACGAGTCGTTTGATTGTTTACACTTACTTTCGTGTTTACGACTTTTCCAAATTCGGCATTGAAAACAGCGAAATATGGACTTGAAATGTGGCTGCTGAATATAACTCAGTCTGGGCATTAAAACTCGGCCGAGTTCTTTGGCGAGCTCGAGTTTTTTAGCGAGTGCAAGAGAGAGCCGTTATACAGATGAATTTATGAACGGTGTTAATTTTCTTATATTATTATTTTAATTTGGAACAAAAGGAAACGGAGGTTTGGTGAAGACATGAACAACTAGAGAGGTTAGGTTTGTGTTTTGCTGGTGCCCGATCGAACAGAATTTTGGAGTTAGCAATCAAGAGATCTTTTGTGATTTCTTTTTCAACCATGAACAACTAATCCTCTTTGCTTGGGAAAATTAATCGAAGCATCGCCTTTGTCATTTTATTGTGAGATTTCTATATCCTTATACTCCTATGTCAATATTATCAATTCTTTGCATTGAATGTTTAGGGTTTTCGTGAATTTTCTTTAGCTTGATCAACTGATGCCTTTTCATGATAATCTATAGCTAGATATAGGTAATTTCTGGTTGAATTATCTATATTCTTGAGTAGCAAAGTATAAATCTCTAAAACTGGTTGATTTAGGGATTTGTATAAAGAATTGATTTGCAATTGATGCAATAACTGGTTGTGCGCGTCGATTGTCTTTGTTGATGTCCTTTAAGCTTCATTGATTATTGAATTGAATGTTGATAGTTTCAAGATTGTTTGATAATTAGGGTTTTCAGGGTTTGGTTGTCCTGTAACTAGATTGGATAAGGAAATGGATACAAAAGACCTAGTCTTTCCACAACAAAGTATTCAAGAGGAAGTTATCTATTCGATTTCGATGATCAATGAACAAACGTGATTGCTGAGATTGGTTGACCTAAGCTATTTTTCTTATATTATATTCATTTCCTCAAGTTGTTTAGTTTGTTACTTTTGTCTACTTTTGTTTCTTAATTAGTTAGTTCAAATCATCACAATCCCCCCTCTTTGTTTCTTGTTCTTGTTGACATACTCTGATTTGCATACAAATCGGTGGCTCTCCGTGGGATCGACCCGTACTTGCCAAACTACATTATTTAGGTTAGTCGGATTTAATTGATAGGATTTAAGGCGACAAATCATATTCCTCTGGAAGAATATGATTTTTCGATTTGGAGTCCCACGAGATATCATCACCGACCACAGTCCCCAGTTTGAATGCAAGGGCGTCCGCTATTTCTACGTCGGACTCTGCATCGATCTCAGATTCTCATCGGTGGCTTACCCACAATCCAACGGGCAAGCCGAAACCACAACTCGCTAGATTCTGAATGCCTTAAAAAAGAGACTAGGGACAGAAAAAGGGAAGTGGGCCGAAACTCTACCACTGGTATTATGGTCATACAGAACCTCAACCAAAAGTCCAACCGGGGAAACACCATTCGCAATGACCTTTGGGGTCGACGCGGTTATCCCAGTAGAACTATTGGTACCATCTGCCAGAATTGTTGACTTCAACAAAGACACCAACAACGAAGCCCTTGAATTGGAGCTCCACCTGCGATAAGAACGAAGGGACATAACCGATCACAAAGCAAATGAATACCAGCGTCGACTGACTGAGGGGTAAACAAGCGTGTTTTCCTATGCCAAATTCAAAAAGGAGATATGGTCCGTCGACAAGCAGTAACAGGGGGGAAATTGAACCCAAATGGGAAGGTCCTTACGTTATCCACAAGGAAGTACGCAAAGGTTCCTTCAAACTCCAAAATTCAAAGGGAGCTATCCTCGCGAAGTCATGGAACGCTAGAAATCTCAAAGCTTATTTTGCGTAAAGATTAGGAATGTTGGAAACTTGGTGACTTAGATTTTATGTGTATATGGGTTGCCAGGATTCCCGATTGGGTACTAATAATGCATATTTTATATGGTCATTTATGGGGGGTCTTATGTGTATTAAGTATTCTTAATGTATGCTTAATAAGCTAATTCATATTCTTGATCATTTGGTATTCGAAGTTCATAATCTACAGCTTTTATTGTTTATTTGTAGGTCTTATGATTCGGACTCAAAAGGTGGAGAAAGAATGGAGCAAAATGGACAAAGAAGAGCTAAGAAAGAAGAGCGGAAATGGAGAACATGGAGAAATCCCATATTTAAGGTTATGATAAGTTGGAATTAGCTTCTAAAGTCTTCATGAGAATCATATTTCTTAAAGAGAGCTTTCCAACACATATTCATATGCGTCAATCGAATGAAGGATGACTCCAGAAAGTGTGTTACAAGTTTAGTTTGTCGAAGTTGTCAGCACTGTAGGGACGGCGCCCGCTGTCCTCTTAGATCCGGAGTTGCGATACGCGGCCCAATCTTTCTTTATGGGAACTTTTTTTCTATCTTTCCTACGGTTTTTTGTCCAACACCTTTGGCCTATATTAGAAATATTTCTCAGTAGGTTTTGAGAATCTAATTCATTCACCACTTAAGATTAAGAACGCTTTAGAGGATTTGAGGTTGAGAGATCCAAGGTACGTCATGAATACCTAGGTTTATCGTCGTTTTATCTTCAATTCGAGACTTTGTTAGTGAAATGTGAGACTTATTTCTATATTATTCCCATGTTTATTTCATTTGTTTTGCGCTGATTTATGTTGTTAGTTTGACTTTGATTCGCATCTTTGTAGAATTGCATCATATGCTAGGGTTTCAATTGATTCGTGAGAATAATTAGAACTATTCGTAGCAAGCATAATTGGGAGATTCCGCAAGAATGATCTTGATTGTGTATGGGGATGACAGTTTGGGCGACCTTTCTGCCGATACCTAAGGGTTGTCATCTCCGCGAGGAATATAAATCCCTATACACCAAAATCGGAATAAAGATGGAATAATTGGGAATTGAGTCACGGATCGAATAAAACCAACCATTATTGCCAAATGTAGATGAAACTACACTCTTGTTCTATCTTTTATTCGTTCTTACTAACATCCATCATACTTCCTCTATTTTTCATTATTGCCTATTTATGTTCAAATTAAATCTTATCTTTACTTACAAATTGATAGATACACTTTGCATTGGAATACTTGGTTCTCTGTGGGTTCGACCCCTTACTTATCTGCTATACTAGTTTACTAGTTGGTGTATTAGTTTCGGAATCTTTATCTTTGGCGAGGTGAAACACACGGCATTTCATCCCACCAAATTTTGGAGCCGTTGCCGGAGAATCAAGTTTATTTCTTTTTTTTTTATGTATTTGTTGATTTTTGTTTATGTATTTAACCCTGTTGGGAACCTATCTTACGGTTCACAACACCCCGCTACTAATTTTCTTCAAGATGTTGACATTATATCAGGACCAAGGAGAATATTTTCACCATTACCTCACAAGAGTGAAGGACTTAGTGGATGAACGTGCTTCACAGGGTATCCGTGATGATGAGCGAGATATGGTTATGTGCGTTTATACAGGCGTATGTCCAGAAATGTGAGAACTTATCGATGACATGGGTGACGATGGTTTGTGCAACCTAGGATTGTCAGGACTGTGGGATCTTTTCCATGACCTGGCTCATGAAGCATTGGAGGAAGAATAGAAGGAAGTGGTCGAGCAAAACAAGAAGGATGGTTGTTCGGCAGAAGTGGCGCCCGCCGCCCCACAACCAGCGCCTGCCGTTATTTCTGCTGACGACCCAGACAGAAGTGGTAATGAAGAAGGAAGCCCGATGACCATCGACATGGAATCGCATGAGTCGACGCATGAGGTTTCATATGTTGTGCCTTCTTCTCCATTTTCTATTAGGAATTCTTCTTCTACATCATATGTTATGTTATATCCCCTATCATCGGATATGCCTATTTCTACATCATATGTTATGCCTCCTACTTCATCTGACGCACTAATATGTTTTGAGGATCCATGTGTTTTAGTGCCTAATTCATCTGAGGAAAGCATCCCAATCGCGCCTATCAAAGCACCAATTCCATAGCCGATTTATGTGGCTCCTGAGCAAGGTAATAAAATTTCTAACACCTTTGTGGACTATGGTGAATATTTGGATCCCTGTGAGGATTACTTCTACAAGACTCCAGTGGAATTGTGTTGGTGGTCGTACATTCCCTCTAGAGATGATCGAACCAAGGTAAATGGGGATGTGTCAAAGGTATCCTTAATTGCAAAGTTTTTCATGTTTGGTGTTCTTTCAAATTTTGGTTGCGCACAAGAATTTGATTTGCTTTTAAGGGCTTTAACATTGTTTGAATGAGTCTTAAGGTAATGTTACAATAAACCGTCGAGTCTATGACGTTAACCAATGACGCTTCTTGGGAGGCAACCCATGATTTATTTTCTAGTTTGCAAGTTTTTCAATTCCTAGTTAGGTATTTAATTTTTCAAATTCAATAAAATAATAGAGTTCCATTTAGATATGTGTTTTTTGAGGAGTCTTGAGTTAACCATGAAATTTGCTTGATTGAATGACGGAATGACGTTCTGTACAACCGGCGCTCGCCGTCGCATCCACGGCGCCCGCCACCACTGATCACAGATACGTTTTAGGATTTTGGTGACATTGGAAATGATCCTTTCCACTCCAATTAACCACATATCCCTATTCCCAAATTTGATCATTCAAGCCTTTGTGTCTAAAAAAATGCAATAACCCTAATTTCCCCACATGAATCTAAATTCCAAAACCAAAACCTTGTGTTTCAATTAAAAGCCTTTCTTTTTTCTCATCCATCATCTACATCCATCAATTCCCTTCATCCATCAAATTCGATTCTTTTCCTACAATCATCATCCCTACCACAAAAGGAAGACTTTGAAACATAGTCCTGATCTTCAAAGAGCGATTTGGAAGAGGTTTGGACATCGAAACATCGACGTTGCAACTCGGATTCATGGTTTTACATACACGGCGCCCGCCACCCTCTAACCAGCGCCCGCCACCGCCCCATTTCTCCAATTAAGGATCATGTAGGTTTGTTGAAACATCGACGTTGCAACTCGGATTCATGGTTTGTTGACGATTATAAGCACCACTACCATGATCATGTAGGTTCCCTCTTTTCCCACTTTTGGTTTTATTTGATTTTCAATTAAGGATGATGAATAGTTTAAGTGGGGGGGGGGGGGGGGATATGTGTTTTTCAACTACCCATCTTGCAATGTTTGTCCTCTATTATATATTTTGGCATTATCATATAAATTCCATAGCGTGTTTGGAGTGTTTAGCCTTGTCCTATAAATTTTGGTTTTCATATGAAGCATGATTTGGTGATGTAATTGAGCATGTATGATTGAGCTTGAGTATGATGGAAATCCTTCGAAACATGAACCTTGTGAGATTGTTTTAGCCTTATTGAAATCATATAATTCCTTTTGCTTGTATGTGTGATTTACTCTCCATATGTTTCTACCTCTTGATATTGACATCATTATCTATTGTCAAGACAGAATCACATGTTTGTTGCTTGCGCATGTTTATGCTTTTATGTTTATGTTTGGCTTTAGTTGCATGTGAATTTTGAGTGAAATAAGGTGGAACTGGTTTAGACACTTAGTAAACGGATCTATGCATGACACCCATGGGTATGATTCGCGCAAAACGGTGTCAAAAGATACCCACTAAAAAAGGAAGGTTGATCATTGAGTAACCGGGTTCATTCATGACACCCATGTTTGCAACTCACGTCAAAAGATGTTCAAGTGGACTTCATTCAAGTAAGTTGAGGTGTTGATAGACCGGGGCCATTCATGACACCCATGTTTGCAACATGCGTATGGAATACACCAAGGCCGAAAGAAAGCAAGACAATAAAATGAAAACAAAAGCCGAAAACATGAGAAAAAGAAGAAGAGAGCGATCTAGAGCCAAATTGTTTATTTTTATTGTGTTTTCGCAAGTAATGGCATTTTAGTGGAGATTTGGTGATATTGTTGTCAATTTCTATGAACTTAGTTGCATTTTGGATTGAGTTGAGAGTTGTTCGTTAAAGCCTAAACACATGAGAGCATGAGTGAAACACATAATTCTGGTGAGGTTGGATGATTTCTACTTCTATGCTTTAAGCCCCAAATACATGCTATGATGTTTATTCACTTGGTCTAGTGTTCATTCAAATTTGATGTTGCTTTTGATATGGCGAATACATGATGAATATGTTTGTGGGATGTTTGGTTATTGCTATGTTTTTTATTGCTTGAGGATGATGTCCACTAAAGTGCCCATGTCTTTATATACATTTTAGCTCCTTATTCTATATACTTTGCATATTTTGGGCCGGGAATATGTTGAATTTATGTAGTTTATGCTTATTTGCAAGAAATAGAGGTCTACATAAGTTTTGGTTTAATATTGCAGAATTTGGAGCCATTCCGAGACGAAACCAAAGGACGAGATTCTACTCGACTTCGACCAGGTCCTACTTAAAGTTGACTAAAGCTGAAAGCAGAACCAACTCGAGGAAAGAAGACGAAGGCAACTGGAGCTGAATGTTACTCGACGTCAACTAAAGTTGGTCGAAGTCGACCAAGCCCAAATCGAGCTAGTATCTCATAATCGACCAAGGAAGCTGGACAAAGATGATGCAAGTCGATATCGACCTATTTTTGTCGATATCGAGTAAAAGATTGGACGATTTTCCCTCCTGAAGCCGAGATCGAGTTGCTGAAGAAAAGACGGAGAAATGTTGGTCGATATCGAGTAAGCCTACTCGATATCGAGTTGGCCCCAGTACCCGAAATCGAGCTAGTCCGAGTGTTGTTAAGGTTCTATCCCGAATCCGATGGATATATTTTAGAGGGAAGATTCCCAAGATATGAAGATTTAGATATTTTTCCTTTTTATCTTTTTATTTATCCTAAGGGTTGAACAATTAATTACCCTAAGGATTTATCTAGTTTTACTTATTTAGATAGATTTATTTCCAAGTAGAGTTTTATCTTTAGATATTAGATAGATATTCCTTCCTTGACTAATAAGGATTAAGCCCTATAAATAAAGCCCATGGGGCTGATTTCTATTCATTCAATTTCAAAGAAGTAGTTCAATACATAGTTTAGGAGTTCAAAGGTTTTAGGGATTTGGCATTCTACGAAAGTTTGAGTGCCGGGATTGTAAAGACTTTGAATATAGTTTATGCAAGTTTATTTTACATCAATGATGTCGATTGCTATGATGAGGCGCGAGTAGTCAACCTACTTCTAGGGTTGGGGTGAGCCCAACGAGAGCCATGTTGGTGGATTAGCAATTGCAAAAGAAGGTACTTTATCGTTATCTTATTCTATTCCGTGTGCTTCATCTTTGATTGAGAAATTGAAGAACTCATGTTGTGAAACTTGGGTAGTAATTAAGATTTTTATTCAGAAGATTATAAATTCTAATTATGCAAAGGAATAGATACAATTAGGGTTATTTATCGCGAGATTTATATTCCTACTTGTCGGATTAGGTGAAAGCCTTTTTCTTTATCGATAAAGTCGCCATCTTTTATGATTTATAATTCCGCTTTCATTGTAATCGTTGTTGCAAACCCCAATCTTGGAAGTTCTCTTTCATCCATCGTTTAGATTCGAAAATTTGCATTCGTTTATTTACTGTTACTCCTCGATTTTGACCAAATCTGGTCGACGTCGACTACTGATTCTCGATCAAGCAAAGATCGCCGTCGCTTCTGTCTCTGCAGCCAACTCGATTTTGCCCAGATTCCTCGACTATGACCAAAACAACTCGACATCGAGCAGTGTTCTCGAGATCGAGCAAAGACAGTAGCTTCTTCTTGATCGGATTCGACTTGCCTGGCTCCTGTCTATTAACCCTTTGTCGAGGTCGAGCACCCTGAAGTCGATTTCTGCCCGTGAGATACTTCTGCTGCCTGAGATCCGCTGACCAGCTTCCTCGAGGATCGAACCTGACTTCCTACTGCTACATCGGGAGGGAGTCTTGAACATTATTTGCTGGGAACTAAATCGGTTTGCTTTACTTTATTCATATTTTATTTGCAATCTCGATTTCCTCCTACAACAGAGGACAAGGAAAGGCTTAAGTGTGGGGGAGTTGGAGTTGTGACAATTTGTTTGCTTCTTTCATGTTTAATTTGCGCTTGTTATGATAAAAAAAAATTGTTTAGAGATGAAAAAGTCTCCATTTCTATGCTATATTCTAGTTCTCTAGAGGACTAGCAAAGCTTAAGTGTGGGGGAGTTTGATAATGCATATTTTATATGGTCATTTATAGGGGGTCTTAGTTGTATTAAGTATTCTTATTTCATGTTTAATAAGCTTATTCATATTTTTGATCATTTGGTATTCGAAGTTTGGAATCTATAATTTTTAGTGTTTATTTGTAGGTCTTATTATTCAGACTCGAAAGGTGGAGAAAGAATGGAGCAAAATGGACAAAAAAGAGCTAAAAAACAAGAGAAGAAATGGAGAACATGGAGAAATCCCATCTTTAAGGTCCTGAGAAGTTTAAATTAGCTTCTAAGGTCTTCATGAGAATCGTAGTGCTTGGGGAGAGTTTCCAACGCATATTCATATGTGTCAATCGGACGAAGGATAACTCCAGAAAGTGCGTTACAATTTCAGTCTGTCGAAGTTGTCAACACTGTAGGGACGGCGCCCGCCGCCATTTCCACGGCGCCCGCCGTCCTTTCAGATCCGGACTTGCGAAATGCATCCAAATCTATCTTTATGGAAACTTTTTATCTATCTTTCCTAGGGTTTTTTTTCCGACACCTTTGGCCTATATTAGACGTATTTCTCAGTAGGTTTTGAGAATCTAATTCATTCACCACTTAAGATTAAGAATGCTTTAAGGGATTTGAGGATGAGAGATCCAAAGTACGTCATGAATACCTAGGTTTCTCGTGGTTTTGTCTTCAATTCAAGACTTTGTTAGTGAATCGCGAGACTTTATTTCTACATTATTCCCATGTTTATTTCATTGTCTTTGGGCTGATTTATGTTGTTAGTTTTACTTTGATTCGCATCTTTGTAGAATTGCATCATATGGTAGGGTTTCAATTGATTCCCGGGAATAATTAGAACTATTCACAGCGAGCATAATTAGTAGATTCTGCGAGGATGATCTAGATTGTGTAGAGCAATGACAGTTTGGGCGACCTTTTATCCGATACCTAAGATTGTCATCTCCGCGAGGAATATCAATTCCTATACACCAAAATCGGAATAAAGATGGAATAATTGGGAATTGAGTCAATGATCGAATAAAACCAACCATTGTTGCCAATTGTAGATGAAACCACACTCTTCTTCTATCTTTTATTTGTTCTTAATTACTAACATCCATCATACTTCCTCTATTTTTCCTTATTGCCTATTTACGTTCAAATCTTATCTTTACTTGTAAATGATAAATACACATTGTGTTGGAATACTTGGTTCTTTGTGGGTTCGACCCTTTACTTATCAGCTATACTAGTTTACTAGTTTGTGTATAATTTTGGGAATCTTTATCTTTGGCGAGGTGAAACACACGACATTTCATCCCACCAGGTACACCTCTTCATATATATAAATGAAAGTTCCAAACCCAAAAGTAAGTATTGCTACGCATAAATTTAGCAATCGCATGTCTTTCGAACATGGATGTGCAAACAAGCCTCCAAAGAGAATAAATTTAGCAATCGCGTGTCTTTCGAAACGGATGTGCAAACATGCCTCCAAGGAGAACAAATTTAGCAATCGCGTGTCTTTCGAACACGGATGTGCAAACAAGCCTCCAAGGAGAATAAATTTAGCAATCGCGTGTCTTTCGAACACGGATGTGCAAACAAGCCTCCAAGGAGAATAAATTTAGCAATTGCGTGTCTTTCGGACACGGATGTGCAAACAAGCTAGCCTCCAAGGAGAATAAATTAAGCAATTGTGTGGCTTTCAAGCATGGAATTGCATATAAACGTCCCCGGAGAATAAGCTCAGCATACGCTCTTATCTACTTAGTAATCTGGAAATACAATAAAAGCGATGTATTCCATTTCCATTCTTTCTTGTTCGCAATTTGGATTTGTTTTATTAGGGTCTTGAATTATTTAACAATCGTGATTGTGTGAAAAATAACATACTAGGATAAGCCACGCGAGCTATCTCGACCCGCACTCTAGGAGGCTCGGCAAAATTAAATCCAGTAAATCACATGTTTCTTCAAACACTGATGCGCAAAAAAGCCTCAAAAATAAACACAACATGATCATTATATGACATCCAAAACAAGATACAACAACGATTAACAGAATAAAGTTCATACAACGACAGTCGAATAACAGGTTAAAAACAAAACAACATATTTTGGTCCAACCTCACGAACTCATTCACCCGTTTCCAGAACGATTATCGTATAGCGATTCCTCCTTTCATACTTAAAAATGATCAGAGAAACCCCAACACGGAGCTCGCTATCTTCGGCGAATGCACGCCAACCTTCGATCAAGAAATAACGACCATGACTGTCATGAAACACCCTCACACGAAACTCTCGCCCAGTAAGGGAAACTAAACAAACACGGTCCGTGACCACACGACCATTTCTAGCACCAAAAGATTCTAGTAACGGCTGTGAGCATTCAAAAAAAAGTTTTATTAAGAGAAACCCGAGATAACAAGACAAATATTAAAAATATGGAGACTTACCAAAATTTCAAGCCTCCCCTCGGAATCGATGGAACGGATAAAATCGCGACGAATAGGGTTGGGAGTGGTCATCGTTCCCCTTCCGGTCAGAATAACATAAAAGGATGATCGAGACGGATAACCCTCGGCGCTATCGTATATATCAATAAATAAAGCCAATCCAAATTCGAAACAGACACTAACACAAAAAACAAAAAACCACGTCAATCCAGAAATTGCTAGGATAAGCTACATGATAAGCAGGTGACAAAGATATCAGAAGCACACCTCTGCTACCCTGACAACCCGTGTCGCGTTAGAGAACGGTCACATCCATGCAAGAAACAGACAAAAAACACGAATATCGAAAGTATTATACAATATTATTAAACACAGTGACCATTACACGGGGCCCAGCGAAGGTATTACGCAATACTGATTATGTAATTAAGGTTAATAAAAAGTACGCGGCAAGAACATCTACCCTATTACATACTTATCATGATCTGATGCCTTCATTCATCTTCAAGAACAAGAATCTCAAAGCGATTCCCTCCCACGTGTTTAAAAAATACCATCGATGCTCCAACACGAACATCATTATTAATCGTGAACCTGCACCAACCCTCGGTCATCACCATCGATTTGAAGCTATCCTTGGAAACCCCAACACGGAAGTTTTGCCCAGTTGAGGAAACCAAACGAACGTGGTCGGATACAACATGGCCGTACATCCTTTCAAAAACACACGGGAGAGGTTGCGGAAAAAAAATCGTTCCATAAAGATTCGAAACTGAAAAACTGTAAAATACACCAGACATTGAAGTCTTACCAAACGATGGGGCCTTTATTCTGCATCAATACAGTGGTAAAAATCTCTCATCTCAGAATTAAGCGACGCCATCTCTTTTTCTACCAAACAAAGGTAATAAACAATCAAAGGGAAGTAGGTGAATGGTTTGCTGCAGATCCCACTCCTTTCTATATCCAAAATAAAGCTGTACAGACCATAAGAACTGCGAACGACATTTATTACACGCGCCGAACAAGGAAGGGGGACTAAATCGGGATTTCCCAAGATATCCTGCACAAGACACACATGGAAAGAATCCATTCAGGATCTAACAAATTCATCTGTACATGTCAAATACGGAAACAGATATTTATCACGACAAACTTCGAATCAACCCCTACTACACCACTATAAAAATCTATCTTGTCACTACACAAATCATCACCTACAAGCAACAAAATGACGACAAACACAACATCCCCAAATTCAAACAACCCTCTCATCTTTGATATTTACTTAGTAGGCGAGGAGCAATACATACGCATGATGCTTCCGTATTGCTTCATCGAACATTTAAAACCCCAAGTTCCAGAACGACTCATTTTATCCACTCACATCTTAAAGGATTTCCCTGTTCATATCACAGGAGGCGCTTACGGTTCCCATTGGGTGACACGAGGATGGAGAGATTTCATCGAGACTAACGGCCTCGAACTAGAGACATCAATAGTTTTCACCCATCTAGGCGAAGCAAGGTTTGAAGTTCACTTTTTGGACAAGCAGGGCTATAACATCGAAGAGGAGATAGATGCCGCTGGATACAATGGTCTAGAAGCAAATGGGTTGTAGTTTATCTTCGTCGATAGATCGCTAGGTTGTAATTTTCTTTCGAATGCAATGAAATGTAATGCAAAATATCAATGAAGAGCCCCAATTCCCTATTACGGTTAAGTTTCAGCAGAGATCTCCTTAGTGTCAAGGACGTTGTAGATTGTTTATAATTTTACAGGTTATTCCCTCGCGTCGAATACGCTGGAGATTACCTATTTTTCGGATGAATCTCCTTCGTGTCAAAGACACTGGACATTGTATTTAATATTACAAGTTTCTCCCTCGGGTCGAATACGATTTTTCTGATCAATCTCCTTCGTGTCAAAGACGCTGGAGATTGTATTTGATTTTACAGGTTTCTCCATCAAGTAGAATACGCTGGAGATTACCTATTTTACTTATCCATCTCCTTAGTGTCAAGGACGCTGGAGATTGTTTATAACTTTACAGGTTTTTCCCTCGCGTCGAATACGCTGGAGATTACCTATTTTACTGATAAATCTCCTTAGTACATATTGTTTTATAGGTTCCTTCATCGTGTACGCTACGTGAGAGATTACCTGTCATTTAACCAATCCCCTCTGCGTCAAAAATGTGGAAGATTGTTTTCAGCTTTATAGATTCCACAATCTCACCAAACACACTGGAAAGTACCCAGGCAATACACAATCGCGCTGGATTATTTATTACACACCACAACAAATACACACAACACATATTGCGATTATGAAATTCAACATCCCCTACTTTTCCGTTCAACACAGAACGGAAAAATCAACATCGATTCGATGGCTATTGATGGCAAGATGAAGAAGAAGGCGCCACCATGAATTGAAGAATAGATATTTTATTTAATTATTATTAGTTTTTAGGATATTTCCATATTTAGTAACTCCTATGTTAGTTGGAGCTATTTATGGATTGTTTTATTTTTAATAATACTTATATAGGTGAATAAAGTGGAAAACGAAAGTCTATCCCTTTAGATATTTTCCTTGGCCACTAAGTAGGAATATTTATCTACGATTTATTCATTATTATTATTAGGATATAATATTTATTTATCTAAGCCAAAACTCTATCTTTTGCAAAGATAGAATTGGTATGTTTTTTATCTGAACCCTTTTCATCATTCAATAAAATTAGATGGGAAAATTATATTGAAGAAACCTTTTTGGATAAAGAGGTTCTTCAATTCCCCCGTCCTAAAGCTTTTGCATTCAAGTTCGATCAATCATCCGATACCAACCCCTAATCCAAACACAATCCCAAACATTCAAGAAGTCAGAAATCTGCAGAAAATCGTCGCCATTCAAAACCCAGATCCGTTGCAGAAAGGAGGGAGAACCTCGCAGCGAACTCGGGCCCGCCTCTGATGGCTGTCGCGGCACACTGTTGCGCCCTCGGCATATCCGACTGATGGGCGCCGCGCTGCACGCAGCTTCCGTCGCTACTGCTTCCTTTTGTCGTTGTTGCTGTTTGCTTTTGCTGAATTTTTCAAAGTGTTTTGCCGTCGATGTTTTTGCCTTTGTCTTTTGTTTTATTTTTCTTACTTCTTTCCACCATGATAAATTCGAAGCATTAATTGTAATTGATTGTAAACATCGAGAATAGCAAGGATAATTGCAAGAGCGGGCAAAACTCAAGTTGGTGTTCTTGATTCTGAGCCCACATGCGAAGGATCGGGAATTCCAAACTCATCAGGTGGTATTAGAGCAAATAGCAACGGCGACAAAAGGAAGCAGCAGCGACTGAAGCTGCGTGCAGCGCAGCGCGTAGCGCTCGGACGTTAAGAATGATACCCACGTTAAGGTGAGATGATACCCACGTTTTAATTCGTTAAGAATGATATGACAACATTTCGACGTCTCAGTAAAATGGGTCTTTCAGAGTCCATTGTTATCGGATGAGGTCGTACCATAACTTGTTGGAACGAGGACGAAAAGATCTACAACTTTGCATTTAAAGGTTTCTCTAGAATCAACCATGAGAATTGACGAAATTCATCATCTTTGTAGTTGTCACTGTTTGGACGAATTTCCATTTATCTATTTAATTAATTTCGGATTTTTTATTTAATAATATTAGATTTATTTTATGTAATTAGGAAAATAATAATGTGGGAATAATTATATCTCATCTAGGTATAATTCTTGCCCACCAAGTTGTTAGTTTCTATCCTTGTTAGATTTAGTTTATCTTAGGAAAGAACAATCTATCTTTAGGTATTGTTTTATCTATCTTTATCTACCAAAGCTCTATCTTTGCAAGATAGAATTGGTTCAAGTTTTTCTATTTAAACTCATTGTATTGCTTTGAATTAAATCAGATTGGAAATTATAATTGATGAACCTTTTTAGGATTAAAAGGTTTCCCCAATTCCCCAATCCAAAGGCTTTCAATATCCCTTTTGTTCTACTGCACTCGGCAATCACCAAATACATACCCCTCTCCAATTCAATCGGCAATTGCACAAACACAAACCCAGAATTCGTCGCTAAAAGTCACAGATCCGTCGTTGTTTCCTATCTTCTGTCGCTACTATTGGGTTGTTATTTGCTGAATTGTTACAAATCAAGATAAATCAAGGAGCATAAGCAAGATCGCGCTTCTATTTTAGCAATTGGTTGGCCTAGCCAATTGCTATACATCAAGTGGTACCAGAGCCGTAGGTTTCGCAAGTTGTCTTTTCTTGATGTTATTAACTATTTGATTCAATGGTTTGTGCTATCTGGGGCGATTGGGATGATGATCCCGATCCATGGGCTGCACAACAACGACGCCGCTGAGAGTTGCAGAGACGAACTTTGCAACAACAACAAGCCGTAGAGCGACAACGAGAGGCTCAAAGGCGCCGCCTTTGGCTTCAACGACAAGCGGAGATCAAAGAGGAGAGGCATCGACAACAACATCACCGTCATATTTCGCTTTCCCAACAAAGAGAGGCTGAGGAGGCACAACGTCAAGCTGAACTAGATGCCCGTAATGCCAGATTGATGGACGAGTTTAAAGAGGACTTGAAGGAATGCTTTGACACGATTTCGACATTAGCCTTCTCCACTATTCCAGCGGCTATAATTGCCTCAACCGACGACGAGGTAATTGAGCCTAAGGAGCTTTCTATTGATTTCGTTGCCCAGAAAACAGCACAGTGCGCCATAATTGTTTCGCAGATTCCCGTTGACTATGACCTCCGAATTGAGTCAACTCGAGCTTGTTGCGAAGATGACTCGACGAGCTTTCCAACGGTTGGTCATAGACTGCAAGACTTTATGGGTAAAGCTTCCGAATCTGATCTGGAATCTTAATGTAATGTTCTGCAGGATGTTTTGATTGCTTATGACGACAACGATGGGGACGTTGGGGACACTTCTCTTGAGTTAGCTATTGTACTGCTTGAGAATGTTCCTAATGTTCAGAATTCTGAAGTTCATAGGGTTATTGAGCCTATTGACATTGTTCCTTTTGATGGCTCAATGATCCCTATGACAGGTGTTGTTTTCGAGGTTCCTTTGCCTCGAATTCTGCTGGCGTCATCTCAAGTTGATTGTCAAGGAAGTTACTTTCTGATTGCTGCTACTTCTCCACTGCTCTTCAATGACTCGATTCGAGGACGAATCGAAGCTAAGAGGGGGAGAATGATGCGGATCAAGATGGCCTTCTGTGGGTCAAACAATGATCTTGATCCAGGCGAGCTCTCAAGATCGATTCGAGGGCTATTGATGGCAAAGAGTGTCGTCCTTAAGAGGAAGAAGAAGGGGCCACCATGGATTGAAGAATAGATATTTTATTTAATTATTATTAGTTTTTAGGATCTTTCCATATTTAGTAACTCCTATGTTAGTTGGAGCTATTTATGGAATGTCTTATTTTTTGTAATACTTAATTAGGTGAATAAAATGGAAAAGGAAAGTCTATCCCTTTAGATATTTTCCTTGGCTACTATATGGGAATATTTATCTAGGATTTATTTATTATTATTATTATTAGGATTTAATATTTATTTATCTAAGCCAAAACTCTATCTTTTGCAATGAAAGAATTGGTATGTTTGTTATTTAAACCCTTTTCATCATTGAATAAAATTAGATGGGAAAATTATATTGAAGAAACCTTTTTGGCTAAAGAGGTTCTTTAATTCCCCCATCCTAAAGCTTTTGCATTCAAGTTATTGTTCGATCAATCATCCGATACCGACCCCTAATCCAAACACAATCCCAAACATTAAAGAAGTCACAAATCTGCAGAAACCTGTCGTCATTCAGAACACAGATCCGTCGCAAAAAGAAGGGAGAACCTCGCAGCGAACTCGGATCCGCCTCTGTCAGCGGCCGCGGCACCCTACTGCGCCCGCGGCACTTCCTAGCGTTGGGCGCTGTGCTGCACGCAGCTTCCGTCTCTGCTGCTTCTTTCTTTCGTTGCTGCTGTTTGCTTTTGCTGAATTTTTTCAAGTGTTTTGCCGTCGCTGTTTTTGGCTTTGTCTTTTGTTTTATTTTTCTTACTTGTTCCATCGTGAGAAATTCAAAGCAATAATTTTAATTGATTGTAAACATCGAGAATAGCAAGGATAATTGCAAAATCGGGCAAAACTCAAGTTGGTGTTCTTGATTCTGAGCCCAAATGCGAATAATCGGGAATTCCAAACGCATCAATCAAAACAAGAGTGCCCTTTGTACTCAAAGATCAGGCGTGTCCCCATCTGAAGTTCTATAGAAACAAAAAACTCATGCTACCCTAATGTGAACCAGTAATTGTTAAGACCCAAGAGCTCTACCCTCACCACAAATTCCTCGTATGCTCGCGTCCACAATTGCACAAGGACAAGGGCCTCGTAACCATAATCACGATACACATGCAACAAAGGCTGGAACAACAGGAAACCCCTCAGAAAGGATCAACTCCTAAGTGAAAATTGGACTATGCAAAAAAAACTCAACAACCTATACAAGTGTCCCTTCACCGCTATATCTCGGGTAAAACCTCTTACGTGAGGAATGGTTGTACCCGGGATATCAACCAGCAATGTAGAAGTCATTATTGACAACAAACCACACTACAAAGCACGAGAATGCTTTCCTCTATACGGTGAAGGAAAGGACACAAACAACAAAGTCCAGCGCAAAGACAACTTATCCACTCCACGAGGTTGGTAAAGATCAACAATTACAACAAAAACTGTCGGATAAGTATGTCCCACATTCAAAACACCAACCGAAGGTTCGATAAAGTATAACAATATAATATAAAGATACTCTAGAAGGGGGTTGAATAGAGTAGGCCAACTTTTCGCAGATAATCTCTAGACTTTTGAAACGCTTGCAAAACCCTTTGAGATTAGACATAATTCTTTCCTCTTGTAAAACCTGAATCACAAAAGAGTTATACAATTCGAAACAAGTGCGGAAATATGGTAAAGCAATATGTAAAGGACGCAATGAATTGTTTATGAGGTTCGGCACGAACTTGGCCTACGTCCCCGCCTAGGGTTCTTCCACAACCCTAGGATTCTAACAGCTTTTATTGATTCACAAGACTTAGGATCCTAATAGCTCACCGAGAAGCCTCTCTCCTATACAATTGCAATCTAATCAACACACGTTCCCTTGGAGTCCTAGACCAATCTAGAAGAGTCCCACCTCTCTCAGCTATCTAGTACAATCCTCTTACACTTAGTGAATCAATCGCCTAGTGTCCACTTCCTGAGTTACAAACTCTCGACTATAACACTCACTCGAAATATATCATATAAGCTCACTGTGTAACTCTCAAATGCTTTGAAATAAAATAAATGACTCTTAAGAACAGCAGAGAGCACACGAAGAAGAAATATTAGATTGAAGGCTTGAGGGCGAATGAGAGCTTGTGTCAATGAATGTGTATCTGTCTTCCCTTCTTCCGTTTCTTTATATTGAACAAATCGGCACCTCTTTCAAAGAAGGATCTTCACCAACGGCTAGAGCAGATCATGGCTTGAGACGGAATCTTCACGATCTTCTATTTGGGGAAACTCGGAAGCCATGATTTCCGATTTGATTCTTCTCAACTTCAAGCTTTAAGGAAGAAGATATTTATTTGAAAAACTTGCTGAAATATTAGTACATAATATCTGGCAATATATTAATAATAGTAGCATATAATAATATCCGTAAATAATAAACATAAAGTACAGGTTTTGTGTTTCATCAACACAGCTGTAGCTTCAAGATCTTTGACACAAACTGAGTGTCAAAGCCTTTGAAACTATTTCCGATTTTCATCAAGGGAGTGGAGTTATCAATCGCCCCCTTGATGAAAGACAAAACTTGTGCATCCCTGCAACTTAGTCAAGCAAATATATCATAAGAAAAATCGGACTAAGTACCTGCATGGGTTAGACAAATGTTGGATCATATGTTTTTAAAGCCGAAGAAAAACATCCAACCAAAAGTAAAACAAAACAAGGTCTTCCAAGACCTTTGCTTCACAGCAGTTTTAAAGTATTAAAGTCTAAACCATCGACATATCATCTCCCCCTTTTTGTCTTTCAACAAAGAGAGGAGGGTAAAACAGTAAACAAAAGTTTTAAAGCAATATCCAAAATCCAGCAGTGTTCAGATAGAGGGTTAGGGTAGGGTAAGGTAGGGTTTCAGATTCATCTTCAGGAGCACCATCCGTGAACAGCACCCTCATCTCGTGCAACAGCTTAGACACCTCATTTCCAGCGAAAAACTCTCTATGCAGCTCCTTGATGTCCAAGCGAACTTCCTCCAAGCCCAACTCCAGGTTGTCCATGCGCTCATCAATGGCAGAGGCAGTGGGGAGAGTTTTTGAGGGAGAGGCAAGACTCAAAGTCCCTTGGGGGACTTAGTGATGCCAATCTTCTCAAAGCTCATGAAGTCGAATTTACCCATATGATGCTGTTGTTCTTCATTTTTTAAATCGATTTCAGAAGCTTTGAAGATATGGGTCAAAAGGTTGGCAAAGGGGAGGGGAGTTTCTTTTCTAGCTTTGCGGGTGTGAGCCATGGATCCTAGGATTGTATTGGCTAGATCAAGATCATGACCATTCAAAATTCGGTATAAAAGGACCATAGTGTTATCAGTTAGGAGGAAGCCAGAGTTCATTCGGGGTAAGAGGCATCTCACAATGATGTTGAAGATGATTTTTTCCTCGAGAGTAAGGGACGAGTGGGTAAGTTGTTTTGTGGTGTTGTTGGACGCTTCGGGGAGCAGGTATTTAGATCAGGCAAGAGCAACGCACTGTTCTTTTGTGGGGGTTTTAGGAGAGGGTGGACAAGGTCTAGGAAGGCCAAGGAGATCAGCGAAGTCAATGGAGTTGAAGGTGATTCTAACTCCCTTGACGTTTGATTCCAAAGACCAACCATCAGCATTGTGTTTGGCTTTTAGGTTTATGTAAAATAAACGGGTGAGTTGGGGATAGTAAACGAATTCAAGGTTTAGAAGGGTCCAGGCAGAGGTTTGTTTGAGGAGAGAGATGCAAGGTAGGTTCAAAGCTTCCAAAAACTCAAGACCAGTGAAATCAGAACAACATATCTTACGAGTTCTAAACTCATCTACCCACTTTCCAGCCATCTTAGCATTTTAAAACCAGGAGGAGGGCAAGGATTGGTTTACCTGGATAAGTGCAGGCGGATCGGCGTTCTTCCTGCGAGCCTTTGTGGGAGCAGGCCTCTTGACAGGCGCGTCAAGGCTTTTGAGAGTGCCTTTCCTTGTGCACTTGGGAGATGGAGGGTTTGCTGTAGGGGCTTTGCGCTTCTTTGGAGACGGGGGAGGAGGAGGATGAGAGGGTGAAGGAACAGGTTCTGGCTCCTCTTCCTCTTCACCCTTCAGTAGCGCCAAGGCGTTTGGGTGTGGAGGTCTTTTTGGATTTGGGTGCAATGGATGAGATTCGGCTAAGCTTCCAGAAAAAGTTGAAGAAGGAGTTTAAGAGAGGGTTTAGGTAGTACTTGAGATGTGAGGAATAGTTAGGGTAAATTGTGTGGTTTATAAAGGGTGAGAGGGGTAAGTTGATGGGATGGGTTTAGGGTTCCAAGGATAGTAATCATCACACTGCCATTTTGAAAATATTTGATTTCCAAAAACAATTCAAATTTCAAACTATCTTGTCACACTTCAATTTGAAGAGGGAGTATCCGAAAATATATTTTCCATAAATAAATAAACTCGGATATAAGATTTAATTGAAAATAAAGTGTGTAATGCATAAAGAAGGTTAAAAAATCATAAAGACTATATTTGATCAAATATCTAAAAAGATATTAACCAAATATATGATTCGTTATATGTGCTCTACCATTTAGCTCACAAACCTTGAACAAATTCTCAAAGGTCTTGACACTGAGTAGAATTTATCTTTCGTAAAGGGAAAGCTCCCCCTACGAAAGTGCATCTCTATTAAGCATTCCGATCTCACGTCTAATGAAGGTGAACCTGTCCTCTGCCAAGGGCTTAGTAAAGAAGCCAGCCCATTGATAATTATTTGAAATGAAGGATATGGACACATCACCTTTTTCGACATAGTCTTTAATGAAATGATGCCTTACATCAAAATATTTGGTCCTTGAATGCTGAACATGATTCCTTGTGATTGAAATGACACTTGTATTGTCACACTTAATGGGAATGCCTTTGAGATAGATGCCAAGATCTCTCATTTGTTGAGCTATCCAAAGGATTTGGGAGCAACATGCTCCAGCTGCTATGTATTCGTCTTTAGTGGTGGATAGAGCAACTGAGTTTTATTTCTTTGAGTGCCAACTGATCAAGGATGCTCCTAAGAATTGGCAACATCCTGACGTGCCCTTCCTATCCACCTTATAGCCTGCAAAATCTGCATCAGAATATCCAATTAATGTAAACTCTTTTTGCTTTGGGTACCATAAGCCAAGCTTCTTAGTGCCATTGAGATATCGAAAGATCCTCTTCACAGCTACGAGGTGAGATTCTTTAGGGTCTGCTTGAAACCTAGCACACATTCAAACACTAAACATGATGTCAGGTCTACTAGCAGTAAGATATAATAAAGATCCAATCATCCCTCGATACTCCTTTTGATTGACACTCTTTTCGGTCTTGTCTTGATCTAGAGACAAGGTTGAGCTCATGGGTGTCTTGGCTGCTTTGGATTGATCCATCTTGAACATCTTCAAGAGATCCTTACTTTACTTGCTTTGGTTGACAAAGATCCCTTTCTTAGATTGATGAACTTGTAATCCCAAGAAGAAGTTGAGTTCTCCCATATATCAAGCTCATCTCAAATTCACTTCACACAATGTCAGAAAATTCCTTGCACAAAGATGTGTTAGTAGCTCCAAACAATATATCATCAACATATATTTGAATAACAAAAATGTCCCATCCTTTGGTCTTGATAAAAAGAGTCTTGTCGATCAACCCCCTTTTAAAATCATTTTCTAAAAGATATTTTGACAAGCGCTCGTACCAAGCACTTGGGGCTTGTTTCAAACCATATAGCACTTTGCCTAGTTTGTAAACATGATTAGGAAATTCCGAAATTTCAAAACCTGAGGGTTGAGCCACATAGACATCTTCCTCTAAGAAGCCATTAAGAAAAGCACACTTGTCATCCATTTGATATAACTTTATGCTCATAAAAGATGCAAATGCTAATAATATGCGAACGACTTCAAGCTTGGCTACGAGAGCAAAAGTCTCCTCGTAGTCAATACCTTCCTCTTGATTGTAGCCTTGAGCAACAAGCCTTGCTTTGTTCCTCACGATCTTACCATTCTCATCTAGCTTGTTCCGAAATACCCAACGTGTGCCAATGACTGATTGATGCTTTGGTATAGGCTTCAAGGTCCAAACTTTGTTCCTTTAAAATTCGTTAAGCTCACTTTGCATGGCAATGGTCCAGTCTGGCTCTTGAACAGCCTCATCTACCTTATTTGGTTTATAAGAGAGACAAACGCGTGAAAGGCACAAAGCTCTTTAAGTTTAGAACGAGTTTGAACACTAGAGGTAGGGTCACAGATGATATCCTTTAATGAGTGTGATGAGGAGTATTTGAATTTTCTTTTGCTAGTATCATCTCCTTGATTCGTCATGCCAGCTGTTGTTGCAGGAGGATGGTCAAGTATGAAATAAATAAGAAATAAAGTTCAGACTGAGTTCCCTGTCTCAGCAAATAAATACAAGACTTCCTCCCGTTGTAGTAAGAGAATAGTCAGGATCGAATCCACGAGTAAGCACGTCAGCAGTTCTTAGGTAGCTGTAAATTCTCACAGACAAAGCAGTAGAAAAGACAGAAACACAAAAACAACAAAAGAAACAGAAATAAAAGCAGAAGCAAAGAACAAAGCAAAACAGGAAAGACAAAGCAAAGCAAAAACGAAAAGCAAAGCAAAGGGCTCGTCGATCTCGACAAGAGTCAACTCGAGATCGACCACAGCAGTCGACAACAGAAAGTGAAAGTCGGCGAAAACAGAAGAAAACCAACTCGACCTAGACCAAGTCCTACTCGAGGTCGACAAAGGTCTCCTCTATGTCGAGTACAGTAAAAGACAGAAACTTTAAAAGGGCAAATTTTCGAACCAAAACTCAGAATTTCGACAGAAATAAATCAATATGCTAAAAGACTTCCAAAGCCAGGGTTTCAACACCACAACGATAACCATGCAAAGTAACCCATAAAGGCACAAATGATCATGCTTTCCATCAAATAACTTTCGTCATTAACAAATAGGCATATAGAGGCTTTCGCATAAACCCTAATTGTTACTAACCCTTTTCACATAATTAACCTAAGTTGTATTAAGTTCACTTTCGCTTCAATAATACAAACAAGGATCACCTTTAACTTTCGCAAAAGAATCATGCTCATAGGGAATAGAAGATGAATTGCATAAAAAGATCTGACCTTTACCGCGTCACTTCACATGGCCACCGTCGGGCTCACCCCAGCCCAGAAGTAGGTGGACTACTCACGCCTCATCGCAATAACAGACATTGATTGATGAAAAGAACTAAATTGCAATAAAACTAAATTCAAAAGCCTTTACAATCCCGGCAATCAACTTTCGCTGAAAGCCAAAAACCCTAAAAACTTAGAACTCCCTAAACTTCTCTACTGGAATTGAATTGTGTGTGTCTTGGAAAAAATAAAACTGAGCCCCTAGGGCCTTATTTATAGTGATCAAACCTCGCTAATCAAGGAAATAATCATCTATCCCTATATCTAAATTTGCTAAAAGATAAATAAAAGTTTTAATGGAAATAAATCTATAAGGAAAAGATAATTCTAAAGTGGGTAAGTCTTCATGATGTTGATAGATCTCCTTTCTTGGATAGATGATGATAGGATCGGATAGATCTTCAGCCTTCGGCCCCAAGGAATCCCAATTCTACTCGGACAGCACTTCGTCGACGCGTTTCTGGACACTGGCCTACTCGAGGTCGACGAGCGACACTGGCCTACTCGACCTCGACAAGGGCTCGTCGACCTCGAGTAGGGTGGATCGTCGACTGGACTTCCCGGCTAGCTCTGCTCGATGTGGCTCAGTCTTGGCTCCTGGTGCTCGTCGATCTCGACAAGGCGTAGTCGACCTCGAGTAGAAAAGTGTTGCCGACTAGGTCTCCTCGGGTAGGTTTACTCGACTGGCTCGGATCCGGACTCAGGCGCTCGTCGATCTCGACCGGGTGGCTTGTCGATCTCGACAAGGGTCTTCCCTTCTGCTTCCGCGAGTTGGCTTCTTCGTCGGCTTGGTGCATCCCGCTGGCAGTGAGATTTTCCGTGGCAGCGAGAGGTCCGCTGCAGCGAGTGGAATCGCTGGCAGCGAGTGTCGTCAGGTCATCCTCGTCCTCGGCTTGTCGACTCCGGGTGTGGCGCTGGGCTTCGTCGATCTCGACTAGGGCTTGTCGAGATTGAGTAGACTTCGGAAGTCGGGTTGGTCTGGCTTTCTCGATCAGGCTCTGTCGACCAAGGCTGCTCGGACATGCTCGTCTAGGTCGAGTAAGAGCTACTCGAGATCGAGTAGCATGGGTTCTCGGCTCGATTCGACTGGTTCCGCTGCTCCTTGGACCTTGGACTTCTGTAGTGGTTTTCCGAGCTTTTCTGACCTTCTGTAGAATTGCTGTAAAATGCCTCGATTTCTGCGAATTAAACAGAAACTGGTGTAGATTCCATAATTTGGCAAATAAACATAAACTACATAGATTCTGTACTATCTTAGCCTAAATGAATGAAATGCATGCAGAAATCGATATAAAAGTTACTGTAAAGCATGGCAGATTCAGCTCACAACAAACACCCCATACTTAAGCTTGCTTGTCCTCAAGCAATACTTTTATTTGTCATTCAGGGGAAGAATTCAAAACTCTCAACATATCAGATTCATTCTTATATAACCCTGCAATCAATTACCATCCTCGAAAAGTCACAAATTCATGCATGTGCAAATATGTAAAAGCAACATCTACTCACAAAAGGAGGGTTATGCATAAACAATTTATATGACCAAGCATTGATAATCAAGAAGACTTTAATTTAGGCTCATGCGGGAGTAGATTAGTAAAAGGCTAAAAGGTAGGCAATTTTTGGCAATGTGGTGCTTTTGATCCGGGGAAATGGAATACTTTATAAATTGAATTTCCACATTCCTTCTTCCATTTGATTCATTACCTTTCATAATGCTTTTCTCAATAATAATGCTTTTACCTCTCTAACCTTAGCACTGCCTTCTCGCGAGTCGCAAACATGGGTGTCATGAATGGTCCCGGATACTTAGTGCTTTGGACTCCTCACAATGTGTCCCATCTCTCCAAACTATTATCTCAGAGAGCAGGTTCAATCTACCTTTATCTCCTGAGGTGATTGGATTTTCTTTCACTCATTAAATTTTCCATATATTTTAAACAATTTCCTGCCAAACTCCAATAATGATAAACACAACAACCATATAACAATCTCCATAATGTAATATCATTCTCAACATAATCCCCGGATAAGGTAAAGAATGGCAATATTTTAGAACATGTGGAGCAATAATTGAAATAAGGCATAATATGGCTTTTGTGATGCATAAGCATGGGTAAGGCTAGGAATTAACAATGAGCATTATATGGAAATATAAAGTCTTCCATCATCTTATCATGCAACATGTCAAAAGCAACTTCAAATTTTACCTCCCTTTATGGTTTTCACAAAATAATGCACTTCATTGTGACTTCCCTTTACTAGGCAATTTCATGCTATATCTCTAATGAATCCAATTTTGCATCGTCGAGTTCAATAAAGCTTCCATGACATTAATTCAAATTTTCAATGGGGGTTATTTTTCTCAAAATTTTGGAAAACATGCATATAAGCACATAAATCAATAATGTATTCCAAAATAGCCATGTAGCAATTCTAAGAAATAATGCACAAGTAATGTCAAATATGATCAAATATGCACAAAGTAAGCCCTTCCCCCACCCCATACTTAAACATTACAGTGTCCTCACTGTATAAAAAAACAAGGTAAGGGTAAAGAAAGAAACTCACAAGACAGATGTGCAGATTTCTCTAAATATCGAATGGAGTACCTCCTAGGCCGAGTATGAATGTTGATATAGCTTGCCTCTATCCATGGACCTGAAAAGTGTAGAAGACATATACCCACAATAGCAAAACTAAAAGTTCAAAACCAAAAATAAAAACAACAAAGTCTCAAAATGTCCTAAAAAGTCTATGTACATGCTCTAGATTTTATAGTCGCTAGGCCGACTTTCCATTAATGCTCAAGGTGGCATCTGCAGGGCCCATGTAGCCTGGGCCTCGAATAAGACTCCATTCTTGTCCATCAGCTGCAATCCTCCAGAATGGATCTTGTTCACCACGAAGGGTCCCATCCGCTTTTTGTTGAATTTGTTAGGAAACCAATGATCCTTTGATTTAGAGACATAGAGCCTGTCTCCAACTTCATATTCTTTAGGCTCATCATTGGATATCCTGCACAATCGCACATACCAATGCAGACCTCTCCCATGTATAGATAAATCTTTAATGGAAATAGGAGAAGAAAGATCCATACCTTGACTTACCTTTGCAGAGACGGAATTGGGGACCACTGTATTTGGTCGATCTCGACTAGGGCTAGTCGATCTCGACAAGACTGCAGGTTCTGGTGGTGGTCTGGTCGAAGAGACAGAAGTCGATGAAGAACAAGGCTTGTCGACATCGACAAGGCTGGTCGACTTCGACAAGGATCCTGCTCCTGGTGGCTTGCTCATCGAGGGAGGCGGATCTGGTGGCGCCGGGTGGTGGTCGATCTCGACAAGGCTGGTCGAGATCGACGAGGCTGGTCCGTCTGGTGGTCTCAGCATCGAGGAAGCCGGTGCCCGAGGATCTTGGTCGATCTCGACTAGGGTAGTCAATCTTGACGAGGGCTCTGGTTCCGGTAACGTCGAGGAGGGCGAAGTCGGATTTGCCGAGTGGTGGTCGACCTCGACAAGGGTGGTCGAGATCGACGAGCCTGGTTTGTCTGGTTCGCTGCTCGACGATGCTGGTGCTGGTAGGGTCTCCTTGGTCTGGTCGAGATCGACTAGGGTTCTACTCGATGTCGAGGAGCCTTGGTCGATCTTGACCCCATACTTAGTCCCTGTCAAGGCATCCGAAAAATAATTAATCCACAACGACTTACCTTGGTCCGTGTCGATTGGATTCTCTGTGTTCTCCTTGAGGATTGCCATGATCTCCTCCACCTGGGCCTCCATGTCCCTCTTTTCTAGCTCCTCGGGGGTCATATTTCTGACCTTGGGTTCCCTGCAGGTGATGTAGCCAGCTGAGATAGATTTGACCTCTTCCATTGGACCTGTATGCCTTTCAGTTTTATTAAAGGAATACTTAATTACCTCATCGCTGATGTTGAAGGTGAGCACTCGTTTCCTTACGCTTATGTTGGCATCTACCGTCGCCAAGAATGGTCTTCCTAGAATAATTGGACAAGCAGGATCTTCTTGCATATCAACAACTAAGAAATCAGCAGGGACAAAGAATTTACCTACTTGTACTGGGACGTTGTCCACCATGCCTGTTGGAATGACCACCGTGTTGTTGGCCATGTAAAGTCTAGCATCCACAGGCTCTAGGGCACCTATCTTAATCTTGGACCAAATCGTTAAAGGCATTATACTCACACTAGCTCCAAGATCACATAGGGCATTAATTTTGTGTGGACCAAATCCAATAGTTATAGCAAACTTACCTGGATCCGGCCTCTTCTCCAATATGTCCAGATGGCTGCACTCCTCTGTGATTTCAGCCATCGATCGCTTTTTGCTCAAAATATCCTTCAGGAACTTGACATAAGATGGCATTTCATTGAGAGCTTCTGTGAAGGGGATAGTGACGTTGAGTTTCTGAAGCATCTTGATGAAGCGCTGAAATTTCTTTTCTGCCGGGTCCTTTAGAGATTTTGTGGGGAAAGGCAGCTTTTTTTTCTGATTCGGAGCTAGAACAGACGTCGGAGGTGCTGCAGGCTGCTCTATGTCGACCAGGGGCTCCTCGACATCGACTAGGGTCTTGTCGACATCGACCAGGTTGGGCGTAGTCGAGTTGCTGTGTAGTGCAGACGAAGATTTTTGCAGATTCTTCTCGAGATCGACGAGGCCTTCGTCGAGATCGACCACAGGTTTGTCGAGGTCGACTTGCTGTTCCTCGTCGTTCTGCTGCTTTCCGACCTCTTGCTCTTGCAGCTGATGTCCACTCCTGAGTTTGATAGCTGCGACGTGTCCGGTTTTCCCCTTAGGATTTGGTTCAGTTTGCGCAGGGAGTTGTCCGGACGGTCGTGGGATCTGGGCAGCGATTTGACCCATCTGCGTTTCTATTCCCCTTTTCCAGATGTCCAATTCCCCAAACTTTGTAGTGATATTCTGGAATTGGTTATTGATGGTGCCCTGATTACGACACATCTCTTCAAGGATCAGCTGCAAATCATCTTTCTTTTGATCCCTTTCTGGATGTCCTGGAGCTCTGTAGGGTGGGGGATTCCTAGGAGGACCTTGGTTCCACTGTGGTTGGTAGGGTCGTTGGTCTCCCATGTAGCGATTTGGACCCCCAGCATAGGCTGCCTGCTCATGTGTTTCTACCATCCTGACTTGCTCGATGTGTGGGCACTCAGTAGTGGTGTGCCTCTGTGATCCGCATTCAATGCAAGGCTGGTTGACAGATAGATATTTGACTTGCTTGATGAGCTTCTTATTCTGGTCTCTGTAGTACTGCTCCCTAACATCAGGATCAATCTCTTTTGCTGGCTCATAGAGTGGCATAGATGGCGCTGGCCTGGCGTAAGAGTTCTCCTCATAGTTTGTAGGAGCCCCATATTTGTTGTCATAGTTAGTGAGCTTTTCTAGCACACCCCATGCGTCGCTTGGTGGCATCGTCAGATACTCATAACGAGTATAATGGTTGAACCTATCCTTTGTGATTTGATCCAGAGAGTTGAAGAAAATTTCCTGGATGACGTAGGGTGGCTGTCCATGAGTAGGGCAAGATCGCAGCAGTTCCTTGTAGCGTTCCCATGCCATTGCTAGCGGTTCCCCTTGCTTTTGTTTGAAGGCGGTGATTTTCTGACGAAGAAGTGCTGTTTTGGCGGGTGGGAAGTATTTTTTCAGGAACTCTTGCTCCACTTGGGCCCAGTTGGTAAGAGATCTCGGCTTTAGCCCTTCAAGCCATTTCAGTGCAGGTCCAGCGAGCGACCAGCGAAAAGATTTCATCTTGACATATTCCAGAGTTGTACCATCTGCAAGAGTACGACACATATCATGAAAGTTAGTAATATGTTCAAGAGGGCACTCATTAAATTTGCCATAAAAAGCATTATTTTTAAGTTCTATCAAAAATTGAGTGCGAATTTCAAAAGAGTTTTCAGGGATTAGAATTGCCGATTCAGGCACGACGTGAGTTGGATGCATATAATCCTCAGCAGTGGTTGGATATTGGGCAAGCTCAGCTTCTGCCTGCCTTGCACGCTCAGTTTGATGTTCCCTGGCTGCTCTCTCAGTGGCGAGAGCAGCATCCTTGGCGGCTATTTCCCTTGTAAGCCTTTCGATCATTTGCTCTTGTGTTTCAACGGCCGCCATTATCCTTTTGAGTTTAGAGTGGATGTGTAGGTAACGCTCTGGTTCATCTAAGGCGTTAAACTCAGGTGGTAGACCAGAACGGCGCATACACCTGCGAAGTAACTCAAAAGAAACGTGAGACTTAACTACCTAAGGCGCGAATGATAGCTTCCCCGGCAACGGCGCCAATTTGTTGTTGCAGGAGGATGGTCAAGTATGAAATAAATATGAAATAAAGTTCAGACTGACTTCCCTGTCTCAGCAAATAAATACAAGACTTCCTCCCGTTGTAGTAAGAGAATTGTCAGGATCGAATCCACGAGGAAGCACGTCAGCAGTTCTTAGGTAGCTGTAAATTCTCACAGACAAAGCAGTAGAAAAGACAGAAACACAGAAACAACAAAAGAAACAAAAATAAAAGCAGAAGCAAAGAACAAAGCAAAACAGGAAAGACAAAGCAAAGCAAAAACGAAAAGCAAAGCAAAGGGCTCGTCGATCTCGACAAGAGTCAACTCGAGATCGACCACAGCAGTCGACAACAGAAAGTGAAAGTCGACGAAAACAGAAGAAAACCAACTCGACCTAGACCAAGTCCTACTCGAGGTTGACAAAGGTCTCCTCTATGTTGAGTACAGTAAAAGACAGAAACTTTAAAAGGGCAAATTTTCGAACCAAAACTCAGAATTTCGACAGAAATAAATCAATATGCTAAAAGACTTCCAAAGCCAGGGTTTCAACACCACAACGATAACCATGCAAAGTAACACATAAAGGCACAAAGGATCATGCTTTCCATCAAATAACTTTCGTCATTAACAAATAGGCATATAGAGGCTTTCGCATAAACCCTAATTGTTACTAACCCTTTTCACATAACTAACCCAAGTTGTATTAAGATCACTTTCGCTTCAATAATACAAACAAGGATCACCTTTAACTTTCGCAAAAGAATCATGCTCATAGGGAATAGAAGATGAATTGCATAAAAAGATCTGACCTTTACCGCGTCACTTCACATGGCCACCGTCGGGCTCACCCCAGCCCCAGAAGTGGGTGGACTACTCACGCCTCATCGCAATAACAGACATTGATTGATGAAAAGAACTAAATTGCATTAAAACTAAATTCAAAAGCCTTTACAATCCCGGCAATCAACTTTCGCTGAAAGCCAAAAACCGTAAAAACTTAGAACTCCCTAAACTTCTCTACTGGAATTGAATTGTGTGTGTCTTGGAAAAAATAAAACTGAGCCCCTAGGGCCTTATTTATAGTGATCAAACCTCGCTAATCAAGGAAATAATCATCTATCCCTATATCTAAATTTGCTAAAAGATAAATAAAATGTTTAATGGAAATAAATCTATAAGGAAAAGATAATTCTAAAGTGGCTAAGTCTTCATGATGTTGATAGATCTCCTTTCTTGGATAGATGATGATAGGATCGGATAGATCTTCAGCCTTCGGCCCCAAGGAATCCCAATTCTACTCGGACAGCACTTCGTCGACGCGTTTCTGGACACTGGCCTACTCGACCTCGACAAGGGCTCGTCGACCTCGAGTAGGGTGGATCGTCGACTGGACTTCCCGGCTAGCTCTGCTCGATGTGGCTCAGTCTTGGCTCCTGGTGCTCGTCGATCTCGACAATGCGTAGTCGACCTCGAGTAGAAAAGTGTTGCCGACTAGGTCTCCTCAGGTAGGTTTACTCGACTGGCTCGGATCCGGACTCAGGCGCTCGTCGATCTCGACCGGGTGGCTTGTCGATCTCGACAAGGGTCTTCCCTTCTGCTTCCGCGAGTTGGCTTCTTCGTCGGCTTGGTGCATCCCGCTGGCAGCGAGATTTTCCGTGGCAGCGAGAGGTCCGCTGCAGCGAGTGGAATCGCTGGCAGCGAGTGTCGTCAGGTCATCCTCGTCCTCGGCTTGTCGACTCCGGGTGTGGCGCTGGGCTTCGTCGATCTCGACTAGGGCTTGTCGAGATCGAGTAGACTCCGGAAGTCGGGTTGGTCTGGCTTTCTCGATCAGGCTCTGACGACCAAGGCTGCTCGGACATGCTCGTCTAGGTCGAGTAAAAGCTACTCGAGATCGAGTAGCCTGGTTTCTCGGCTCGATTCGACTGGTTCCACTGCTCCTTTGACCTTGGACTTCTGTAGTTGTTTTTTGAGCTTTTCTGACCTTCTGTAGAATTGCTGTAAAATGCCTCGATTTCTGCGAATTAAACAGAAACTGGTGTAGATTCCATAATTTGGCAAATAAACATAAACTACATAGATTCTGTACTATCTTAGCCCAAATGAATGAAATGCATGCAGAAATCGATATAAAAGTTACTGTAAAGCATGGCAGATTCAGCTCACAACACCAGCAGGATTGATTTGTGGTACATCTGACTCTGTGGATCTTTTAGGTTCAGTTACAGCAGTTTCTGATGTTTCAACACTTTTGGATTGGTCACCAAGGGCTTTGGACGAATCTTCAACACCTTGGGCCAATTCTTTAGTGTTGAGAATCTGTTTTTGCATGTTCCTTTTCTCTGTGTTCTTAGTAGCAGCATCATCGCCATCCTCGTTCTTTGTATGGATGTTAAGATCTAAATCTGCAACACTTTCACTCAAAGAACCGTCATTGCATTCATCAAATATAACATGTATACTTTCCTCAACTAACTTGGTCCTTTTGTTGAAGATTCTATATGCTTTGCTACTTGTGGAGTAGCCAAGAAATATACCTTCATCACTACGCGCATCAAATTTCCCAAGGTTGTCTTTTCCATTGTTATGAACAAAACAAGTACAGCCAAAGGGTTTAAAATATGATATAAGTGGTTTGCGGCCTTTGAAAAGTTCATAAGGAGTTTTCTTTAAGATGGAACAAATAAGACAACGATTCAAAATATAGTTAGCTGTGTTAACAGCTTCAACCCAGTAGGTTTTAGGTAATGCATTTTCTAAAAGCACAGTCCTGGCCATGTCCTCTAGGGTGCGGTTCTTTCGTTCCACAACCCCATTTTGTTGAGTTGTCCTAGGAGCAGAAAAATTATGGGATATGCCATATTTAACACAAAACAAATCAAACTGAAGTTGATCAAACTCCCTACCATGATCACTTCGAATTGACACTATGGGCTCGTTTCTTAAAGTTTGCAACTCCTTACAATGTTTTGAAAACTCAAATAAAGCCTTTCATTTTTCTTTTAAAAATGCAACCCAAGTATATCTAGAAAAATCATCAGCAACAACAAGCATTTACTTTTTACCATTGGGAGATTTTACTCCCATAGGACCACATAAATCCATATGTAAAAATGTAACCCAAGAGCTACATGTTTGTTTACCTCGTGTGCATGCTTTGCACATATCAATACCTTTGAAGTCCATCTCAGGTAGTCCTCTTACAAGCCCTTTGAACACAAGCTTCTGTAGTGTATGTCGGCTCACATGACCGAGTCTCCTGTGCCAGAGCTTTGGATCGTCCGTCAAAGCCTTTAGACAGGTTCAGCTTCCTTGTGCCACTTGCTAAGCATTCACAGCATAGATGTTGTTATAATGATAGATAGTTAGAACTATTTCACCTGTATCTTCTCTGCGCATTAGACATCTTTTCTTGTTAAATCCAACATTATTAACATTATCACATAGTTGAGAAACACTAAGCAAATTACACTTCAAACCATTAACAAGATAAACATTTTTAATACTATGGTTAGGATCACTTCCAACACTACCAAAACCAACAATGTCACACTTTCCTTTGTCACCAAGAGTGATTGTTCCAGTGGATTGCTTCTGTAGATCATGAAAGAGAGAGCTCTTTCCACTAATATGCCTCGAGCATCCACTATCAATAATCTATTTTTGCTCCTTCACCTTGGTGATCTCCTCAAGCTTCTCATCGTGGGATTCATCTCCTGAGGTCATAAGACAGACATTGGCCTTCTCATCATCGGAGTCTGTGTCAGAATCGCTCCAAGTTTCCACCATGACTTTCTTTTTCCATCTATCACCTTTCTTGGAATGACTCTTCGTCTTTTGAGGGCAGGCTTTCACTAGATAGTCTGTTTCACCACATTCAAAACAAGACAAAGGTTTAGTCTTCTTGTCATATTTGTTGTATTGAGACTTACCTCGAAATTTAGAAGACTCTGATCCATCCTTGTTGTTGAATTGCTTCTTCATTTTGAGGATTCGAGAAAGTCCTCTTGTGATAAGAGCAAAAGGATCATCCTCATTGTCATCCTCATCTTCAGAATCAGACACATCTTTGGCCTCATCCTTCTTAAACTTGAGCGCCAAGTTCTTAGTGCTTGCTGGGAGATCTCCATCGCCTTCATTGAGAATCATCTCATGTGTGATCAGCTTCCCAAGCAAGTCATCAAGGGGCAGAGTGTTGAGATCTTGGGCTTCCTCTATAGCTGTCACTTTAGGGCCCCATTTGTCTTTTGGGAGGCACCTCAATATCTTCCTCACTTTCTCAACGTTCTTAAAGGTCTTGCCGAGTAAGTCAAGGTTGTTGGTGATTTCCGTGAACCGTGTGAACATATCCTTGATAGACTCATCAGGCTTCATTTTGAAAAGTTCATACTTTCGAAGGAAGATGCTGATCTTGGTGTCCTTCACTTGGCTAGTTCCTTCATAGGTGACAACCAGCTTGTCCCGAATCTCTTTAGCTGACCTACAAGATGAAATACGGTTAAACTCATTAGTGCTAAGACCATAATATAGCAAGTTAATAGCCCTGTAGTTTTTGGAGACAAGTTCAAGATCCTCTTGGATGTATTCAGCCTCGGTTTTTGCAACTTTGGTTCCGTTTGGTCCGTCTTTCTCTGGAACCTTCGGACCATTCTCTATAATGTTCCAAAGTTCCAGATCCTGATCTATAATGAACATTTTCATCAAGGATCTCTAGTGGACGAAGTTGTTTCCTACAAAGAGTGGTGGTCTACTAGTAGACCTCCCTTGTGCAAATCCTTCGCTTGCTTCACTAGACATGATCAAAACTCACAAAATTGTTAGATCAAAAGCAGTGAGTAAAGAACTGATACCAATTGAAGGTTCGATAAAGTATAACAAAGTAATATAAAGATACTCTAGAAGGGGTGTTGAATGGAGTATGCCAACTTTTCGCAGATAATCTCAAGACTTTTGAAATGCTTGCAAAACCCTTTGAGATTAGATGTCATTCTTTCCTCTTGGAAAACTTGAATCACAAAAGTGTTATACAATTCGAAACAAGTGCGGAAATATGGTAAAGCAATATGTAAAGGATGCAATGAATTGTTTACAAGGTTCGGCACGACCTTGGCCTACGTCCCCGCCTAGGGTTCTTCCACAACCCTAGGATTCAACCGGCTTTTATTGATTCAGAAGACGTAGGATCCTAATAGCTCACCAAGAAGCCTCTCTCCTATACAATTGCAATCTAGTGAACTCACGTTCCCTTAGAGTCCTAGACCAATATAGAAGAACCCCACCTTTGTCAGCTATCTAGCACAATCCTCTTACACTTAGTGAATCAATCGCCTAGTGTCCACTTCTTGAGTTACAAACTCTCGAGTATAACACTCACTCGAAATATATCCTATAAGCTCACTCTGTAACCCTAAAATGCTTTGAAACAAAATCAATGATTCTTAAGAACAACAGAGAGTAGACGAATAAGACAGGTTAGACTTGAAGGCTTGAGGGCGAATGAGAGCTTCTGTCAATGAATGTGTATCTGTCTTCCTTTCTTCCTTTTCTTTATATTGAACAAATCGGCGCCTCTTTCAAAGAAGGATCTTCACCAACGGCTAGAGCAGATCATGGCTTGAGAGGGAATCTTCACGATCTTCTATTTGGGGAAACTCGGAAGCCATGATTTCCGAATTGGTTCTTCTCAACTTCAAGCTTTATGGAAGGAGATATTTAATTGAAAAACTTGCTAAAATGTTAGTGCATAATATCTGGCAATATATTAATAATAGTAGCATATAATAATATCCGCGAATAATAAACATAAAGTACAAGTTTTGTGTTTCATCAACACAGTTGTAGCTTCAAGACCTTTGACACAAACTGAGTGTCAAAGCCTTTGAAACTATTTCCGATTTTCATCAAGGGAGTGGAGTTATCACAAACAAACGGACAAGCAAACCCAACACACCTAGCGACCCGGAAAACTAGCTTGCGACACGCACCTTCTAGGTTAAGGGCACCTCAAGCTAACTCGAAAGAACAATACTTATCTCCACAAGCGAAAACCTAGTATAAATAAATCCCAATTCCGTAACATTTTCCTACCTAAAAACATAATGCCAAGTTTTGACATGGCTTCCGGTGAAGTTTCTCCACCTACCTTTATCACAAATACTATGTTTTTCCCAAATTCAAAGTTCATCAGAATAATCCTCGGAGAAAGCCACATGCATAAGCTCCCCTTACCTTACATCTTTGTAGAACTCGGGGACGACATACTAAACCAAACATCCTATGTTCTCCTTTAAACCAAGAATTCCTGGTTTTAGTTGAAAGGGACGAAGGGGATTGGTTCTCACTATCAAAAGGATGGCGATCTTTCATGACGGCTAACAACCTAAGGATAGGAAGTTACCTTACTTTCGAATACCAAGGAGAGTCACACTTTGACGTCACAATAGAACAACCAGGCCCAAAAGAAAACAGAGATATGCTCCCCGACTACCTATGTTACGAAGAAATATAAATATACATGATATAAGTCGTTTTCTACTTTGCATCGCAGCAATTAAAAGTGCTTGTAGCACTTTGGTATGCAATAAATCCGTGAACCCTTATTTTTTGTCATCTCACGATTCATTTCATAAGGCGTTTAATGAAAGGAGATTGGTAAAGGTATCGCAAACAAACAAGAGTAATGACAACAGGCTAAACTCCAGGGAAACAAATAAAGAGCATAACCAGAAATACACTAGAGCCAAAGATAAAAGTATTCACAACATCCAAGTACCGTGATAAAGCATACCACCTGTCACGGGCAAAAATGTTTCCCATCCGAGACAAAGTACGAACCACAACAAAGCATAAAGCTCACACCACGGGTGAAAATGTTTAAAAAAAAAACCTGCTGGAGAAGGCTTGAGGACGACAACTTCTTCAAGAGGGGGATTAGATGGGAGAGGCAGGCCATATTGGTGGTCTTCAAGCACCATCTCCTCAATGTCATAACTGGGAGGGAACATGATGGAGGACCATCCCAAGAACCACCCGATGCCCCTCATTTCGGAGATGGACCTATCACTAGGTTTTGTGGTCAGCTCACATGGATTGGAGATGGACCTTGGACTTAGAGTTTTGGGCCTTTGTTTGGGTTTAGTTGGACTTGTTGAGATCTTGTGTTTTTGGGCCTTTTCTTTTGGGCTGATTTCCTCTCCTATTTAAGGCTTGTAAACTCTCATTTGAAGACACTTTGAATCTTGTTAATGAAAACCTAGTTGGTTTAACTCTCCAAAGGTGAGAGCTTCATGCCTTGTGTGCATGTGTGTTGTATTCAGTTCAGTTGTTCTTGGTTTTGTCAATTTCTCGAAGATTGGTGATTCTGAGATGAGCACGAACCTCCTCTTTGTGCTTCCATGGCCAGCCATGGTTGTGTAAGGTTGTATAGGGTTGTTTTTGGTGTCATTCAAGTTGGTTCTTGGTGCATTGTCCCAATGGGTCTTCTTGTTGTTCATTAAGGTTGATTCCTCCTATCTTTCCCTTTCATTTCCCTTTGTTTTATTATGTTTTTCCTTTTCATTTGGTCAAGCCTTGCTCCCAAGGTTTAATCCCCCTTTGCTGCGTTTTTCTTGTCTCACTTGTGCCATTTCTTTGTGCTCTTGTGAGTCCGAGTCCACAACGTCAAGAAGGTCGGGAAAACAGCGGCTAACCCCGCATCAGAACATCCTCACAAAATTCCTAAGCTGGGCAAAGTGGTTAAGGCTCTGAATCACCCGCCGTCCACTCCTTGCATAAAGGCATCGAACAGCTTGTCATAAAGGATGTCCTGCCTACCTGTCTCAAGATAGCGGCTCAACCAATCCCGACCGTCCTTTACGAAAAAGCTGGTTACCCACCCTTGACCTTCATCGCTCAGCATGAAATCATGAATTGTGTTCTTGGTAAGAACGACATCTTCACCTGAAGTAAAACACTCTAATTTTCCTCTCACGCTGATAAGCTCTTCGCGTACCTCGTCCAGCTCAACCTCGAGTTCCCTAATCCGACCATTCGAGCGCGTTACCTCAAGCTCACACTCGCATCCCATCTCTTGAAGCTTAGAAAGTTCAACTCGCGATACATCTAGCTCGCCTGTCACCGCCTCCGCTTCCATCTCAGATTTTTCCAAAGCCTCTCGTAGACTGTTGATAGTTCCCTCCTGGAGCTCTATGTCTTTAAATTTTTCCACTTTCACTCGAAAACTCTTGTTCACTTTTCTCAACTCCTTCATGACATCATCGTATTTCCTCAAGCACTCGGCCACCTCGGACCATTTCAAATTACCCTATGATTGTATACAGAGGATAATAAGCATGCATGCAAAATAAAATAAGTGGAAAATAATAAATCACGAAGAGAATTACCCAGCCCCCGATTTTCTGACCTTGCTCTAGCAACTCTTCATCTATCAAATGATGAAGGAACTCCCTCTCAACCATACAGCTCCTTCCGGGGATCATCAGCTTCTTGATGTCGAGGGGAGAAAACCCAGGTTTCCTATATGCAACCATAGAAATCCCCGATGGGGTGATTGGCTCATTACTTAGAAGTGAAGGGTTGAGTCAAGGGTATGTCGTCCGCCGATAAACTCTGCCTATCTTCAATAGGCTCTTTCCCTTTTGTACTCTTCGTTGCGAGGGGGAGTCACGAGATACAATCTGTTGCCGACTATCGCCCGCATGTGGAGTGATAACGGGAGGAGTTTTGGTTGCACCTTTCTTCACAACCATGGCAGAAAGCTTCTCCTTATCAATCAACATATCTACAAAAGAATTAGGGCAAAGGTCAATCAAAGAAAGTCACGATTAAAATAATAAGAAAACATAAACACCTAGGCACCAACCCTGATGGTGCGGAAGACTGAGCCCAACCATCTCTAAGCGGGCCAGAGTCTCAACTTTCTTATAGCCCCGCTTCGAGGAGGCCCCCTCCCCCCTACTAAACGCAGCCCTTCATCTATCCATCACGATACTTTTATTCTTAGGGGGATCACAAAGTTTTGTACTCTTCGTTGCGAGGGGGAGTCACGAGATACAATCTGTTGCCGACTATCGCCCGCATGTAGAGTGATAACGGGAGGAGTTTTGGTTGCACCTTTCTTCACAACCATGGCAGAAAGCTTCTCCTTATCAATCAACATATCTACAAAAGAATTAGGGCAAAGGTCAATCAAAGAAAGTCACGATTAAAGCAGGCCAGAGTCTCAACTTTTGTACTCTTCGTTGCGAGGGGGAGTCACGAGATACAATCTGTTGCCGACTATCGCCCGCATGTGGAGTGATAACGGGAGGAGTTTTGGTTGCACCTTTCTTCACAACCATGGCAGAAAGCTTCTCCTTATCAATCAACATATCTACAAAAGAATTAGGGCAAAGGTCAATCAAAGAAAGTCACGATTAAAATAATAAGAAAACATAAACACCTAGGCACCAACCCTGATGGTGCGGAAGACTGAGCCCAACCATCTCTAAGCGGGCCAGAGTCTCAACTTTCTTATAGCCCCGCTTCGAGGAGGCCCCCTCCCCCCTACTAAACGCAGCCCTTCATCTATCCAGGTGTAATCACAAAGTTTAAAAAAGTCTTGGTAGGGTCGCGAACAAGAAACCATTTCTTCCTCGACCCTGAGCTACTTGATAACCTTTCAATTATAATCCCTGATATGGAAGTAGACACCAATCCCTTGCTATGTCTCAAAGAAAGGACTGAAAAGAGGTGATCCAACGTTGGTGTCTATTTAATAACGTCACACCGCATAACGTAAGCCACGAGATACATCCACACGTTGAAAGCAAGCTGAGTAGGACAAGCATTTATCATCTCCAAGAGTTCAGAATAAAGCCAGGGTAAAGGAAGGCAGAACCTCTGAAGGAGGCTTTAGAGATGGACGACAACGTGATCTTGATAAGCGTTCAGACATCCCCCATTTCTAGTAGCCAAGCCTATCTCTACCACAACCGGCCAAGGGTAAATCTAAGCTATCATCTCGAAGTGATTAGCTTTGAGGATTGATCTTTCTCCCAGGGTTTCAGTGATAGTAGGAGCCACACGCCCCTTGAAAACCATAGGAAAAGGTGGGGGAGCTGCAGGGACGTAACCTTTACAAAAGCTGCAATTGTCCACCTCTTTTTGCTTGTAAGGAAGCACGACGAAATCACTAGGGACCACGCGAACCGATTTCTTTCTCTCTTTGTGTACGCGAGACAACTCGCCTTTCCCCAGTTTGTTTATAGACTCTAAGGTGTGGCAATTCTCGGGATCATCCCTCATTAAAGGAAGGTTGATTGACCCAACCTTTTTTTGCCGCAGGTTTAGCCTACTTTCCCTTCACCTCGCGTGACTTTTTCTTCTGTAGGGGAGGAGCAGGAGATGCTGTAGATTCTGAATTGACATTTATTGGAGTTTATGTCCTTGTTCGCGAGGAGCTAACCTCCTCGGGTTCATAACCCATACTTCGGTTTCGGCTATCACTTTTATTCGATATCTCAAGTTATTTTATGAAGAAAAGCCCCTGAAAAGACGCAAGGAAAGAAAAATCAACAAAGGGAAATGACCTTTTCAGTATCGCGATTGAACAAATTTGGTGCCAAATACCCTTCCTAGGTTTGTGTTGGCGCCTTACGCGCCCCTTGAGAGAGCATTGAACAGACATGTCCCTCCAAAGGGTGACGGTTAAAAGCCGCCTTTTCGTCTCCTCCATAAAGTTTCTTGGTTTTCGAGAAACCACCTCTAAAAAGTAAAAATGGAGTGGAGGCAAAAAGCTTCATCCACCGACAACCGTCGAGAAGTCCCCGAGAATCCCAAAAAAGGCACTACCCCCCCCCCCCCAACGCCACCATGCCACCACTAGGTGACCTAAAATACCCCTGTACGAATCAACCGCAAACCAAGGAAAGAGAAAGAAGAAAAGAAGGAACGAGACACCAGGGAAACACCCCGATCTCGGCCCCATGACCACCATGCCCCTCAACGGAGGAGGGTGGTGCCACCACCAAGGGTTTCTTTCCTCTACCCTAAGAAGCCTATATACGAGTAGGAATCTAGAAATTAAGCGAAACATAAAGACAATCAGGGGACACTTAGTCGAAAGAAGGGGAAGCTATAAAATCACTGGCAAGCAAGAGAGAACTGAGAAATGGGCCACCACCTAACTCTGGTATCGTCTTTCTGGAAGCAAAACCCTTCGGGCTCTCTCTCTTCTCTATCTCTCTCATTTCTGTCTTTGGAATTGTAAAATGAAACGACCAGTGATGAAATCCTCACTTATAGATCTCTGTGGAGTCACCCTCACGAAATGGGCAAAATACGCATCAAGCCCAATCCAAGCACATCCGAGAATAGGTTTTTTTAGCATGAAGCATCCTTTTATATCGAAACCTAATTGCGGGGGCTACAACGCTCGCGATCTGGTTACGGGGAGATATGACGATGCCATGGAAAATAGACCTATTAATTAACAAGGATATGACGTCATAAATAGACCACCCAACGCAAAAGACATCTGGCCATCTACCAGATTCATCGCGAGTAGAATGTTTGGTCAGACCCCGACCCAAATTTACACCCTACGTTTCCTTAGTCTAATAGCATTGCGTCAACAGGTAAGCATACATCTCATTAGCAGGGCCCACTGATAGCTCGTGGCCATTTAGGGCAAAGGCGAGCAGCTCGCTGGTCAAGCACCTCTCCGCTAAAGTTGCCACGTGCAGGTACCTAGACCCCTAGGACGAGGGCATGTATCACATGTGTCCCCTGTTAACCCACAAGGTCGCCAGCGAGGTGCTCCTTTGGCCTCCCTATAAATACCCCCGTCCGACCTCCTAGAAAAGGATCTGATTTCAGGAGAGAAGGAGAAGAGCTCTGAATATCTCCCCGACTTAAAACCCCCGGAGTTGAGTTCTTAAGGTCTTTGATCGGAGAAGAACGTTCTTGGGATAAGAACATCATCTAACTTCCTCTAGAGACGATGATTGAACAGTAAATCATCTCCTCACGAGCCGAAAGCATTACCTCAATCACTTGGACCAATAAACACATAATCTGGTCGCCACCCTTCTTCACTAGGGCTTGCAAGTAAATTAGGACATTTTTTCGTCATCCCGATGTAATAAGTATAGATGAAATTCCAAGATCGCGTTAGGTGTGATGCTGCGAGAGCCGATACTCGAGAGCACACTGCACAACACATCTATCCGTTGCCCTATTCTTTTTTTTTTATGAAACTATTCCCAATTATTCTATTTCCCTCTCATTTGTTTTAAAAAAAATTCATTTCCCTCCCTCATATGTTAAATAAAATTTCGTTTCCCTCCTATATAGTTATAGTCATAATGTCATATGTTAGTCATTGTTGTATATTTGTATAATATAAGTTAAATAAGTAGTGGCGTAGTAGTACAATATTATAGTCTAAAGTCTAAATTATAATAATAGAAATAGTTGATTTAGACATGGAAGATAAGTAGATAATAATTTAATAAGTGTATAAGACTATAAGTGTATAATATTTGCATATGTTAATAAGTGTATGCATTTGTATAAGTTAATATTAAATAAGTTAATAGTGTATAATATTTGTATATGTTAACAAGTGTCTGCGTTTGTATAAGTTAATACTTATATAATATTATACACTAAAGTATAAATAAATGAATACTCAATCGAATATTTTAAATCTGAAACCCCAATCTTAATCTCAAATTCAAACCCCAATCTCGATCTCAACCTTTATCTTAATCTCAAATCTCAAACCCCAATGTTAATCTCAAATCATGATCTCAATCTCGATCTCAAATCTCAATATCGGTCTAAATCTAAAATCTAGATCTCAAACCTCAAATCATTTTCTCAATCATAATCTCAACCTTTAACTCAATCTCCAATCTCAATCTTAATCTTGATCTTAATCTTAATCTCAATATCAAATATCGATATTAAACTCAATCTCAAACCTCATTCTTAACTTGATCTCAAATCTCAAATCTCAAATCTTTATATAACTTAACCTCAACCTCAAATCTCAAATATCAAATGCCCAAATCTTAAATTCCAATCTTGATCTAAATCTCAATTGCGATCTAAATCTCAATCTCAAATTTCAAATCTCAATACTTTAAATACATAGAATATTCGAATCCATCGAAGATGAAGTATTTATAAGTTTTATTTATAATTTCGGTTTTTTAAACTTGTTTCTTTTTATATATATAAGTATAATAATTCTATTAGTTTTCATAACTAAGTGTTAATAATTCTATTAATTTTCATAAATCTAACTCTTTAAGGGTTTTTTCACCTAAAAAATTATAATAGCCTATTAGTGTTAATAGTTCTATTAATTCTAGTAGTTTTCAGTTTTTATAAATGGATTTCTTTTTATAAATATAAGTATAATAATTCTACTAGATTTCATATTTATGGTTATTCTATTTGTCCGCATTCCATAATTTGTTTGAATTATGATACATGGTTATTTTTTGGTGGAAAGAATTATATATATCTAAATCAATAATCTTGTAGTTTTTATTTTATTTTTATCTATATTATTACATTTTGATAGATTGACCTCACTTGTTGATATGTTGTAACGGATGCTTTTGCAAAGGTTATGATATCATCCCCAAAAGTCAAGAAAGGTACACATGACCCTTATTTGTCAAATTTAAACCTAACATGGCTAAATAGTGTGTTGGTGGTGGATTGGAGATTTTTTGCCGACAATTTTGCACTAAGGATGAACAGAAACAGATATAGAAGCACTTTTGTTAGTCTATTATTAATAAGTACCGATAGAGATACTGTAGTTATCAACTATTTTCAATATTCCAAAAAACGCTTGTCGGATGCTAAGTGGTAGGGTATGGTCAAGGGTCTAGGCGGAGTGTAGGCGTGGCCTAGGCGGATTTTATGACGGGTCTTTGTAGCCTAGGCGGGTTTCGATGACCTTGACGGTCGTGGCGGCGGGGAGAGTTCGAGGGTTTAGGGGGGGTCTAGGCGGACCTTGAAGGGTTTTTTAGAACAGTGACTATTTTATCCATCCAATTAAATTTTCATGGAAACCAAATTTATGAAGAACATTGGTTTCCATGTCAAGCTTGAATGCCATTCACCCTTCTTTCCCTTTTTCTGGTTTTAAGGAAGTGAAAATTTTCATGTGCTATTAAGACGTTGTCTTGAAGGGCTTTATATGAGAAAACGTCATTAAGCCGGGTTGATGTGTCTTCCCATTACATTTTGATGCCGTTTTTTTTTTGTTGATTTTTGATATAATTTTGCATATTATAGAGCATAGGCTTATTGGTATGTAATTATCAGTGATTATTGGATTATCATATTTCGTTAGGACTGTTATAAATGTATGATGGATTTGTCGTAAGATTTTACCTGAGCTAAAAAAAATTTCGGTTGTTCTAATAATCGTCAGAACAACAATATTCCAGTAGCTTTTTTTGGTAGAATTCTATGGCTACTCCATCTAGGCGTGAGAATTTGTTTATTCCAAGATTGAATGCAACTTTCTTCACTTCTTAACTTGTGACAACTTTTATAAGATTGAGGTTATTAGATTTCGAGATATAAGGGGATATGTCTTCTAGATATTCATCCCCAATTCCATTCATATTAGTTGCTTTCTTAATTTTCTTCTCAAAATCACCTTTGAATTCCTTTCTAATATTTTACTCACCGACTATTAGAGTACCCTCTGTCGTAGTGATTTACATAAAACATTTTTGATTTCTCCTTCTAGTTACCACTTTGTGAAAATACATGTAGTTAGTGTCCTCTAGTTTTGATATGCTTTGTTTTCGCTATTTGATTTTAGTATTTCTTTTGATATAGTAGGTGAGGCGATCATGGAATTTCTCCTATACTTATTACCTCATCATGACGATAAAATGTCTTAATATACCTGCTAGCCTTAGGCAAGAAGGGTGGTGATCAGATTATATGCTTATTTATCCAAGCGATGGGGGTGATGCCTTCGGCTCGCGAGGAGATGATTTACTATTCAATCGTCGTCCTCTAGAGGAAGTTAGATGATGTTCTTATTCCAATAACATTCTTCTTTGATCAAAGACCTTAAAAACTAAACTCCGGGGGTTTTAGTTCAGGGAGATAATCCGAGCTCTTCTTCTTCTCTCTTGAATCAGATGCTTTTCTTGGGGGTTGGATAGGGGTATTTATAGGGAGACCAAGCGAGCAGCTTGCTGGTGACCTCGTGGTTTAACATGCGACATGCATTCTTATATTTAATCGCGATGCCATTAGACTGAGGAAACTTAGGGCGTTGAGTTGGGTTTTGACCAAACACTCTACTCGCGATGAATCTGGCAGAGGGCCAAATGTCTTTTACGTTGAGTGGTCTATTTATGACATCATATCCTTGTTAATTAGTATCTCTATTTTCTATGGCATCGTCATATCTCCTCGTAACAGGATCGCGAGTGATATGTCGCCCGTGATTAGGTTTCGATAAATACGATGCTTCCCGCCAAAAAACTTATTTATTAGATAAGCTTGAGCTAGGCCCAGTGTGCTTTCGACCCATTTGGGGGTGACCCCACAGAGACCTATAAGTGAGGATTTCACTCTTTAGTCGTTTCATTTCATACTTCTAAAGAGAGAGAGAGAGAGAGAGAGAGAGATAAACTCGAAGGGTTTTTTATTCCAAAAAGAAGAGATCGGAGTTAGGTGGTGGTCCTTTTCTTAGTTCTCCAAGCTTGCCGGTGTTTTTCTTCTACTTCTCTCGAGTAAGTGTTCCCTGATTTTCTTTATGTTTCGTCCAATTTCTAGATTTGTACTTGTATTTAGGCTTTTTAGGGCAGAGGGAAGAAACCCTTGCGTCCCATTCCCTCTTTTATTCTTTTTCCTTGGGTTGCAATCGATTAACATGAGTTGATTTTTAGGTTACTTGGTGGTGGTATGCCGGTGTTGGGGTAGGGTAGTGCCTTTTTCATGATTCTTGGGGACTTTTCGATGATGGTGGGTGGAGGAAACTTTTTGTCTCCCCTCCTTTTTACTTTTCAGAGGTGGTTTCTCGAAAACCGAGAAACTTTATGGAGGAGATGAAAATGCGTCTCTTAACCGTCACCCCCCGTGGGGAAATGTCTTTTGAATGCCCTCTTGAGGGGTGCGTGAGGTGCCAACACAAAAATAGGAAGGGTTTTTTGGTGCCAAATTTTTTCAATCGCGATGCTGAAAAGGTCATTTTCCCTTGTTGATTTTCCTTTCTTTGCGTCTTTTCAAGGGATTTTCTTCTTAATCATAACTCGAGATCTCGAATGAAAGTGATATCCAAAATCGAAGTGTGGGTGATAAGCCTGAGATGGTTAGCTCCACGCGTACAAGGAGAAAAACTGTAGTACCCGTTGATTCGGAATCTACAGCGCCCCCTGCTCATCCTGTGCAGAAAAAAAGGTTACACGAGGTGAAGGGAAAGAAAGCTAAACATGTGGCTGCACAGAGCGCAAAGTGGCAAAGGATGGTTGGGTCGGTCAAGCATCCTTTAAAGAGGGACATTCCCGAGTATTGCCATAACCCGGAGTCCGTCAATGAACTGGGGAAAGGCGAGCCGTCTCGCGCACCCAAAGAGAGGAAGTCATCGATTCACGTAGTCCCTAGTGACTTCGTCGTGCTTCCTTATAAGCAAACAGAGGTAGATAATTGCAGTTTTTGTGAAGGCTATGTCCCTTCAGCTCCCCCACCTTTCCCTAATGTTTTCTAGAGGCGTGTGGCTCCCACTTTCGTTGAAACTTTGGGATAAAGATCAATTCTCGAGGCTAATCATTTGGAGGTGATAGCTCAGACTTACCCATGGCCGGCTGGGATAGAGATATGCGTGGCTACTAAAAATGGGGGATGCTTAAACGCGTATAAAGATCACGTCGTCATCCATCTCGGGAGCCTACTTCGGGGGTTCTGCCTCCCTCTACCCCGGCTCTACTCTGAACTCTTGGAGTGTATTGAATGTCCGTCTCAACTTGCTTTCAACGTGTGGATGTATCTCACGGCCTACGTAATGCGGTGCGCTGTTATCAAACAGACACCAATGTTAGATCATCTGTTTTTAGTCCTATATTTGAGACATAGCGAGGGATTGGTATCTGCTTCCCTATCTAGGAATGTAGTTGAAAGATTATCAAGTAGTTCGGGGTGGAGAAGGAAATGGTTTATTGTTCACGATTCTACCAAAACCATTTTAAACTTTGTGAATGCACCCTACAACTATGCACCTCCCCCTAAGAATAAAAATATCGCAATGGAAAGATGGAGGGCCGTGTTTAGCCGGGGGGAGGGGGCCTCGTCGAAATGGGGTTATAAAGAAGTTGTGACTCCGGCTCGTTTAGAGATGGTTTGGCTCACTCTTCCGCACCGTCCGGGTCGGTGCCTAGATGCTTAGGTTTTCTTATTATTTTGATAACGGTTTTCTTTTATTGACCTTCGCCCTTATTATTTTCTTGATATGTTGATTGATAAAGCGAAGCTTTCTGCCCTGGTCGTGAAGAAAGGTGTCGCCAAAATTCCTCTCACTATTACCCCACATTATGGTGATAGTTGGAAGCAGGTTGTATCCTGCGCCTCCCCCCTCGCGATGAAGAGTACCAAATGAAAAAAGAGCCTATTGAAGATAGGGAAAGTTCATCGGAGGACAACATACCCCTGACTCGTCGCGGACAAAGAAGGCCCAGTGAGGAAGTGGCGACCAACAGACTTCTAAGTAATGAGCCTATCACCACATCAGGGATTTCTATGGTTGCATACAGGCAACCTAGGTTTTCTCTACTCGACATAAAGAAGCTGGTGATCCCCAGAAAGAGCTGCCCAGTTAGGAGGGAGTTCTTGAGTCACCTGACAAATGAAGAGTTACTGGAGCAGGGCTAGAAAACCGGGGGCTAGGTAATTCTCTTCGCTATTCATTGTTTTCTACTTATTTTATTTTGTGTGCACGCTTATTATCCTCTACATACCATCATAGGGTAATTTGTAATGGTCCGAGGTGGCTGGGCGCTTAAGGAAATACGAAGATGCGGTGAAGGAATTGAGGAAGGTGAACAAGAGTCTATGAGCGAAAGTGGAAAAACGGAAGGATGTAGAGCTCTAGGAGGTGAGTATCAACAGTTTACGAGAGGCTTTGGAAAAATCTGAGAAGGAAGTGGAGGCGGTGAAGGGCGAGCTAGACGTACCGCGAGTCAAACTTTCTGAACTTCAAGAGATGGGCTCTGAGCGTGAGCTGGAGGTAACGCGCTCGCACGGTCGGGTTAGAGAACTCGAGGCTGAGCATGAAGCAGTGCGCGAAGTGCTTTTCATTACGAGAGGAAAATTAGAGCGCTTTACTTCAGGTGAAGACGTTGCTCTTACCAAGAACACACTTCATGATTTCATGCTGAGTGATGAGGGTCAAGGGTGGCTGACTAGCTCCTTGGAGAAGGACAAACGAGGTTGGTTGGGCCGCTATCTTCAAACAGCTGGGCAGGACGTCCTCTATGACAAGCTGTTCGACGGGTGTGAGTTTCATGCTTCGCTGCGGTTCGTACCTTGTCTTTTGGATGGGAAACATTTCCGTTTATGCTCTTTACCTTTTTCTCTGGAATTTAGCCTGGTCTTATTACTCTTGTCTGTTCGTGGCTAGAGTTTAACTTGCTATTATTACTCTTTGCTGGAGGGTCTATTCGTGATACACTTACCCATCTCCTGTCATTGAGCGTTTTATTAAATGAATCGTGAGATGACAAAAAATAGGGTTCACGGATTAATTACATATCAAAGTGCTAGTAGTAGCTTTGAAAAACAATCTTTTATTCGGTGTGACGTAAAGTAGAAAACGATTTATATCTCGTATGCTTATATTTCTTCGTAACATAGGTAGTTGGGCAAAATGTCTCCGTTTTCTTTTGGGCCTGGTTACTCTATTATTACATCAAAGTGTGATTCTCATTGTTATTCGAACGTGAGGAAACTTCCTATCCTTAGGTTGTTAGCTGTTGTGAAAGATCGACATTCCTTTGATAGATAGAACTAATTGCCTTCGTCTTTTTCGACTAAGAGCGGGAATTCTTGGTTTGAAGGAGAACATAGGACACTTTGGTTTAGTATTTTGTCCCAGAATTCTACAAAGATGTAAGGTAAGGGGAGCCTATGTAGTTGGATTTCTCTGAGGATTATTCGGATGAACTTGGGATTTGGGAAAAGATAAGTATTTGTGATAAAGATAGGTGGAGAAACTTCACCGGAAGTCACGTCGAAACATGGCATTCTGTTTTTAGCTAGGAAAATGTTATTAAAGTGGAATTTATTTATACTAGTTTGTTGCCTGTGGAGATAAGTATTGTTCTTCCGAGTTAGGTTAAGGTGCCCCTAAGCTAGAAGGTGCGTTTCACAAGTTAGTTTTCTAGGTCACTAGGTGTGGTAGGTTTTCTTTTCCGTTTGTTGGTGTTTTGAATAGTGGGATGTATTTATTCGGTAGTTTTTTTCGTAACTGTTGATCTTTACCAACCTCGTGGAGTGGATAAGGTGTCTTTGCGGTGGAGTTTGTTGTGTGTGTCCCGTCCTTTCCCATTAATAGGAAAGCACTCTCGTACTTTGTGGTATGGTTTGTTTGTCAACAAAGACGTCTACATTGTCGGTTGATATCCTGGGTAGGATCAATCCTCGTGTAAGAGGTTTTACCCAAGATATAGCGATTGAGGGACACTTGTACAGGCTGGTGATCGAGTTTTTATTGAATAGTCTTGTTTCCACTTAGGAATTAATCCTTTCTGATGCGTTTATTGTTGTTGTTGCCTTTGTCGCATTTGTATCATGATAATGGTGACGAGGCCCTTGGCTTCATGCAATTGTGGACGTGAGCAGACGAGGAATTTGTGGTGAGGGTGGAGCCCTTGGGCCTTAATAATTACTGGTTCACATCAGGTTGGCCTGAGTTTGTTGTTTCTAACGAACTTTAGATGGGGACATGTTTGATCTTCGAGTATGAAGAGCACTCTGCTTTTGATGTTGTTGCTATAAATCACGGTTTGGATCAAAACGGTGATGTTGATTTTTCCGTTTGGTGTTGAACGGAAAAGTAGGGGACTTTAACTTTTCATAATCGCAATATGTGTTGTGTGTTTTTGTTGTGTTGTGTAATATGTAATTAAGTGAGATTATGTTTTGTATGGGTAATTTCCAGTGTGCTCTATGCGACGGAGAAATTTGTAAAATAATGGACAATCTCTAGCGTCCTTGACACTAAGGAGGTTGACCAGAAGAATAGGTAATCTCCAGCGTTTTCTACATGAAAGAGAAACCTGTAAAATTATAGACAATCTCCAGTGTCCTTGACACTAAGGAGATTGATCAGAAAAATAGGTAATCTCCAGCGTTTTAAAAGCAATGGAGAGACCTGTAAAATTATAGGCAATCTCCAGCATCCTTGACACTAAGGAGATTGATCAGAAAAATAGGTAATCTCCAGCATTTTCTACGCAAAAGAGAGACCTGTAAAATTACAGACAATCTATAGCGTCCTTGACACTAAGAGGATCTCTGCCGAAACTTAATCGTAATGGGGAATTGGGGCTTTTTATTGATAGTTCGCATTACATTCTATTGCATTCGACAAAAAATTACTACCTAGCTATCTATCGACGAAGATAAACTAGAACACATTTGCTTCTGGACCATCGTATCTAGCGACATCCATTTCTTCTTCGATGTTATAGCCCTGCTTGTCTAAGAAGTGAACCTCGAACCTTGCTTCGCGTAGATGGGTGAAAACTAATGATGTCTCTAGCTTGAGACCGTGAGTCTTGAGGAAATCTCTCCATCCTCGCGCCATCCAATGGGAACTGTAACCGCCTCATGTGATATGAGTAGGGAAATCCTTCAAGATGCGAGTGGATAAAAAGATTCGCTCTGGAACTTTGGGTTTTAAATGTTCGCCGAAGCAATATGGTAGCATGATGCGTATGTATTGCTCCTCGCCTATCAAGTAGATATCAAAGATGAGAGGGTTGTTTGAATCTGGGGTTGCTGTGTTGGTCATCATTTTGTTGCTGGTCTGTGATGGTTTCTGTAGTGACAAGATAGCTTTTTATAGTGGGGTAGTATGGGTTGATTTGCAGTTTCTCGTGATAAATGATTGTTTCCGGATTTCACATCCACATATGAATTGGTCAGATCCTGAATGGATTTTTGCCATGTGTGTCTCATGCAAGGTATCTTGGGAGAACCCGATTCATTCCTCCTTCCTCGTTTGGCGCGTGTAGTAAATGTTGTTTGCAGTTTTTGTCGCCTTTACAACATTATTTCAGATATATAAAGGAGTGAGATCTGTAGCAGCCCATTCACCTACTACTCTCTGATTGTTTATCACCTTTGTTTGTTAGAAAAAGTGATGGCATCACCTAATTCTGAGATGAGAGATTTTTATCGCTGTGTTGATGCAAAGGAAAGGCTCCATCGTTTGGTAAGACTTCAATGTCTGGTGCATTTTATAGTTGTTTAGTTTTGAATCTTTATGGAAATATGTTTTGTTTCTCGCAGCCTCTCCCCTGTACTTTTGAAAGGATATACGGCCATATTGTTTCCGATCACGTTTGTTTGGTTTCCACAACTGGGAAAAACTTTCGTGTTGGGGTTTCCAATGATAGCTTCAATCGCTGGTGGCTGACCGAGGGTTGGGGAAGGTTCGCGATCAATAATGATGTTCCTGTTGAAGCAACGATGGTATTTTTTAAATACGTGGGAGGGAACCGCTTTGAGACTCTTGTTCTTGAGGATGAATAGATGTCTCATATCGCGATGAATATGTAATAGGATAGATGTTTATGTCTCGTACTTTTTATTGGCCTTAATTATATAATCAGTATCGCGATGAATATGTAATAGGATAGATGTTTTTAATAATATTGTACAATATTTTCAGTATTTGTGTTTTTGTCCGTTTATGGCTTGGATGTGACCGTTCTATGGCGCGACATGGGCTGTTAGGGTAGCAGAGGTGTGCTTCTGATAGCGCCGAGTGTTATCCGTGTTTGTTTAGTTTCCCATACTTGGTGAGAGTTTCGTGTGAGGGTGTTTCGTGACAATCATGGTCGTTATTTCCTGACTGAAGGTTGGTGTTGTAAGGAGGAAATCAAGTATGAAATATAATAAAATAAATCAAACTAGATTCAGGCTCACGCAAATAAATACAAGACTCCTCCAATGCAGTAATGGAAAGTCAGGATCGAATCCACGAGGAAGCGTGTCAGCGGATCCTAGGTAGCTGTAAATCTCACAGAAAAGCAACAGAAACACAGAAACAAAGAAAGACATAAATAAAACAGAAAAGAACAAACAGAAGCAAAAACAAAAGCGAGGACACAGAACTTACTCGATATCGACTAATTGTCCTCGATATCGACTACAGATGTCGACAACAGTAACTCAGCAAACAGACAGACAACTCGATACAGACAAGCCAACTCGATCTCAACAAGTGTCTACTCGAGATCGACAAGACTCTACTCGATGTCGACTAAAAATGCAGAAAACGTAAATTGCAATTTCTCGAACCCAAAATTCATAATTCCGAAGAAATAAATCAATATGCTAAAAGACTTCCAAGGCCAGAGTATCAACACCACAACGATAACCATGCAAAGTAACACATAAAGGCATAAAAGATCATGCTTTCCATCAAACAACTTTCGTTGTTAACAAATAGGCATATAGAGGCTTTCGCATAAACCCTAATTGTTACTAACTCTTTTCCACATAATTAATCCAAGTTGCATTAAGATCACTTTCGCTTCAATAACACAAACAATGATCACCTTCAACTCTCGCAAAAGAATCATGCTCATAGGGATAGAAGACGAATTGCATAACAAGATCTGACTTTTACCGCATCACTTTACATGACCACCGTCGGCCTCACCCCAGCCCCAGAAGTGGGTGGACTACTCGCTCTTCATCATCAAGAAAGACATCAAATAACAAAAGAAACTAACTTGCATTAAATTAAATAAAGAAAGCTTACAACCCACAAGACAAATCCGCTTTCGCCTTTCCACCTTGCTTGCTACAAACTCTCTCTCTCTACTCCTACTACTTGAATGGAATTGATTTGTGTTTGTGAATGAATGAAAAACCAGCCCCTAGGGCTTTATTTATAGCCTTCTATTCCTTTCTAATCAAGGATAGAACCTTCTATCTATATCTATTTAAAAGCTTAAAGATAAATAAATTGCTTAAGGGAAATAAATCTTTAAAGGAAACTATATCTAAAGTTTTCAAAATATCTCCAATGTAGGTAGAACTTCTCTTCCATAGATAGACTTGATCAAATTGGATAGAATCTCGTCCAACTCGACTTCCTTAATGCCCAAGTAACTCCAACTCGACTAGGACTACTCACGTCGACGCGTTTCCAGAAACTGGGCTACTCGATATCGACAAGAGTACTCGATATCGAGTACCGTGGTTCGTCGACTATGGTGGCCTGGCTTCTCGGGTAGATCTGCTCGACAAGGCTCAGACTTGTGGGCTCCTTGGCTCCTGGATCTCGACTAGAAAACTCGAGATCGAGTACGGTGTGGTCGAGGACTCCTCCTCGGCGTGGGGCGCTGGGTTGTCCTCGATCTCGAGATCGAGTAGGGTAGTCCCGGCATCTCCGTCCTTGGCTTCTCGAGTCTGCTCTTGGTCGACAAGGTTAGTGCTCGGACAACTTCGTCGAGGTCGAGTAGCAGTACTCTAGATCGAGTAAACTCGGGCTCCAAAGCTTGATTTGACTGGTTCTGCTGCTTCTTGACCTTGGACTTCTGTAGTTGATTTCCGAGCTTTTCTGACCTTTCTCAAAACTGCTGTAATTTGCCTCGAATTTTGCGAATTTAAACAGAAACCGGTGTAGATTTCGTAATTTGGCAAATAAACATAAACTACATAGATTATGTACTATCTTACCCCAAATGAATGAAATGTATGCAGAAATCGATATAAAAGTTACTGTAAAACATGGCGGATTCAGCTCACAACAGTTGGTGTGCCTTTGCCGAAGATAGTGAGCTCCGCGTTGGGGTTTCTCTGATCATTTTTAAGTATGAAGGGAGCAATCACTATACGATAATCGTCCTGGAAACGGGTGAATGAGTTCGTGAGGTTGGATCGAAATCAGATGTTTTGTTTTCCTTTTTAACCTGTTATTCGACTGTCATTGTATGAACTTTGTTCCGTTGAATCTGTGTTTGTATCTTGTTTTAGATGTAATATCATGATCATGTTGTGTTTATTTTGGGGCTTGTTTGCGCATTAGTATTTGAAGAAACACATGATTTAATGGTTTTTTTTTTGTAGAGCATGCTAGAGCGCGGATCGAGATCGCTCGCAGGGTGTATCCCAGTATGCTAGATTTCATACAATCACGATTGTTAAATAATTTAATAACCTAATAAAAAAATTCCAGATTGCGAACAAGAAAGAACAATCGTAAAATGTACCACTTTTATTGTATTTCTGTGCTCGAAAGACGCACGATTGTTAAATTTATTCTCTTTGGAGGCTTATGTGCATATCCGTGTTTGAAAGACACATGATTGCTAAATTTATTCTCCTTGGAGGCTTGCTTGCACATTTGTGTTTGAAACACGCGCGATTGCTAAATTTATTCTCCTTGGAGGCTTACTTGCACATCCGTGTTCGAAAGACACGCGATTGCTAAATTTACTCTCCTTGGAGGCTTACTTGCACATCCTTGTTCGAAAGACACGCGATTGCTAAATTTGTTCTCCTTGGAGGCTTACTTGCACATCCGTGCTCGAAAGACACGCGATTGCTAAATTTATGCATAGCGACAATCGTTATTGGGTTTGGAACATTCATTTATATGTATATAAAGTGGTGCACCCAATCGGGAATCCCGGTGACCCTGATACATAGAAAATCTAAGTCACCTGATTTTCAATATGCCTAACCTTACGCAAAATAAGCTTTGAAATTGTTGGCGTTCCATACCTGTCTTCACTCTTTCATATGGATGAACTCCATCATGTTTATCAAGATATGGTTGCTACTTTATAGGATTAAGATCTACAATAGCGAAGTTAGCTACAATCACTTAGCACTTTGTTTATCTATCCTAATGGTCAGTTAAGGTGAATCAACATCATTAAGATGTCAAGAACAAGAGTAACGAAAATCTAAATATGCATAAACCAAATATAAACTATAAAATAATATATATACTCAAACAACCCTCACATGTCCTTAACTAATGTATTGAAATATAAGCAAAACTATATAAAAGGTTTAGCCAAGCTTGGCTTAACGAAATAACAAAAAGGAAAAGAGAGATGCATTGTGAATTGATGTGTGTGAGATGTGTGGAATGGCTGGGAAGAAAGTTGTATTTATAGTGGTAGGAAACCCTAGGAGTCCACAAAAGTAGGGTAGAAGCAAAGACCCTTGGGTCAGATTCGTCTGAAGAGAATCAACTGAGATATGGGATCGGCGGGTACCAATGGCGAGCTGCGGGCCCCAACACAGCTGGTTCCGAAGGTCTTTTGTGGATGTTGATGGATCGGTAGGAATCGCTAAGATGTCGCGGGAGGCACCTTTGCAGAAGCCTCATTTCTTCTTTTCTCGTGTATTGGCTTCTCCGCTTCTTCTCTTCTCTTCTTCCTTGACTCTTTTTAGGCTTTCCTCTTCTCCTTTAGCTTGGTTATGAGAATCTACATAAAATAGACATAAAACGCATAGATTCCAAACTTTGAAACTCAAGAGACAATGAATGCATTTTATGCTAAAAACATGTCTAAATGCAACCTAAATGTCTTAAGAATGACTCAAAATGCCTGTACAAATTATGCATTATCACATAGACATGAAATAATGAAATGTGCCTAAAACTAACCTATAATGCCTATTAAAATATGCATTATGAAATACCCCACCCTTAACCTTTTGCTTGTCCTCACCCAATGTGAAACAAAGACAAAACCAAACACCCCACAAATACGATTTTCATGCCAATACCTTTTATCAAATGTAACATCAAAGTAGTAGGAGCCATGAATGTCAAAACAAACATCCTAACAAGTATATGAACGGTCGTCGATTTCAGAAAAATCTAGTCCAACCTCGCTAGGATAATGTGTTTTCTCTCACTCTCATGTGTTTAGCTAAGATTTAAAGTACAACTCTCGACTCAATCGTATCTGCATAAAGCTACCCAAATATTGACATTTATATCACGAATTTCTCCACCATGGATGTCAAAGCAAGCAAGAATCATCAAGAGGTCTTTTGCAATGTTGTAATGGGGCCTAGTATGAAAATAAGGGGAAGGAATTTTTTTTTTGGCCATGTGAAGCTCAAAATCCAGAAACCAACATCTTAAACAACATAAACCAAACTCTTTCATAATATACATGAAGCCCATTCACAAAATTTACAAAAGAACCCAACAATTTATTTTATCCAACTCTCACGTATACGATGACTAACGCTCTTTATTTGTTAAGAAGGGTTACCTTATTTTGGCTATATCTCTTGCTATTTGTGTGTGTCTTCTTTTTTTTTTCATTCTTTTCGAACTTTTTTAAAGCCATAAAAATGAAATACTATGCGAGTAATAAGTGCATTAGAGCCAGAAAGAAGCGACACTCATGGATATATACCACTGTGCTAGGGTTCACATGTGCTCGCTTGTTGAGCTCTCTCTCTATCTCCCTCTCTCCCTCTCTCCCCCCACTCGTCGACTTACCAAAAGTTAGAGAAAAAGTGATCGTGCAAGCAACTAAAGGGAGTTTATATATAGATGAGCTCGGAGGAAAAACCCTAGGTAAAACGTTGCGCTTCAATTAGGAGTTGGCAACTTACCAAAGAGAGTCGGCTATGACAAAAAACACACAAAGAGCTTCATCAAGATGGGCAGCCAAAAGCTCTAGTTTGGCAGTTGAGTAACCTAACACCCAATGTTGGAGTAAGACCAGACCCAATGCCTTTGAAAGCATAGACCGTACATATAATACCATATGCATTCACATATTGCATACTTTACATTCGGAATTGCTAGTCACATAGTCAATTCCTCGTCATTTGCACAAAAAGCATTTGCAATCATGCATCATGGGTACACGGTCAAAAAGCAACTGTAGGAGGAATCTTCGCGCATGCATCACGAGAGCACAAATCTATGCGACTGCGAACAACGGGTGCACAGATGGGACAAATCTAAGCTCAGATCTGAGCATGGAGCTGATGGAGCGAGCAAGCCTGGGAGGACAATGGCGATGGATGCAGCAAGCACAAGGTACCGATCTATGATCAACAAAGGAGGACGGCGAGCGAGGGGGTGTTGAAGAGGTGCAAAAGTCAATCAACCATGACATCGGAGGAGCAAATTGTAGAAGATATTGGTCGTATCTTCGGCAAATTGGAGAATATGAAGTTCAGGACTAATAGGTAGCGTTTTGATAGGCTTATAAAAGAATTAGTTTTTTCAATTGGACACAACGTTTTACGCTCTAGTTGTACGAAACACGTTTTTTCGATTAATAAGGTATGTAGATATAATTGGGGACCCCTAGACACATGTAGATGTTATAGCTTGTAAATAAATAGTTTTGGGTTGTTGTTTTCTAACCCATCTTCTTCATTTTGAAAAACAAAAATTCTCTTTCAGCAAAATAGAGTTTTCCATTTCCTTCTTTCGGTTCATGGTCTTACCTTTCTAGATTATATATGAGTTTATACACAGATCTGAAAACGACAATGGAGGAAACGGAGATATGAGATCGATAATGGAGCCACAACACATGGATAACAAGGTTTTAAAATAAATTACGGACGCGCATTGGAGATGCGCAGCGACCGCAGCAATTGTGCAGCTGTGCTAGCCGTGTATCAGGCAAAAAAATCATTGTGCAAATAGACATTCCCTTTACATTTTATCAAGCTAATAGATATATTCAACAATATGAATAATTTCATTGTATGCAAGTTACTTTTAATCTCAGTCGTTTAAAGTTCTTATTTCGGCGCTCCAAATTTGCTGGCATTATCAAATATTGAAACTGAACGCATAAATTATGCAATATTATTGAAATAAATTATTAAAAAAATGTAAAAACAATTAATTTAAAGAATCAAATACTGAACGTTATACAAATTGTGTAGTGAAAGATTGAGACTAATGAATGGTGGGTGCCCGATTGAGAATAATTGCTTGCAAGCAATGAGAAATCAATAGGTGAGATCGAAAGTCAGAGAATGTTATACAAATTTTTGATAATATATTGGAGGTGAAGCGCTTTACTCCTACTCGTAAACAATTCGCAATCATTCCTCTCTTTACTTTCTTTGCCTTATTTCTTACTTTTTAATCTTGTTATTTAGTTATTTTAGTTAGCATAAGAACACATCTAAATAGTATCTCTGTATGTGGGTTTGACGTCTTAATTACACGCTATACTATTTTGTTAGTTTGGTTTATTATTATTACTTTTGACAGGGAATAACGACATTTACCCCCGTCAATGGAAACCAAAATCAAAGCTTTCCTAGGATTAAGCTCTCAAGAAAACTCCATGTCTGCGCTAGCAAGAGCTATATGTAGGTTTTATGAGACATGGCTATTGAAGAAACCATAGATCCAATCTACTAGGGTTCAAATCTATAGTCTCCGATAACAAGATTCTAGAAAATCTCAGATGTAACTCAAACCTTTTTGATCTATAACAAAAAAAAAAACTCAACCTATAGAAAACTTTAACATAGAAAAAAATCCGAGTAGAGAAAGATCAAAAAACAAGTTCTAATACTAATTTAAAATCACAAGTCTCTAGATCGACACACACTTGAACAAAGTGGAAGAAAAACAAAGCGAAAAGCCAAGAACACACAAGAGTTTGTTTACAAGGTTCGGTCCATTGACCTACATCCTTTTGGACCTCAAGTATCGAGCCCTAAAGCAACTAACTTAGAAAGTATAGGGCATACAAGAATACAACAAATACAAGCAAGACAAAGAAGCAAGTATGCAAGGAAGAACTTCAACCAAGGAACCATATTTGTTAAAGACTGGTGGGATGAAATATCGTGGGTTTCACCTCGCCAAAGATAATAATTATCAAACTAACAAATTAGAGTATTGTGAGTAAGTAAGGGGTCGAACCCACAGAGAAACAAGTATTTCTATGCAATGTGTAATTACCGATAATTTTAAGGTAGATAAGATGAGAGTGGAAACAAACAATAAGGAAAGTAAATAAATTTGAGAAAGGTTAGCAAGAGCAAATAAAAGATAGAAGAGAAGCGTGGTTTCTCATACAATTCACAACATTGATTGGGTTCTTTGATCCTTGACTCAATCCCTAGTTATTCTTAATCAATGCAAATCAATTGACATCAATGGTTATGCCGACTTGTCTCAGATAGATTGATCAATAAAGGGGCAATCAAATACATTCCATGAAATACAACATAGAACAACATGAAGATCCAAGTACATGACCAATTAGCAATATCAATCTCAATTCAATTAGAATCAAAAGATTGCAAGGTTACAAAGCTCTTAACCCTAATCACCATGCAACATTGATGTTTTCACGGGATCAATTTCTCATTGCTTACTATAAAGCTGTCCATCTCACAAAAGAAATCACTAGCATAGATGCAAATTCTGTCAAGGTGCACAGTCAAGAGAGAATATATGCAATCACAAATGAGCACAAGGATCATGAAATAACCATAAGAATAACAACAGGAAACAAGTCTCACAATTCAACCAACGAAGTCTTGAATTACAACAAAACCACAAGAATCTAAGTACTCACGAAATACCTTGAATCTCTAATCTTCATTCCTCTCATCTCTCTCAATTGGTCCATTGTTAGAGGAATGAATACTACTGAAAATGTATCTACTACAATGCCTTAAATCGGAGGCACAAACCCTAGAATAAGATAGATAAAGTTTCCATAAAGATAGAATTGGGCCGCATTGCGCAGATCCGAAAACAACAAAATCGGCGGGCGCCGGTAGAACACCAGCAGGCGCCGTTTATGCAGTGGCGATAGCTTCGATAGACTGAACTTGTAATGCCATTTCTGGAGTCCTCGTTTATCAGATTGATGCATCTGAATATGCGTTGGAAAGGTATTTTCAAGGACTACAACTCTCATGAAAACTTTAGAAGCTAATTCAAAGTTCTCGAATATTAAAGATAAGGTTTCTTCACTTCCTTCATTCCCGCTATTGTTTTCATGCTCCTTAGCTTCCCAATCTAACTTCTGACCCTTCATTGGTGATACGTTTGGGATACCCGATCCTTCGCCTGTGGGCTCAAGATCAAGAACCACGCCGTATATTTACCTGATCTTGCAATGCTCTTTGATATCTCCTGATTGGGAACAATTTACACAAGTAATTAAATTTCTGAAATTGCGACAGAAATAAATTAACTAAATTTAACAACTAAAGCGACGGAAAGAAAGGGAAGCGAGGGCTGATGCGCGCAGAGGTTGCTGGGCACACAGGCTCTAGGCCTCAGGGTGTGTGCGGAATCCGCGTGCGACTTCGCTCGCTGGAGGCGAGAGGCAGGCGGGTAGCGCGGGACTGCTAGCGAGAGAGAACGCGGGAGCGAGGGCGCCAGGGCGTCCGCACTCGCTGGGAGCGATGCTGACAGCGACTATCGCCAAGCGCAGGCTTCCTCGGTTGCGATGGTGTTCGAGTAGGGTTGTGTCTTTGGGTTTCCTCGATGTCGATGAACCAAGGAGAGGTGATGGTGATTGTGATTGCCGAAAATCTCAAGAACACAAGAACAATGATAGTGTTTTGGATTGACAACCAAGAACCCTTTAATCCATAAAGGGGTTCTCAATTCTAATTCAATCTGATAAATGTTTTATAACTTGGTGGATAGATCTATTATATCTAGAGATAAATGAAATAACCCTAAGATAAATGTTTTATAACTTGGTGGCCAAGGATTATATCTACAAGAGATATAATTAATTCCACCTTATTTATCTAAGTTGCATAAAATAATAACATAATTAATTAACTAAGATATCTCGGCCCATGGACAAGAGTAACTCGGCCCATCTTTGTCGACAATGATCTAGGCCCACTCGGCCCATGGTAATGTTGAGTGATCCAAGACCAAGCCGAGTATGGTTGGTTCATGGTGGGTGCTGACGAGTCTTTATGAGCTCCGTGTGTGGACGCAAGCTCACTTCTTGTGCTGGTGGTGTAACCTTGAGCCAAGTGATCCAGGGTGGCCTGAACCCTTGCTCTAAAGTTCCATGGTGATGGACAAGAAAGGCTTTAGTTGCAATTTGAATCTTCTTGGCCCTTGCACGAGTGACAGGACCATCGAATGGAACCTTCATGTTGTCCTCAATGTCACCAGGAGTCATCGATAATTTAACTGCATCATTCTCCTCCAATTGACTTCGATTTATCCTCAAATCGTCGTCAGAGTCATCGTCAGGCACGAACAAGGATAGGTCGGAGACGTTGAATGTAGAATGGACGATGTACATATTGGTAGGGAGATCCAGCTCGTAAGCATTAGGACCCATCTTCTGAACCACTCTGAATGGTCCATCTCCCCTGGAGTCCAGCTTAGATTTCCGTTGTTGCGAAAACCTTTCCTTCCTGAGATGCAGCCAGACCAGATCACCAACGTTGAACTGCACATCCTTGCGATGCTTGTCCTTCACGGGCTTGTATTGCGCAGTCTTTCTCTCCAGCTACGCCTTGGTACGCTCATGCAAGCGCTTGATGAAGTCCACTTGCTTAGCTGCATCCACGCTCTCCTTTTCCTTATATGGCCGACGCATCATGTCCACATGAGTGATTGGATTTCGGCCATATACTACTTCGAAGGGGGTTAACTTTGTAGCAGAGTGCCTAGACCTGTTATATGCAAATTCTACAAATGGTAGGCAGTCTTCCCACCTCCGGAGGTTAGTTCGCAGCATGACTCTAAGGAGAGCCCCAAGAGTTCTATTTATGACCTCAGTTTGGCCATCAGTTTGTGGGTGACAAGAAGTAGAAAATAACAATTTTGTACCCAATTTAGACCATAGAGTTTTCCAAAAAGAGCTTAAGAATTTAGGATTATGGTCAGAAACTATAGATAATGGCAATCCATGTAAGCGAACAACATCTTTGAAGAACAAATTAGCAACATGAATAGCATCATCAGTTTTGTGACATGGAATAAAATGAGCCATTTTGGAAAATCTGTCTACAACAACAAAGATGGAATCATGACCCTTAGAAATTCTAGGCAATCCTACAATAAAATCGATAGAAACATCTTCCGAGGGTGCATTAGCAATAGGCAAAGGTTGATATAGACCATTAGCATTAGATTTCGATTTGGCCTTAGCACATGTAACACAACTTTTGACAAATCTCAGCACATAATTAGACATTTTAGGCCAAAAGTAATGTTCCTTAAGTCCTGCTAAGGTTTTTTCGAAACCTCCATGTCCTCTAGATTCATGAATTTCTTGAGTTAACAATCGGCGAATAGAAGAAGATGGGATACAAAGCTTGCCCATCTTAAACAAATAACCATTATCAAGAAAAAACGAATCAACTTCTCCTTTAGACACACATTGAGCATATATAGTCTTAAAGAAACTATCAGAAGCATATAGTTCCTTTATCAAAGCAAAACCCAAAACATGTGCATCCATATGGTTAAGGAGGACATACCTGCGTGATAGCGCGTCAGCTACCACATTATCATTTCCTTTCTTGTGGTGAACCACATAGGAAAAGGTCTCTATAAACTCCACCCATCGAGCAAGGCGCGTGCTGAGCACTGCTTGTCCTTTGAGGTACTTTAGAGCTTCATGATCCGAATGAATCACAAACTCCTTAGGCCATAGATAATGTTGCCAAGTCTGTAAGCAGCGAACCAATGCAAAAAGCTCCTTGTCGTAGGTAGAATAGTTGAGCTCAGCGGAGCCCCAACCTTTTGCTGAAGTAGGCGATGGGACGCTTGTTCTGCAGCAGAACCCCACCAATGCCAGTGCTAGAAGTGTCACACCCGAGCTCAAAAGGTTGAGCAAAGTCAGGTAACTGCAGCACTGGAGCATGAGTCAGGCGATCTTTGAGGGAGTCGAAAGCCTTCTGGTGAGAGTCTGTCCAGCGAAATGTCACATCTTTCTTTGTCAGCTCGTGTAGGGGGGCCGTAATGAGGCTGAAATCTTTGACAAAGCGTCGATAGAAACCAGCAAGGCCCAAGAATGAGTGGACATGAGTGGGTGTATGCGGCTGAGCCCACTCCTGAATAGCACGAATCTTCTCCTCATCCACCTTCAATCCAGATGCAGTCACTACAAAACGAAGAAAAATGGTAGACTCGGATGCAAAAGAACACTTCTTTAAATTGGCATATAATTTTTCTTTCCTAAGACAATCAAAAACCAATTTTAAGTGACTTAAGTGATCATGCATATTCTTGCTATAGATTAAGATATCGTCAAAATAGACAACGACAAATTTTCCTAAGTGTCTTCTAAGCACATGGTTCATAAGCCTCATAAAAGTAGAACGTGCATTTGTTAATCCAAAAGGCATTACTAACCATTCATATAAGCCATACTTAGTTTTAAAAGTCGTTTTCCATTCATCACCCTGTTTCATCCTAATTTGATGATATTCACTTCTAAGGTCAATTTTAGAAAAAATACAAGCACCATGAAGTTCATCAAGCATATCATCTAAACGAGGAATAGGGTGGCGATACTTAACCGTTATTTGGTTGATTGCGCGACAATCAACACACATGCGCCATGAGCCATCCTTCTTTGGAACCAAAATAACAGGCACGGCACAGAGAGATAGACTTTCTCGCACAAAGCCCTTATCCATCAATTATGTGACTTGGCGTTGAAGCTCCTTTGTCTCCTCGGGACAAGCTCTATAAGCGGCGCGATTAGGCAAGGCTTCCCCAGGCACAAAGTCAATCTGGTGCTCAATACCTCTAATAGGAGGCAAGCCTTGGGGTAGTTCAGCTGAAAGCACATCTAAATAATCCTGCAGAAGAGCAGCAACAGGTGCAGGAATATGACTCAATTCAACATTAAGTAATATCGGTTTCATTACCAGGAGAATATGAGGTCGATGAGCATTCCATGTGATGGTCCCTTTCTGAGGTTGAGAGACCAGTGATCGACGTTCTACATAGCCCTTTAGTGAAGCAGAAGAGGACTGAGTGGATGCCGAGTGGGAAGGAGGTGGTGCCGAGGGGGCTGCAGGCGCGGCTGGTGGGGCCGCGGGCGCGGCAGACTGGGCTGCGGGGGCGGCCTGCTGGGCCGAGCTCTCTTGGAGCTTCTCCTTCTGAGCGTCCTGTTGTTTCTTGCGAACCTGGTCCTTTGGAATAGTTTGAGGCGAAAGGGGTAAGATAGTAACTCTCCTCCCATTAAAAGTGAAGGCATATGTATTCGCACGACCATCATGAAGAACAGAACGATCATATAACCAAGGACGACCTAATAATATATGACTACAATCCATGCGAGCAACATCACATAATACTTTATCATGATAAGATCCAATAGAAAGTGAAACTAAACATTGTTTGGTGACCATTATATCAAATTCATCATAAGTAATGCCATTTAATCCATAGTGAGTAGCTCTATGAGTAGTAGTTATATGGAGGAAATCCACTACTTTTTCACTGATGAGATTGCAGCAACTCCCACCGTCGATGATGACCCTTAAGGTAGCCTCGCGAACCACACATCTAGTGTGGAAGATGTTCTCCCTTTGATCAGCCATGGGAGATTCCTGAATGTGTAGGACCCGCCGATTGATAATGCAAAGCAAGTTGTCGTACTCTGAAGTATCGATCTCCTCAATAGACTCAGACGACTGGTCCTCCTCCACTTCACTCGAAATTACATGGTTCTCAACAGTCTCTTCCTCATAGTAATGGTCTCCCAAATCATTGAGAATAACCTTCTTTTTCTGAGGGCAATTGCCAGAGACATGCCCAGAACCACCAGAAGTGAAGCAGCGGATATCTTTGTTGGATCTGTAGAGGGTGCAGCAACTCTCGTAGTTTCGACCTGATAACCCTGTTGAGGTGAGTTGGAAACTCCCTTTTGCTGCATGGAAGGGTTAGAAGTAGAAGGTTTAGATTGACTAGAAGGGTTAAAGGGAACAAACCTGCGACCTTGAGAGGTCTGGTCGAATCTAGTCCTCTGGCATAGCTGCTGTTGTTGTTGTTCATACAGAAGTTGTGCTTTATGAGACAAAGTGTTAATATCTCTAATGGAATGGATAGATAAAGGATTTTTAATAGAAATATTAAGACCAGCAAGAAATTGAGTACACAAAGCACGTTCAGTAAGATAAACATTAGCCTGATGGGAGAGTCGTTCAAGCTCATCTCTGTAGTCATTAGGAGAGCGAGTTCTTTGGCGACAGGACACGAGCGGCATCCTCATGGACTCCGTGTATTCCTCAGGCACATGTCTCTTCTTCAGGAGATAGTGAAGTTGTGGCCAGGTTTCAACAGGTTGCTTGTCCTGATGACAGCACATCTCACGAGTGCGGAACCACCTGGTGCGAGCTTTACCTACTAAATGCAATATAACAACTTCCAACTTCTCCGTTTCCTCATAGCGTAAATGTTCAAGCAGATAGTCAGTATGATTTTCCCAAACAAGATAAGCTTCAGGATCAGTGTTACCATCAAAGGTTTCTAATTTAAGCTTAACATCACGTCTCTGAATAGCTTGAGCATTATCAAATCTAGGTTGACCAAAATTAGGAGGAGGTAAATCATCAAAGTTAGGATTTACCTCATGGTAAGCATCCTCCAAATGCGGCGTCTCATAAAGATCATTATTGTTGCGGCTGTCATCCCAGTTAGAATGGGTGTGCAGCGGTTGCTGATGACACTGATTTGTCCTCCCTTGTTGTTGATGCCGTGGGGGTGTGTGCTCACGGCGATCTTGGTTACTATTGAAGCCCGCCAAATGATCGTTGTTCTTCTCTCCATTGAAAGGGTTAGGAGTAGCAGACTTAAGCTTAAAATGCAATTGACCAGAAGGGGGAGGTTTAACAGAATAAGAAGTGTTACCTGGAGGTGGCGTATTACCTGTAGGTGGAGTAGGATCTGTCGGAGGTGTAGTGTCTGTAGGAGGCGGCATACCACCCGGGGGTGTAGAACCAGAAGCCTCCTGTTGTTTCAGCTCCTCAAGATGTCGCAGAACACCACTTGTTGGGCCAATTGATCGTGGAAGCGCTTGTTCCAACTCTCCTCAGCAGCTTCGAGGAGTTCTCTATGTTCGGCCATAGAAGCTTTGGTAGTTGCCTGAATAATACGCTCCAAGGTCTCATCAGAAATAGGGCTAGGGGCAGTAGGGGGTGTACTTTCGGTTGCCATGTTCCTACAATATTAGAAGAGCAACAAGTAACCGAAGCAAAGACCAGAAACCAGGTAATGCAAGCTCTAGTGATTCCTAAGAGTGATTCAAGTTTTAGAAATCAAAGAGCGAGAAAAACAAGGCACTATATTCAAGCAATTCTTCGGGACACAGAATTTTGCAATATTGAAGACAGCAAGTAATAATCAAAATTGCAAATTAAATCAGCCACAAGTCGGATAACAGGGATAGCAAGTATAAACAAGCGGCTTAATGTGTATAGAATAAGATCTACAATGTGATGCTTGAATAATATGAATGTGTAATAATCGACAATAGCAATCACAAGGGCAGACAAGTGCACACACTCCGTCAACTATTATCTGACGGTTGCAACACGGTTCAGAAAAAGAGGGGTGTGACCAAGGCTCTAGTGTTGGCACAACACAAAATCACACAAAGTAGGGTTCTTTTATAATGCTTAAAACCGATCAGATCATCTAACATGTAGCAAGAAAGAAATAACAAGGAAGAGTTACTAACTCAACAATGTAAGATGAAAGAATGCTATTTTTTTTTAACTTTTTTTTTTTAAGCTCTCGGGTTTTTTTTTTTTTTAACTAATAAATGGTTGCTGTAATATATGTGCAGTAACCGAAAATAAGAGCAAGAGAAAAAAAAATAAAAATAACAAGCTACGATGATCTAAAAGTAAGCAAAAATAAGAAAAATAAGGGAACTAGGCTAGAAACTGGAGAAATTTGGGTTCTTTAGTTGTACAAGTTTATATAATGCTTTTAATACAAGAATCGCATTCATAGGCATGATATGTACCAACTAGGAATAAAAGATCAAAACTTGCAGTCAAGAACTCAATATCTTCGAAATTATAGATCCAAAAAAAGAATAAAAAAAATAAAGTGCCAATTTTTATGGGTGAATAATAAAGATTTAACTTTTATGCAGCGGCTATGGTGAAAAATAGGCACGAAAAATAAATCATTCAAATAAGAAATCAAGAGAGTAAAGAACTTGCATTAACCTGAAATCTGATACCACTTGATACGTTTGGGATACCCGATCCTTCGCCTGTGGGCTCAAGAACAAGAACCATGTCGTATATTTGCCTAATCTTGCAATGCCCTTTGATATCTCATGATTGGGAACAATTTAAACAAGTAATTAAATTTCTGAAATTGCAACATAAATAAATTAACTAAATTTAACAACTATAGCGACGAAAAGAAAGGGATGCGAGGGCTGATGCGCGCGGAGGTTGTTGGGCACACAAGCTCTAGGCCTCAGGGTGTGCGCGGAATCCGGGTGCGACTTCGCTCGCTGGAGGCGAGAGGCTGGCGGGTAGCGCGGGACTGCTAGCGAGAGAGAACGCGGGAGCGAGGGCGCCAGGGCGTCCGCGCTCGCTGGGAGCGATGCTGGCAGCGAGTGTCGCCAAGCGCAGGCTTCCTCGGTTGCAATGGTGTTCGATTAAGGTTGTGTGTTTGCGTTTCCTCGATGTCGATGAACCAAGGAGAGGTGATGGTGACTGTGATTGCCGAAAATCTCAAGAACACAAGAACAATGATAGTGTTTTGGATTGATAACCAAGCACCCTTTAATCCATGAAGGGGTTCTCAATTCTAATTCAATCTGATTAATTCAAAGTGCATAAACATGAATATATAGAAAAACTATGGGAGATCTAACCAATCCTTCCTTGCAAAGGAAAGGGGTTTGGATAGATCTATTATATCTAGAGATAAATGAAATAACCCTAAGATAAATATTTCCTAATAAGATAAATGTATCATAACTTGGTGGCTAAGGATTATATCTAGAAGAGATATATTTAATTCCACCTTATTTATCTAAGTTGCATAAAATAATAACATAATTAATTAACTAAGATATCTCGGCCCATGCACAAGAGTAACTCGGCCCATCTTTGTCGACAATGACCTAGGCCCACTCGGCCCATGGTAATATCGAGTGATCCAAGACCAAGCCAAGCATGGTTGGTTCATGGTGGGTGCTGACGAGTCTTCATGAGCTCCGTGTGTGGACGCAAGCTCACTTCTTGTGCTGGTGGTGTAACCTTGAGCCAAGTGAACCAGAGTGGCCTGAACCCTTGCTCTAAAGTTCCATGGTGACGGACAAGAAAGGCTTTAGTTGCAATTTGAATCTTCTTGGCCCTTGCACGAGTGACAAGACCATCGAATGGAACCTTCATGTTGTCCTCAATGTCACCAGGAGTCATCGATAATTGCACTGCATCAATTGGTTTGTTCCATGCTCTTTTTATAGTTTGTCCCTTACCTCTTCTTAACAATCTTTGCTCCATGATTTCTCACCTTTCCAGCTCGGATCTTGTAATCTAAATATAAGCACTAAAAACAGTAGATTCCGAACTTTGCATACCAAATGATCAATAATGCAAATGAACTTATCAAACATTTAATATGGACACTCTAATGAACCTAAGACCACCTATAAAACCTACACAAAATATGCGTTATCAAAGACCTATAGATCCAACAACCAGGGGATCACCGGAGAACGGCACCAAAGCCAGGAAGAAGTGACACTGAAGGATACCATTGCGCTAGGGTTCCCATGTGCTCTCTTTTTGAGCTCTCTCTCTCTCTATCTCTCTCTTTCTCTCACTCTATCTCTACTTGGCCACTTACCGAATCTAAGATAAAAAGTGATCGCACAAGCAGCTAAAGGGAGTGTATATATAGATGAGCTCGAAGGAAAAACCCTAGGTAAAATATTGCGCTTCAATTAGGACTTGGCGACTTATTAAAGAGAGCCGGTTATGACCAAAAACACACAAAGAGCTTGGCCAGCATTTGGGCTCATCAAGATGGGGGGCCCAAAGATTTAGTTTGGTAGTTGTGTGACCTAACACCCAATGATGGAATAAGACCAGACCCTATGCCTTTCAAAGCATATGCCATTCATAAAATACATTATGCATCCATATATTGCATGCTTTACATTTGGAATTGCTAGTCACATGGTCAAGTTCTCGTCATTTTCACAGAAAGCATTTGTAATCGCGCATCACGAGTAAACGTTCAAAAAGCAACTTCAGGAGGAATCTTCGTACGCGCATCATGACACCACATATCTATTCGACTGCGAATGACGGGTGCGCGGATGGGACAAATCTTAGCCCACATTTGAGCGTTGAGCCGGTAGAGCGAGCGAGATCCGGAGGACGATGGCAACAGATGCAGTGAGCACAAGGTACCAGATCTGAGATCGACAATGGAAGACCGCGAGCAAGGGGGTGTTGGAGGCGCAATTAGGCATGACAATGAAGGCGCAAATTGTAGTTGATATTGGTCGTATCTTTGGCAAATTGAAGAAGATGAAGTTTAGGACCAATGCGTAACGTTTTGATATGCTTACAGAAGAATTAGTTTTTTCAATTCAACATGGCGTTTTACGCTCTAGTTGTACGAAACACTTTATTTCGATTAGTAAGGTCTGTATATATAATGTGGGGACACTTGGACACACGTTGCGACTATAGCTTGTAAATAAATAGTTTTGGGCAGTTGTTCTGTAACCCATCTTTTTCATTTTGAAAAACAGAAATTCCCCTTCAGCACATCAGAGTTTTCCATTTCCTACTTTCGCTTCATGGTCGTATCTTTCTATATCATATTCGAGTGTGTACATAGATATGAGATGAATAATGGAGGCAATGAAGATCTGAGATCGATAATGGAGCCACAACATAGGGATAACAAGGTTTTAAAATAAATTACGGACGCGCATTGGAGATGCGCAGCGACTGCAAGCCGTGTATCGGGCGAAAATTTCCCCGTGCAAATAGGGGTTCCCTTTACATTTTTATCAAGCTAATAGAAATATATTCAACAATACGAATAATCATTCAATAGCTACGAATAGTTTCATTGTATGCAAGTTCCTTTTCATTTCAATCGTTTAATGTTCTTATTCCAACGTTGCAAATTTGCTCAGCATTAACAAATACGGAGTATTGAAATTGAACGCATAAATTATTCATTAATGAAATACTACCTCGGTTTAGGAAAAACTTGTCACTTTATTATTCACGCACGCTTTTTTAGGAGATAAAAGCTATACTATAAGATATCTAGTTTTTTTAATATTTTTTTAACAATTTCGTAGTTATTATTAATAAGTACAAACTTGTTAAAAAATTATAAAAATTAAATATTTTATATAGTTTTTAACATTCTAAAAAACGTGCGTAAATAATAAACGATAAGTTTTGTCTAATGGAGATAATATATGATAAAAAAATGAAAAACAATTCATTTAAATAATCAAATGGTGAACGCTGTACAAATTTGTAGCCAAAGATTAAGACTAATGAATGGTGGGCGCTCGATTGAGAATAATTGCTTGCAAACAATGAGAAATCAATAGCTGAGATCGAAAGACAGAGAGAGCTCACGGTCTGTGTAGGCTGAATCACAGACACGAAAGGCCCAATTAAAATGGTCCATCCAATGTTTTATTTCCCCTGTTCTCTGAATTTTTATTTTAACGGGACCATATCCATCCGTCCAACTTTATAGTGATCGATATCAATCTTAAATAAATTGAAGACGACAAACGAGCTTGCTTTGCTAACCAATTATGTCAAAGTGTCAAACTCTTTTACTTTATCATCTTTTCTTTTTCTTCATTCCGCCGAAAAGTTATTTTTATCCAATATATATACATTCACAATAAATTTTTTTATTAGGTAATAATTCAAGGACTTGACAAACCTGACTTATCGAGAGGCCGACAAAGTCGGCAGACAGCGAACCGTCAAACATACAACTACAACGAAAATAAAAAATGGGAAAATACAAAAAGCAGCATACAAACAACGACCCAATCGAACATACGGGCCTAACCCAAAAAAGTTGAGGACAACGTACACGAAACCCAGAGCCAACCACCATCAAGCGATGACACCGCTGGCCAGCGATACATGAGTAGTCCCTGTGGGCGATAAAGACGAACCTCCAATGAAAATTCCGTAACATGGAGGAGCCTCGATGCGCACCACCTCGACCCCAGCCAGACCAGATAACAGACGCCAAAGCCACAACTCAGACTAGGACCGTCAAGAAACAACCGGAAACGCCTCCGAGAACCAACCTTGTACAAACGTACCAAAGACCCTTTCGGGATTTTTTCAAGCCCTTTCGAGATTTCTCCGAGCACTTTTGGGATCTTTCCAGACCCTTTCGGGATTTTGTCAAATTCTACTTGATTAAAAAAATAAAAAAGGATATTTATTTATTTATTTATTTTATTTTATTTTTGTTCTTGTTGTGCAAGGCAAAAATAAGCCTTGCACACTAAGCTCTTCTGCAAAAAATCAGAACATCAGCCACCACAAAAGTAGGGGCGACGAATGGCTCCGGTGAACTGCTAGAAGGACAAGGCCCCGAGAAAGAAATCGGCGACGGCGAGGCCCGAAGCCGACCACATCAAACCCATACAAGAAGGGGGGGACGGGAGGGAGAAAGAACCCCCAACCCAGCACAACACAACCAATCGAAAAGGGGTGGCCCGACATTTCACCCTAGACCGAAAGGAAGACGGAGGAGGAAACCAAGAGCCCGACAGGACAACTGGGATCGACAAAATCTCATCAAAAGAGAACTAATTGGAGAGAGATAAGGATTCAATTAGGGATTTTCAGATTCGGGGATTTCCGGTTCGATTGATCAAAACGGGGCAAAACCCATCGGAGAAGGAAGGGGCCAATTCAAGAAGAAGGGTTGATTCAAGCTCATACGTCGGCGGCAGTGGGAGAGGGAAGGATAGATCGGCCAAAAGGCGGAGATTCTCCAATGGTCACAGTGGAGGAGCAGTGCACAGAACCACCGACCGAGTGTGACAATTGATTCGAGAACATAGGGCACCAAGAACTCACCGAAAGAGAAACCCAAAGGAAGATTTGGACAAAAAAATCAGCCGATCAAGGGCAACAACAGGCGTTCAAGACCCCGAAGGGATGGATGGGGGCTCCAGAAGGAGAGTTGTAACTCCCAGAGGAGGTTTTGGGGCTCAAGAAGGAGAGTTGTGGCTCCCGGATGAGGTTTGGGAGCTCTCTCAAAAGAGAGCTTTTCTGAGAAAAGTCTTCATGTCTTATATATACATTCACAATAGATCGTTTGTGAAGATACATACGGGTAATTTGTAAAAAAAATTGTAGCGTTGGATTAAGAAGATCATGATTGAGATGCAAAAAAAAAATTAAGATCAAAATTATTCGTTTGAAACAAAATCATTATTCTTATGTAACTCATATGAATAATCATGTTGTAACTGGCGAATAATTTTTATGTAAAAAGATTGCTAATATATAAAAATAGTTACATTATGTCAGACGAATAATAATGTGTTATATACGAATAATTAATCTGTTCTTAGTTTACAGCGTAAAAGATATTTATGAAGCAATTTAATTTGCCGGAATTGTTTTGTTTTAATTTTGTTATTTTGCCTCCAAAAATTAGCTCCCAAAGTTCAGCTTTCTTATCCCTAACCCCTATACGTCCCTTCAAAGCGGTGATCATAAAGAATTGTTCCATTAAAAATTCCATTCATCATGGCATTCTTGACCTAGCCTTGTCACGACGACGACGTTTTGATTGGGTCCCAACAAAGCTGGCAATTCGTTCCTTCATGTCGGGTTCGGGTCAGGCTTGCTCGGCTCGGGTCACTCACGGGTCGGGTTTGTTCGGGTAAAATTTATGGTCAGGTACTGGTCGGGTTAGGTTCGGTCATAATGAATTTTAGATTAGTCGGGTTTTGGGTTAAATCGGGTCATGCCCATTCGGGTTCGGGTCAAAGTGGGTCGTGATGGTTCGGGTTTCGGGTCAAGAGGCGGGTCGGTCTCATTTGAGATTCGAATCAAAGTGGGTATGGTTTGTTTGAGTTTTCGGTCGAATTATATTCGACCGAAAACTCAAACATCGGTTTGAGTTTTCTTAAAATAAATATTTTGACTCGATTGAATACTTGAATATGTCATTTTGACTCGGTTGAATACACTCGTTTTCATTGAATCATCGGTTGGCTTACCCGCTTATCTATTGACTGTACTTGAGTTCTTATTCATATCATAACAATTAACAAAAATAACTGGTGTTTTATATGTTAAGTATAATCATAAACTTGTGTTAAAATAAAAAAACATTTAACATTCAAGCATGAAAATGTTTATGTTAAATAACCATTTTAAGTCGAGTCGGGTTGGATCGGGTCGAGAGTCGAGTCGGGTTGATAGTCCGGTCGGGTTCAAATTCGGGTCGGGTTTAGAGTCGGGTGGGGTTTGGATTGGGTCGGGTTTATCTATGTTCGGGTCTGTTTCGATTCGGACCGGGTTCGGGTCGGGTTCTGATTCGGATTCGGGTTCAGGTTACGGATGACTCCAAATTTTCGGGTTTCGGTTGGGTTCGGGTTCAGGTGAGTGGAGTCGATTTTTCTGGTTGGGTCAGATTTTGCCAGCTCTAGGTCCCATAGTGCTATCACTCCTCCGAATCCAACTTCATCATTGGTTTTCGTTCACTCTACAAGCCTCGTTTGACGTTCGAATCTCGTACCTATTACTATTGAGGTTTGCACCAACTACACATAACCCACTATTGTGCTAAGCAGATCCAATGATGTTATCAATCCAATGGGTCCACCTGGTCTCCTTATGTACGATGGAGATGTTGAATTGACACCGTTTGAGGCAATAAGAAGAAGGTCGATGGCGATTTCGATCAAGTCTAGGGAGATTTCAATTTTGCCCCCTCTACTCTTACTGATGTTCTCCTGTTTCTCCTTGTGTTCTGTAGAGTCCGAGATTTCCATTCGGCCACCTCTACATCTTGTTTTCCTTGTTGTTGTTCTCTCCGTACACATAAAGGATTTTAGGTTGGATGTATATCATGCTTTCATACAAATAGATTTGCCATGCCTTACCACACCCTACCATAGATTATCACTTCATGACAAAGACATTAACCACGAACAAGAATTTATTCAGAACAGTAGATCAATCTGACCTTGTAGGTTGTACATTCAGTACTGCTCTTAAAGGTCAATGTTGCAACAACTCTCTGCAACACTCTCATATTAGTAGTTCCCCATTGTCAGAACCATGTCCAATTAATGTAATATGCTATAGTAAAATGCAATAATGTCTTATAATTAGTGAATTTGAAAATATAAGTGTCAATGTTAAATTTGAAAGTTATCAATATAATTAGTGAATTAGAAATTTTAAGTTTCAACCAAACATACTAATCAAAACTATTATTTTTAACTTGCAATTTATGCTTTGTATGGCCCATATTATTTATCTTTTTAACCTATTTGTACACTTACTAAGGAAATTAAGATAAAAGGACTAAGGAAAATAAATTATACAATGGATAACAAATGATTTTATGGATAAAGGCCTGAACGACAATGCCAACAGTCTACCAAATTGTTTTGTATGTCCCAAATTAAGGCATGAACAAGAACAACTTAAGATATAGGGGCTTAAGATCTAGTTTTGAATTTCTGAACTAACCAATTATGAAGTGTAATAATGATTTAGCCACAATTCCAAATCATAAAATTATAAATTTATTTCTCAAAACCACGAATTCTAATCACAATTTCTCAGAATTTAGTTGCAAAATCACATACCCTAATTGAAGTTTATCCCAATTTGATTCTCAAATCCACAAATTGAACAAAACTAACCTTGAACTCTTGAATTGTGAACATATTACATTTGTGCAATTGCTCTGCCCTTTGCAGGCAAGCTTTTACAATTAGATATGTAAAAATTATTAAATTTTCAACCAAATTATACCACTCAAAATTTCCCAATTTCCCCTGGTGCGTGACGAACGTCGTTGGCAATTTCACCCTTTGCCAAATAGTAATAATATCCTAACTCAAAGCTCAAAACCAATAGATTAGTACACCAATGAATTGATAAACCAAACAACTACCAATATAACGATGGAGTCTGGAGTCGAACCCACAGAGAAGTGGATTGCAATGCAATTTTTCTAACACTGACTCTTATGACAAAAGCAATGACTTGTGAGAAATTGATAACAAAGTAAAGTAAAGAGAACTAATGATTGCAAAGTAATTGATAATAAAGATGGAAAAAATATTTCACCTGTAATTCTCTAACAATGGTTGAGATTCATAGTCCTAAGACTTATTCATTAATTATTCATAAGCATATGTCTAATTGACTAACGTTGAAAGACTCGCAGGGATACAATCACCTTATTCAATATCACTAAAGAATAACATTAATCACTCACGCTCTCAGACTAATTGGCGTATAGATTCAAGGTAATTAAGACATAATTGGACCAAACCTAAATTAGCCCTAACTGATATCTAGCGATATAGATCAATCGAAGTCATCCACTACAAAGACAAGGAAATATCACTACTTCAATACCTTTGTTTGCTATTAAGAAAACAATAAGGAATTCATAGCTAAGATGCAATTTCTAACATGGTGATCAATCATAGAAAGAAACAAAAATATGATCAACAGAAACAAGATGATAAATATACTCTTAAATAACTAAATAGAATTAAATCCTCACAATCTATTCAACCATGTCTTCGAATCACAGACGAAACTATGAGTTTAGCAGCTCATAGGCCAAAAACCTCTCTTCTCTCTCAACATCATAGCCAACTCTTAATTGTTCATTGCTAAAAACAATAGAAATATCCTAATATAGAGTCATGGAAAACCCTAGAAATTTAATAATAATAATATAATAGAAAATAGAATCTTCGGATCCGAATCAGGATTGCTGATATGCTCTGTAGCCTCTTCTTCAGCCTTACTCCTCTGTAGCCTCTTCTTCAGCCTTCATATGCTCCAAAACATGTCTCCTAAGCTCTTTCAAGATCACATACGAGGTCGGGATGTAAAACTGCAGAATAAACACTAAAAATGCGTAGATTCCAAACTCGAATACTTCACAACTAATATATCAAACTAGACTAAAACATATGCAGAACTCCTATCTAAATGCAATAAGAAATACCTATAATTCCTATATGAAATATGCATTGTCATCCCCCAAATTGATTCTCAAATCCACAAATTCTAATCTGAATTGATTCTCATCTCAATCAATTGAACTTAAAATCAATCAAATTAAATGGAAGAAGAAGAAAACTAACTAAAGAAGAAGTGAAGAACAACTGAACGAACCCTGGCCTGCGGGAGACACTGTGCATTGTGCGAAACTGCCGAGGGGTTGGGTGCGGTGGTGCGGCGAGTCCAGGGGTGGCCGGAGGTGGAGGTGGCAGTGGCGGTAGGCTCAGGCAGCTTGGGAGGTACTTTCAATTTCGCTATCGCTTGAGGAGTAAATGCTTAACTTTCTGGGTAAAAAAACTGTGTCTTAGTATAAAAAAAAGGGCTAGTGATGTTTTAAAAATAAAAGGTGGAGCGTAAGGAGAATAGAACCTAGATTCATTTATTGCGTTTTAAATTACTCCCGCCCTCCCGTGTCTTTACCACTGAGCTAAGTCGATTTTTTATTTTTACTCCATTTAACTTGTATATATTATAAAAATAACATATATATAAAAAAATAAATATATCCCTCGTAGATTCACCACTGCCCGTAGATCGATGCTCTTAAGTTACATCTTGGATCACCTCGAATCAATCTGACCCTGTTGATGAGACCCGAGGACCGGGATCGACCAAGGCTCGAGCTTTCGGACACTCTTTTTGTGGAGCTAATTTTTGTGGTTTATGAAAACTGGAAAAAAGGGATATGTGGAGCAAGATTCGCAGGCCTCTCACCCTTGAATCCCCTACACTCGATCTCAATCCTCTCGGAATCACACTTCGAGGATCTCGACCCTTTACATCTTCGCCTCTCACTAGGATGTCACTCTCTACCTCTCACCAAAGGGTTCGCTCTTAGCCTCTCACCAAGAACTCAGTCCTTAACCCGGAATCATAGGAAGCTATTAGTGGCTCAAACTTTGACTAAACTCAACTTGACTTGATTTAAAATGAAGGTTTTACAAGCAATATATAAGATGAAAATAGAAGCCCCGATCATCTCTTAGCAATGTGGGATTATTTTGATAGAAATAAAAGCATGAAAAAAACGTCTAGATTGGAGCTGCTGGAAAGAACGTCCAATTCTAGCATCTTCGAGGCTGATTTAGGAGAGGTGTCCTTCATAGAAGTTGTATCCACTTATGCAGCCCGAAAGAGCCAAAATACCACGGTGTCGCCATGATGTTTTCTCAAACAAGGGTTGATGTTCAGCCCCAACAACATAGCTTTGTAAGATAAAGGATTCGAGCGCATTGAAGACTGGGATCACATCATCCTCCTACCCTTGAAAAGGATTCGTCCTCGAATCCGTGATGGAAACGAGCGACTTCTTCGAACATGCTTCTTCTTCCTTTAACGGATCTTGAATCCCCTTTTTTTCTTGAATCGTGAAAGGCAAGCAAGACGGAATGAATGGGGTCACATCCGACCACTTAGTTGACAAGGAATTCAGAAAGATAGGTACCTCGGCTGACGTCCGTTTATCCTTCATGGAAAGCACAACATTAGGAAGTTGGATGATTTCCTCGTCTTTCTTAAGCTCAAGCATGACCTTTTTAGTTTCAATCGGAACATCATTGGACTTGCCTTCCTTGATCTCAAGTATCACACCCATGGCCATAGAGGATGTCGTTGTTGAAGAGGGAGGGAGTGGTGTTGTGGTCTTTGATAGCTTCGACCCCAATGAGATGATGACTTTTCGCATTTCTTGTATTTCTTGCATTGAGTCTTCCGGGAGCTTGCGGATCTCTTGCCATGGTGGTTAAACCTTCTTCTTTCGTCGAGCCTTATCCACTCAAGCCCTTCTCTTTCGATATCTCATCCGGAGCTCTTGATCAACTACATCATATGTAGCACCATCCATGTCGCTCCAATGAAGATACCCATCATCATAGGCTCGAATGGCCCATCGGATGTACTCTTCAGACAAAGGCTTGGAACTCGTCTTCTTGAACATTTTGACTAAGAAGAAACAACTCGGATATCGAAAGGTCGATGGACTCGAGTTGATTAGCTCTTATCCCACTTGATGAGACCCGAGGACCGGGATCGACCAAGGCTCGAGATTTCGAACACTCTTTTTGTGGAGCTAATTTTTGTGGTTTATGGAAACTAGAAAAAAGGGATATGTGGAGCAAGATTCGTAGGCCTCTCACCCTTGAATCCCCTACACTCGATCTCAATCCTCTCGGAATCGCACTCCGAGGATCTCGACCCTTTGACAACTTTGCCACTCACTAGGGTGTCACTGTCGGCCTCTCACTAAAGGGTTCGCTCTTAGCATCTCACCAAGAACTCGATCCTTAACCCGGAATCATAGGAAGCAATTAGTGGCTCAAACTTTAACTAAACTCAACTTGGCTTGATTTAAAATGAAGGTTTTACAAGCAAAATATAAGATGAAAATAGAATCCCCAATCATCTCTAAGCGATGTGGGATTATTTTGATAGAAATAAAAGCATGGAAAAAACGTCTAGATTGGAGCTGTTGGAAAGAACGTCCAATTCTAGCATCTTCGAGGCTGATTTAGGAGAAGTGTCCTTCATGGAAGTTTTAACCACTTAAAATAGCTTTCCAAAAAGTACACATTGGCTTCAATCGGAATTTTCTGCAGCCCGAAAGAACCAAAATACCACGGTGTCGCCATGCTGTTTTCTCAAACAAGGGTTGATGTTCGGCCCCAGCAACATAGCTTTGTAAGATAAAGGATTCGAGCACATTGAAGACTGGGATCACATCATCCTCCTACCCTTGAAAAGGATTCGTCCTCGAATCCGTGATGGAAACGAGCGACTGCTTCGAACATGCTTCTTCTCCCTTGAACGGATCTTGAATCCTCTCTTTTTCTTGAATCGTGAAAGGCAAGCAAGACGGAATGAATGGGGTCGCATCCGACCACTTAGTTGACAAGGAATTCAGAAAGATAGGTACCTCGGCTGACGTCCGTTTATCCTTCATGGAAAGCACAACATTAGGAAGTTGGATGATTTCCTCGTCTTTCTTAAGCTCATGCATGACCTTTTTAGTTTCAATCGGAACATCATTGGACTTGCCTTCCTTGATCTCAAGTATCACACCCATGGCCATATAAGATGTCGTTGTTGAAGAGGGAGGGAGTGGTGTTGTGGGCTTTGATAGCTTCGACCCTAATGAGATGACGACTTTTCGCATTTCTTGTATTTGTTGCATTGACTCTTCCGCGAGCTTGCGGATCTCTTGCCATGGTGGTTAAACCTTCTTCTTTTCGTTGAGCTTTATCCTCTCAAGCCCTTCTCTTTTGATATCTCATCCGGAGCTCTTGATCAACTACATCATATGTAGCACCATCCATGTCACTCAAACGAAGATACCCATCATCATAGGCTCGAATGGCCCATCGGATGTACTCTTCATACAAAGGCTTGAAACTCGTCTTCTTGAACATTTTGACTAAGAAGAAACAACTCGGATATCGAAAGGTCAATGGACTCGAGTCGATTAGCTCTTATCCCACTTGATGAGACCCGAGGACCGGGATCGACCAAGGCTCGAGCTTTCGAACACTCTTTTTGTGGAGCTAATTTTTGTGGTTTATGGAAACTAGAAAAAAGGGATATGTGGAGCAAGATTCGCAGGCCTCTCACCCTTGAATCCCCTACACTCGATCTCAATCCTCTCGGAATCGCACTCCGAGGATCTCGACCCTTTGACAACTTTGCCTCTCACTAGGGTGTCACCCTCGGCCTCTCACCAAAGGGTTCGCTTTTAGCATCTCACCAAGAACTCGATCCTTAACTCGGAATCATAGGAAGCTATTAGTGGCCCAAACTTTAACTAAACTCAACTTGACTTGATTTAAAATGAAGGTTTTACAAGCAATATATAAGATGAAAATAGAAGCCCCAATCATCTCTACGCGAGGTGGGATTATTTTAATAGAAATAAAAGCATGGAAAAAACGTCTAGATTGGAGCTGTTGGAAAGAACATCCAATTCTAGCATCTTTGTGGCTGATTTAGGAGAAGTGTCCTTCATGGAAGTTGTAGCCACTTAAAATATCTTTCCAACAAGTACTCATTGGCTTCCATCGGAATTTTATGCAGCCCGAAAGAGCCAAAATACCATGATGTCGCCATGCTGTTTTCTCAAACGAGGGTTGATGTTCGGCCCCATCAACATAGCTTTGGAAGATAAAGGATTCGAGCGCATTGAAGACTGCGATCACATCATCCTCTAAAAGGGCGTAAAAATCACATTAAGGTGTGATGCTATTCAGGTCATACATCCACAAAACGCCCACCTGAGATGCCCACACAGCCCCGAGACTACAGTAATGTGCCTTACAATAGGAGTTACGAACACGTGCTCGGTATATTTATCATAGAGGGAGCTACGTTGGTCCGATCGAGACGTATGAGGAGTCGATGGAAAGCTAACTTCATGGGCTATGTCTTTACTGAGGATTCCTGATAAATCCTCCTCTAAAGGAGCCAAAAAAATTATGTTTCCTAGGCTTGAAATCCGGGCAAATTTTAGACTTTTTCGTAAGGGGTTAGGCCATGAAAAAATCTCAAAAAATGAAAAATCCAAAATCCTTTGCACTAGACACAGCGTGATGCTATTGAGGCCATACGTCCATAAAATGCCCACGAGAGATGCTCACACAACCCCGGGACTACAGTAATGAGCCTTACAACAGGAATTACGGATAAGTGCTCGATATATTTTGCGTATAGGGAGCTACGTTAGTCCGATTGAGGTGTTTAAGCAGTCGCTGGAAAGCTAACTTCATGGACCACATCTTTACTAGGGATGTTTCCTGATAAATCCTTCTCTAAAAGGGCTAAAAAATAAATTTTCCTAGGCTTGACTCTGGGCAAATTTTAGACTTTTTCGAAAGAGCTTAGTATACGAAAAAACCTCAAAATCTGAAAAAATGAAAACCCAAAATCCTTTGCACTAGGCAAGGTGTGATGCTATTGAGGCCATACGTCCACAAAATGTACACCCGAGATACCCACACATCCCCAGGACTACAGTAATGTGCCTTACAACATGAGTTACAGACACGTGCTCGATATATTTTGCGTAGAAGGATCTACGTTGTTCCGATCCAGGCGTTTGAGCAGTCGCTAGAAAGCTAACTTTATGGTCTATGTGTTTACTATGGACGTTTCCAGATAAATCCACCTTTAAAAGGGCAAACCGGAAAAATTTTAGACTCTTTCCAAAGGGGTTAGTCTGCGACAAAACCTCAAAAGCCCAAAAAATGAAAAACACAAAATCCTTTGCAATAGGCAGAGAATGATGCTATTGAGGCAATACATCCACAAAACGCCCACCCGAGATGGCCACGCAGCCCTGGGACTACAGTAATGTGCCTTACAATAGCAGTTACAGTAACATGCTCGGTATATTTTGCGTAGAGGGAGCTACGTTGGTCTAATCGAGGCGTTTGAGCAGTCATTGGAAAAATCCTCCTCTAAAAGTGACAAAAAAATCAATTTTCCTAAGCTTGTAATATTGGCAAATTTTAGACTTTTTCCAAAGGGGTTCGTACATGAAAAAACCTCAAAATCCCAAAAAATGAAAAACCCAAAATCCTTTGCACTAGCCAAGGTGTGATGATATTCGGGCCATACGTCCACAAAAAGCCCACCCGAGATGCCCACACAGCCCCGAGACAACAGTAATGTGCCTTACAACAGGAGTTACAAACACCTACTCGATATTTTTTTCCTAGACGGAGCTACGTTGGTCCGATCTAGAAGTTTTACCAGTCGTTGGAAAGCTAAATTCTTGGGCTACATCTTTACTGAGGACGTTTCCTTACAAATCCTCATCTAAAAGGGCTATATAATCAAATTTTCTAGGCTTGAAATCCGGGAAAATTTTAGACTTTCTCCAAATAGGTAAGTTCGCAAAAAAACATCAAAATCCCAAAAAATTAAAAACCCAAAATCCTTTGCACTAGGCAAGGTGTGATGCTATTAAGGCCATACGCCCACAAAACGCCAACCCAAGATGCACTAACAGCTCCGGGACTACAGTAATGTGCCTTACAACAGGAGTTACGGACACGTGCTCGGTATATTTTGCGTAGAGGGAGTTACGTTGCTGGAAAGATATATTTATGGGCTATATCTTTACTGAGAACGTTTCCCGATAAATCCTCCTCTAAAAGGGCCAAAAATTCAATTTTCCTAGGCTTGAAATCCGGGAAAATTTTAGACTTTTTCCAAAAGGGTTAGTCCACGAAAAAACCTCAAAATCCAAAAAATGAAAAACCCAAAATCCTTTGCAGTTGGGCAAGGTGTAATGTTATTGAGGCCATACATCCACAAAACGCCCACCCGAGATGCCCACACAGCCCCGGGAGTACAATAATTTGCCATATAATAGTAGTTATGGACACGTGCTCGATATATTTTAAGTAGAGGGAGCTACGTCGGTACGATGGAGGCTTTTAAGTTGATGCTGGAAAGCTAACTTCATGGGCTACGTCTTTACTAACGATGTTTTCTAATAAATCCTCCTCTAAAAAGGCCCAACAATCAATATTCCTAGGCTTGAAATCCGGGCAAATTTTAGACTTTTTTCTAAGGGGTTAGTCCACGAAAAAACCTCAAATTATCAAAAAATCGAAAACCCGAAATCCTCTACACTAGGAAGGGTGTGATGCTATTGAGGTCATACGTCCACAAAATGCCCACTAGAGATGCCCATAGAGCCCCGGGACTACAGTAATGTGCCTTATAAAAGGCTTAGTCACCGAACAAACCTCAGAATCCAGAAAAATAAAAAAACCCAAAATCCTTCGCACTAGGCAGGGTGTGATGCAATTGAGGCCATACATCCACAAAACGCCCACACGAGATAACCACACAGCCCCGGGACTACAATAATGTGCCTTACAGCAGGAGTTACAGACACATGCTCAGTATATTTTGCATAGTGGGAGCTACGTTGGTCCGATCGAGGCATTTGAGCAGTTGCTGGAGAGATATATTTATGGGCTATATCTTTACTGAGAACGTTTCCTGATAAACCCTCCTCTAAAAGGGCAAAAAATTCAATTTTCCTAGGATTGAAATCCGGGAAATTTTTAGACTTTTTCCAAAAGGGTTAGTCCACGAAAAAACCTCCAAATCCCAAAAAATGAAAAACCCAAAATCCTTTGCACTTGGGCAAGGGGTAATGTTATTGAGACCATACATCCATAAAACGCACACCCGAGATGCCCACACAGCCCCGGGAGTACAATAATTTGCCATACAATAGTAGTTACGGACACATGCTCGATATATTTTGGGTAGAAGGAGCTACGTCGGTCCGATGGAGGCTTTTAAGTTGTTGCTGGAAAGCTAACTTCATGGGCTACGTCTTTACTACGGACGTTTTCTAAGGGGTTAGTCCACGAAAAAACCCCAAATTATCAAAAAATCAAAAACCCAAAATCGTCTGCACTAGGTAGGGTGTGGTGTTATTGAGGTCATACGTCGACAAAACGCCCACCAGAGATGCCCACAAAGCCTCGGGACGACAGTAATGTGCCTTATAAAAGAGTTAATCCATGAACAAACCTCAAAATCCCAAAAAATAAAAAATCCAAAATCCTTTGCACTAGGCAAGGTGTGATGCAATTTAGGCCATATGTCCACAAAACGCCCACCCGAGATAACCACACAGCCCCGGGACTACAGTAAAGTGCCTTATAACAGGAGTTACGGACACGTGCTCGGTATATTTTGCGTAGAGGGAGCTAAGTTGGTCCGATCGAGACATTTGAGCAGTCGTTGCAAAAGTAATATTATGGGCTATATCTTTACTGCTGACGTTTCGTAATAAATCCTCTTCTAAAAGGGCGAACAAATCAATTTTTCCTAGGCTTGAAATTTGGGAAAATTTTAGGTTTTTTCCAAAGAGGTTAGTCCACGAAAAAACCTCAAATTATCAAAAAATCAAAAACCAAAAATCCTCTGCACTAGGCATGGGGTGATGCTATTGAGGTCATACGTCCACAAAATGCCCACCAGAGATGCCCATAGAGCCCCGGTACTACATTAATGTGCCTTAAAATAGGAGTTATAGACACGTTCTCGATATATTTTGCGTAGAGAGAGCTACGTTTGTCCGATCGAGGCGTTTAAGCAGTCACTGGAAAGCTAACTTCATGGGCTACGTCTTTACTGAGGATATTTCCTGGTAAATCCTCCTCTAAAAGGGCCAAAAAAATCATTTTTCCTAGGCTTGAAATCCGGGCAAATGTTAGACTCTTTCCAAAGGGGTTAGAGCAACCTAGTGTCAAAAATAAATTAGAAGTTGCAGTGCCATAAATCAAACATCAACATGAACAACTTAAATTTGAGTAAAACACAAAACAAGTTGTGAAGTCTCATGTACAAATTTCCTACTAGCAGCAAGCACAATTAGAAAAGACACATGATCCATTCTTGTGCAACAACTCAAGTCACCAAATAGAAAAGGCATATCCAGTGCACATTCAAATCAAGAACCAATTCAGCAACAAGTACTTAGAGAAAAGCACATCAAACCAATAAGCTCGTGTAAGTTCACCAACAATTCAATCCATGGAATTAATTTCATCCGAACAATTGATGATGCTGTACATTTAAATCCTCAATTTTTTCTCATGAATTTCCCAAATTGCAGCAAGATAAGAGAAATGAAGTTACCTGCACTTACCATCGAATTCGAAGTTGAGTTGCATGCCGGAGTAGCAGCTGGGCCGATGGCAGTAGCAGAAAGGGTTGAGAAGCATCGGGCGACGATGGTTGAGTATTTGGGCGGGGGCATGGTGCAACTGCCGATAGAGGTGAGAAGATGCAGAGAGGAGGGCTGGTGGTCTAGCGAGGGAGTGAACGAAAGACAAAGAGCGTGGTGAGGAGTGGGAAGATGGTCGGAAGCGATAGGTAAGGCGGAGGCGGAGGGAGGAGAAGAATGCGTTCTCCACTTTTTTTCATCATTTTTTCTTTATTTTTTTCATTTTTTTTCATTTTTTCCAAGGATGTCACGAGTCGTGGAACCATCCCGCGAGTCGTGACGCTTTACGGAGAAAGCCACTAAGCCTTGGGACGGCCACCGTGACTCACGGAGACTCTCCCACGACTCGTGAAGACCTGATCGGACCCCTTGGATGTATTATTTAGAATGAAAGAAACAAAATAAAGAAAATTTACCTGCTACTTACCTCGGGTTGACTCCCAAAAGTGCTTCTTTACGGTACTTAGCTAGACTTTCTTCTCCTTTAAGATATCCGATCAGGGGGATCGGGGTCTCTTTTTGGATTGGATCTGGCTCCTTGAAAATTTTCAACCGACTTCTAATTGCTTGGATGGGTCCTAATTTTGGGTCATAGAGCTTGACCAATGTTGAATCGAGATCACGTACCACAATGTATGGGTCTAACCATCTTGTTCGTTTCGGGCCTGGATACATAGGAGACTTATGATTGAAGACCATCACTTGATCCCTTTGCTTTAAGTTCTTGGTTTCCCGATGAGCTTTCTTGTTTACATTACCATTCTTAACTCCTTGTACTACCACATCCTTGATATCCAACGCAATAGCAACCTTTGAGCCACTATGGCCTTGGACACCTTCATTGAATTTGGAGTTGAGACTGGCTTTGGGAACATCTAGGACTCATCCTTCATAGGGTCCTTGGATATGTGTGAGATAGGATCACACCACATTAATAATAGTTCCTCGCATTATTCACTAGTGTTGCACCGCTCGACTTATTTGACTTTGGGTTTCTTCATAAAATTCTTTTCGACTGATTGTACCATATAAGACAAATGACACACACGCTCCTCGAGTGTAGAGTTACTATCCTTCAATTTGCTCACATGTTTGTCCAAAGTATCAATCCGTGTACCCAAACTCTTGATGGTCTTTTTCAACTCGTCAATCTGCTTGGTTTGACCTTCCACAAAAGTATTCATTAAGATCTCTAATATCATAAATTGAGATGGTTCCACATTTTGATGATTTTGTGGGAGAGAAGCATCATACGGACAATATGGTGCTCTCACAGTGCATGTGCCATGAAAATCACCAAACAAGCTATTAGTTTCTTGACACAGATAATTTGCTCCATCTTGAACTAGTGGTCATATAAATCATCATCAACCTTTTTTTTTTGTTTTTTCTATCGATATATACCAGTGTTCTAAAAATCGCGCCTAGGCGCCCCCTAAGCTCTAGACGGGATGAGACCTAGGAATTTTGAAGCCTAGGCGGGCCTCTAGGCGGAAACTCGTCTAGGCACCGCCTAGTCCCGTCTAGGCGCCACCTAGACACCGTCTGGTCCTGCTTAGGCGCCGCCTAGACCCCGCCTGGGCCCGTCTAGGCACCGCCTAGTCCAACGACTATTCAATTTGAGCTTCTAAGCATGTGATTAGTTGCCTTAGGGTTTTTTATCCCCCATGTCGGGATGTATTTACTTTATAGTTGAATTTATAGTTTTGGATTTTGAGAGGTTTAGAGTTGTTAGTTAGACATTTACTTCTGCGTTTATTTACTTTAGTGTTAGTTAAGCACCACAAATTTGGGTTTATGAGTAATATTATTGATTATTATTACATTATATGAATTATTGACAGGTGTTATTCATCAAAATATAAGGAAATAATCAAATTTGTTCTAAGTCCGTCTAGGCGTTGCCTAGGCATCTGCCTAGCCGCCTAGCGGCCGCCTAGTGCCTTTTAGAACATTGATATATACAAAAGAAAGTGACAATTACTAGATTAACTTAAAGAAATAACTAATATTGACTAAACCAAGGTCCCCGGCAACGGCGCCAAAAACATGATAGGCTTGAAACCTACCCGCAAGTATACGGGATCGATTGTACTATCAAGTAATAAAATTATCGTTCTCCCAAAGGACCTAAGGCTCAATATCAATTAATCTAATTAAGCTAAACCAGAAAATAAGAACCAAGAAGAGAGTTGGTAAAAATATATAATAAAAACTAACTAATGAAACAAAAAAATATAAAATAGAGATAAAAGACTTCTAATGATCTGGGTATTAGATTAAAATCATGTCAAGTATCGAATTCATCTGGTTGTTCATATTCATCTAAAAGCTATTAAACTCTCGTTATTCACTTTAGACTATTAACTAGTTAACTGGTGGTATTCACTCTCAACCAAACCTAGAACATTCACTCTCTATCCAAGCTATTGGCCGGCATGTGTGCACGCAGTAATGTTGTGCCTTACAAACCCACACTCCAAAAAAGGTTGGTTTTTTAAAAAAAAATTAACTTGTTTGGTGAGACGGTGTACCTGGTCAGTATGGAATTGGACCCTGACGTCCGGATCAATTTCCTTTGGTGGCTCATTGAGTGGCATTGATGGGGCAGACCTTACATTAAGTCCCATAGAAGTTCTCGTAGTTTGCCAATGTCTCAAAGGTGTCCCAAGCACGTCATGGTGTGTACTCGAAATACCTATATGTTTTATAATTGTTGATCCGCTCCTTCGTTGGTACATCCGGGGAATTGAAGATGATCTCCTGGATCACATATGGTGTATGTTAATGCGTAGAACAGGATTTCAGCAATCGTTTGTATCGCTCCTAAACCTGTGCTAGTGTTTCCCCTAGCTTTTGCTTGAAAGCCGTGATCTGCTGTTTGAGTTGTGCTGTTTTGGCTGGAGGAAAGAACTTGTTAAGAAACAAGTCCCTTAGTTCATTCCACATGCTAATGGATTGTGGAGTCAAACCCTCGAACCAATGTTGAGCTTTCTCTGCAAGCGACCAACGAAAAGCATGTTTTAAATATTCTAGATTGGCATCATCTGTAATAGATTCACACAAATCTAGAAAAACAGTTATGTGCCCTAAAGGGCATTCGTTGGGTCTCCCCTGAAATTGATTCCTCCTAATTTCATAAATAAAAGAAGATCGAATTTCATAATTAACGCGAGGGAGAACAATCAGTGATTCTGGAGCTTCTACAGTAGGATGCAGATATTCCTTCCCGTTTACAAGGACGTTCTGAAGTTGTTCCTCAAACTCTCTTCGGGCTTGGGCTTCGCGGTCTACCCTTGCCTCCCACCTTTGCTGATTTCGTTCATATTTTGTCTCTCGTTGGGTGTATTCCATCTCTCGTTCATATTTTGTAAGATCAAATTCAATAAAGTAAAAGCTTTCAAGATTGGGGTATCAACACCAAAATGATAACCATGTAAGAATCATGCCAAAGTATAAAATTTTATGCCTTTTCATCAAAGAACTTTCTTCATTAACAAATAGGAATATAGAGGCTTTCGCATAAATCCTAATAGTTACTAAACCTTTTCACATAATTAATCCAAATTAGCATTAAGATCACTTTCTCTTCAATAACAAAAATAAGGATCACCCGGTACTGTCGTAGAAGAATCATGCAATTTAGGGATAGAAGATGAAATCACAATAAAAGTTGTACCTTTGATGCATTACCTTACATGGCTTTTTCTCCTAAGGTGACCGTATTTTCTTTTACTCATTAAAATTTCCATAATATATGAGTCATCATGCCAACATCCAAATATAATAACAACACAACACCATATAATCATCTCCATTATATGACATCAATTTCTCAACATACTCCCCGGATGGGTAATAAGGTAAAGAAAAAGGCAATTTATAGATCATGTGGAGCAAATATGAAATAAGGCTTGATATGGCTTGTGATGTATAAGCATAGGTAAGGCTAGGAAAAACGTAAGTATATATGGAAAAATAAAGTCATCCATCCTGTTATCATGCATATGTCAAAAGTAACTTCAAACTTTACCTCCTTTCATGGTTTTCATAAAATAATGCACATCATTGTGACTACCCTTTAATTGGCAATTTCATGTTATATCTCTAATGAAACTAATTTGCATCGTTGAGTTCAATTAAAGCTTCCATGACACTATTTCAAAAAAAATTTCACAGAGGAGATAAAAGTAGACTTCGGAAAACAACATTTAGCATGTAGATATATAAATAATTCCAAAGTAACCATGTATGAACAATTCGATAAATATGATAAAAATATGCACAAAGTAAGTACTTCTCCCACCCCATACTTAAAGATTACATTGTCCTCACTGTATAAGAACAAGGGTAAAGAATGAAACTTACGGAATTAAGCGCAGAAGCTCGAAAATAGTTGTTGTAAAGTTGCTGTATGGGTGGTCGATCTCGAGTGGTGTCTCGTCGACGTCGACTAGAGTAGTCGACTTATGTACAGGTTCTGGCTCTTGGTCGACGTCGAGTACTAGGTGCTCGACGCCGACTACATCTTGGTTGGCGTCGACTGGATTGGTCGACGTCGAGTTGCCTCCAGTAGCTTCTTCCTTCGTGTTCTGCTCGGGCGTTTGTAGCTGCCGCCCACTCATTATGTTTATGTCACCCACATGACCTGCAGATTTCCCCTTAGGGTTAGGTTCAGAAGATCCAGGGAGTGTACCTGATTGTTTGGGGACGGAGGTTGCTAATTGACCCATTTGGGTCTCCATAGTCTTTCATTAGATGTCTATCTTCCCAAGTCTAGAGTTGATGCCATGTAGTTGTGTGTGGATGGAATTGATGGATTGCTTTCTTTCAGTGTGATTCCTTCGCATCTCTTGAAGAATAACCTGCAGGTCATCATTCTTACTTTCTCTGTTAGGTAAACCAGGAGCTCTGTAGGGCGAGGGCTCTCTTTGATATTGGGGCTGGTGATAGTAGCTCAAATTCTATTGCTAGTGTGGCCCTGAGTAATTTTCCCCTACACAGCGCGCCTCTTCGTGGGTATATGCAAGCTAGACTTGGTCGGCATGGGGGCACGTAGTAGTGTTATGCCTCACAGACCCACACTCCAAACAATGTTGGTTTTTAAACAGAAATTTAACGTGTTTGGTGAGACGGCGTACCTGGTCATTGTGGAACTAGTCCCAGACGTCTGGATCAATTTCCTTTAGTGGCTCATTGAGTGGCATAGATGGTGCAGGCCTTTCGTCGAGGGTCGTAGCAGTCCCATAGTTGTTGTCATAGTTTGTGAATGTCTCAAAGGTATCCCAAGCACGTCGTGGTGTGTACTCGAGATACCTATAGGTTTTATAGTTGTTGATCTACTGCTTCGTTGGTACATCCATGGAATTGAAGATGATGTCCTGGATCACATATGGTGTATGTTTATGTGTAGGACAGGATTTCGGCAATCGTTTGTGAAGGTTCGATAATATAAAACAAAGTAATGTAAAGATACTCTAGAAGGGGGGGTTGAATAGAGTATGCCGGTTTTTCGCAGATAGTCTCAAGACTTTTGAAGCTCGTGCAAAACCCTTTGAGATTAGACTTAGTATTTTCTCTGAAAACCTGAATCACAAAGTTAAACAATTCGAACCAAGTGCGGAAATAAGGTAAAGCAGTAAATAAAGGACTCGATGAATTGTTTACGAGGTTCGGCACGAACTTGGCCTACGCCCCTGCCTAGGGTTCTTCCATAACCCTAGGATTCAACCGGCTTTTATTGATTCACAAGACTTAGGATCCTAATAGCTCACCGAGAAGCCTCTCTCCTATACAATTGCAATCTAGTCAACTCACGTTCCCTTGGAGTCCTAGACCATTCTAGAAGAGCCCCACCTATCTATGCTATCTAGTACAATCCTCTTACACTAAGTGAATCAATCGCCTAGTGTCCACTTCCTGAGTTACAAACTCTCGAGTATAACACTATAACGAAATATATCCTATAAGCTCACTGTGTAACTCTCAAATGCTTTGAAATGAAATAACAGACTCTTAAGGACTAGCAGAGAGCACACGGAGAAGACAGATTTCACTTGAGGGATTGAGTGTATGAATGCTTGTGTTCAACGAAAAGGTGTGATGTCTTCTCTTCTTCCTTTTCTTTATAGAGAACAAATCGACGCCAAGGATCTCAACCAACGGCAATAGCAGATCATAGCCTAAGATGGATTCTTCACAATCTTCTATCTTTGGAAACTTTTGAAGCCATGATCACGATTTGATTCTTCTTGGCTTTGAGCGCTTAAGGAAGGATATATAATTCAAAAAACTTTCTGAAAGGTTAGTGAATATATATAATAATATCTGAAAGGATATAATAGTATATAATAATATTCGAACATAATATCATGGAGAACAGGTTTTGTGTTTCATCAACACTACTAAAGCTTCAGGACCTTTGACGGAAAGAGACTGTTAAAGCCTTTGAAACTTATTACGATTTTCATCAAGGGAGTGGAGTTATCAATCTCCCCCTTGATGAAAGACAAAACCTGTGCATCCATGCAACTTAGTCAAACATATATAATTAAAGTAGAATCGGACTAAGCACCTGCATGGGTTAGACGAATGTTGGATCATAATAATTTTAAACATGAAAATATCCAACCAAAAAACAAAACCAAGGTCTTCCAAGACCTTTGAATCGCAACAGTTTTAAAAAGTCTAACACCACAGATCATCTCTCCCTTTTTGTCTTTCAACAAAGGGAGGAGGTAAAACAGTCACCAAAAGTTTTGAAACAGTTTCCAAAAACCAGCAATGTTTCAGATTAGGGGTTTGTTGATGGAGGAAATCGAGAATGCAAACAGTAAGTAATTAAAGTAAAGCAAACCGATCAAATCCCAGCAAATAATGATCAAGACTCCCTCCCGATGTAGCAAGAGAAAGTCAGGTTCGAATCCACGAGGAAGCTGGTCAGCGGATCCTAGGCAGCGATGGAATCTCACGGACAAAAGTCAACTTACAGGTTGCTCGATCTCGACTAGGGTTAGTCGATAGAAGATCGGACAAGTCGACTCACGCAACAGCAGCTCCTGGTTTTTGTCGACGTCGAGGAAGGCTTGGTCGAGTACCTGCACAGGAGAAGCTACGGCGATCTCGGATCGGGGATCAGTACTCGATATCGACCAAAGATAATCGATATCGAGGATGGCGGAAAGTAAAACGAAATAAAATAAAGAACCAAACCTTGTAGGATTGGAAGTAAACTATATAAAAGACGACTTCCAAGATCGGGGTTTGCGACAACGATAACCAAGAATGCATAAGGCAAGAATAAAACAGATAATCATATAACTTGCATCGAAGGACCAAACTTTTGCCTTTTCCAACAATTAGACAACTCTTTCAAGAAACCCTAATTGTATCTACCGATTTTATGTTTACAATCCAAGTTGTTAGCATGGACCTCCATTAGATGGGTAATAAACACATTTAGTAGTAGATGCTCAAAACATGATAAAAGTCGGATCTTTACCTCAAACACGCATGGCTATCGTTGGGATCACCCCAACCCTAGAAGTAGGTGGACTACTCGCGCTTCATCGCAATCGCAGACATTGTTGATGGAAAATAAACTACTTGCATTAATAAACCAAACAGAGCTTTACAACCAATCGAAGCCAATTTGCTCTCGCTCCTTAACTCTTCTCAACCACTCACTCTCTCTTTCTACCTCTATGTAACTAATTGTGTCTTGAATTGAATGAATAGAAATCAGCCCCTAAGGCCTTATTTATAGGCTTCTACTCCTTGCTAATCAAGGAAAGAAATCTCTATCTAATATCTAAAGATAAAACATAAATAAAAGAAACATTTATCTTAAAAGGGAAATATATCTAAAAAGCTAAATATCTTCATGTGTGGATAAATCCTCTTCTCCATGGATGGATCTTGACATACTTGATAGATCTCAAACTCCTTAGCCCTCAAGAAAGCCCAAACTGTGTCGGACAGCCCAACCGCGTAACGCGGCCCAGGAAAGATCTCCTCGATATCGAGTAACTGTGTGTCGTCGACTTGCTGGCTTGGCTTGCTCGAGCAACTTCTCCCCGATTTGGCTCGGACATGCGATTTTGGTCTTGTCGATATCGAGTAACCTACTCGATATCGAGGAAGGTCTGCTCGGCATGTCTTCGTCTTCGGCTTCTCGAACAGGTGGTCTTCCTCGACTCCGGGCTGGTCTTCAGATCTTATCGATATGGAGTAAAGTACTCGATATCGAGTAACTTTCTGTACTCGGGTTGGTTTCGTTATCAGTTCCTCGATCTGCTTGTCCTCAATCATGATGTGCCCGGACTCTTTGGTCGATATCGAGGAAGAGTACTCGATATTGAGAAAGGCTCAGCTTCCGTCTTTGCTTCTTGGTTTTGTCCCGGAATGGTTCCAAATTCCGCAATATTAAACCAAAACTTATGTAGATCTCTATTTATTGCAAATAAGCACATATCACATAAATTCAACATATTCCCATCCCGAAATATGCAAAGTGTATAAAATAAAGAGCTAAAATGTGCATTTCAACATGGCTATTTTAGTACACATCAAATCACTCCATACTTAAGCTTGCTTGTCCCCAAGCAATAACTTGGATGGTCATTCAGGGGAAGAATTTAAACTCTCAACATCATAGATTCATTGTCATATGTCCCTGCAATCAATTACCATCATCGAAAAGGTACTTGTGCCACAAATCCATACATGTGCAATTAAAAAGCAACATCTACTCACAAAAGGAGGGTTATGCAAAAACATTCATGTGACAAAGCAACAATAATCAAGAGGACTTTAATTTAAGCTCAATAAGGAGTAGATTGGTAAAAGGCTGAAGGTGGGCAATTTTTGGCAATGTGGTGCTAATGATCCGTGGAAATGGAGTATTTCCAAACTTTCTCAACCACATTCCTTTTCATAAGATTCATCACCTTTCATAATGCTTTTATCAATAATAATGCTTTTACCTCTCTAACCTCAGCACTGCCTTCTCGCGAGTCGCAAACATGGGTGTCATGAATGGCCCCGAATACTTAGTGCTTTGGACTCCTCACATTGTGTCTCATCTCATTGAACTATTATCTCAGCAAGCAGGGTCGATCTACCTTTATCTCCTGAGGTGATCGGATTTTCTTTCACTCATTATATTTTCCATATATTTCAAACAATTTCCTACCAAACTCCAATAATGATAACAACACAACAACCATATAACAATCTCCATAATGTAACATCATTCTCAACATATTCCTCGGATAGGAAATAAGGTAAAGAATGGCAATATTTAGATCATGTGGAGCAAATATATGAAATAAGGTATATTATGGCTTTTGTGTAATGCATAAGCATAGGTAAGGCTAGGATATAAACATATGAGCATTATATGGAAATATAAAGTCCTCCATCCTCTTATCATGCAACATGTCAAAAGCAACATCAAACTTTACCTCCTTTCATGGTTTTCATGAAAATATGCACTTTATTGTGACTTCCCTTTACTAGGCAATTTCTTGGTATATCTCTAATGAATCCAATTTTGCATCGTCGAGTTCAATTTAAGCTTCCATGACACTATTTATTTGAACAATTTACAAGCAATGGGAGATGTCTTAAAGAATTTTGAGTTTTTGCCTAATGCACAAAAATTTATAATTTTCTCAAAATTTACCATGTAAAACCAAAAACAAGAACAAAACATATAATAATGATAATGAGCTCTTCCCCCACCCCATACTTAAAATATACAATGTCCCCATTGTATCAATAAAAACAAGAGTAAAGGAAGGAACTCACCGAATAAAGTGTCGAGGAGGGCAATACAGGGCATGTCGAGGAATTGTGGTGGTCGATATCGAGTACTGTACTCGATATCGAGTAAGCTGTTAGCGTCGAGTGGAATGTTGAAGTTGAGGAGATTCTTCTGGCTTGGTCGATATTGAGTTGGCTTACTCGATATCGAGTAACTCTGGGCTTCTCCTCTTTGTCGTTCTCGACTGGCCTAGTCGATTTCAACTGTTTTTCAGGGACTTCTTATTCCACCTTTCGCGATCCTTTTATGCTTGCCGACCTAAAAATGTTAGATTGCACACAAAGACAAGACTTTTCACATGAAGTATTCTAAACTAAAAAAATCAAAAATAAAAACCAAAATCAAAAGTTACAAAGTCCCAAAATTCAAAAAGCTTTATATACATGCTCTGGATTTTAGAGTCGCTAGGCCGACTTCTCCGTTTGTGCTCAAGGACCGTTAATGTGGGGCCCGCTTGTGCTTGGCCCTTCTCCTGGATCATCTAGGTCCTGATTGTAGTACGCAAGCTCAGCTGATAGGTGATTGCTTGCATAATCTTCCTGTTCTCCCTTCTTTCTCTTTCCAGCTCTCAGTTTCCGCAGATTCTCTCGCCACGGGGCCTTACCTCCCCTTAATTTATTTATAAATTTCTAGTCCAAAACAGAAATCTTCGGGCTTAGGGTTAGTCGATGTCGAGCAAGACTGGTCGATATCGAGTACAGGGATCCCATAGGCTCTTGGCAAGTCTGGTGCTCAACAGGGGAAGTCGATGTCGAAGAAGACTGGTCGACATCGAGTAACACCTTGGTCGATATCGAGGACAGTTTGTCGATATCGAGCAGGACCTTGGTGTCTTTCCCCGTTGTTTGCTTGATCCCGTGGTTGCTGATGCTCTTCACCTCTAGCCATGAAATTTCCTCTTTTGCAGGGCCAAAAGAGAAATCTAAGACCTCGTCGCCTAATGTGAAGGTGAGCAATCACTGTTTGACACTAATCTTGGCATCTGTAGTAGCTAAGAATGGTGTACCAAGAAAAATAGAGCTAGTAGGATCTTCAGCACAATCTATAATAAGGAAATCAGATGGAATAAAGAATTTACCAACCTGGACAGGGACATTCTCAACCATACCTGTAGGGATGACTACTGTATTGTTTGCCATGTATACCTTGGCATCCATAGGTTCTATGCATCCTATCTTTACCTTCCGCCAGATCGATAAGGGCATGATGCTCACACTTGCTCCTAAATCACACAAGGACTCATATTTATATTGTCCAAATCCTACAGTAACAGAAAACTTACCAGAGTCAGGTCTCTTCTCAACGAAGTGGAGCACTTTGCATTCGTCGGCGATCTCTGAGATGGATCGTTTGTTGCTCAGGATTTCCTTCAGGAATTTGACATATGCAGACATCTCTTGCAGAGCTTTTGTAAAGGGAATAGAGAAATTCAGTTCTTGCAGCATATTAACAAAACGTTTGAATCTACCTGGAATGGGATCCTTTAGGGCTTTGGAAGGGAAATGTAGTGTCTTTTTCTGCTTCGTAGCCATAACACTCGTCGGAGGTGTTGCAGAGTCGTCGACATCGACCAATTTCTCCTCGACATCGACCAGGGATTGCTCGATATCGATAAGAGTTGTCGACCTCGAGTTGCTAGGCTGTGCAACGGAGTCCGAGCTTGGCTTCTGGTCTTGGTCGAGTAGATCTTTGTCGATATCGACCAATGGTTGGTCGACATCGAGTTGCTGCTGCTCGTTGTCGAGTTGCTGCTCTACTTTGTCTGGATGCTTTCCGAACTCTAGCTCGTGTAATTGGTGCCCGCTCCTGAGTTTTACAGCTGCGACGTGTCCGGTCTTCCCCTTAGGATTTGGTTATATTTGCCCAGGGAGTTGCCCGGATGGTCGTGGAATCTGCGCCGCGAATTGACCCATTTGAGTCTCAATGTTCTTCTTCCAGATATCCAGCTCTCCAAATTTTGCATTGATGGTCTGGAACTGGTTGTTGATGGTGCCTTGATTTCGGCGCATCTCCTCAAGGATAAGCTGTAGATTGTCCTTCCTTTGATCCCTTTCTGGATGTCCTAGAGCTCTATATGGCGGGGGTTTCTAGGAGGACCTTGGTTCCATTGTGGTTGATAGAACCTTTGATCCCCCATATAGCGATTGGGACCCCTTGCGTAGGATACCTCTTCTTGGGTCTCTGCCATCCTGACTTGCTCTGTGTGTGGGCACTCAGTAGTGGTGTGCCGCTGTGATCCGCATTCGATGCAAGGCTGGTTGAGAGAGAGATACTTGACTTGCTTGAGGAGCTTGCGATTCTGGTCTCTGTAGTACTGCTCCCTGACATCTGGATCAGTCTCCTTGGCCGGCTCATAGAGAGGCATGGATGATGCTGGCCTGGCATAGGAGTTCTCCTCATAGTTGATTGGAGTCCCATACTTGTTGTCATAGTTGGTCAGCTTGTCGAGGGCAGCCCATGCGTAAGCTGGTGGCATTGTCAGATACTCATAATGAGTATATGTGTTGATCCTATCCTTAGCAGCCAAGTCAAGAGAATTGAAGAAGATCTCCTGAACGACGCAAGGTTGTTGTCCATGTGTAGGGCAGGATCGCAATAGATCCTTATAGCGTTCCCATGCCTTTGCTAGCGGCTCTCCAGGTTGCTGTTTGAAAGATGTGATCTTTTGGCGAAGGAGAGCTGTCTTGGTAGGAGGAAATAATTTATTGAGAAATTCATGCTTTACTTGAGCCCATGTTGTGAGGGATCGCGGCTTCAGTCCTTCTAGCCACTTCAATGCAGGACCAGCAAGAGACCAACGGAAAGCCTTCATCAAGATGTACTCCAAGGTGGTACCTTCAGCAAGAGTACGACACATGTCAGTAAAGTTGGTAATGTGTTGAAGAGGGCATTCATTAAATCTACCATGAAAAGAATTATATTTAATTTCAATCAGGAAGGGAGTGCGAATTTCATAGTTATTCTCAGGGATTAGAATAGCTGATTCAGGCACGACGAGAGTCAGGTGCATATAATCCTCTGCAGTGGTTGGGTATAGGGCAAGCTCAGCTTCCTGTTCCCTGGCTACTCTCCAAGTGGTGAGAGCATTGTCTTTGGTGGCTATTTCCTTCCTAAGCCTCTCAATCAGATGTTCTTATGTTTCTGCGGCCGCCATGGCTTTTTTCAGTTTAGCTTGGATGTGTAGAAGGCGTTCCGGCTCGTGTAAGCCGTCAAACTCAGGTGGTTGACCAGGATGGCGCATACACCTGCGAAGTAACTCAAAGCAAATGTGAGATTTAACTACCTAAGGCGCGAATGATAGCTTCCTCGGCAACGGCGCCAATTTGTTGATGGAGGGAATCGAGAATGCAAATAGTAAGTAATTAAAGTAAAGCAAACCGATCGAATCCCAGCAAATAATGTTCAAGACTCCCTCCCGATGTAGCAAGAGAAAGTCAGGTTCGAATCCACGAGGAAGCGGGTCAGCGGATCCTAGGCAGCGGTGGAATCTCACGGACAGAAGTCGACTTATAGGTTGCTCGATCTCGACTAGGGTTAGTCGATAGAAGATCGGACAAGTCGATTCACACAGCAGCAGCTCCTGGGTTTTGTCGACGTCGAGGAAGGCTTTGTCGAGTACCCCAATTTTGTTGTATAGGAGGAAATCGAGTTCAAAATATAGAATATATATCAAACCAGATTCGTGCTCCAGCAAATAATTACAAGACCTCCTCCCTATGCAGTAGTGGGAAGTCAGGATTGATCCACGAGGAAGCTTGTCAGTGGATCTCAAGTAGCTGTAAATCTCACAAACAGAAAAGCAAGAAGAAAGACAGAAAGAAAGACAGAAGTAACAAACAAAAGCAGAAAATAAAGCAAGGACACAGAAGCTACTCGATATCGAGCAACAGTCCTTGATATCGCCTACAGCAAAGTCGATCAACAGAAACAGAAAATCAGAAAAAGACAGTGTCGAGTAAATTCAATCCGATATCGAGTAAGTGCAACTCGATATCGCCAAAACTTGCTCGAGATCAAATAAAAGACAGAAATTTAAATTGCAAACTTTCGAACACAGAATCGCAGATTTCCAACAAAATAAATCAATATATTAAAAGACGTACAAAGCCAGGGTATCAACACCACAACGATAACCATGCAAAGTAACACATAAAGGCATAAAAGATCATGCTTTCCATCAAATAACTTTCGTTATTAACAAATATGAAGATAGAGGCTTTCGCATAAACCCTAATTGTTACTAACCCGTTTTCACATAATTAACCCAAGTTATATTAAGATCACTTTCGCTTCAATAACACAAACAAGGATCACCTTCAACTCTCGGAAAAGAATCATGCTCATAGGGATAGAAGACGAATTGCATAAAAATATTGTACCTTTACTCGCTCTTCATCGCAATAGTAGACATCTTTGAAGAAAAAGAACTAACTTGCATTAATAAACTCAAACTTACAACCTCTTCTCCTTCTCTCTCTATGTGACTAATTGTCTCTGAAACTGAATGAATAAAACTCAGCCCCTAAGGCTTTATTTATAGGCTTCCAACCCTTGCTAATCAAGGTAAGAAAGTCTATCTATATCTATATCTAAATATCTAAAGGCTTAAAGACAAATAAATGGAATAAAGGAATTAAATCCTTAATTATATCCAATGTGGATAAAATCTCATCTCCCTTGACTTGATAGCTCTTGATAGATGTGGATAGAATTTAGTCTCGAAAATATCTCCATCGGTTTCGGGATAAAAACTTAACAAAAAGCCGGTGAAGCTCGGAATCCGCCATTGTGGGTCCAGTCGATATTGACTAAGGTCACTCGATATTGACCTGTGCTTCCTCGGTTTCTCTTCAACTGCTTGCATTGGGCCGACTTCTGGAATATTAACTCGATTTGGGTACTCGATATAAACTTTGGGTAGTCAATATTGACCTCTTCATTTCTTCCTTAGTCGATTCTAGCCAACGCACTTTCCCGAGTCATCGTTTGTCGGATTGACGCATATGACCATGCGTTGGGAAGCTCTTTCCGAGGAATACAACTCTCATGAAGACATCAGAACTTGACTCAGAATGATGAATGCCGAAAAATGGCCTTTTCTTCAGCTGCACCATCCTTAGCTTCTTCATGAGTTTTCCTTTAAGCGCCAAAGTGCGTCCGATTTCCGCAAAATACAACAAAAACTTGTGTAGACCTCCATATATTGCAAATAAAAATAAACTACACAAATTATGTATTATTCTAACCCAAATGTATTAAATGCATGCAGAAATCGATATAAAAGTAAGTGTAAAACATGGCAAAATAGGCTCACAACAAACACGCCATACTTAAGCTTGCTTGTCCTCAAGCAATACTTTTATTTGTCATTCAGGGGAAGGAATCAAAACTCTCAACATCTTAGATTCATTCTCATATGTCCCTGCAATTAATTACCATCCTCGAAAAGGTACTTATGTCACAAATCCATGCATGTGCAATTAAAAGCAACATCTACTCACAAAAGGAGGGTAATGCAAAAACAAATTTATGTGACAAATCATTAATAAGCAAGAGGACTTCAATTTAATCTCAATAAGGAGTAGATTGGTAAAAGACCAAAGGTGGGCAGTTTTTGGCCATGTGGTGTTAATGATCCGGGGAAATGGAGTACTTTCTAAACTGAATTTCCACATTCCTTCTCCATAAGATTCATTACCTTTCATATTGCTTTTATCCGTAATAATGGTTTTACCTCTCTAACCTCAGCACTGCTTTCTCGCGAGTCGCAAAATGGGTGTCATGAATGACCCCGGATACTTACTGCTTTTGGACTCCTCACCTGTGTGTCCCATCTCACTGAACTATTATCTCAGCAAGCAGGGTCGATCTACCTTTATCTTCTGAGGTGACTGAATTTTCATTCACTCATTTAATTTTCCATATATTTCAAACAATTTCTTACCAAACTCCAAATAATGATAATAACACAACAACCATATAACAATCTCCATAATGTAATACCATTCTCAACATAAACCCCGGATAGGAAATACGATAAAGAATGGCAATATTTAGATCATGTGGAGCAAATATGAAATAAGGCATAGTATGGCTTTTGTGATGCATAAGCATAGGTATGGCTAAGGAATATAAACATATGAGCATTGTATGGAAATATAAAGTCCTCCATCTTTTTATCGTGCAATATGTCAAAAGCAACTTCAAATTTACCTCCTTTCATGGTTTTCAAGAAATAATGCACTTCATCGTGACTTCCCTTTACTAGGCAATTTCATGCTATATCTCTAATGAATCCAATTTTGCATCGTCGAGTTAAATATTAAACTTCCATGACATTTATCAAAAAAATTCAATGGGGGTCATTTTTCAAACTTTTGGAAAACATGCATATAAACTCATAAATCAATAATGACTTCCAAAATAGTCATGTATAAGCAATTCAAGAAATAATGCACAAATAATGTCAAATCTGATCAAATATGCACAAAGTAAGCCGTTCCCCCACCCCATACTTAAACATTACAGTGTCCTCACTGTATAAAAACAAGGGTAAAGAAAGGAACTCACAAGACAAGTGTGCAGGACTTTAAAATGTCGAGTGCTAATGCCTGGGGCGAGTCCGAATATAGCCTTGCTTCTATCTCCATAGACCTGAAAAATGTGTAGAAGAGATATACCCACAATAGAAAAACTAGAAGTTTAAAACCAAAAACAAACAAAAGCAACAAATGTCCAAAAGTCCCAAAAAGTAAATGTCTATTTACAAGCTCTAGATTTTATAGTCGCTAGGCCGACTTCTCCTTTATGCTCAAGGTGACGTTTTCAGGGCCCATGTAGCTTGGGCTTCAAATAGGACTCCATTCTTGTCCATCAACTGTAGTCCTCCTGAATGGATCTTGTTCACCACGAAGGGCCCATCCTCTTCTTGTTGAATTTGTTGGGAAACCAATGATCTTTTGATTTGGAAACATAGAGCTTGTCTCCAACTTCATACTCTTTAGGCTCATCATTGGAAATCCTACATAATCGCACATACCAAGGCAAACCTCTCCCATGTATAGATAAATCTTTAATTGAAATGGGAGAAGAAAGATCCATACCTTGGCTTACCTTCGCATAATCGGATGTCAGAAGCTCCTAAGGGTCTGGTCGATATCGAGTTGTGCTGCTCTTCAGGTGGACTCTCAGTCGATATAGAGGGAGATGGGTCAATTTTGTCAAGTCGATATTGAGTAAGGTCACTCGATATTGAGTTGACTAGGTCAATATTGGCTGGCTTCTGCTCAACAGGAGGAATCAACTCGGCAAAGGTTGGTCGATATTGAGTCGCTTTGCTCGATACCTGGTAGGGCTATCTCGGCATAGGGAGGTCGATATTGACCTGTGGTAGTCGATATTGAGTTTACTGGCTTAATATTGACTAGCTTCTGCTCAACAGGAGGCATCGACTCGGCATAGGGAGGTCGATATTGACCTGTGGTAGTCGATATTGAGTGCCTTTGTGGCTCTGTCGACTTCTCCGGGTCGATATGGACCCCATACTTAAGACCTGGCAAAGCATCCGAAAAATAGTTAGTCCAAATCGACGTACCTTGGTCCCTGTCGAGTGGATTCTCTGCTTCTTCTTTTAGGATGGCCATGATCTTCTCCACCTGGGCTTCCATATCCCTCTTTTCCAGCTCTTCAGGAATCATATTTCTTACATTAGGCTCACCGCAAGTAATGTAACCAGCTGATATAGATTTTACCTCTTCCATGGGACCTGTGTGTCTTCCAGTTTTATTAAAGGAATACTCAATTACCTCATCGGTGATGTTGAAAGTGAGCACTCCCTTCCTTACACTTATGTTGGCATCCACCGTCGCCAAGAAGGGTCTTCATAGAATAATTTGACAGGCAGGGTCTTCCGCCATATCAATAACTAAGAAATCAGTAGAGACGAAGAACTTACCTACTTGCACTGGCACATTGTCCACCATGCCTGTTGGAATAACCACCTTGTTGTTGGCCATATAAAGTTTAGCATCCATAGGCTCTAGGGCACCTATCTTAATCTTGGACCATATAGTTAAAGGCATTATACTCAGACTAACTCCAAGAGCACATAAAGCATTAAATTTATATTGACCAAATCCAATGGTTATAGCAAACTTACCTGGATCTGGCCTCTTCTCAAGTATGTCCATGTGGCTGCACTCCTCTGTAATCTCATCCATTGATCTCTTCTTGCTTAGGATCTCCTTGAGGAATTTGACATAGGATGGCATTTCATTGAGGGCTTCTGTGAAGGGTATGGTGATATTGAATTTCTAAAGCATCTTGATGAAACGCTGGAATTTCTTCTCTGCTGGATCCTTTGGAGATTTTGTTGGGAAAGACAGCTTCGTTTTATGATTCTGAGCCGGAACAGATGTCGGAGGTGTTGCAGATGAGTCAATATTGACTAGAGGGGACTCGATATCGACTGCAGTATGGTCTATATTGACCGGTGGTTGGTCGAAATCGACTACTAGAGTCGGTTTCGGGTTCACTGGTGCAGATGGGTCGATATTGACCTGAGGGTGGTCAATATCGACTAGGTGTTGGTCAATATCGACTAGGTGTTGGTCGATATCGACCTCCTCTACAATGTCGTCTTTTGCTTCTCCGGTCTCTATTTCGTGCAGTTTGCATCCGCTCCTGAGCTTTACGGCTGCGATGTGTCCGGTCTTCCCCTTGGGATTGGGCTCAGAAGATCCAAGGAGCAAACCTGACTGTCTGGGGACTCCCGCTGCTAGCTTGCCAATCTGTTTATCAATTGATTTCCGCTATATATCAATCTCCCCAAGCCTAGAGTTGACCCCTTGAATTTTAGTGTAAACTGTGTTGAAGGACTGCTTGGGTTCTGAATGATTCCTCCGGATTTCCTCTAGGACAGTCTGTAGATCATCCCTTTTCTGGTCCCTTTTCGGATGTCCTGGAGCTCTGTAGGGTAGGGGGTTCCTAGGGGCACCTTGGTTCCATTGTGGTTGCTGGAATCTTTGGTCCCCCATGTAGCGATTGGGACCCCCTGCGTAAGCTGCCTCTTCGTGGTATTCTGCCAGCCTGACTTGCTCCGTGTGTGGGCACTTAGTAGTGGTGTGCCTTTGTGATCTGCATTCGATGCATAGCTGGTTGACAGAAAGAGATTTGACTTGCTTGCGATTATGATCTCTGTAGTACTGCTCCTTGACATCTGGGTCAATCTCTTTAGGGGGCTCATAGAGGGGCATGGATGGTGCTGGCCTAGCATAGGGATTCTCTTCATAGTTGACTGGAGTTCGATATTTGTTGTCATAGTTGGTCAGCTTGTCGAGGGCAGCCCATGCGTCATCTGGCGGCATTGTCAGATACTCATAATGAGTATATGTGTTGATCCTATCTTTAGTAGCCAGATCAAGAGAATTGAAAAAGATCCTATCTTTAGCAGCCAGATCAAGAGAATTGAAGAAGATCAAGGGAAATAAAAGGCATGGGAACGCTATAAGGATCGCAGTAGATCCTTATAGCGTTCCCATGTCTTTGCTAGCGGCTCTCCAGGCTGCTGTTTGAAAGATGAAATCTTTTGGCGAAGGAGCGCTGTCTTGTTAGGAGGAAAGAATTTATTGAGAAATTCCTGCTTTACTTGAGCCCATGTCGTGAGGGGTGGTGGTTTCAGTTCTTCCAGCCACTTCAATGCGGGACCACTGAGAGACCAACGAAAAGCCTTCATCAAGATGTACTCCAAGGTGGTACCTTCGGCAAGAGTACGACACATATCAGTAAAATTGGTAATATGCTGAAGATGGCATTCATTAAATATACCATGAAAAGCATTATGTTTAATATCTATTAGGAAAGGAGTATGAATTTCATAGTTATTTTCAGGGATTAGAATAGCCGATTCAGGCACGACGAGAATCGGGTGCATGTAATCCTCTGCAGTGGTAGGATATCGGGCAAGCTCAGCTTCTGCTTGCCTCGCACGTTCAGTTTCCTATTCCCTTCTTGCTCTCTCAGTGGCAAGAGCAGTATTGTTGGTGGCTAGTTCCATCTGAAGCCTTTCAATTAGTTGTTCCTGTGTCTCTACAGCCGCCACGGCTCTTTCTAGTTTAGCTTGGATGTGTATAAGGCGCTCCGGTTTGTCTAAGGCGTCAAACTCAGGTGTTCGACCAGAATGGCGCATATACCTTCGAAGTAACTCAAAAGAAAAGTGAGAACTGACTATCTAAGGCGCGAATGATTGCTTCCCAGGCAACGACGCCAATTTTGTTGTATAGGAGGAAATCGAGTTCAAAATATAGAACATAAATCAAACCAGATTCGTGCCCCAGCAAATAATTACAAGACCTCCTCCCTATGCAGTAGTGGGAAGTCAGGATTGATCCACGAGGAAGCGTATCAGTGGATCTCAAGTAGCTGTAAATCTCACAAACAGAAAAGCAAGCAAAAAGACAGAAGTAACAAACAAAAGCAGAAAATAAAGCAAGGACACAGAAGCTACTCGATATCGAGCAACAGCCCTTGATATCGACTACAACAAAGTCGATCAACAGAAACAGAAAATCAAATAAAGACAGTGTCGAGTAAATTCAATTCGATATCGAGTAAGTGCCACTCGATATCGACAAAACTTGCTCGAGATCGAATAAACGACAGAAATTTAAATTGCAAACTTTCGAACACAGAATCGCAGATTTCGAACGAAATAAATCAATATATTAAAAGACTTCCAAAGCCAGGGTATCAACACCACAACGATAACTAGGCAAAGTAACACATAAAGGCATAAAAGATCATGCTTTCCATCAAATAACTTTCGTTATTAACAAATAGGAAGATAGAGGCTTTCGCATAAACCCTAATTGTTACTAACCCTTTTTCACATAATTACCCCAAGTTGTATTAAGATCACTTTCGCTTCAATAACAAAAACAAGGATCACCTTCAACTCTCGCAACAGAATCATGCTCATAGGGATAGAAGACGAATTGCATAAAAATATTGTACCTTTACCGCATCACCTAACATGGCCACCGTCGAGCTCACCCCAGCCCTAGAAGTGGGTGGACTACTCGCTCTTCATCGCATTAGCAGACATCTTTGATGAAAAAAAAATAACTTGCATTAATAAACTCAAACTTACAACCTCTTCTCCTTCTCTCTCTGTGTGACTAATTGTCTCTGAAATTTAATGAATAAAACTCAGCCCCTAAGGGTTTATTTATTGGCTTCCAACCCTTTCTAATCAAGGTAAGAAAGTCTATCTATATCAATATCTAAATATCTAAAGGCTTAAAGATAAATAAATGGAAAAAAGGAATTAAATCCATAATTATATCCAACGTGGATAAAATATCTTCTCCCTTGACTTGATAGCTCTTGATAGATGTGGATAGAATTCGGTCTCGAAAATATCTCCACTGGATTCGGGATAGAAACTTAACAAAAGGCCGGTTAAGCTCGGAATCCGCCTCTGTGGGTCCAGTCGATATTGACTAAGGTCACTCGATATTGACCTGTGCTTCCTCGATTTCTCTTCAGCTGCTTGCATTGGACCGACTTCTGGAATATTGACTCGATTTGGGTACTCCATATCGAATTTGGGTAGTCAATATCGACCTCTTCCTTTCTTCCTTAGTCGATTCTAGCCAACTCTGAGTCGATTTGGAGAATTTTGACCTAAATCTGGTCGATATTGAGTGTGCTTGGTCGATATCGACCAGTCTTCTCAACATCGTGCTCTTTTCTTCAAACACACTTTCCCGATTCATTGTTTTTTGGATTGATGCATATGACCATGCGTTGGAAAGCTCTTTTCGAGGGCTACAACTCTCATGAAGTCATCAGAACTTGACTCAGAATGATGAATGCCGAAAAATGGCCTTTTCTCCAGCTGCACCATCCTTAGCTTCTTCATGAGTTTTCCTTTAAGCGCCAAAGTGCGTCCGATTTCTGTGAAATATAACAAAAAGTTTTGTAGACCTCCATATATTGCAAATAAATATAAACTACACAAATTATGTATTATTCTACCCCAAATGTATGAAATGCATGCAGAAATCGATATAAAAGTAAGTGTAAAACATGGCAAAATAGGCTCACAATAATACGTGCACAGGAGAAGCTACGACGATCATGGATCGGGGATCAGTATTCGATATCGACCAAAGTTCGTCGATATCGAGGAGGGCAGAAAGTAAAACAAAGTAAAATAAAGAGCAAAAGCTTATGGGATTCGAAGTAAACTATATAAAAGACGACTTCTAAGATCGGGGTTTGCGACAACGATAACCAAGAATGCATAAGGCAAGAATAAAACAAATAATCATGTAACTTGCATCGAAGGACCAAGCTTTTGCCTTTTCCAACAATTAGACAAATCTTTCAAGAAACCCTAATTGTATCTACCGATTTTATGTGTACAATCCAAGTTGTTAGCAAGGACCTCCATTAGATGGGTAATAAACACATAACAAGTAGTAGATGCTCAAAACATGATAAAAGTCGGACCTTTAACTCAAACACGCATGGCTATCGTCGGGCTCACCCCAACCCTAGAAGTACGTGGACTACTCGCGCTTCATCTCAATCGCAGACATTGTTGATGGAAAATAAACTACTTGCATTAATAAACCAAACAGAGCTTTACAACCGATCGAAGCCAATTTGCTCTCGCTCCTTAACTCTTCTCGGCCACTCCCTCTCTCTTTCTACATCTATGTAACTAATTGTGTCTTGAATTGAATGAATAGAAATCAGCCCCTAAGGCCTTATTTATAGGCTTCCAATCCTGGCTAATCAAGGAAAGAAATCTATATCTAATATCTAAAGATAAAACTTAAATAAAAGAAACATTTATCTTAAAAGGGAAATATATCTAAAAAGCTAAATATCTTCATGTGTGGATAAATCCTCTTCTCCATGGATGGATCTTGATATACTTGATAGATCTCGAACTCCTTAGCTCTCAAGAAAGCCCAAACCGTGTTGGACAGCCCAACCGCGTAACGCGGCCCAGCAAAGATTTCCTCAATATCGAGTAAACTCCTCGATATCGAGTAACTGTGTGTCGTCGACTTGCTGGCTTGGCTTGCTTGAGCAACTTCTCCCCGATCTGGCTCGGACATGCGATTTTGGTCTTGTCGATATCGAGTAACCTACTCGATATCGAGGAAGGTCTGCTCGGCATGTCTTCGTCTTCGGCTTCTCGATCAGGTGGTCTTCCTCGACTCCGAGCTGGTCTTCAGATCTTGTCGATATCGAGTAACTTTCTGTACTCGGGTTGGTTTCGTCATCAGTTCCTCGATCTGCTTGTGCTCGATCATGTTGTGCCCGGACTCTTTGGTCGATATCGAGGAAGAGTACCCGATATCGAGTAAGGCTCAGCTTCCGTCTTTGCTTCTTGGTTTTGTCCTGGAATGGCTCCAAATTATGCAATATTAAACCAAAACTTATGTAGATCTCTATTTCTTGCAAATAAGCACATATCACATAAATTCAACATATTCCCATACCGAAATATGCAAAGTGTATAAAATATGGAGCTAAAATGTGCATTTCAACATGGCTATTTTAGTACACATCCAACCACTGCATACTTAAGCTTGCTTGTCCCCAAGAAATAACTTGGATGGTCATTCAGGGGAAGAATTTAAACTCTCAACATCATAGATTGATTGTCATATGTCCCTGCAATCAATTACCATCATCGAAATGGTACTTGTGCCACAAATCCATACATGTGCAATTAAAAAGCAACATCTACACACAAAAGGAGGGTTATGCAAAAACATTCATGTGAAAAAGCAAAAATAATCAAGAGGACTTTAATTTAAGCTCAATAAGGAGTAGATTGGTAAAAGGCTGAAGGTGGGCAATTTTTGGCAATGTTGTGCTAATGATCCAGGGAAATGGAGTATTTCCAAATGGCTGAAGGTGGGCAATTTTTGGCAATGTGCATTTCAACATGGCTATTTTAATAGACATCGATTAGGGTAGGATAGGATAGGGTTAAGCTTCATCGTCCGGAGCATCATCCGTGAGCAGCGACCTCAGACCTTGCAGCAGCTTGGACACCCCGCTCATCTCCGTCATAAACTCCTTGTGCAGCTCCTTAATATCCAGACGAACTTCCTCCTAGACCAACTCCAAGTTGTCCATGCGTTCATCAACGACTGAGGCAGTGGGAAGAGCTTTTGAAGGAGAGGCAAGACTCCGAGTCCCTTGGGGGGACCGAGTGATGCCCATCGTTTCAAAGCTCTTGGAGTCGAACTTACCCATATGACGTTGTTGTTCTTCATTTTTGAAATTGATTCCAAAATCTTTGAAGATATGGGTCAAAAGGGTGGCAAAGGGGAGGGGTGTTCCTTTTCTGGCTTTTCTAGCGTGAGCCATGGATCCAAGGATAGTGCTGACCAGATCAAGATCAAGGCCATTTAAGATGAGGTATAAGAGGATCATGGCATTATCGGTAAGGAGCAAGCCAGAGTTTAAGCGGGGAAGGAGGCAATGCACAAGGATGTTGAAAATAATTTTTGCCTCTAGGGTAAGGGATGAGTGGGTAAGCTGTTTTGAGATTATGTTGGATGCTTTGGGTAGGAGATATTTGGATCGGGCAAGGGCTATGCACTATTCTTTCGTAGGGTTTTCAGGAGAGGGTGGACAAGGTCTAGGCAGGCCAACGAAATCAGCAAACTCAATGGAGTTGAAAGAGATTCTAACCCCTTTGACGATGGATTCCAAAGACCAACCGTCGACATTGTGTTTGGCTTTTAGGTTTATGTAGAACAGGCGGGTAAGTTGAGGACAGTAGATAGCCTCAAGGTTGAGAAGGGTCCAGGCAGGGGATTGTTTGAGTAGAGATATGCATGGTAAATTCAAAGCTTCAAACCATGAAGAGAGAGAGAGAGGATTGGTTTACTTGGATGTAGGCAGGTGGATCAGCATTCTTTCTGCGAGCAAGTGTGGGAGCAATCCTGTTGGCAGGCGCCTCAAGGCTCTTGAGAGTGCCTTTCCTGGTACGCTTGGGAGATGGAGGCTTGGCAGCTGCTGGGGCTTTCCGCTTCTTTGGAGACGGGGCAGGAGGACGAGGAGAAGGAGAGGGAACAGGTTCGGGCTCCTCATCATCTTCTTCATCAGACCCCGAGTCCTCAGCGGACCCTTCAACATCCTCGTTGTCTCATTCAGCATCCTCGTCATCGCCGGTCTCGTCTTCCTCTTCTTTCTCTTCCTCTGGTTCCTCCTCTGTGGGAACCTCCTGCTAAGCCTCTTTTCGAATTCTCTCGGCCTCCTCCTCAGCTAACTTCCATGCCTGCTCGGCCTCTTCCTCAGCCTTTCTCTTCCTTAAAGCTTCTTCTTCAGCTTCCTTGGCGGCATACCGTGCCAGAATAGCGTCGAGATCCTCCTCATCATCCACCTCTGCAGCGATGATTTTCTTTTTCCCTTTTTGCTTCGCACTGAGGGGTTTTTTCGCTGAGCACTTCTAAGAGCCATTGGTTTCTGTACTCGTGCTCTCAGCGATGGTGCTCTAGACAGTAGCTGGGACGATTGCTTGTGGAGTGGGTTCTGGTTGAGGGGAAGTAGGAGTGGACTGGCGTCCCTTGGGGGTGGCGCCAAGTCTTTTGGAAGTGGAGGTTTTCTTTGATTTGGGCGCCATGTAGGTAATTGGCTAGGGTTTCAGAACAGTTTGAGAGGTTGAAGAAAGAGAATTGGAGGGGTTTTAGGAGTTCTGAAGTTGTGAGATAATCGAGTGGGATTTGGGTGTTTAAAGAGGAGAGATTTTAGTGATGGGATGGGTTTAGGGTTGCAATGTGGGTAACGATAACATTGCCAATTTGAAAAATATTTCAATTCAAAATTCAAATCTATCTCTTAACCATTTAAAATAGGAGGGAAATATCCGAAAATATTTTGTTCCAAAAATAAAATCTGTACTCGGATGGGGAAATAAAATGTGTAACATATATAGAATTTTAAAATCCGTTTAAAATTATACTTGATGAAATATCTAAAAAGATATTAACCAAATATATATGATCCGATATCTGTACTCTACCATTCATTTCACAAACCTTGACATAGTTCACTAAGGTCTTGACACTGGGTAGAATTTATCTTTCGTAAAGGGAAAGCTCCCCTACAAAAGTGCATCCTTGTTAAGCATTCCAATCTCTCGTCTAATAAAGGTGAACCTGTCTTCTGCCAAAGGCTTAGTGAAAATGTCAGCCCATTGATAATCAGTAGAAATAAAAGATATGGACACATCACCTTTTTCGACGTGGTCTCTAATGAAGTAATGCCTTACATCAATATGTTTGGTTCTTGAATGCTGAACATGATTCTTCGTGATTGATGTGGCACTTGTGGTGTCACACTTAATGGGAATACTTCTGAGGTTGATGCCAAGATCTCTCATTTGTTGAGCTATCCAAAGGATTTGAGAGCAACAAGCTCCAGCTGCTATGTATTCGGCTTCGACAGTGGATAGATCAACTGAGTTTTGTTTCTTTCAATGCCAACTAATCAATGATGCTCCTAAGAATTGGCAACATTCTGATGTGCTCTTCCTATCTACCTTGTAGCCTGCAAAATCTGCATCAGAATACCAGATTAATGTAAAATCTTTTTGCTTTGGGTACCACAAGCCAAGCTCCTTAGTGCCATTGAGATATCGAAAGATCCTCTTCATAGCTACGAGGTGAGATTCTTTAGGATCAGCTTGAAACCTAGCACACATGCAAACACTAAACATGATGTCAGGTCTACTAGCTGTAAGATATAGTAAAGATCCAATCATTCCTCGATACTCCTTTTGATTGACACTCTTCCCGGTCTTGTCTTGATCTAGTGATAATGTTGAGCTCATGGGTGTCTTGACAGCTTTGGATTGATCCATCTTGAATTTCTTCAAGAGATCCTTAGTGTACTTGCTTTGGTTGACAAAGATTCCTTTCTTGGATTTATAAACTTGTAGTCCAAAAAAGAAGTTGAGTTCACCCATCAAGTTCATCTCAAATTCGCTGCACATAATGTCAGAAATTCCTTACACAAAGATGTGTTAGTAGCACCAAATAATATATCATCAACATAAATTTGAATAGCCAGAATGTCCTTTCCTTTGGTCTTGATAAAAAGAGTCTTGTCGATCAACCCCCTTTTAAAATCATTTTCTAAAAGATATTTTGGCAAGCGCTCATACCAAGCTCTTGTGGCTTGTTTCAAACCATAAAGCGCTTTGTCTAGTTTATAAACATGATTGGGAAATTTCGAACTTTCAAAACCTGGCGGTTGAGCCATGTAAACTTCTTCCTCCAAGAAACCATTAAGAAAAGCACAGTTGACATCCATTTTATATAACTTTATACTCATAAAAGATGCAACTGCTAATAAAATGCGAATGGCTTCAAGCCTGGCTAAGGGAGCAAAGGTCTCCTCGTAGTCAATACCTTCCTCTTGATTGTAGCCTTGAGCAACAAGCCTTGCTTTGTTCCTCACGATCTTACCATTCTCATCTAGCTTATTTTGAAATACCCATCGCATGCCAATGACTGATTGATGCTTTGGCCTAGGCTTCCAGGTCCAGACTTTGTTCCTTTCAAATTCGTTGAGTTTACTTTGCATAGCAATGATCCAATATGGATCTTGAAGGGCCTCATCTACCTTCTTTGGTTCTATAAGAGAAACAAACGCGTGAAAAGCATAGAGATCTTTAAGTTTAGAACGAGTTTGAACACTAGAAGTAGGGTCAGAAATGATATCCTTTAATGAGTGTGATGAGGAGTATTTGAATTTTCTTTTGCTAGTCTCAGCTCCTTGATTCGTCACACCAGTAGGATTGATTTGTAATGCATCTGACTCCGTGGACCTGTTAGGTTTAGTTACAGCAGTTTCCGACGTTTCAACACCAAGGGCTTTGGACGAATCTTCAACACCTTGGGCCAATTCTTCAGTGTTGAGAATCTGTTCCTGCATGTTCCTCTTCACTGTGTTCTTGGTGGCATCATCATCACCTTCCTCGTTTTCTGCATGGATGTTAAGATCTATATCTGCAACACTTTCACTCAAAGAACCGTTATTGCATTCATCAAATATAACATGTATACTTTCTTCAACTAACTAGGTCCTTTTATTGAAGATTCTATAAGCTTTGCTACTTGTGGAGTAGCCAAGAAATATACCTTCATCACTACGCGCATCAAATTTCCCAAGGTTGTCTTTTCCATTGTTATGAACAAAACAAGTACATCCAAAGGGTTTAAAGTAGGATATAAGTGGTTTGCGGCCATTGAAAAGTTCATAAGTAGTTTTCTTTAAGATGGAACAAATAAGACAACGATTCAAAATATAGTTAGCTGTGTTAACAGCTTCAGCCCAATAGGTTTTAGGTAATGCATTTTCTAAAAGCATAGTCCTGGCCATGTCCTCTAGGGTGCGGTTCTTTCGTTCTACAACCCCATTTTGTTGAGGTGTCCTAGGAGCAGAAAAGTTAGGGGAGATGCCATATTTAGCACAAAACAAATCAAACTGAAGTTGATCATACTCCCTACCATGATCACTTCGAATTGACACTATGGGCTCGTTTCTTAAAGTTTGTAACTCCTTACAAAGTTTTGAAAACTCAAATAAGGCCACTGATTTTTCTTTTCAAAATGCAGCCCAAGTATATCTGGAAAAATCATCAACAACGACAAGCATGTACTTTTTACCATTGGGAGATTTGACTCGCATAGGACCACATAAATCCATATGTAAAAGTTCAAGGGGTCTAGAAGAAGTTACAACCTTTTTGGGTTTGAAAGAGCTACGTGTTTGTTTACCTCGTGTGCATGCATTGCACATATCAATACCTTTGAAGTCCATCTCAGGTAGCCCTCTTACAAGCCCTTTGGACACAAGCTTCTATAGTGTATATGGACTCACATGACCGAGTCTCCTATGCCAGAGCTTTGGATCGTCCGTCAAAGCCTTTAGATAGGGTAAGCTCCCTTGTGCCCCTTGATCAGCATTCACAGCGTATATATTGTTGTAACGATATGCAGTCAGTATAACTTCACATGTATCTTCTCTGCACACTAGACATCTTTTCTTGTTAAATCTGACATCATTGCAACTATCACATAATTGAGAAACACTAAGCAAATTATACTTCAAACCATTCACAAGATAGACATTTTTAATACTATGGCTGGAATCACTCCCAACACTACCAATACCAACGATGTCACACTTTCCTTTGTCACCAAGAGTGATTGTTCATGTGGATTGCTCCTTTAGATCATGAAAGAGAGAAATCTTCCCACTCATATGCCTCGAGCATCCACTATCAATAATCCATTTGTGCTCCTTCACCTTGGTGATCTCCTGTAAAACAAACATCAACCTTTGTGGCTAGACCAATAAGCAAATTTGGATCCATTATTGGATAAACCATATTTGGTAAAATAGTGCCTTTGGGGACCCAAACTTGTGTTATCCGTTCTTTTTTCAAATGAACAGGAAATGTGTTGCGAATGATATATGGATCCTTTCTTCTATAGGTGCAGGTCTCTTTTACATGTCCCTTTCTAGCATAGTGGTGACATATAAGAGAGGTTCTGCTTCCTTTTGCCTTTACAAAAGTGGTAATGTGTTGCTTCTTTAAAAATCTTGGATTTTAACCAATACCACTTTTGTTTAGAGAACTTTGTTGCTCGCCCAACATCCTATCAAGAGTGCCTTTGGATTTGATAAAACTTATTAGGGTTGTCTGTTGGTCTTGAATCTTATTATTCAGAGAGATCTTCTCGTTCTCTAAGTCCTGATGTTCACTTCTCAGAGACGAGAGATCTTGCTTGTGTTCAGATTTCTCTAAGTCAAGAGTCTTGACATTAATGTCAAGATCTGAATAAGAAGCTTCAAGACTTTCGACCCTCATAGACAGATCCTCAATAGTTCTTTCCTAGTCCACAGTTCTCTTAATAAGTGTGTTAGTCTGGGCAATAAGTTTCTCTTCATTGGCAATCATATTAGAAATGAATTCCGATAATACCTCTTTTGGGCTAGCCATGAGTTCTCTTACAATTACCTCAAGCTTCTCATCGTGGGATTCATCTCCTGAGGCCATAAGACAGACATTGGCCTTCTCATCATTGGAGTCAGAGTCAGAATCACTCCATGTTGCCACCATGGCTTTCTTTTTCCATTTATCACCCTTCTTGGACTGTCTCTTCGGCTTTTGAGGGCAGTCTTTTACAAGATGATCTGGTTCACCACATTCAAAACAAGACAAAGGTTTAGTCTTCTTGTTATCAAATTTGTTGTATTGAGACTTACCTCGAAATTTAGAAGACTCTGATCCATCCTTGTTGAATTGTTTCTTCATTTTGAGGATCTGAGCAAGGCCTCTTGTAATAAGAGCAAAAGGATCATCCTCATCGTCATCCTCATCTTCGGAATCAGATCCATCTTTGAGCTCATCCTTCTTAGACTTGAGCGCCAAGTTCTTTGTGCTTGCTGGAAGTTCTCCAACGTCTTCATTAAGGATCATCTCATGCGTGATCAGTTTCCCAAGCAGGTCATCAAGGGGCAGAGTGGTGAGGTCCTGAGCTTCCTCTATGGTTGTTACTTTAGGACCCCACTTTTCTTTTGGGAGGCACGTCAATATCTTCTTTACTTTCTTAACATTTGTAAATCTTTTGCCAAGAGAGTCAAGGTTGTTGGTGATTTCGGTGAATCGTGTGAACATGGCCTTGATTGACTCATCAGACTTCATTTTGAAAAGCTCATACTTTCGAAGAAAGATACTAATCATGGTGTCCTTTACTTGGCTGGTTCCTTCATAGGTGATGACCAGCTTGTCCCAAATCTCTTTAGCCGACCTACAAGATGAAATACGATTAAACTCATCAGTGATAAGACCACAATAAAGTAAGTTAATAGCCCTGTAGTTTTTGGAGACAAGTTCAAGATCCGCTTGGAAGTATTCAGACTCCTTCTTTGCAATTTTGGTTCCATTTGGTCCGTCTTTCTCTGAAATCTTCGGACCGTTCTCTACAATGTTCCAAATTTCTAGATCTTGATCTATAATGAACATCTTCATCAATGATCTCCAGTGGACAAAGTTGTTTCCTACAAAGAGTGGTGGTCTGCTGATAGACCTTCCTTGTGCAAATCCTCCGCTTGCTTCACCAGACATGATCGAAAACTCACAAGATTGTTAAATCAAAAGCCGTGAGTAAAGCTCTGATACCAATTGAAGGTTCGATAATATAAAACAAATTAATGTAAAGATACTCTAGAGGGGGGTTGAATAGAGTATGCCGGTTTTTCGCAGATAGTCTCAAGACTTTTGAAGCTCGTGCAAAACCCTTTGAGATTATACTTAGTCTTTTCTCTGAAAACCTGAATCACAAAGTTAAATAATTCGAACCAAGTGCGGAAATAAGGCAAAGCAGTAAATAAAGGACTCGATGAATTGTTTACGAGGTTCGGCACGAACTTGGCCTACGTCCCCGCCTATGGTTCTTCCACAACTATAGGATTCAACCGACTTTTATTGATTCACAAGACTTAGGATCATACTAGCTTACCGAGAAGCCTCTCTCCTATACAATTGCAATCTAGTCAACTCACGTTCCCTTGGAGTCCTAGACCAATCTAGAAGAGCCCCACCTCTTTATGCTATCTAGTACAATCCTCTTACACTTAGTGAATCCATCGCCTAGTGTCCACTTCATGAGTTACAAACTCTCGAGTATAACACTATAACGAAATATATCCTATAAGATCAATGTGTAACTCTCAAATGCTTTGAAATGAAATAACAGACTCTTAAGGACTAGCAGAGAGCGCACAGAGAAGACAGATTTCACTTGAGGGCTTGAGTGTATGAATGCTTGTGTTCAACGAAAATGTGTTGTTGTCTTCTCTTCTTCCTTTTCTTTATAGAGAACAAATCGACGCCAAGGATCAACACCAACAGCTATAGTAGATCATGGCCTAAGATGGATTCTTCACAATCTTCTATCTTTGGAAACTTCTGAAGCCATGATCACGATTTGATTCTTCTCGGCTTTGAGCGCTTAAGGAATGATATATAATTAAAAAAACTTCCTGAAAGGTTAGTGAATATATATAATAATATCTGGAAGCATATAATAGTATATAATAATATTCATACATAATATCATCTAGAACAGGTTTTGTGTTTCATCAACACTGCTAAAGCTTCAAGACCTTTGACGGAAATAGATTGTCAAAGCCTTTGAAACTTACACCGATTTTCATCATGGGAGTGGATTTATCAGTTTTTATCGCTCCTAAACATGTGCTAGTGTTCCCTCTAGCTTATGCTTGAAAGTCGTGATCTGATGTTTGAGCTGCGCTGTTTTGGCTGGAGGAAAGAACTTGTTAAGAAACAAGTCCCTGAATTCGTTCCACGTGCGGATGGATTGGGGAGTCAAACCCTCGAACCATTGTTGAGCTTTCCCTGCAAGCAACCAACGAAAAGCCTTTAGTTTTAAATATTCTAGATTGGCATCATCTGCAATAGCTTCACACAAATCTAGAAAAATAGTTATGTGCTCTAAAGGGATTTGTTAGGACTCCCCTAAAATTGAATACTCCTAACATAAGAAATAAAAGAAGGACGAATTTCTTAATTAACGCGACGGAGAATGATCGGTGATTATGGAACTTCCAGAGTAGGGTGCAGATATTCCTTCGCATTTGCAGGGACGTTCTGAAGTTATTCCTCGAACTTTCTTCGGGCTTCGGCTTCGCGGTCTACCCTTGACTTTCACCTTTGCTAATTCCGTTCATATTCTGCCTCTCGTTGGGCGTACTCTATCTGCCTGGTGGTGAGTTCCTCTATTTGCCTCCGGAGCGTCTCAAGTTCCTGCGCCGAAGTAAGCTTTACCTCAGTCTCGTTGTTATTAAGAGTCGACATGAGTCTTCTTCTTAGTCTTTGCTGAAGATGTATGAAGCGTACCGGTTCGAGAAGAGGATCAATGGGTGTGTGATTAGTTCTTTGCATGCCCCTATAAAACAAAAACAAAAAGAAGGGAGTACAAAGGAACTGAAAATGGCGCGATTGATAGCTTCCTCGGCAACGGCGCCAATTTTTTTTTGTGTAGGGAAACTAAAAATGAAATAAATAATAAAATATAAGCGAAACCAACTCTCTGTCCAAGCAAATAAAATACAAGAAACCCTCCCGCTATAGTGGTAGGGTATTCAGGATCGTATCTAAGAGAAAGCGTGTCAGTGTTCGCCTAATTAGTTCCAAGATCGCCCTCGAAATCGACCAGAAGTTGCTCGACGTCGACTAGATGTAGTCGATGTCGACTAAAGCTGTCGAATTCCTTTAAAAGTTGTACAACAAAAGACAAAAGTATAATCGACGTTGAGCAGAGTACTCGATGTAGAGTTTGTCAGTGCAGTAAAAACCGTAATTTTTCCAAATAAAAATCAAAGACAGAAACAAACACAGATTTTGTAAGATATAATTCAATAATCTAAAAGCTTCCAAGATCGGGGTATCAACACCACAATGATAACCATGTAAGAATCATGCCAAAGTATAAAGGTTTATTCCTTTTCATCAAATAACTTTCGTCAGTAACAAATAGGAATGAATATAGAGGCTTTCACATAAACCATAATTGTTACTAACCCTTTTCACATAATTAATCCAAATTCGCATTAAGATCACTTTCGCTTCAATACCACAAATAAGGATGACCCGCTACAGTCATAGAAGAATCATGCAATTCAGGGATAGAAGATGAAATCGCAATAAAAGTTGTACCTTTGATGCAATACCTTACACGGCTACCGTCGGGCTCACCCCGACCCTAGAAGTTGGGTGATCACTCGCTCTTCATCATGGAAACAAACATCAATAACATAAAGAAAATAACTAATTGTATTAAATTGAAATAGAGAGCTTACAACCAAATAACGCCAAAACGTCTCTCGACACTTCCACCTTACTCGGCCTTAACCCTCTCTCTAACTCTATGGAAACACAATTGCTTGTGGCTTGGATTACCCTAAAACTCGGCCCCTAGGGCTTTATTTAAAGGCTCCACTCCTTGCTATCCAAGGAAGGAACTATCTATCTTAATCTAAATTTATCTATCTATGTTCCTAAGATAAATGTTTAACAATTAAGTAAAATAAAACAAATAAAATTCCCCTAAGATTAAAGTGGGAATTACTAATGTGGATAAGTCTTCAAACTTGATAAATCCTCACGTGCCTTGGTGTGGAAGAGAGCTCCCTCTAGGATTTCTACTCAATCTCGACTCGGATTCGTCTCTGGGCTCTACTCAACATCGACCAAAAGTGGTCGACGTCGACAAGGTCTTGTGTCTCAACTCACCTGGTGCTCGACCTATAGTATCCCGGTCGATTTCTAGTGATAAGTGGGGTTTAGTTGACGTCGAGTACTTCTGTCAGCTTTCAACATCCTTCTCTGTCTTGAAACGCACTTTTCTAAGTCCTCGTTCGTCTTATTAACGCATATGCATATGCGTTGGAAAGATATTTTCAAGGGCTACAACTTACGTGAAGACATCAGCACTTGATTCAGAATGATGAATGGTGAAAAGTGGCGTTTTCCCAAGCTGCACCATCCTAACTCCAAAGTGCGTCCGATTTCTGCGAAATTAAATAAAAACTTGTGTAGACCTCCATATATTGCAAATAAACATAAACTACACAAATCTCATGCTTTCGAAATATAAAAGTATAAAATATAGACATAAATCGAAGTAAAAGTAGATGCAAAAGATGACAAATTAAGCGCACATCAACACCCTATACTTAAGCTTGCTTGTCGTCAAGCAATACTTTTAATGGTCATACAGGGGAAGAAATAAAAACACTCAACATCTTAGATCCCTTTTTATATAACCCTACAATCAATTACCATCCTCGAAAAGGTACTAATGTCACAAATCCTTGCCTATGAATAAAAGCAATATCTACACACAAAAAGTGGGTTATGCTAAAACAATTCATATGACAAAGCATTTGATAATCATGAGGACTTTTATGCGCATGGTGAAGAAAAGGTAAAAGGCAAAGTCGTGGGCTATTTTTGGGCAATGTGGGGCTAAATCCAGAGAGAATTCTTCAAACTTGATTTAATTCATTTTTTCCCCTTCATATGACATTTCACATCACTCATCCTCTTATAATTCACTCTTTTTTTTTTCACTATTATGCTTTTACCTCTCTAACCTCAGCATTGCTTTTTCGCGAGTCGCAAACATGGGTGTCATGAATGGCCCCGGATACTTTGTGCTTCAGACTCCTCACCTTCGTATCCCATCCTGCGGAACTAACATCTCAACGCAGACAGAGTCAATCTACCTTTATCTCCTGATGTGCCCAGATTTTCTTTCACTCATTAAATTTTCCTTAATATATGATGCATCCTACCAAAATCCAAATATAATAACAACACACCACCATATAATAATCTCCATAATATGCCATCAATTTCTCAACATACTCCCAGGATGGGTAATGAGGTAAAGAAAAAGGCAATTTATATATCATGTCGAGCAAATATGAAATAAAGCTCGATATGGCTTGTGATTTTTAAGCATAGGTAAGGCTTGGAATAAGATAAGTATATATGGAAAAATAAAGTCATCCGTCCTCTTATCATGCATATGTCAAAAACAGCTTCAAATTTTACCTCCTCTCATGGCTTTCATTAAAGAATATACTTCATTGTGACATCCCTTTACTAGGAAATTTCATGATATATCTTTAAGGAATCTAATTTTGCATCATCAATTTCAAATAAAGCTTCCATGACACTATTTCAAAAATATTTGATGGGGTGATAAAAATAGACTTTGGAAAACAACATGTAGCATATAGATAAATAAATCATTCCAAAGTAAGGATGTATGAACAATTCGATAAATATGATAAAATATGCACAAAGTAAGTCTTTCCCCCACCCCATACTTAAAGATTACAGTGTCCTCACTATATAAGAACAAGGGTAAAGAAAGAAACTTACAAAATTAAGCGCAGAAGCTCAAAAATAGGTGATGTAAAGTCGCTGGATGGGTGGTCGATCTCGAGTAAGTTAGTCGACGTTGACCAGAGCTACTCGACATCGAGCATATTGGATCATCAGAGTGGTCTTCTATCGACCACATGCTCCTTTTCTCCATATGTGTGGTCGGCGTCGAGTAGGTTACTCGACGTCCAATACCTTCTGCAGCTTCTTGTACCTACAATTTTGTTAGAAAGACAAAACCCGCAAAAGCAAATCCAAAATAATGTTTAAAAGCAAAACCAAAAGTATCTAAAATCCTAAAAATGACTTGTCTTGTTACAAGCTCTAGATTTTCTAGTCGATAGACCGACTTCTTTATTTTCTGCTCAAGGGGGCATCTACATCGCCCATGTGGCCTAGGCCTCGAATAAGACTTCATTCTTGTCCATCAGCTGTAATCCTCCAGAATGGATCTTATGCACCGTGAAAGGTCCCATTTTATTTTTTATTGAACTTGTTAGGGAACCAATGATTCTTTGACTTGGTGACATACACATTGTCCCCTACTTCGTAGTCCTTTCAATCATAATTGGAAACCCTGCAAAGACGCACATACTAAGGCAAACCTCTCCCATGCATAGATAAGTCCTTAATTGAAATCGGGGAAGATATGTCCTTACCTCGGCCTACCTTTACAGAATCGTCATTTGGGATCTCAGGTTATGGTCGACGTCGAGTAGGGCTACTCGATGTCGAGTAACTTTCTGCTCTTGTTGGCTCACTTGATGCTGGACAAGTCGATGAAGGTGTCTGAATCTAGTCGATGTCGACTACTATACTCGACGTCGAGTACGTGTGGTCGATGTCGACCCCATACTTAAAACCTGGAAAATAATCTAAAATAAAATTAGTCGATTTCGAGTAGGTCATCTGTCTCTTCATTCAGAATCGCCATGATTTCCTCCACGTGGGCTTCCATAGCCCTCTTCTCTAGCTCTTCAAGGGTCATTTTCCTTACATTAGGCTCCCCGCAAGTGATGTACCACTCTGAAACTGATTTGATATCCATATCACCTATATGCCTTTCAGTTTTATTAAAAGAATACTCAATTACCTCATCGCTGATGGTGAAAGTGAGAACTTCCTTCCTTACGCTTTTGTTGGCATTCACGGTCGCCAAGAAGGGCCTTCCTAAAATAATTGGACAAGCAGGGTCCTCTACCATATCAATAACTAAGAAATCCACATGGACGAAGAACTTACCCACTTTCACCGGTACATCATCCACCATGCCTGTAGGGATCACTACTATGTTGTTTGCCATGTATAATCTTGCATCTAGAGGCTCTAGAACTCCTATCTTGACTTTGGACCAGATTGATAAAGGCATGATGCTCACTCTGGCTCCTGAGTCATACAAGGCATTGAATTTATATTGACCAAACCAAATAGTTATAGCAGACTTACCTTGATCTGGCTTTTTCTTTGGAAGGTCCATCTTACTACATTCCTTTGCGATCTTAGCCATCGATCGTGTCATGCTTAGGATACCTTTGAGGAACTTGACATAGAAGGGCATCTCATGAAGAGCTTCTGTAAACGGAATAGTGACATTGAGCATCTGGAGCATCTTCACGAAACGCCGGAACTTATTCTCTGTTGGGTCCTTCAAAGATTTGGTCGGTAATGGCAGTGTTTTCTTCTTTTGCAGTTTTGGAGTGTGGTCGAGGTCGAGTGGTGTCAAGTCGATGTCGAATGGAGTAGTCGACTTTTGTACAGGTTCTGGCTGTTGGTTGACGTCGAGTACAAGGTGCTCGACGTCGACTACATCTTGGTCGACGACTACTGGATTGGTCGATGTCGAGTTGCCTCTAGTAGCTTCTTTCTCTGCATTTTGCTCGGGCGTTTGCAACTATCGCCCACTCCTTAAGTTCATGGAAGGCACCTGACCTATAGATTTCCCCTTAGAGTTAGGTTTAGAAGATCCAATGAGCGTACCTGATTGTTTCGGGGCGGAGGTTGCCAGTTGACCCATTTGGGTCTCCATAGTCTTTTGCCAGATGTCTATCTCCTCAAGTCTGGAGTTGATGCCATGTAGTTGAGTGTGGATGAAATTGATGGATTGCTTGCTTTTAGTGTGATTACTTCGCATCTCTTCAAGAATAACCTGCAGATCATCATTCTTACTTTTTCCCACTCCTTAAGTTCATTGAAGGCACCTGACCTACAAATTTCCCCTTAGAGTCAGGTTCAGAAGATCCAATGAGTGTACCCGATTCTTTCAAGACGGAGGTTGCCAGTTGACCCATTTGGGTCTCCATAGTCTTTTGCCAGATGCCTATCTGCTCAAGTATGGAGTTGATGCCATGTAGTTGAGTGTGGATGAAATTGATGGATTGCTTGCTTTTAGTGTGATTCCTTCATATCTCTTCAAGAATAACCTGCAGGTTATCTTTCTTACTTTCTCTGTCAGGATGACCAGGAGCTCTGTAGGGCGAGTGTTCTCTTTGATATTGGGGCTGGCGATAGTAGCTCCAGTTCTATTGCTGGTGTTGCCCTGAGTAATTTCCCTCTGCATAGCGCGCCTCTTCGTGGGTCTTGGGAGCTGCATTCATGGATTGCTTGGGGAGGAACCAAACAAGCACCTTGCTACCTTTTTGAATTTGTGTGATAGACTTAGACCCCAAGGCCTTACCGATGACCAATTAATATTGAGAGTGTTCCCCTTTATTTTGAAAGATTCTGCAAGCGATTGGGTTTATTATTTAACCCCAAAAAGCATTACTACTTAGGTTGAATTGAAGGCTTTCCTGCAAAAGTACTATCCTATGATTCGCCTCAACAAGCTTAAGAATGAGCTATCCAGAATTGAGCAATCACCTACATAGAGTCTTTATGAGTATATTGAGCGGTTCAAGAAGCTCAAAGGTAGTTGTCCATAACATGGTATACCCGAGGATGATCTATTTCTATATCTTTATGAGGGCTTGCTTGACACCGATAGGAGTTTCATCAATTCTACTAGTGGAGGAGATATTTTGGATAAGACACCTCAGGAAGCAATGAAAACTTTTGAAGGGTTGGCTAATGCATTGCAACAATACGGGAGACACCAAGGAGTTAGGGGAGTTCATAAGTTGGATAATTCTATAGAGGGTCACAAGGATGATCTAGATAGGCTCACTAAGATAGTGAATAAGATGGCTATGCAATTGAATCAATCTCAGCAGCCCAGACCTTGTAGTGTTTGTGGAGATCCAACTCATCTGAATGATAACTGTCATTTGATTCAAGAGGATGTCACTGATGTAAATGCTATAGATTACGGACCTCGCCACGACTTTGGTAACAATGGATACAACCAGGTCTATCAAAGTGGATTCAATGGCAGGGGTCAACAACAACAAGTTCCTTATCAAAGAGGATAATTTGAGAATCGTCAGCGAAACACTCAACAAGAGGATAGAGATGAGACATTGAGGTTGTTGCTGGACAAGATGAGTGTTCAAGAAAAGTTGTTGAGTCAAATGGCTAAGGAGATTGGAGAATTGAAAGCAAATGATTTGGGGAAGTTTCCATCACAAGTGGTAGTGAATTTGATTGAGAATGTGAGTGCTATGATCCTTATAGGAGGTAAACAAGTGAATGTGCCCACTAGTAATGTTGAAGAGAGTCCTAAGGAAGTGATTAATGGGGGAATAGAAGATGACAAAGAGTCAGAATCGCACACTGTTGATGACGACGCCTGCCGCCCCTCACCATGGTGCCCGCGCGCCCCCTCCAGTGACGGAACCGATTTTGGACGTTGTTGAATCCCCAAGGAAATCATCCAAGGAGTTGTCTTATGAGGTTCCAAGACATGCACCACCCTTTCCTCATGCCTTAAGATCTGATCATAAGTGGGAAGACAAACAAACTCTTTACGACACCTTAGCTCATTGTGAGGTAAATATTCCACTTTTCAATTTGAATAAAATTGTGCCTCGCTACGCGAAGTTTTTGAAAGATTTATGCACAATGAAATGCAAGCAAAGGATGCGAAGGAAAGAAAAGGTAAGTTTGAGTGAAAATATTTCTGCTTTGCTACAGAAAGTTTCCAGAAAAGTGCGGAGATCCAGGTATGTTTACTATCCCGTGTCAATAGGTAATGCTATCTTCACCCAAGCTATGTTAGACCTAGGTGTGTCAATCAATATGATGTCATATAATTTGTACACGTTTTTGGATCTCAATGTATTGTCTGAAACCGGTGTTACTATATAACTCGCTGATCGTTCTAGTATTAAGCCTAGAAGAGTTGTTGATGATGTTCTGGTAAAGGTAAATGATTTGATACTTCCAGCTGATTTCTTTATTTTGGATTTGGAACAAGGTACGCCTGAAACCCCAATTATCTTGGGAAGGCCATTCTTGCGAGCGGCTAAGACTAAGATTGATTGTTTTGAAGGTTCCTTAAATATGGAATTTAATGGTAGAAAGATTGATTTTTCTATATTGGAGCCTATTGTTTTTTCTACTAATGATTATGTAGATGTTCTTGGCTCCAATGAAAATAATCACAGGAATGAATCAAATAGTTTGTTAGATGCTTATTTTTAAAATGAATCATTGCATATTGAGTCTTCTAAAAAAGAGAAAGTTGATTTAGAGAAAGATGACATTGAAAGGAAAATTGAGAATTTTTTTAAGTTACATGACAAAATGTCTATTTCAAAGGATTCTATTGCTATTCCCTATGAGAAATCGATTCCTAATATTGTTGAGGTTTTAGCAATTTCAGGACAACCTTCAGAAGTAAGTCACTTCAATAAGGAATTGATTTGTGCAATTGATGGGATAACTTGATCAACAAATGCATCACGTCGAGCCAAAGACGTGAAACAAAGGCGCTTTATGGGAGGCAACCCAAGATAGTTTAGGTAATATCACTTCAATTTCGCATTAAGTTTTTCAATTTAATAAAGTAGGATAGATTGTTTCGCCGAGTAATGGATTAATTGTAAGTGAGAACCTTTGTTGGAGTTGAATTTTTCTTGATTTGTATATGGAATACCGTTCTGAGCACCATGGTGCCCGCCGTCCCATCCACGACGCCCACCGCTTGGTCCTGTTCACAGACGCGTTCAAATCTTTGGTAAAATTGGAAGGGAATATTTCTATCTCTTTATTTTTGTTAATTTCAGTTATTTTAGGTTAGGATATATTTTCTATCTTCCTAGGATTAGATTTGTTCCCTCTTTTTATTATTTCTAGGATTAGATTGATTTTATCTATCTTTCGGATTAGTTGTATTTTTTTTTATCTTAGGTTAGTTTCATTTATCTTTTATTTATTTTTATCTATCTTCGGGTTAGATTGTCTATCTAGGATTTAGTTTCCATTTATCTTAGGATTAGAGTTATCTTTTATATATTTTATTTCCTTCTAATCATTTTATCTATTTCTAATTTATTCTATTTTTTTTCATAGATGGATCCCACTTTCCAACTCACCATAAATTTCCATTCCCTATTGTAGATCAATAAAAACATTTCTCCAAGGAAACCTACGAAACCCAAAGAGCCAACTCGAATCCATTCCAAAAGCCCTAAGCCTTATGTTTCAATTAAAGTTACCCATCAAAACACTTTCCATCACTACCCTACACCCATCAAATTCAATCTTTTTCCATACCATTCCCCTACCTATCATCAAAGAAGGCTATTGAAACCAAGTTGATCGTCATGTATCAAATTTGGAGGAGTTTTGACGTTGTTTGTTCAACGTCTCTACTCGGATTCGTCTTCTGTGGTCAACGGTGCCCGCCGCCCCTTACATGGCGCCCGTCGTCACTTGCAAAGAGGTAATTTTTGGTCATTTTTGTGGTGTTCTTCTATTTTCTTCTTGAGTTTGTGCATGATGACTTCGGTTCTGGCTATGGAGATGCCTGGTCTTTTGTCTTGGGAGCAGAAGGAGTGCTGGGATAGGCTTGAGAAGAGAGAGTACCAATCCACGTTGTTTTTTCATCCCCCGATGTTGAAGCGTTTAGGATTGTTTAAGGCTGTTTCTCGACTCCTTGAGAAAGGAGGCTTGGGAGATTTCATGGAGTTGGCTGAATTTACCTATCCGTTGTTGGTGAGAGAGTTCTTTGCTACCTTGGATTATCGTTCTGATGTGGAGATTCATTTCCAATTGAGGAACTGGAAGTTCGCGGTGACTAAGGATGTAATTCCACAAGCTTTTGGTGTTACCAAGACGCCTGCTGATGCCTATGGGTATGAGATGGCTGCTCCACATCCTCATGACATGTGTAAATAGGCTACATGTCAATTCTTTGAATTGAGTAGACGCCAATATGGTTTTATGATTACCCATCTCGATGTGAGATTGTGCTATATGGTATTGTGTAGTACTTTCTTGGGTATGGATAACATTGTTGTGCTTATTATGAGTGCTTGGAGCCATATTTATTGTTTGATCTCTGAGGCAGTGCATATTCCTTATTGGGTTCAGTTATTTTTCGGGAGTTGTATGGAGGTGACTAAAGCTACTCATGTGAGGCTTGATCGCATCATTGCTTTTGGAGGTTTGGTGTCACTGATTGCTTGCCGATTTGATGCATGTCTTGATAATTTGCGCTCTTTTAATCTTGAGAAGATCTACAATGTTGCCAACATGAATTAGGAGGGCAATACTAACTATACCCAATGTCCTGATGGAACGGAGTGTTTCAGATGGATTGCAGGAGAGACTTCTGAGCATCATCTTTACATCCCTAAGGAGGTACCATATTGCTATAGTATATCAAATATTCATATCAATCACAACAGATTCTCCTTGCAGCCGATTGAGAATAGTCTTGAGATCCAATGGCCTGAAGTTGATGATTAGGCGAATGAGAATGAACCTGATGAGGATAAAGAAGAAGAGAGAGTAGAGAAAGAAGAAGTTTTTGTGGATAACACTTGGTCCAGGACGAACATCGTTGGCACTTTCGCCCTTTGCCAAATAGTAATAAAATCCAAACTCAAACATAAAACCAATAGATTAGCAAATCAATGACTTGATAAACCAAATAATTTTTAACAAAAACTCTTATGACCAAAAAATGATTTATGATGAATAACCAATATGTAAAGTAACCAACTTTATGATTGTAAAGTAAATTGATAATAAGGTAGAGAAGATAGTTCACCTGTAATTCTCTGACAATGATTGAGATTCATGGTCCTTGGATTGATTCATTACTTACTCATAAACATATGTCTACTTGACTAAAGTTGAGAGATCCGCAGGGACACAATCACCTTATTCAATATCACTAAAGAATAGCATTAAGGATAGAAGTAATTAGACCAATTGGCATATTGATTCAATGCAATTAAGACAAACCGGAACAACCCTAAATCAGCCCTAAACATAGATCAACTGAAATCATCCAATACAAAGACAAATAAATATCAATACTTCAATACATTCATTTGCTATCAAGAATACAACAACAGATTCATAGCTAAGATGCAATTCCTAACATGGTGATCAATCATAGAAAAGAATACAAATATAATCAATAAGCAGAAGATGATAGATATGAATAACTAAATAGAATCAAATCCTCATAATCTAAACAACCATGTCTTCAAATCACAGGCGAAACTATGAGTTTAGCAACTCATATGCCAAAACATTCTCTCTCTAATTGTGTTCATTATCTCACAATCCATATTGATGCAGTGCAAATGTCGATGACTCCTTGTAATATTGAAGACAACATGGAGGTTCCATTCGATGGTCCTATCACTCGTGCAAAGGGGAAGAGAATTTAAGATGCAACTATAGCCATTCTTGTCCGTTACCAAGGAACTATGGAGCAAGGGTTTAGGCCATCCTGGATCACGTTGCTGAAGACTACACCACCTACACAAGGCTTGAGCTTGCATCCACAAATGGAGCTCATGAAGACTCGTCAACATCCTGATGCCTTGAAGACACCACTCGACACACACATGGGACACTCGGTTACCACACATGTCGAGTGCAAGCAAAGGCATCCCGAGTGGGCCTTTTGTGTATGGGCCGAATTAGTTTATTTAGTTAATTAATTCTATTATTTCAAGTAACTTAGGATTAATAAGGTGGAAGATTATATCTACTCTAGATAGAAGTCTGGTCCATTAAGTTTTGAATTTCTATCTTAATTAGGTTTGCTTTCTCTTTAGGATTTAAATTCTATCTTTAAGCAAACCAAACATCTACTCTTGCAAGGTAGAATTGGTTCTCAGTTTTCTATTTACACATTGTAGTTCCCTTCAATTAAACTCAGATTGAATATAGAATTGAGGAACCCCTTTTAGGATTAAAAGGGTTATTCGATTATCAATCCCAAAGTTGTCAAGTGGTATCGAATTCTCAGGTGTATGCATGTTCTTTACTCTCTTGATTCTTTATTTGAGTGATTATTTTTCGTGCCTTATTTTCCCCAAACCTGCTGCATAAATTATATACTTTTATTATTCACCCTAAAAATTTGGCACTCTAATTAGGTTTATTTTCTTGTTGGATCTATCATTTGGAAGATATTGAGTTTTTTGGTTGCAAGTTTTGATTTTTCTTCCATGTTTACTACATATCATGCCTATGAATGCGATTCTTGGATTAAAGCATTTTATGAACTTGCACCACTAAAGAACCCTAATTTTCCAGATTTCTAGCCTATTTCCCTTATTTTCTTTATTTTCGCTTACTTTAGATCATCTGTGCTTAGTCTATTTTTTTTATTTTTGTTGTTTCTGTCGCCATTCCAGTAGCCTTACAACGACATTCATAGTAAAAAAAAACAGCAGAGAGCTTCAAAAAAAAAGAAAAAAAGAAAAAAGCATTCATCTTTACCTTTGTTTGAGTTTGTAAATCATTGCATCTTGTTATTTCTTTCATTAGCTACTTGTTAGATGATCTATTTGGTTTTAAGCATTACAAAGAACCATATTTGTGTGATTTTCTGCTGTGCCGACAGAGGAGCCTTAGTCACACCCCTCTTTTTCTGAACCGTGTTGCAACCGTCAGATAATAGTTGACGGAGTGTGTGCACTTGCTTGCCCTTGTGATTGAATTGATTATACTATCATATTGCTGAAATTTAATTGCATCACATTGTATTCTTTTCCTTACATATTAGCCGCTTGTTCATACTTGCTATCCTTGATATCCGAGTTATGACCGATTTATTTTGTAATTTGATCTTGTGCATAATTCTGTGTCCAGGGAAGATTACTTGAATATTGTGCCTTGTTTTCTCGCCTAATTGATTTCTAAAACGTAATCACTCTTAGGATTAAAAGGGCTTGCATTACTTGGTTTGTTGAGAGAACCACATTTGACGATGATGGATATCCCTTATATAGGAGATCGAACATCGGGTTAACGGTCAAGAAGGGTACACATGAGCTGGACAACAGATTTGTTGTTCCTTATAATCGAGCACTGCTACTTAAATATCAAGCACACATCAATGTTGAATGGTGCAATCAGTCGAGGTCAATAAAGTATTTATTCAAGTACATTAGCAAGGGCGATGATCGAATCATGGCAACGATATCCAATGATGATCAAGATGGACAGGAGATTGACGAAATACAGAATTTCTGCGATGCCAAGAAATCTTTTATGTTTGAATTAAATTTTCTAATTTTACCACAAATGGAATTGTGTATTTTTATTAAATATATCCTCTTCCATCTCTCATGTTACTTATAATGTTAACATTCAAATTTATCAAAATATACTCATTTCATTTTCGTCTAATTTTCTCATTATTATTTCCTCAGTTGAAATTTAGCGTATTACTACTAATTACATTTTGTTTTGTCTCATTACCATGGTATATATTCTAATTTGTTCTGTTTTTGTAATTCACCTTTTCTTATATCTAATTGTACATTTACTTTGCATATTTCGCATTAGTTTGTTCATATTGTCTCTTGCATCCATTATACCTCCAAATGAATAACTTTTACTTACGTTCTCTTGCATCTGTTCACCCTCATTATTATCTTTAGGTATCTATCTCCTATTGAGGCGCTTTGTCGAGTATACGAGTTTCCTATCCACTACAGGGCTACCTCTGTTGAGCGATTGAATTTTCATCTGCCAAACCAACAGAATGTTGTGTTCCGTGATGCTGAGTCCATCAATGATGTCATCAACAAAGTCGAGGGGCGACATACTATGTTTTTCTCATGGATGGAATGTAATAAGAAGTATGAAGACGCTAGAGCCTTAACTTATGCTCAGTTCCCTACTGAATTCGTGTGGAAGCCGCAACAACGTGAATGGACTCCTAGAATACGAGGTTTTGCAATCGGTAGAATGTTTCATGTCACTCCCGCCCCAAAGGAGTTGTATTACCTCGGTATCTTATTGAATACGGTTAAAGGTCCTACCTCATATGAACATATTCGAACGGTGAATGGAGTCGTCCATGGTTCTTTCAAGGAAGCGTGTTATGCATTGGGATTGTTGGATGATGAAAAGGAGTACATAGAGGCCATAGAAGAAGCTAGCTTTTCAGGACATCCTTCCTACTTGCGAAGACTTTTTGCCATGTTGTTATTAACTGGTACTTTGTCCAGACCGGAATTTATTTGGGAGAAAACATGGCATCTCCTGACCGATGATATTCTTCACCGTCAACGGAAAATACTTTGGATGAAAGGTGTGTACATATGAATTTATTCATTTTCTTATTTGAACATGTTACAGTACAGTAGTTTATTCACTATCTTACTTATGTTTGCGGATTTGCAGTTAAGTGAAGAACAACTCAAGAATTATGCTCTTGCAGAGATTGAGAAATCACTGCAGCGTAATGGTAGCTCTTTTCGAGCCCCCCCTCCAATGCCTCTTCCCAGTGATATCCTCATTGCAGAGGGATGTAACAAGCTCATTCAGGATGAACTCAAAAATGATAGATCCAAGTTGGCTCTGGAGCATACTAGCCTACTGTCGAACTTTACAGCTGAGCAGCGTGCAGTTTATGATGATATCATGAAGGCTGTTTCTCGCGACGTAGGAGGACTCTTCTTCCTATATGGTTATGGTGGCACAGGTAAAACGTATTTATGGAGAGCCCTTGCCGCTGCTATACGTTCTACGGGTGGCATTGTTCTGACTGTTGCTTCGAGTGGGATTGCTTCTCTACTTATCCCAGGTGGCAGGACAGCACATTCTAGATTTGCAATTCCCATAGACGTTGATTCTCATTCAACTTGCCACATAAAGTCAGGTACTCCGTTGGTAGAGCATATATGCAAGGCAAGTCTTATTATTTGGGATGAAGCACCTGTGATGCATAAGTATTGTTTTGAAGCATTGGATCGAAGCTTAAGGGATGTTCTCAGGTTCTCAAATCCGCATAGCTCATCTCAGCCATTTGGTGGTAAGGTTGTTGTTCTTGGCGGCGACTTTAGGTAGATCTTGCCTGTTATTCCTCGAGGAACAAGGCATGATATTGTTTCAGCATAAATTAATTCTTCCTATTTGTGGAAGTCATGCAAAGTGCTGAAACTGACTAGAAATATGCGGCTCTTGGGAGATTCTTCAGATTCCACTGTGCAAGAACTCCGTGCCTTCTCTGAATGGATTCTTCAAGTGGATGATGGTACCTTGGGTGATCATAGCTGTGGCGATTCTACCATAGAGATACCTTCTGATTTGCTGCTCACTTACACCGGAAATCCTGTTGCAGCAATTGTTGAACATACTTATCCCTCTATAATCCAACACTTTTCAGATGTGACCTATTTCAGAGACAAGGCCATCCTCTCTCCGACACATCAATCTGTGGATGAAGTCAATGACTACATACTTAATAATATGCAGGGAGATGATAAGGTGTACCTCAGTTCTAATAGCATCTTGAAGACGGATGGGTGATTAAGTTCTTGTCAGCCGTTATATTCTATTGAGTTCCTTAATACCATCAAAGCTTCGGGCATACCAAATCATGTGTTACGGTTGAAGGTTGGTGTTCCTATTATGGTGATGAGGAACATAGACCAATCCGCTGGGTTATGCAATGGAACCAGGTTAATTGTTACGCGGCTCGGTAACCATGTCATTGAGGCGAGTGTTATGGCAGGGCGAAATGTTGGTGACCAAGTGTTCATACCACATATGGTCATATGCCCTTCACAGACAGCATCTTTACCATTCCAGTTTCAACGGCGACAATTCCTAGTGTCGGTCTGTTATGCCATGACGATTAACAAAAGTCAAGGCGAATCTCTTTCTCACGTTGGGCTGTACTTGAGGATGCCAGTCTTCAGCCAGGGCCAATTGTATGTTGCTGTCTCAAGGGTTACATCCAAATCTGGCTTGAAAATTCTATCATGTGATAAGAATGGTAACTCGCTCAACACTACTGTTGACGTCGTGTACAAAGAAATCTTACATACTTTAGCCTAACAGGTACATTCTATTTACTATTTGTCTTTTTTTTTGCCTTTATAACTTTTATTTCAATATGCTAATCATAATATTGGTCTTATTGTGTTTATTAATTTGTTTATACAGACGGTGTACATTCACTTAGAGTTTGGAGGACTTGGTGTCACCCACCCATAATCCTTATTATCCTCATTTTGTAAGATTAGCCTTACATTATTTCTTTTTATATACATTTTCATCCCTTCATATAACCAAACTATTTTTTTTCCCCAGGAATCCTATGGACGAAGTCTACCGTAACGACAACATCCATTCATATATTTAGTTTTATATTCATTAATGTATTTCACCGTTCGTATTTTTTTCATTATTATTTTTGTTCAGCCTTATAATAGATATTTTATATTTTTTTCCTCGCGCACGCGCGATGCCGTGGGGACTGTACTAGTTTTTATTATTCACCCAAAAAAATTGGCACTTTATTTAGGTTTATTTTCTTCTTGGATCTATAATTTAGAAGATATTGAGTTTTTTGGTTGCAAGTTTTGATTTTTCTTCCTTGTTTACTACATATCATGCCTATGAATGTGATTCTTGGATTAAAGTATTTTATGAACTTGCACCACTAAAGAACCCTAATTTTCCAGATTTCTAGCCTATTTCCCTTATTTTCTTTATTTTCGCTTACTTTAAATCATCTGGGCTTAGTCTAATTTTTTTATTTTTGTTATTTCTGTCGCCATTCCAGTAGCCTTACAGCGACGTTCATAGTAAAAAAAAACAGCAGAGAGCCTTAAAAAAAAAAAAAAAGCATTCATCTTTACCTTTGTTTGAGTTTGTAAATCATTGCATCTTGTTATTTCGTTCATTAGCTACTTGTTAGATGATCTATTTGGTTTTAAGCATTACAAAGAACCATATTTGTGTGATTTTCTGCTGTGCCGACACATGAGCCTTAGTCACACCCCTCTTTTTCTGAACCGTGTTGCAACCGTCAGATAATAGGTGACGGGGTGTGTGCACTTGCTTGCCCTTGTGATTGCATTGATGATACTATCATATAGCTGAAATTTAATTGCATCACATTGTATTCTTTTCCTTACATATTAGCCGCTTGTTCATACTTGCTATCCTTGATATCCGAGTTCTGGCTGTTTTATTTTGCAATTTGATCTTGGGCATAATTCTGTGTCCAGGAAAGATTACTTGAATATTGTGCCTTGTTTTCTCGCCTAATTGATTTCTAAAACGTAATCACTCTTAGGATCAAAAGGGCTTGCATTACTTGGTTTCTAGTCTTTGCTTCGTTTACTTATTGCTCTTCTGATATTGTAGGAACATGACTAATGACAAAGACGACAATAATTCTTCCTCTACCTCCCCTTTCTGCGTCCGATATGCAGTTCGTCATTGACTCTGCTGCCAAAGCCGCTACACTAGATGTCATGGCACAAATGGAGGACTCCAACAAAGCCCACCACAATCGTTTAGCCATCTAAAGGGCTCAAGAATGGGCTCAATTCACTTCCCAAATCAACCATGCAATTTCTCGGCAATTCACCCCCCTCAGGTAGTACACCCCCTCAAGTAATACACCCCCTTCAGGTAACCCCCTCCTTCTGGTCAATTGTATTTTAAACTTAGATCTGCTACTCCTAATCCTTTTAATGGTGAGAATGACAACGATGATGTCTGATCATCCTTCAACGACAATCATCACCACAGGGGGCAACAACAGAATTGACAACAACACCAGAACTTCGGGAACCTACACTTTCCCAAAGGTAATTGGGAGGATAGTCGTGACAATGGTGATCTGAACGACATGCCACACTTTGAGGACGCTTACCAAGAGGTAGACCCTAATCTTGAAGATATTCCTAATCCTCATTTTGGCCGTCCTAGAGTTGATAATGCACATGCTATCCAATGACGAGATGTTAAAATTAAATTAGAACCTTTTGATGGTGCTAATGATCCTGATGCTTATATTATGTGGGAGGATCATACTAATTATGTGCTTAACCATCTTGGATATGATGAAACATATAGGTTGGAGGTTGTTACTTTACATTTAACAAGTATGGCTCGCTCTTGGTGGTTTCGCACTCGCGAAATCCGACGTCGTCAAAGTAAGCAACCTGTTGAAACTTGGCCTCAACTGCGCTATCTACTAAAGAAGAGACACGTTCCAGAGGAATACACATAGACTATGAGGACGCGTTTGGCTTCATGCAGCAAGGGCTCTCGTTCCCCTATGTAGTATAGAGATGAGCTCGAACGCCTCGCTCGTATGGCTAATATTTATCTTACTAAACGTGGTTTATGTACTTTGTTTCTTGCTGGTCTTAATATTTATATTAAAAATCCTTTAGCTATTCATTCAACTAGAGATATTAACACCTTGACTCATAAAGCGTAGCTTCTCTATGATCAGCAACAATAGACCAGTCTTCACAAGGTCACAGGTTTGTTCCCTTTAATTCTTCTAGTCAATCCAAATCTACTTCTAACCCTTCTTTGCAGGAAAAAGGAGTTCCCTACTCACCTAAACAGGGTTATCAGGTTGAAAAAAGAAGAGTTCTTGCACCATCTAAAGAACGCACTAAGGATATTTGTTGCTTCACATGTGGTGGTTCTGGACATGTCTCTTGCGAATGCCCTCAGAAAGAATGAAGGTCTTTCTCAATGATTTGGGAGACTATTACTATGAGGACGAGACTGTCGAGGACCATCTAATTTCGAGTGAAGTGGAATAAGACTAGACGCATGAGCCTGAGAGCGAGATCGATTCCAACAGCTTTCAAGATACTCTCTGTCTTGTCAATCGTCGGGTCCTACACTTTCAGAAAGCTCCCATGGCTGATCAAAGGGAGAACATCTTCCACACCAAGTGTGTGGTTCGCGAGGCTACCTTAAGCGTCATCGTCGATGGAGGGAGTTGTTGCAACCTCATCAATGAAAAGGTAGTGGATTTCTTGCATTTGACTACTACTCTTAGAGCTACACACTATGGACTAAATGGTATTACTAATGATGGATCTGATATTATGGTTACTAAACAATGCTTAATTTCTATTTCTATTGGTTCTTACTATGATAAAAATTTATGTGATGTTGCTAGAATGGATTGTAGTCATATTTTGCTCGGTCATCCTTGGTTATATGATCGTTCTGTTATACATGATGGTCGTGCCAATACATATTCCTTCACTTTTGATGGGAGGAGAGTTACTCTCCTACCCCTTTCTCCTCAAGCTCTTTTGAAGGAACATGTTTAAAAGGAGGCACAAAGGATGGAGAAGGGACGTGTTTCCTCCGCTGGCCAGACCGCACCCGCAGCTAAGGCACCCGCACCCGCGACTTCTGTACCCGCACCCGCGGCTGCCCCCACGTCCACACCCTCCTTTTCTTCTTCGACACATCCTTCTTCTGCTTCGCTTAAAAGCTATGTTGAACGACAATCTTTGGTCTCTCAACCTCAGAAAGAGACCATCACCTGGAATGGTCATCGACCTCACATCCTATTGGTAATGGAGAGGTATTGCTTAATGTTGTGGATTTGAGTCATATTCAAGCACCTATTGTTACTCTTTTGCAGGATTATCTAAATGTGCTTCCAGCTGATCTACCATAAGGATTGCTGCCTATTTGAGGGATTGAGCATCAGATTGATTTTGTCCCTGGCGCAGCCTTGCCTAATCGCGACGCCTATAGAGCTAGCCCTGAGGAAACAAGAGAGCTGCAACGCCAAGTCACGGAGCTGATGGACAAAGTTTTTGTCTGAGAGAGCCTGAGCCCTTGTGCTGTGCCTGTCAACTTATTTCCAAAGAAGGATGGCTCTTGGTGCATGTGTGTTGATTGTCAAGCAATCAACCAAATAACGGTTATGTATTGTCACCCTAGTCTTCGTTTAGATTATATGCTTGATGAATTATATGGTGCATGCATTTTCTCAAATATTGATTTTAGAAGTGACTATCATCAAATTAGGATGAAACCGGGAGATGAATGGAAAACGGATTTTAAGACTAAGTATGGCTTATATGAATGGTTAGTAATGCCTTTTGGTTTAACTAATGCTCATTCTACTTTTATGAGGCTTATTGATAATGCATAACTTAGATAGGCATTACATACATTTTTAAGCTAGTTAGGTTGCATTTAGGTAATAATTTGTAGTTAAATTGCATCTTGTTATTATTTTAGAAGAATTTAGATTCTGCGCGAATTTGTGGTTATTTTGCAGATTGAATCTGAACACCATTGGGAGATGCAATATCATGGAGAGGAGATTCAAATGACATTGGAAAGAAGAAAGAGTTGAAGAAAAGAAAGAAGAAAGAGTGGAGCTACTCTCGGCTTGGACCTTAGGAGCTGCCAGCGATATTTGCCGCGACCGAAGCAGGCGTGCCGCAGCCGCAACAAAGGATGTGCGCAACGGGTATTGGAAGAGTCGCATGTCGCGGCCGCAGCTTGTGCCGCGGCCGCCGCATTGGTCATCAGCGTCGCATCGTTTCATTTAATTAAAACCCTAGTTTTGTTAGTTCGTTTTGGGGCCAACTTAGACTTTTTAAAGGACGAATGTTGTTAGTTTTCATACACTTCTATTCTATTCCACGTTCTATCAGACAGTTAGAGATTGAGGAATGTTTTCCATGAGGAACTAAACGCATCTGTTCTGCCTATAGTTTGAAGCTTTATGTTGATTCATTGTGAGTTTCTAATTCCCGTTCCTTGTTTCCTATATTTGAATGCTTCACCTTCTTTGTGCTTGATTGTTTACTGTTTTGTTCGATCTTGTCTGGCCAACTCATTAGATCAATTCAATTGCTAGGGTTCTGTATATTCCTGATTGTGAACCTTAACCCAAGTAGCAAACTTGTCCCTTTAGGGCTGATTGAACTAATTGGATAAATAGAAAGTTGGAAATGTTGTTAAATCCCTCTTTAGGGACTGCAAATACCTTGGCTAATCTCTGAACTTAAAGCTATCAATTGGGTTAAATCCTTCTTTAGAGACTGTTCGATTGATAAGGGTTTATAGGACTGATTGGACTAGTAACTATATTAGGTCGGGACAAGGGCATTCATAGGAAACTTAATAGGACGAGAAGAAGTTGCAAGGATCATTTCAACAAAATAAAGTGGAATATTGTAGGTAGAAATGCTTCTTATAATTGCTTGAATCACAACCATTAACTCTTGCTTTTTTCAATCCGCTTTGATTAAAGGCGGATCTTTTACACTCACAAAACCCCCGAAGTTGGTTACTTTAATCGGCACTTGAGCAACAAATTATACTTGAGCAACAAATCTCCTTGTCGATCGACCTCGTACTTATTGCTTTACTAGTTATAGGTTTGAGTTTACTTTGACGGATCAATGACAGGTTTTCCCTCCGACAAATTTGGCGCCGTTGCCAGGGAGATTTTTTTATTCTTGTTTGTTTTTGGTGTTGATTTTTGGTGTAGTCCGTCTTATATGGTCCGTACCCGTGCTACTAATTCTTCTTTGTTCCCATTTGATTAAGAGATTGAAAGGACTCTTGCCTCTTTAAGGCGAGAAACTCGTAATCGCTTTCGCGAACTACCTTTTGATCAAGGAGAAAGCACTGCAGAGATGGCTAATGAAGCAAACCGCACTCTTAAGGAGCTTTCTGCTCCTGACTTGGCACATCAACCCCTGTGCTATGGGAAGGAGTCAACTTTCAGCTGAAATCTGGGGTAATTCATCTTTTACCCAAGTTTCATGGGTTGAGTGGGGAGGACCCCCACAAGTATCTATCTGAGTTCCATAATGTGGTAGTTGGGATGAAACCTTAGAACATTACTGAGGATCAAATCAAGCTGAGAGCCTTCCCCTTCTCTTTGAAGGATGAGGCGAATGAATGGTTTTTTTTATCTACGTCCTGGGACTATATCGATGTGGGCTGAGATGAAAAGAGTATTTCTAGAGGAGTACTTTCCTGCAACAAAACTTAATTCCTTGAAAAGGGCAGTTAGCAGCATTGAGCAGTAAGCTACGTTGTCGATTCATGAGTACTTTGAGCGATTTAAGAAACTCTACGCTAGCTGCAAATGCCATGGCTTCGCTCAGAAGAATTTGGTCTTATTTCTCTTCAATGGACTTACTGTGTATGAGCGCAAAACAGTGAATTCGTGTTGTCGGGGAAACATGTTGAATAAGACGCCTAATGCCGCTTGGGATGTGTTTAAGGAGCTCTCTAGGGGCTCTAGGCAGTTCAACAAGAGAACCCGTGTTAGGGGGGTACTTTCTATTGATGCCCATGTGGCTGCACTTTAGACCGATATGGTAGAGGTGAAGGAGATGATGAAACAGTTGGTAACTAACAGAACCCCTCAACAGTGGAAAATATGTGGACTATGCAATGAATTCACCCATCCTATGGACATGTGCCCGCTTCTGCAAGGGCTATGGGAACTACCGATCCCTCAAGACTGATTCGAGGGCTATTGATGGCAAAGAGTCTTGTCCTCAAGAGGAAGAAGAAGGTTCAAGCTTCATGTCAAGTGCCATAGGCCCATGTCGAGCACTTCAAATGTGTGGGCCGGTTCTAGTCTTCAAATTACTTAATTATTTTATTAATTATTATTTTATGCAATTAGATTAATAAAGTACAAGATTATATCTCCTCTAGATATATCTTGTTCCCTAAGTTTTAGAATTATATCTTCTTAGGTTTATTTTTATCATTAACTTATTTTAATCTATCTTTATCAAACTAAATTCTATCTTGCACGGTAGAATTGGTTCTTAGGTTTTCTATTTAAACATTGAAGTTCTATTGAATTAAATCAGATTGAATAGAATTGAGAAACCCCTTTATAGGATTAAAGGGTTATCGATTATCAATCCCAACCACTATCGTTACTTTCATGTTCTTGTTACCTTCGGCCTTCACAATCACCGTCATCATCACCTTGATTATCCTTGATCAAAATTAATTAAACACAGCTCCTGGAACATTAGCTCCATCGCAAGAAGAAGACTCGGCAACCCTTGGTGACAACGGCGTCCCGGCTCGCTCCCCTGTGAGCGCGACTCCATCGTCGCCGCGTGCGCGTAAGCCCCTGCCCTCGCACGTCTTGGCTTCCGCATCCCTTGTGCCTCGCTCCGCGGTTTAGCGCTCTCGATCTCATGCAAGCTCGCCCTCGCAGTTCCCGATCTCGATCGCATCCACTCGCTCAGCGAGCCCGGTCCAGTTCCGCGTCCGCACACCCTGAGGAGTTCTCTCCTGTGTGCTCGGTTTCGTCCAGCAAGCGCGCGCCAGATCCCTCGCACCTTTCTCTTCTTTGCTTTCTTTGGTTTCTTTCTTTAGTCGCTTTAAGCTTGAGTTTCATTAGTAATTCATTAGTTTAGATTTAGTTCGCTTATTTCCTCCACTGTTCGTTAATAATTTTTTTAAGTTAAGAATTGTTGCCTTAGCTAGTTATTAATTCGTTTAGTTGATTTTGTTAATTAGGAGATATTGGAAGAGCATTGCAAGATCGGGAAAATATACGGCGTGGTTCTTGATCTTGAGCCCATAGGCGAAGGATCGGGTATCCCAAACGTATCACCAAGTGTCATGAGGATTTGGAGCAGCCATCTCATACCCAAAGGCATCAGCAGGCATCTTGGTAACACAAAAAGCTTGTGCAATGAGATCCTTAGTCATCACGAACTTCAGATTCCTCAACTAGAAATGAATCTCCACATCAGAACGATAATCGGGGGCAGCCAAGAACTCTCTTACCAATGCCGGATCGGTAAAATCAGGCAAATCCAAGAAATTGCCCAAACCTCCTCTCTTAAGGAGTCTAGAGACCTCCTTCACCAGTCCCAAACGCTTCAAAGTCAGGGGATGAAACAATATTGTGGAAACATACTCCCTCTTCTCAAGCTTAAGCCAACAATTCTCCTCTTCCCATGACAAAAGACCAGGCTTCTCCATAGCAGGAACCGAAGACATGATGCTCAACTCACGAGTAAAATCGGAACATACCCCAAAAACGACACAAAATGAACTTTCTATTGAAACGGCGGGCGTCGTGTCAGGGGCGGCGGGCGCTGTGTACACCAAACACGAATTCGAGTGAAGACGTTGAACGAACAATGTCCAAACTCCTTTAATTTGAAACTTTGACTAACAACTTGGTTTCAATAGCCTTCTTTGGTTATAGGTAGGGGAATGGTATGTGAAAGGATTGAATTTGATGAATGTAGGGTAGTGGTGGAAAGTGTTTTGATGGATAAGAACTTGATTGAAACACAAGGCTTTAGGGTTTTCGGAGTGGATTCAAGTAGGCTTTTGGGTTTTATAGGTTTCTTGAAGACAAGCTTTGAATGATAAATAATATGGAATATAGAGATATATGATGAGTTGGAAATGGGATCCATCTATCAAAAAGAAAATAGAATAAATTAGAAATAGATAGAAGATAGAAAAAGAGAAATCCTAATCCTAAGATAAATGGAAACTAATCCTAGATAGACAATCTAATCCTAAGATAGATAAAATAGATAAAAGATAAATAGAAACTAACCTAAGATAGAAAATAAAATCTAATCCTAAAGATAGATAAAATAAATCTAGTCCTAAAATAAATAAAAACAACAACTATAATCCTAAATAGATAGAAAATATAAAACGAACCTAAAACAACTGAAAATACCAAAGATAAAAAGATAGAATTACTTCCTTTCCAATTTTACCAAAAATCCGGATGCGTATGTGAACAGGACAAGCAGTGGGCGCTGTGTAAGGGGCAGCGGGCACCGTGTGTTCAGAGCGACATTCCGTATTGAAATCAAGCAAAATTCAACTCCAACAATGGTTCTAACTTACCATCACTCCATTTCCAGCGAAATGATTCATCCTACTTTATTGAATTGAAAAAAAAAAGAATTGTGAAATTGAAATGATATTACTTAAACTACCTTGGGTTGCCTCCCAAGAAGCGCATTTGTTTCACGTCTTTAGCTCAACGTGATGCATTTATTGATCAAGTTATCCCATCAAGATCCTCCACACTTGTCATTTTCAAGACAAGAGGGGAACTCCCGGAGGTTGCCTTGAAATTGCAAAAACCTCAACATTGTTAGGAGTCGATTTCTCATAGGGAATAACAATAGAATCATTTTAGTTAGACACAATGTCATGTGACTTGAACAAATTCTCAATTTCCTTTCAATGTCATCTTTTCCTAAATCAACTTTTTCTTTGTTAGAAGACTCAATATGAAAAGATTCATTTTCAATAGAAGCATCTAACACACTATTTGATTCATTCCTGTGATCAATATCATTAGAGTCAAGAACATCTACAGAATCATTAGTAGAAGAAACAATAGGCTCAAAAATATAGAAAACTCAATCTTTCTACCATCAAATTCCATAGTTATGGAACCTTGAAAACAATCAATCTTAGTCTTAGCCATTCGCAAGAATGGCCTTCCCAAGATAATTGGAGTTTCAGGCGTACCTTGTTCCATATCAGGAATACAGAAATCAGCTGGAAATATCAAATCATTTACCTTTACTAGAACATCCTCAATAAATCCTCTAGGCTTAATACTAGAACGATCAACGAGTTGTATTGTAACACCAGTTTCAGATAATGCATTAAGACCCAAAAACATGTACAAATTATAAGACATCACATTAATGGAAGCACCTAAGTCTAAAATAGCTTTGGTGAAGCTAGCATTACCGATTGCACATGGGATAGTAAACGTACCTAGATCTCCGCACTTTTCAGGCAATCTTTTCTGAAGTAACGCAGAAACATTTTCACTCAAACATACCTTTTCTTTCATTCACATCGTTTTCTTGAGTTTCATCATGCATAATTCATTCAAAAACTTCGCATTGCGAGGCACAGTTTAATCAAATTGAAAAGTGGAATATTTACCTCATAATGAGCAAATGTGTCATAAAAATTTGTTCGTCTTCCCAGTTACGATCAGATCTTAAGGTGATGAAAGGGTGGTTCAGGTCTTGAAACCTCAGAAGACCACTCCTTGGATGATTTCCTTGGGGATTCAACAACGTAAAAAACCAGTTCCGTCACTGGAGCGGGCGGCTGGCGCCGTGGTGAGGGGCAGCGAGCGTCGTCTTTACCGTGCGTCTCCGTCTCGTTTTCATCTTTTTCTCCCACATCAAAATCCTCGTTAGGCCTCTCTTCAATGTTCCTAGTGGGCACATTCACTTGTTTACCTCCTCTAAAGATCATGGCGCTCACATTCTTTTTTGGATTCACTACCACTTGTGATGGCAACTTCCCCGAATCTTCCGCTTTCAATTCTCCAACCTCCTTAGCCATTTGACTCAACATCTTATCTTGAACACTCATCTTTTCTAACAACAATATCAATGTCTCATCTCTATCCTCTTGTTGAGTGTTTCACCAACGATTCTTAAATTGTCCTATTTGATAAGGAACTTGTTGTTGTTATCCTCTGCCATTGAATCTGCTTTAATAGTTGGAATTGTAGCCCTGATTTTAACCATTGTTACCAAAGTTGCAGCAAGGTCCATAATCCATAGCATTCAAATCAGCGACATTATCTTGAATCAATGGACACTTATCATTCGGATGAGTTGGATCTCCACAAACACCACAAGGTATAGGCTGATTAGATTGATTCATTTGCATAGCCATCTTGTTCACTATCTTCGTAAGCCTATCCAGATCATCCTTGTGACCATCTCTAGAACTATCCAACTTATGAACTCCTCTAACTCCTTGGTGTTTCCCATATTATTGCGATGAATTAGTCAACCCTTCAAAAATTCGCATTGCTTCCTGAGGTAGGTTATTGATCATGCACATTTAGGTAGTTTTCATATTTTAGAGTAGTTTTCATATTTTCATTATGTTTGAATTAGAGTCGGAATCTACAAGTCTTGTGCACGATTTCAGGGGATTGTGGAAAGGTGGAGTTGAACTCGTGTAAATGATAGAAGATGAGACGGAAATCGGAGCCTTGAGATAGAGAGCCAAAGAGAGGAGCTGAACATATGTGCAAAGGAATGGAACTATAAAGAACTCGGGCCAAGATTTCATGAAACTCGGCCGAGTCCATTGAAGAGAACCGAGTTGGTGATTCTGGGAAGAACTCGGGTGGGAAGAGACAAACTCGGCCGAGTTTCTTTGTGTTGCACCCGAGTTTTGTGAAAGGAACAGCTGTTACGCTGTGTGTATTTCTTATTCTGAATTTTAATTAGTGGAAACAGGAAACGTGAGGAGGACTGGTGTGTGTTTTGGTTTTCTTTGAATCGAACAGAAGGATCGAAGAGGCTTCGAGGGGTACGTAGATTTCATTTTTCTGGCTTTTGCTAATTTATCGATTATGAACCACTAAACCTCTTTGCTCAGGGAATTTAATCGAAGCTTCAGGTTTTCTATTTCATTGTGAGATTTCCGTTCTTAATACTCTTCTTTGAATATTATCATTTCTTTGCTTAGATTGTTTAGGGTTCTCGTGAATTTCCGTTAGTCTGATCAACTGATGTCTTTTCATGATAATCTATAGCTAGATATAGGTAATTTCTGGTTGAGTTATCTATGTTCTTGAGTAGCAAAGTATAAATCTCTGAAACTGGTTGATTTAGGGATTTGTATAGAGAATTGATTTGCAATTGATGCAATAACCGGTTGTGCGTGTCGATTGTCTTTGTTGATTTCCTTTAAGCTTAATCAATTATTGAATTGAATCTTGATAGTTTCAAGATTGTTTGATAATTAGGGTTTTCAAGGTCTGGTTGTCCTATTAACAAGATTCGATAAGGAATTGGATTCAAAAGACCTAGTCTTTCCACAACAAAGTATTCGAGAGGAAGTTATCTATTTTATTTCGATGATCAATGAACAAACTTGATTGCTGAGATTGAGTGACCTGAGCTATTCTCTCATATTCATTCACTTAATCTGTTTTACTTATTGTTTTGCTTACTATTGTTGCTTAGTTAGTTCAAACCATCAAAATTCCCCCTATTATTTCTTGTTCTTGTTGACGCATTCTGACTTGCATAAGAATCATTGACTCTCTGTGGGATCGACCAGTACTTGCCAAACTACATTAGTTAGGTTAGTCGATTATATTTGATAATATTTAAGGCGACTTAAAATCCTCTGTCAAATTTGGCGCCATTGCCGGGGAGTCAAATTGTTATTTGTGTGCTTGTTTTTGTGTGTTAATTGGGTTGAGAACCTCGCTTATGGTTCGCACCCGTGCTACTAATACATCTGATTTGCATTTTGATCCAGAGATCGAGAGAACACTTTCCAAGCTTCGTAGAGAATCTCGTGGAGATCAGGATCGGTCAGAAAGAGTTGAGATGGCTAATCCGAATCAGACTTTGAGGCAGCTGACTGCCCCGAATCTGACACAACAACCGCTTGCTATAGAATTTCTAGAGCTTGCTGACGGTGTGAGTTTTGAGTTGAAATCTGGACTGGTACATTTGCTGCCGAAGTTTCATGGTCTTAGTGGAGAAGACCCTAATAAGCACCTGGCAGACTTTCATGCTGTCTGCACAGGCATGAAGCCGAGGAACGTAACGGATGATCAAATCAAGTTAAGAGCCTTTCCTTTCTCTTTGAGGGATTCGGCTAGTGACTGGCTCCACTTCCTCACTCCAGGGAGCATAAATACATGGGCTCAGATGCAGAAAGCCTTTTTAGAGAAGTACTTTCCCGCCACAAAATTGAACAGTCTCAAGAAGAGCATCAGCAACATCGAGCAACATGCTACAGAGAACTTGTATGACTACCGTGAGAGGTATAAGAAGCTAGTGGCCAGCTGCCCTTATCATGGCTATTCGAATCAGGACCTCGTTCTCTACTTACATGGAGGTCTATTAGATGAGGAGAGAATAATGGTTAATGATGCATGTGGTGGTAACATCTTGAATAAGACTCCTGCTGGAGCATTTGAGATGTTTTATGAGCTTGCAGAGGGGGCAAGGCAATTCAGGAAGACGTCCTCTAAAACTGTGAGCTCGGCAGAAGCAGACTCATCACTCCAGACATATGTGAATGAGTTGAAAGAGATGATGCGAAAATTCATGCTCAATGGGAATCAGCAGCAGGTTAAAGCATGCAGAATTTGTCAAGATTTTCAGCATCCTACCGATGCATGCCCAATCCTTCAGGAGTCGAATGTTGAATTGAATGCAGTGGGGGGCTTTGTACCACAAAGGCCGAGGCATGACCCTTACTCTAATAGCTATAACCCTGGCTGGATAGATCATCCGAACATTAGGTATGGGAATCCTCAACAGCAGCAATTTAATCAGCAAGGAGCTCCACCATTCAAACAACAGTATGGACCTAGGCCTCAAGGGCAGAGTTCGAGCTCATCCATGTCAGCTGAGGACATGATCAAAGCTCTGACACAGAATGTGACTACAAAGCAGAACAACATGGTGCAATTCCAACAGGAAACAATGTCCAACATTCAAAACTTGGAGAATCAAGTTGGACAGATTGCTGGTGCTTTGGGCAAGCTGGAGGCTAAGGATTCTGGTAAGTTTCCATCTTAGACTGAGTTGTATCCCAAACAGAATGTGAGTGCTATGACTCTAAGGAGTGGTAAGAACTTAGAGAGTCGGGATGAGAACACAGTCCTCATAGATGATGACGAGGAAGAGATTGTGGTAGATGACTCTCAAGGTGCAGAGAGCCCTAAAGAATCTCAAGAGAAGGACGAAGAGACCACGAAGGTGATGAGCAAGCCGGACATGCCACCACAGAGTTCATACAAACCAAGCCCTCCCTTTCCTGATGCATTGAGAGATACTCGCAGGCCAGAGAGTGAAAAGGAAATCTTCGAAACATTCAGCAAATGTGAGGGAAACATCCCTTTACTTAATCTGATTAAGAGTATTCCTCGCTATGCAAAAGATTAGGGAAACATCCCTTTTTTAAAGAATTATGTACAATTAAGAGGAATAAAAAATCTAAGGGAAAGAAAAAGATTAGGGTTAGTGAACATGTGTCTGCTATATTTCAGAAGCGTCTTCCTAAGAAATGTAGCGACCCTGGCATGTTCACTATACCTTGTGTGATAGGTGAAACCCGAATTGAAAGGGCAATGTTGGATTTGGGTGCATCTATCAATTTTTTACCTTACTCTTTGTATGAATCTTTAGGACTTGGTCCTTTGCTTGAAACTAGGGCAGTGATTCAATTGGCTGATCGCTCTAATGTGTACCCTAAGGGAGTGATCGAGGATGTTCTTGTGATGGTGGATAAGATGGTTTTTCCCGCTGATTTTTTTGTCTTGGATATGGGCCAAGGTAGTCATGAAGCTCCTATTCTTTTAGGAAGGCCATTTTTAAGGACCACGAAAACCAAGATTGATGTGTATTCGGGATCATTAACAATGGAATTTGATGGTGAGAGGGTTGAGTATAACATTTATGATGCTATGAAATACCCCTCTGATGATCATTCTTTGTGCTTCATTGATGCACTTGAGCCACTAGTGCAAGATATCTTTGAATTGAATTGTGTGGATGTTGTTCAAGTTGCTTTAGAAACTCATCTAGAGGACATTTCTATGGATTATGGATTGTGCACTAACCTGCAGGAAGGTGTGATGGAGTTAGATGCTTATTCTAAGCTACCTCTCTCTTCATTGGGCTCAAAACCCAATGGAGAGAGAGCTCAAGTATGTCTTTCTAGGAGAAGCTTTTGCCCTCTACTGTTCAGGCACCGGAGGTAGAGCTCAAGAAACTTCTGAGTCATCTCAAGTATGTCTTTCTAGGAGAAGGAGAAACACTACCAGTCATCATCTCAAGCAAACTTTCTAAGGAGCAAGAAGGGGAGCTAGTAGCGGTCCTCCAGGAACACAAAGCGGCTATAGGATGGACTATTGCAGACATTAAGGGGATTAGTCCCTCGACATGTATGCATAGGATCTTATTGGAGGACGAAGCAAAGCCATCCAGACAACCTCAAAGGAGGCTCAACCCACCTATGATGGAGGTGGTGAAGAAGGAAGTCTTGAAACTTCTCCAAGCAGGTATGATATACCCTATCTCTGATAGTGCATGGGTGATTCCCACCCAAGTTGTTCCTAAAAAGGGTGGGATTACCGTCGTTGAGAACAAACAGGGTGAACTAGTTCCCACTAGGACAAAAACTGGATGGCGTGTTTGTATAGACTACCGCAAATTGAATGCGGTAACTAGGAAAGATCACTTTCCTTTGCCATTCATTGACCAAAAGCTTGAGCGACTTGCGGTCGTGCTTTCTATTGTTTCCTAGATGGGTATTCAGGTTATTTTCAGGTGGCTATTGCACCAGAAGATCAGGAGAAGATGACGTTTACATGTCCGTTTGGGATATTCGCTTATCGCTGAATGTCATTCGGTTTGTGTAATGCGCCGGCAACATTTCAAAGGTGCATGGTAAGTATTTTCTCTGACTATGTTGAACACTTCATGGAAGTCTTTATGGACGAGTTTACAGTCCATGGAGACAATTTTGAGTCATGCTTAGAACACCTTACACTTATGCTCAAAAGGTGTGTGGATACCAACCTAGTATTAAACTCTGAAAAGTGCCGTTTTATGGTCGAACAGGGTATAGTACTGGGTCATATAGTGTCTGCGAGAGGAATTGAGGTCGATAGGGCCAAGGTTGATGTCATTCAGTCTCTACCCTATCCAACTAACGTGGGCGAAGTCCGCTCTTTTCTAGGCCATGCAGGTTTTTATCGCAGGTTTATTAAAGATTTCTCCAAGATTTCCTCTCCTCTCTGCAAGCTGCTGAAAAAGGATGTGGTGTTTGACTTTAATGGAGAGTGCAAGAAGGCGTTTGATGAGCTGAAGAAGCGTCTGGTTAGTGCCCCGATCATCCAGGCACCAGATTGGTCTCTACCATTTGAGATCATGTGCGATGCGAGTGACTACGCTATTGGGGCTGTTTGGGGCAAAAGAATGGGAGAGCATCTCATGTGATATATTATGCATCCATGACTCTGAATGGTGCGCAGAGGAACTACTCCACAACAGAAAAAGAGCTCCTAGAAGTTGTTTTCTCATTAGAGAAGTCCAGGTCCTATTTACTTAGCACAAAGGTGATAGTATATACAGATCATGCAGCTCTTCGTTATCTATTGACGAAGGAGGCGAAGCCAAGGTTGATCAGGTGGATCTTGCTATTGAGCGAGTTCAACATCGAGATCAAGGACAAGAAAGGCGCTGAAAACATGGTAGCGGATCATCTCAGTAGGCTTATCCAGGAGGATGACAAGTGCCAACGGCAAGAACCTATTCAAGGAACATTTCCCGATGATACACTGTTCTTCGTCCAAGCTCTGAAGCCATGGTATGCCCACATTGTGAACTTTCTTGCAACAGGTGAGACTCCTCCCGCTTTCTCCAAGGCTCAAAAGGATAGGCTACGTAGTGAATCGAGGTATTATGTATGGGATGACCCATATATGTGGAAGCACTGCTCTGATGAAGTCGTCCGTCGTTTCCTTCCTGATAATGAGGTAACATCTGTCTTATCCTTCTGTCATTCTTATGCATGTGGGGGACACTTTGGACCCAAAAAGACAGCGAGAAAGGTATTAGACTCTGGATTCTATTTGCCTACTCTTTTTAGAGATGCATCTGGTTTTTGTAAGTCTTGTGACAGATGCCAAAGAGTTGGAAACATATCCCGGAGGAATGAGATGCCTCAAGCTCCCATGATGTTTTGTGAAATATTTGACGTATGGGGCATTGACTTCATGGGACCGTTTCCAAACTCTTTTGGTAATCTTTACATCTTGTTAGCGGTGGACTACGTTTCCAAATGGGTGGAAACGAAGCCCACCAAAACTGATGATTCTAAGGTGGTGGCAGTTTTCTTGAAGAAGAACATTTTTGCAAGGTTTGGGATCCCAAGAGCTTTGATCAGTGATCGGGGAACGCATTTCTGTAACCGAACTGTGACTGCTTTGTTGAAAAAGTATCATGTCACACACCGAGTGTCCACGGCTTACCATCCACAAACAAATGGCCAAGCGGAAGTGTCTAACAGAGAGGTCAAATCCATCCTTGAGAAGACAATTGCTCCGAATAGAAAAGATTGGAGTATGGGGTTAGATGATGCATTATGGGCTTACCGAACTGCCTATAAAACACCGATTGGTATGTCACCATATCGGTTGGTGTTTGGGAAGGCATGTCATCTTCCCGTGGAGCTAGAGCACCGAGCATATTGGGCGGTAAAGAGTTTCAACATGGATTTTGACGAAGCTGGCAAAGGCCAGAAGCTACAATTACAAGAGTTAGAGGAGCTCCGTCTTGAGGCTTATGATAATGCATCAATTTACAAGGAAAAGACAAGAGCTTGGCATGATAGGAACATTTTGAGGAAGGATTTCAAGGTGGGGGATAAGGTCCTCCTATTCCAATCGCGCCTGCGTCTCTTTCCTGGTAAGCTCCGCTCCCGTTGGTCTGGTCTTTATGTGGTTGCTCAATTGTTTCCGTATGGAGTTGTAGAGATTTATGAGGCTACCACACACAAAACATTCAAAGTCAATGGACAACGCTTGAAATTGTACCATGAGGGAGCTAGTGAAGAAGTCATTGAAGAGTTGGCTCTTAGGGAACCGAAATCAAAAGAGTGACCATGAATTGGGTCGAGCTAACGGCCATAACCAAGCGCTTCTTGGGAGGCAACCCAAGGTGAGTAGTTTAGATTTGCATTTTTCATTTGTTTTTGTCATTTTTGTTCTCAATTTCAAGTTTCTAAAAAAAAAAAAAGTTCGTCAAAAGCTGGGGCAAGAAGCAAGAAAAATACGGTAGGTTACTCGGGTGAAGAGCTTGGCCGAGTTCTTGGCCAACCCGAGTAACTAACAAGTCCCAAGAAAGAACTCGGGTGGGAGAAAGAAAACTCGGTCGAGTTTTTTGTGCTCCACCCGATTAGTTTTGCGTCCCCCATAAAAAAAAAGGACTGGAAAGAAAGAAAAGGGCAACGCCCGATTTCCTCCATCTCTCTCTCCCGAGTTCGTCCATGTCTCTCTCTCTCCCAAGTTCTGGCCTCTCGCCCCAGCCACCATAGCCGCCGTCCCGCCCAGCCACGAAGCCGCCAGCACTCCAGCCACCACAGTGCCGGTCAGCCTCTCTCTCCTTCCTCTCCTCCATTGAAGTGTTGAGGTAAGTTATCAAAAACCCCCAAATTTCTAGGTTTTCTCACATTGCATAAATTTGTGTAATTTAGGAGTTGTTTGGGTGAGATTGAACCTTATTTGGGCTATATTTGTTGTTGGAAGAGGATTGAGTTTGGAACTTGTCTTGATTTTGTTCTTTGAGTTGCCATGTTGGAGGAGACTTTACAAAGTGTGGTTTACTGAGTTAGACATTGAGTTGATTTTCATCTATGCTATAAAACTTGATTTGAGTTGTCTTGTTGAGCTTATTGACATTAGCATTCATGAATTTTGGCTTGCTTCTTGTTAACTTATACTAGCTTTGAAGATTTGAGGTTTGGTTGTGGTTGTGTGGTTTGATATAGCACCATTGCATTGTTGTGAGCCTTGTCCTTGCCGGGACAACAATTTTTGTTCTTTGTGGGTGTTTTTTGTGTAGGGTGTGCAGGGGTATCAATTCGTCATGCCGCCGAGATTATTCCAAAAGAGAAAGAAGGATGCATCATCTTCCTCGTCCCGAAGATCTGTAGCTCATGAGCCTCCCACTAGAGTAGGGGAGTCGACCCCGGAGTCTTTTGGTTTCCGTCTAAGGGATCCCGCACATCTGACCACTTTCCACTAGTTGAAAGAAAAGGAGTGGAAGGGTACACGCCATCTGGACTTTCATTTCCTTTATGAGTTCGACATTCGGGCTGATGTAGAGCGATTGGCAAGTGCTTTAGGATGGGATGAATTCCTATCTTTTAGTGAGCCTACTTACAAGGGACTCACGCTAGAGTTCTTGAGCACACTTGAGGTACAGACTCGTGGAGGTCCGGAAGTAGCAGAAGGAATATGCACATTTCAGCTTGAAGGACATAAGCGGACGCTCATTTTGAATGAAATCAACCAAATTTTTGGTTTCCCAGTGGTGAATGATGATGTCGCGAGATGTGAAAGCCGAGCTATTTGGTGCCCGAACAATTTTTGGGATAAGATTGCTACAGGACCTAACTACAACCCTTCATCCTCAAAGGTCTCCTGCATCACTAATCCGGCGATTCGGATCTTCCAGCGATTCATGGCCCATACTATCTTCGGGCGAGCAGATGGGGAAAATAATTTCCCGAGGAAGGAGTTAGTGATGATAGCAGCTGCTTTGTCAAGGAGGTCAGTCAACTCAGTGGGTTTTCTATTGCATCACTTAACAACAGTAAGCCATCGAGGTAAGGGTGGTATTGGTATAGGTGGGACTGTCACAAAATTTGCCCGCCATTATCAGATTCCGCTCACTAGACCTGCTGATATCGAGTCCACTCCATTAGATTTCAACGCTCTACACCATATGCAGATTCTTTATCAGCTAAGAGGGGACTACTGTTGGCTTATTGGAAGCTCGAAGAGGTTAATGTGCCTTCCGGATGTCAGTCGTACTTCTTTGAAAACGGAGGCCAACTGGTCAATTTCAGTAAAGAGGAATGATCTTCGCCTTGAGGATATAGCTATTCGTAAGAGGCTTCGTCATAAAGAGCAAGTTCCAGAAGTGTCGGACGAAGAAGGGGATGAGGAAGAAGAAAGAAATGATGGTGATGAGGAAGAGGCGGCGAAAAATATGGATTACATCCCTGAGGAGAGGGGCTAGCAGAGCAATGCTTACTTTGATTCCAGGTTTGACACTGTGATGGAATCAGTGTCGGGTTTGAGATCTCATTTGGATGACCAATTTCGCCTGCTGGGTGAGAGACAAGATGAGCGATTCCGTCAAATGTAGGAATAGTTCCAGTTGATGAACACAAGATTCGATGTTTGGAACCCTTATGGTTGGCAACATGGATTTCCACCTCCACCTCCGCCTGACATGTAGATGACTCTGTAAGTGTTTTCCTCCTTTCTCTTTTATTTTTAACATTGAGGACAATGTGTGAATTAAGTGTGGGGGAGGGAACTACATGTTTGCATTTAGATTGCATTGTATATATCTAGATTGCATTGTATATATGTCTTTCTTGTATTTGCATTGCATGGTTTTTTTTCTTAGTCTTGCATAAAAAAAAATTAACAGAAAAATCATATAAAAAGAAAAAAATTCAGCAGGCATGACATTCTAGATAACCCCATCTGTACCAATTGTCTTCTTAATCTAATTATAAGTCCCATGATATGCTTGAATTGTTGATCCTCGTCTAGTTTGTTTGATCTATGGGAGCATGAGATAATGGATTGATTGAGCATGTATAACTCTTACATTTTAGGTGCCATTGAAATCCAACAAAAATTTACCTTGTGAGTTTTTGTTAGCCTTATTAGGACTATGCTTTATGGATGTCCTTTTTGCTTCTTGTGTGTGATACTCTCCAATGTGACTACCTCTGGGAATTGGGATTGATATCTATGTCAAGGATGTATATGTTGATCATTACTTGTGATTTTCGCATGATTGAGGCATGATTGTTACTGAGCCATGATATTCCCTATCTTCCCTTGCATATTATCCATTGTTTGAAGCCAAATTGAGCCTATTAGCCTATCTTTGTAGCTCTACAAAAATTATCCTTAGCCAATTGTAGCCTAACCCATCCGGGAATTAGGATTAGAATTGGTAAAAGGATAGTTTGAGTTGAGTGAGTGCTTTGAGAATGGGATTGATGTATTGTGTTGAATCATTTTGCGCTTATTATAATGATTGGTTCAATGAATTTATGTATATATTTGTATTCTCGGGGCCTAAGGAGAATAAAATTCACTTAGGAGTAAAAGTCGAGAAAGAAAAAAAAAAGAAAGAAAAAACAAAAGAAAAAAAAAGAGTTTCAATAAAAAGAACCATTCTTCATCATCTTTAGAAATGATTTGGGAGTATTGTTTGGTCTAAAGAAAGTTCTTGTATTGTGTTGTGCTTGAGGCTTGAATTTGATGGTTTGTGATAAGTTTTGGTTGAGTTTGTAATTGGTTGCTAGGAGCTTAGTTCCCGGATTATGAGCACCACAAGCCAAAAACATCATCTACCTTAATTTTCTCACCGAGCCCCATTACAACCCTTACAAGACCTCATGATGATTATTACTTGTAATCTCACTCACGGTGAACATTTTGATGTGGATTTCAATTTTCATGGAGCTTAGTTGCATTGGATTGAGTTTGAGCGGAATTGAATTAGCCTAAACACAAGAGCGATGAGTGAAACACTTTATGTACCCGGTGAGGTTGGATTGAAATGTGCCTAAGCCTTTGAGTTGCTCAAATACATGTGATGATGTTGATTATTGTCTTATGCCTCCTATTTGGTTTGGATTGTGTTCTGACGAGGTGAATGCATGAAGAGTGTATTTGTGGGATGTGTGATTGGATTGGTTTTGTTTTCTTGAGGACAAGAAAGGTTCAAGTGTGGGGGAGTTTGATCATGCACATTTAGGTAGTGTTAATATAGGCATTTAGATGGGTTTAGGTAGGGTAAAATGCAGGAGTTTAGAGTAGTTTTTATATTTTCATTATGTTTGAATTAGAGTCGGAATCTACAAGTCTTGTGCATGTTCCAGGTGATTGTGGGAAGGTGGAGCTGAACTCGTGTAAATGATAGAAGATGAAACGGAAATCGGAGCCTTGAGCAAGAGAGCCAAAAAGAGGAGCTGAACATATGTGCAAAGGAATGGAACTGTAAAGAACCCGAGCCAAGATTTCATGAAACTTGGCCGAGTCCATTGAAGAGAACCGAGTTGGTGATTCTGGGTAGAACTCGGGTGGGAAGACACAAACTCGGCCGAGTTTCTTTGTGTTGCACCCAAGTTTTGTGAAAGGAACAACTGTTACGTTGTGTTTATTTTTTATTATGAATTTTAATTAGTGGAAACAGGAAACGTTAGGAGGACTGGTGTGTGTTTTGGTTTTCTTTGAATCAAACAGAAGGATCGAAGAGGATTCGAGGGGTACGTAGATTTCATTTTTCTGGCTTTTGCTAATTTATCGATTATGAACCACTAAACCTCTTTCCTCGGGGAATTTAATCGAAGTTTCAGGTTTTCTATTTCATTGTGAGATTTCCGTTCTTAATACTCTTCTTTGAATATTATCAATTCTTTGCTTAGATTGTTTAGGGTTCTCGTGAATTTCCGTCAGTCTGATCAACTGATGTCTTTTCATGATAATCTATAGCTAGATATAGGTAATTTCTGGTTGAGTTATCTATGTTCTTGAGTAGCAAAGTATAAATCTTTGAAACTGGTTGATTTAGGGATTTGTATAGAGAATTGATTTGCAATTGATGCAATAACTGGTTGTGCGTGTCGATTGTCTTTGTTGATTTCCTTTAAGCTTAATCGATTATTGAATTGAATCTTGATAGTTTCAAGATTATTTGATAATTAGGGTTTTCAAGGTCTAGTTGTCCTATTAACTAGATTCGATAAGGAATTGGATTCAAAAGACCTAGTCTTTCCACAACAAAGTATTCGAGAGGAAGTTGTCTATTTGATTTCGATGATCAATAAACAAACCTGATTGCGGAGATTGAGTGACCTGAGCTATTATGTTATATTCATTCACGTAATCTGTTTTACTTATTGTTTCGCTTACTATTGTTGCTTAGTTAGTTCAAACCATCAAAATTCCCCCCTTTATTTCTTGTTCTTGTTGATGCATTCTGACTTGCATACGAATCATTGACTCTCTGTGGGATCGACCCGTACTTGCCAAACTACATTAGTTAGGTTAGTCGGTTATATTCGATAGGATTTAAGGCGACTGAAAATCCTCTGTCAAATTTGGCGCCGTTGCCGGGGAGTCAAACTGTTATTTGTGTGCTTGTTTTTTTGTGTTAATTGGGTTCAGAACCTCGCTTATGGTTCGCACCCGTGCTACTAATACATCTGATTTGCATTTTGATCCAGAGATCGAGAGAACACTTTCCAGGCTTCGTAGAGAATCTCGTGGAGATCAGGATCGGTCAGAAAGAGTTGAGATGGCTAATCCGAATCAAACTTTGAGGCAGCTGACTGCCTCGAATCTGACACAACAACCGCTTGCTATAGAATTTCTAGAGCTTGCTGACGGTGTGAGTTTTGAGTTGAAATCTGGACTGGTACATTTGCTGCCGATGTTTCATGGTCTTAGTGGAGAAGACCCTAATAAGCACCTGGCAGAGTTTCATGCTGTCTGCACAGGCATGAAGCCGAGGAACGTAACGGATGATAAAATCAAGTTAAGAGCCTTTCCTTTCTCTTTGAGGGATTCGGCTAGTGACTCGCTCTACTACCTCACTCCAAGGAGCATAAATACATGGGCTCAGATGCAGAAAGCCTTTTTGGAGAAGTACTTTCCAGCCACAAAATTGAACAATCTCAAGAAGAGCATCAGCAACATCGAGCAACATGCTACAGAGAACTTATATGACTACTATGAGAGGTATAAGAAGCTAGTGGCCAACTGCCCTTATCATGGCTATTCGAATCAGGACCTCGTTCTCTACTTACATGGAGGTCTATTAGATGATGAGAGAATAATGGTTAATGCTGCATGTGGTGGTAACATCTTGAATAAGACTCCTGCTGGAGCATTTGAGATGTTTTCTGAGCTTGCAGAGGGGGCAAGGAAATTCAGGAAGACGTTCTCTAAAACTGTGAGCTCGGCAGAAACAGACTCATCACTCCAGACAGATGTGAATGAGTTGAAAGAGATGATGCAAAAATTCATGCTCAATGGGAATCAGCAGCAGGTTAAAGCATGCGGAATCTGTCAAGATTTTCAGCATCCTACCGATGCATGCCCTATCCTTCAGGAGCCGAATGTTGAATTGAATGCAGTGGGGGGCTTTGTACCACAAAGGTCGAGGCATGACCCTTACTCTAATAGCTATAACCCTGGCTGGAGAGATCATCCGTACTTTAGGTATGGGAATCCTCAACAGCAGCAGTTTAATCAGCAAGGAGCTCCACCATTCAGAAAACAGTACGGACCTAGGCCTCAAGGGCGGAGTTCGAGATCATCCATGTCAGCTGAGGAAATAATCAAAGCTCTAACAGAGAATGTAACTACAATGCAGAACAACATGGTGCAATTCCAACAGGAAACAAAGTCCATCATTCAAAACTTGGAGAATCAAGTTGGACAGATTGCTGGTGCTTTGGACAAGCTAGAGGCTAAGGATTCTGGTAAGTTTCCATCTCAGACTGAGTTCAATCCAAAATAGAATGTGAGTGCTATGACTCTAAGGAGTGGTAAGAACTTAGAGAGTCAGGATGAGAACACAGTCCTCATAGATGATGATGATGAGGAAGAGATTATGGTAGATGACTCTCAAGGTGCAGAGAGCCCTAAAGAATATCAAGAGAAGGACAAAGAGACCACGAAGGTGGTGAGCAAGCCGGACATGACACCACAGAGTTCATACAAACCAAGCCCTCCCTTTCCTGATGCATTGAGAGATACTCGCAGGCCAGAGAGTGAAAAGGAAATCTTCGAAACATTCAGCAAATGTGAGGTAAACATCCGTTTACTTAATCTGATTAAGAGTATTCCTCGCTATGCAAAATTTCTGAAAGAATTATGTACAATTAAGAGGAATAAAAAATCTAAGGGAAAGAAAAAGATTAGGGTTAGTGAACATGTGTCTGCTGTATTTCAGAAGCGTCTTCCTAAGAAATGTAGCAACCCTGGCATGTTCACTATACCTTGTGTGATAGGTGAAACCCGAATTGAAAGGGCAATGTTGGATTTGGGTGCATCTATCAATGTGTTACCTTACTCTTTGTATGAATCTTTAGGACTTGGTCCTTTGCTTGAAACTAGGCTAGTGATTCCATTGGCTGATCGCTCTAATGTGTACCCTAAGGGAGTGATCGAGGATGTTCTTGTGATGGTGGATAAGATGGTCTTTCCCGCTGATTTTTTTGTCTTCGATATGGGGCAAGGTAGTCATGAAGCTCCTATTCTTTTAGGAAGGCCATTTTTAAGGACCACAAAAACCAAGATTGATGTGTATTCGGGGTCATTAACAATGGAATTTGATGGTGAGAGGGTTGAATATAACATTTATGATGCTATGAAATACCCCTCTAATGATCATTCTTTGTGCTTCGTTGATGCTCTTGAGCCACTAGTGCAAGATATCTTTGAATTGAATTGTGTGGATGATGTTCAAGTTGCTTTAGAAACTCCTCTAGAGGACATTTCTATGGATTATGGATTGTGCACTAACCTGCAGGAAGTTGTGATGGAGTTAGATGCTTATTCTAAGCTACCTCTCTCTCCATTGGGCTCAAAACCCATGCTACTAACCTCGCCTAGCGAGAAGCTTTTGCCCTCAATTGTTCAGGCACTGGAGGTAGAGCTCATGCAACTTCCGAGTCATCTCAAGTATGTCTTTCTAGAAGAAGGAGAAATACTACCAGTCATCATCTCAAGCAAACTTTCTAAGGAGCAAGAAGGGGAGCTAGTAGCGGTCCTCAAGGAACACAAAGCGGCTATAGGATGGACTATTGCAGACATTAAGGAGATTAGTCCCTCGACATCTATGCATTGGATCTTATTGGAGGACGAAGCAAAGCCATCCAGACAACCTCAAAGGAGGCTCAACCCACCTATGATGGAGGTGGTGAAGAAGGAAGTCCTGACACTTCTCCAAGCAGGTATGATATACCCTATCTCTGATTGTGCATGGGTGAGTCCCACCCATGTTGTTCCTAAAAAGGGTGGGATTACCGTCATTGAGAACAAACAGGATGAACTAGTTCCCACTAGGACACAAACTGGATGTCGTGTTTGTATAGACTACTGCAAATTGAATGCGGTAACTAGGAAAGATCACTCCCCTTTGCCGTTCATTGACCAAATGCTTGAGCGACTTGCTGGTCGTGCTTTCTATTGTTTCCTAGATGGGTATTCAGGTTATTTTCAGGTGGCTACTGCACCAGAAGATCAAGAGAAGACGACGTTTACATGTCCGTTTAGGACATTCGCTTATCGTCGAATGCCATTCGGGTTGAACACTTCATAGAAGTCTTTATGGACGACTTTACAGTCCATGGAGACAATTTTGAGTCATGCTTAGAACACCTTACACTTGTGCTCAAAATGTGTGTGTTTGCGAGAGGAATTGAGGTCGATAGGGCCAAGGTTGATGTCATTCAGTCCCTCCCCTATCCAACTATCGTGCCCGAAGTCCGCTCTTTTCTAGGCCATGCAGGTTTTTATCGCAGGTTTATTAAAGATTTCTCCAGGCACCAGATTGGTCTCTACCATTTGAGAGTGCAAGAAGGCGTTTGATGAGCTGAAGATCATGCAACTCTTCGTTATCTATTGACGAAGGAGGCGAAGCCAAGGTTGATCAGGTAGATGTTGATATTGAGCGAGTTCAACATCAAGATCAAGGACAAGAATGGCGCCGAAAACATGGTAGCGGATCATCTCAGTAGGTTCATCCAGGAGGATGACAAGTGCCAACGGCAAGAACCTATTCAAGGAACATTCCCCGACGATACACTTTTCGTCGTCTAAGCTCTGAAGCCATGGTATGCCCACATTGTGAACTTTCTTACAACAGGTGAGACTCCTCCCGCTTTCTCCAAGGCTCAAAAGGATAGGCTACGCAGTTAATTGAGGTATTATGTATGGGATGATCCATATATGTGGAAGCACTCCTCTGATGAAGTCGTCCGTCGTTTCCTTCCTGATAATGAGGTAACATCTGTCTTATCCTTCTGTCATTCTTATGCATGTGGGGGACACTTTGGACCCAAAAAGACAGCGAGAAAGGTATTAGACTCTGGATTCTATTGGCCTACTCTTTTTAGAGATGCATATGGTTTCTGTAAGTCTTGTGACAGATGCCAAAGAGTTGAAAACATATCCCGGAGGAATGAGATGCCTCCAGCTCCCATGATTTTTTGTGAAATATTTGACGTCTGGGACATTGACTTCATGGGACCGTTTCCAAACTCCTTTGGTAATCTTTACATCTTGTTAGCGGTGGACTAAGTGTCCAAATGGGTGGAAGCGAAGCCCACCAAAACTGATGATTCTAAGGTGGTGGCAGATTTCTTGAAGAAGAACATTTTTGCAAGGTTTGGGATCCCAAGAGCTTTGATCAGTGATCGGGGAATGCATTTCTGTAACCGAACTGTGAATGCTTTGCTGAAAAAGTATCATGTCACACACCGAGTGTCCACGGCTTACCATCCACAAACAAATGGCCAAGCGGAAGTGTCTAAAAGAGAGGTCAAATCCATCCTTGAGAAGACAATTGCTCCAAATAGAAAAGATTGGAGTATGGGGTTAGATGATGCATTATGGGCTTACCGAACAGCCAATAAAACACCGATTGGTATGTCACCATATCGGTTGGTGTTTGGGAAGGCATGTCATCTTCCCGTGGAGCTAGAGCACCGAGCATATTGGGTGGTAAAGAGTTTCAACATGGATTTTGATGAAGCTGGCAAAGCTCCGTCTTGAGGCTTATGATAATGCATCAATTTACAAAGAAAAGGCAAGAGCTTGGCATGATAGGAACATTTTGAGAAAGGATTTCAAGGTGGGAGATAAGGTCCTCCTATTCCAATCGCGTCTGCGTCTCTTTCTTAGTAAGCTCCGCTCCCGTTGGTCTGGTCCTTATGTGGTTGTTCAAGTGTTTCCGTATGGAGTTGTAGAGATTTATGAGGCTACCATACACAAAACTTTCAAAGTCAATGGACAATGCTTGAAATTGTACCATGAGGGAGCTAGTGAAGAAGTCATTGAAGACCAATTCGACATATACTCCCCAAGCAATCCATGAATGTAGGGAAAAATAGTAGACCAATTCGACATATACTCAAATCTTAAACCCTCAAGGATATCAGGAAGTCTAATTGCAAGTGGTTGAGCACTAAAATTAGGTTGCTTTAGTGTTCTCAGGGTTCTTTTTGGCGGATTAACAATTTTGTCTCCCATCTCCTTATTTGTGTCAAACTCGAGCCTCCTTTTCACCCGAAGAGATCTTTCAGTCTCAGAATCAAAAGACAAAGGCAATGAATTAGAAGATCTAGTTTGAATCATACAAGGACACAAAAGACTCAAAGAAAAGAATGAAAACAAAAAAAAAAAGAATTAATCAAAGAGATAAAGAAAAGCAAACTCCTTTATTCTCCCCGGCAACGGTGCCAATAATTTAATGCAGGACGAACGTCGTTGTCACTTTCGCCCTTTACCAAATAGTAATAAAATCCAAACTCAAACACAAAACCAATAGATTAGCAAATCAATCACTTGATCAACCAAATAACTACTAGTAGAGCAATTAAGTCCGGTGTCGAACCCACATGGAGAAGCGATTCACTATTCAATAACTCTTAACAAGAACTCTTGTGACCAAACAATGATTTAGGAAAAATAACCAAGAGGTAAAGTAACTAACTTTATGATTGCAAAGTAAATTGATAATAAGGTAGAGAAAATATTTCACATGTAATTCTCTAACAATGTTTGAGATTCATGGTCCTAGGATTGTTCTATCAGTTACTCATAAACATATGTCCACTTCAATAAAGTTGAGAGATCTACAGAGATACAATCATCTTATTCAACATAACTAAAGAATATCATTAAGGACTCAAGTAATTAGACCAATTGGCATATTCATCCAATGTAATTAAGACAAATCAGAGTAACCCTAAATCAGCCGTAATCGACATATCCACAACATAGATCAATTGAAGTCATCCCCTACAAAGACAAAGAAATATCACTACTTCAATACCTTCATTCGGTATCAAGAACACAACAACGAATTCATAGCTAAGATGCAATTCCCAACATGGTGATCTATCATAGAAAAGAACACAAATATCAACAATAAGCACAAGATGATAAATAGGAATATGAATAACTAAATAGAAACAATCCTCATAATCTAAACAACCATGTCTTCGAATCACAGGCGAAACTATGAGGTTAGCAACTCATAGGCCAAATCTCTCTCTCTCTCTCTCTCTCAAAACTAATGGAAATAACCTAAGAAAGACTCTCAAACAGTCGGAAAACCCCGAGAAATATAATAGTAAAATAGTAGGAAATAGAATCTTCGGATTCGGAATCACGAACGCTAGAAACCGGCCCACGGCGGGCGTCGTGCAAGAGGCGGCGGGTGCCACCATCTCAGTGACAGGATTCCCTCTTTTTTATCAATTGTCTTCGATGTCGTGCTTCCGTCCTCCTCTCTATCCTCTTCCTCAGCCTCCATATGCTCCAAAACATGTCTCTTACGCTCTTGTAACATCCCTCCATGGTCGAAATGTAACTCTGCAAAATACACACTAAAAAGGCGTAGATTCCGAACTCGAATACTTCACAAGCAATATACGAAACTAGACTCAAACATACGCGAAACTCCTATCTAAATGCAATAAGAAATACCTATAATGCCTATATGAAATATGCATTATCAGATGGCCCACTCGAAATCGAGTCACTGACTTGACGTCGACCCGTCTTCTTCATCTCGATCTGTGTACACTCAACCTCGGCTCTAGATGTGTGTTAGTCGAGTGAGGTGTCCACTCGATGTCGAGTGCTCTATTTCTCCTTGCTTCTGATCGGCATCTACCTCCAACTTCAACATGACGCCGAGTCACTTGGTAGACGTCGAGTGACGTTGCAGTAGATGTCGAGTGGTTTTCTGGCTCTAATTCCACTTCTCCGAATTATCCCAAAAATGTCTTGATTTCTGTAATATTAAACAAGAACTAAATGCAATAAGAAATACATATAATGCCTATATGAAATATGCATTATCAGAGAGTTGGTACCTACTCGAGTACAAACTACCTGGAGAGTATGCATCGACTATCACAAGCTGAATGCAATCACTCGTAAGGACCATTTCCCTTACCCTTTATTGATCAAATGCTTGAGCGCCTTACTGACCGCTTATTCTTTTGTTTTCTAGATGGATATTCAAGTTACATGCAGATCCCCATAGCAATGGAGGACTAGGAGAAGACAACCTTTACATGTCCATTTAGCACATTTGCGTACAACAGAATGCCATATGGATTATGTAATGCACTAGGGACTTTCCTGGAAAGGCTTGAATTTTTAAATCCTAATTTCTCGGAAGAAGAAAAACAAAATTAATTTTAAAGCGGGATTTAGCGAAAAAATTCTCAAACTCAAAATGTAAAACTCTCGAAGCGGATTTTCGACCTAAATAAAATTTTTGAGAACTAACATGTCAACCTTAATTCTCGAATTTTAAATTTTAATTGCGCGAGAGATATAGCGGAATTTGGAAAAACCTAATCTTAGGAATTAATTATCGAGTGTTCATTCTTGTTTTGATCAAAACTTGAACCACAAATTGGTCCCCTGTCTTTCACACACAACCAAACAAAACCCCTCCTGAATTCTCTCCCTCCCATGTCTGTTTCCTTCTTTCTCTCCGTGCCCTTCTTTTTTGAGCAGGCACGCCACACCATACCTTCCTCCTTTGACCTGTTTCACCTGCATCAAGGAATAAGACAAATTTAAAGGGAGGACCCTTCCTTTTCTTTTCAAAATCCATTTCTTATCTCTCCCATGTCGTTCTCATGTCTGAGCAACATAGAGCTCTTCCCTTTTTATCACTTAGGAGATCGATCAGCTCCTTTTACTTTCCCCCGTACCCACACCACCTCGCTACCCCCCTTCAATTCCTCCCACCTTCACTCCCATTCACTCTTCGAACACAGCTCCACCGCCGCACCTTGTTTTCATTACCCGAGCACCATCGAGCAACCCAGCTCCGTTTTTTCTCCATCTTCCACGAGCAGCACCCATCTCCGATACTTCCGACGACAACGAAGCCGAGTACAAGCCGCCAGTAGGACCACCGTAGCCGCCGATGCCAGCCACCCGAGTCTTTGAGCGAATCCGACGAACACCGGCGAGACCCGACTTTCCTCGGTAAGCTCGTAATTCCCTCTCCTTTGGCTCCGAAATGCCATAAAGTTTCACCTTTAACCCCTCCTCTTCCATCCTAGACCAAGCCTTATCGGTTCCGACTCCGACGAAGTCCAAGGCATCTCCGACGAGACTCTGACGGGACGACGAACCCAAAGATCTTCTCGGTGAGCCTCGAGCCTCTCTTGTGTGCTGTTTTCGACTACCTATGTGTGTTTCGTCTTTACCGTCGAGCTAAATGGGGAGGGTGAGAGCGATGTCGGAGAGTGCGAGAACGAGCGGCGAGCGAGGTGGAGGGTGAGAGCGCCGGTGCGAGCGAAATCCGAGCGAGAGAGAGAGAGAGAGCAGCAGGAGCTTGGGTGAGAGAGCGAGAGGGAGGAGGCATGGCTGCGATCAGACCGGAGACAAATGAAGGAGGTCGGCCTGTGCGACCATCGACGGACGGGAATCCGACGGAAGAAGGGCGACGTGGGGTCCACCTCCATCCGGGTCAGCGTGGGTGTACTTTCTTCCTTTTTCCTTCTGACTTGGGTTTCGGATATAGAGAGCTGAGTGATGGTTGGGCCTAATTCTGTGGGCCAAAATTGGGGATTTTACAAAAGCAAATTAACCTTGGGCCTATTCTAAATACACTGAATTCGATTTTGGGCTTATCTTATAAAATGAACTCGGTTTGGAGTTTTATAAAATATAGTGGTTTGGTTTCGGTGTTTAATAAAATAAGGAGGGCCGGTTTTTGATTTTATAAATATAAGGTCGGTTTGGTAAGTTAAAAGGGGACGATGTTATTAAATAAAATGGTTGGGTCTATTTTGATAAAATAATAGATATTAAGAGTAATTGAAAATAAATAAATAATACTCTTGTAATAAGAGGATTTGAAATTAGTTATTGGATTTAAATCAAAAAAAAAGATTTGACGAACATTTCCCAATGACGGAATTTCTAACTAATCAACTCGGTTTTCAAAACGGTTTTCGGGACTACCTTGGGAATCTGACTTACTCGGTGACTAACTAGCATGTTGATATGATTGATTGACTAATGGCACGATTGGTTGACTAATAGCATGATGAAATGTTAAAGTTATGTATCGAGTGATTTATGCCCTATGAACTATGATGAATATGACGAACTTTGAGATATATGATCATGCGGATATATGATATATTATTCGCATATGAATGTGGCTGAACGGAATGGTGAGAATGATGTGGTCTTACAGAATGTGGCAATAGGACGAGTGGTTGAACCTGATGGAATGACGATTGTGATATGGTTGTTATCCTCGTTGAATGTTGTATGCCTTGAGTGCTTGAATGATTAGACGTAGACTTATATATGTGTTCTAATATGTATCTAGGTGATACTTTGTAATTATAAATGATGTATGCCGGATCTTCTATTATGATGTTCTGCCAAGCCAGGTAAGTTTCTAGAGCTTACTCAAATTGATTCCCATTTGCATGTAATCATAGGATATACTAGGTGCTTGCATTCATGATCAGCATGCCATGTAGTACCATTCTAGGTTCCACTGACCGTTGAGCATTCTATTTCTTTATGTGTATGTAAACAGAACGACCGTTATATGTGAAGTAACTAGAGTCTTTGCTAGGGTTATAGGACGGCCCAGTCCCATCGGGTCCCGTCTTGAGTCAATCGAGTCATGGAACTTCCTTATATTATGAGCTGTCTGTGGGCTTTATTGTGGATACGGGTTGGGCATGCGTGCCACCCGATTATTATGGAATGCATTCATGAGCTGGCCAGTCTCCGCCCTATCGAAAGGGGGTGGAGGTAGGAGAGAGATATACCACTTGGTATTTTGTGCTAAGGCCTTATTATTATTATTATTATGCACTTGATCATAGGGGCATGTTAGTGTGTTAATATTTCACCTTGCATCTAGAAGAATCTTTATTACAAATAGCGTATATGGTATGATTAAAGTAGGACCTAGTCCTGTGGGTGGGCCTCAGTCTGATCCCACGCCCTGTATTTTTTTTTTTGGTATGTCTTGTATGTGTAATGATGCTAATTTGGCTCCATGACCGCGGGGTTTTGACATGGCGGAAAGAGAGAGTTGAGACTCTGGCTTCACTAAATTATTAATGGTTTAGATTTGAATATTTGACTTACGTTTTGACCTAGCTCTACCGTTGTACCCCTTTTGTATCATACTTTACGTTCGCTTCTATATGACTATGAGTTTTCTACGCTTAGAATTGCAACTAGTACAGGGGACTTCCCCGGGGATTCCAACGATCCCTTAAAATTTGGGTCCAAAGTCCCACTTTGAAAGCATTAATTAGGATTTCAAACCTTCAACCTGTACTCGGGGTGCAAGATCCTAACGAGGGGTTTCATCCCTCGAAACGTAACCCGAAAATCATAATCCCGGGCCGTTACAAAGTTGGTATCAAAGCGACATTTTGCAAACCGAATATGATAGGTTGAAGTGGTTTTGAAAATGGCCCACGTTTTTCAAATGGTTTTCAAAATGTTTTCGACAGGGCAAAATGAATTTAATTGGACTTAGACTGGGTAATTAGGAAGGAAATCTCGTGGGGTAGAGACAATGCGGTAGGCATCCCTTATGGATGTAGAATTCGGGGAAGGTAGGCAAAATACTAGCTTCTTTTACAGGCGAGTTTTGAAGACTCAAAGGAACCCGAGGGTTGGAGTAGCTTGGGTAGGAGACCGTGAGGTAATTGCCCCCTCCGGTCGGCCATCCCTCGAAGGACGAGATAGATCGTCTCTGTGCTTTTATGTCTTATATTAAATTAGGCCCGAGGGAGATTCTCCCTGAAGATGGTCATATCAATCTTGTTGATTGCATCTATGCTGATTATTATTGTGCTTAGCATAGAGAACTAATCAGTATGCCTTGACTTGAATCATATGTTGAATAACTCTGCAAACAGGATAGTGGGAGAATAGCTTGTTCTTATGTAATCAGAATTCCTATCTTGTCGGAATAGCCCTTCCATAATTCAAACTGATTATTCTAACTCTGTCATACATCCCACCAAAATGTTTAGGCATGTTAGTAAAGGTCGAAGAGCATCCACTCTCCCCGTTTCGAGTCCAGTTACGTATCCCATCATCGATGCTTCCATCGAGTCTCGTACCTAAGATTGATGTCCTCCACGGGAAATTTGGGTCGGTCAACCAACTACTTTCGGAAATTGTGTCGGATGTGAGGGTTACCTGAGTACGCTAGGGAGGGTGGTCACTGAAATGGTCCCGAGTTAGAAGTGAATTGCCTTATGAGTCGCCCCTCTCGATCCTCGTGATGGTCAATCATGTCTTCTTACTACAAGAGTCTAAGCACGAGTTTTACCCTCACATCTCGGGGACAGTGTGAATGTCCTTGTGTCCTACCAACTGAGTCCTACTAGCGTCCCAATGGGAAACAGGGTTATAAATCAATGATTGCACATAGAGAATTCTGTCCGGTTATAATGATAGCCTCCCTTATGACTTCATGACATGATATTTTGGTGTATTTCATCATGATTTGTCTGATATCTTACATGTTTGCACTTATGATTGGGTGAATGTGCCGTATGTATGGAATTCCCATGATTATTGTGTCCCTATGAATTAGGTCCATGGTAGTGTGGTCAAACATCGTTGGGTGTCTAATATGTGAGATGAATGCCTTAGCATGCTAAATTTACTTAATTGGACCTTGTTGACCGTGTACATGTTTAATGAGTATTTCTAGTATCATGTAGGACGTATGTTTCCCAATTATAGGCCCTTGTATGACTATGTGCCATCCTTGTCTTACTATATGAATATGGATGCATAAGATGCAATAGGTACCTCCTAGTGTGCTTGCCTTGACCCCATGATATTACAACCTGCTTATGTTTATCGAATTAAGTGATAAGTCATGCATATGATGTCCTTGATGTTGCTAGGTCTAGTATAAATTTTTCATTTTTATGTGCCTAATTTCTTAATCCAAAGTTTGTTTTATGAGACATCTCACAAAGCTTGTAAATTGTTCAAAAAAATAGTGTCATGGAGGCTAAAGCATTGCTCGATGATGCAAGAATGGATTCATTAGAGATATTGCACAAGATTGCGTAGTAAAGGGAAATCTCAATGAAGTGCGATTTTTTTAGTGAAAAAACCACAAAAGTGAGGTAAATTGGATGTTGCTTTTGACATATTGCACAATAAGAGGATGGAGGACTTTATATTTTCCATATTATGCTCATATTATAATCCTAGCCATACCTATACCTATTTGTATCACAAAAGCCATATATGAGCCTTACATATCTTTGCTTCATTTTTGGTCCACATATACTAAATATTGGTTATTCTTTTCCTTATTTCTCTATTCAGGGATTATGTTGAGAATAGAAGTCATTTCTTGAGATATTATATGGTGTTTGTGTTGTTATTATCATTATTAGAGTTCGACAGGAATTTGAAAAGTTCATGGAAAATTTAATGAGTGAAATAAAACCAAGTCACCTTAGGAGATAAAGGTAGATCGACCCTGCCTACGTTGAGATGTTAGCTCCGCAGGATGGGACACTACGATGAGGAGTCCGAAGCACTATGTATCTGGGGCCATTCATGACACCCATGTTTGTGACTCGCGAGAAGACATTGCTGAGGTTAGAGAGGTAAAAGGATTATATCGAAAAAAAAGCATTGAGTGACGAGAGAAAAGTGAGAAATCTTATGAAGAAGGAATGTGGTATGAATTTTGGAAAGTACTCCATATCCCCGGATCATTAGCACCACATGGCCAAAAGTGTCCCACCTTTAGCCTTTTACCAATCTACTCCTTTTTTAACTTAAATAAAGTACTCTTGATTATTGTTGCTTTGTCGTAGGAAAATTGTTTTCATAACCTTCTTTTATGTTAGATGGTGCTTTTCATTCACATGCATGAATTTGAAGACACTAGTACCTTTTCAAGGATGGAAATTGAGTGTTATTGGTAATAAGAAAATGAATTCACTATGTTGAGATTTTTTACAGGTTTCCCCTGAATGATCATCCAATTTATTGCTTGGGGACAAGCAAGCTTAAGTATGAGGGTGATTTAATATCCATGTTTTACACTATGTTTATGTACTTATTTTAGATCCTTAATCTATCATTTTATATATTGTGGGATGGGAATATAGAAAATTTGAGTAGTTTATACATATTTGCGAGAAACAAAGGTCTACACATGTTTTTGTTTGATATTGCAAAATTTGGAGTGAAACCGAAGCAAAACCAAGAAGCACGGGAAATACATTTGATGTTTACTGAAGGAATCAACATTGACTGAAGAGCACCTGACATCGAGCGAAGCTGAACACAACATTTGGAGCTGCAGATGAGTAGATACCGACCCAACTCAGTCGACATCGACTGAAGACAAGTCGAAATCAAATCCAGTTACTGGACTTGACACACAAACTTGGAGATGGAAGTTGAAGATGACTTCTATTGTGATGAGCGAGTAGTCTCCCTACTTCTAAGGTTGGGGTGAGCCCGATGATAGTCGTGTCGGTGGATTGATGAGTCGCTAAAAAAAGGTACTTTATCTTGTTCTATCCTTTGTGCTTCATCTTTAAATGGAAAGTTAAGGAACTTATGTTGTGAAACTTGGGTAGTAATGAGTTTCTATTTAAAATTTTTATAAATTCTAATTATGGAAAGGATAGACGCAATTAGGGTTATTGATCGAAAGGTTTATATTCCAACTTGTCGGATTTGGTGAAAGCCTTTTCCTTTGTCGATGAAGTTTTAATCTTTTGCGATTAATTGATTCAGTTGTATGGTCTTAGAGGGATCTTAGAAGAGCTTAATAGACATGTTTTGGAGCATATGAAGACTGAGGAAGAGGCTAGAGAGAAGTAAGGAAGTGCACTATTGAAGACAATCGAGGAAAAGAGGAAAGACCGTCACTGAGTACGGCGGCGCCCGCCTTGCGCCGGTTTCCAGCAATTGCGATTTTTTATCGGAAGATTCTATTTCCTATTATTATATTATTATATTTTTAGGGTTTCACGACTCTTTATTAGGTTATTTCTATTAGTTCTAGCCATGTGTGGCATATGTAATACGCTTGGGATACCCGATCCTTCGCGTGTGAGCTCAAGATCAAGAACCACGACGTATATTTGCCCGATCTTGCAATGCTCTTCGATATCTCCTTATTGTAATAAATTAAGCAACTAACTAATTAACTACTTATAGCGACGAAATCTAACTTAGAATAAATTCCAGAATTTAAATTAACAATTGCGACAGACATAAAGGCAAGGGAACAAGGGAGAGGAAGCGAGGGTAATCGTGCGCGCGCGGAGCCAGGGGTGTCCAGATGCGCGAGGGCTGGTAGCTCTCACTGGGAGCGAAGCGATGACACGCGGAAGCAAGCGACGCGGGAGGGAAGTTCCTTAGGGCGCGACGTCGAATACGAGAGTGAGAGCAAGGGAGCACGCGAGCGTGAGGGCTCTCAGGCGCTATATGCCAAGGAGTGCGGAGCCGGTGCTCGGTCTCCTTTCAGCGACAGTCTTCTTCCTCTGCTTGTGACGAATTCGGTTTAGGGTTGTGTTTGGTTTTTCCGAATGCAGGGGTGGTGTTTGTGATGGTGTAAGAACCGATGGGATCCAAGAACATGTGAGCTTAAGAGCTTTGGGATTGATAATCGAAGAACCCTTTTAATCCTAAAAGGAGTTCCTCAATTATATATTCAATCTGAGTTAATTGAAGGGAACTACAATGTATAAATGGAAAACTATGAACCAATTCTGCCTTGCAAGAGTAGAGGTTTGGTTTGCTTAAAGATAGAATTTAAATCCTAAAGATAAAGTAAACCTAATTAAGATAGAAATTCAAAACTTAGTGGACAAGACTTCTATCTAGTGTAGATATAATCCTCCACCTTATTAATCCTAAGTTACATGAAATAATAGAATTAATTAACTAAATAAACTAATTCGGCCCATACAAAAAAGGCCCACTCGACATGCCTTTGCTTGCACTCGACATGTGTGGTAACTGAGTATCCCATGTGTGTGTCGAGTGGTGCCTTCAAGGCAGATGTTGACGAGTCTTCATGATCTCCATTTGTGGACGCAAGCTCAAGCCTTGTGTAGATGGTGTAGTCTTGAGCAACGTGATCCATGGTGGCCTGAACCTTTGGTACATAGTTCCTTGGTAACGGACAAGAAGGGCTTTAGTTGCATCTTGAATTCTCTTGGCTCTTGCACGAGTGATAGGACCATCGAATGGAACCTTCATGTTGTCCTCAAAGTCACCACGAGTCATCGACATTTTGACTGCATCATTCTCCCCCACTTGATTTTGATTTGTCCTCAAATTGGCGTTACAGTCATCGTCAGGCACGAACAAAGATAGATCAGCGATGTTGAAGGTTGAATGAACACTGTACTTGTCGGCAGGGAGATCCAGCTTGTAAGTATTAGGACCCATCTTCTGAACCACTCGAAATGGTCCATCTACTCTGAGGTCCAGCTTATATTTTCGTTATTGCGGAAAACCTTTCCTTCATGAGATGCAGCAATACAAGGTCACCAACGTTGAACTGCACATCCTTGCGATGCTTGTCCTTCGCCGCCTTGTACTAAACGCTTTTCCTTTCTACCTGCGCCTAGGTTCACTCATGCAAGCGCTTGATGAAGTCCACTTCCTTAGCTGCATCCATGCTTTTCTTCTCCTTAAGTGGTCACGACATCATATCCATTGGGGTAAGTGGATTTCGGCCATAGATCACCTCAAAAGGAGTCTTCTTAGTTGCAGAGTGCCTAGACCTATTATAAGCAAACTCTTTGAATGGTAGGTAGTCTTCCCACTTGCTAAGGTTAGTACGCAACATGACTCTAAGGAGAGCCCCAATAGTCCTATTTGTAACCTCAGTTTGGCCATCAGTTTGAGGGTGACAAGATGTAGAAAATAAAATCTTTGTATACAACTTAGACCATAATGTTTTCGAAAAGCAGGTTAAAAATTTGGATCACGATCAGACACAATAGACAATGGCAATCCATGTAAGCGAACAACATCTTCAAAGAATAAATGAGCAACATGAATAGCATCATCAGTTTTGTGACATGGTATAAAATGAGCCATTTTGGAAAGTCTGTCTACAACCACAAAAATAGAATCATGACCCTTCGAAGTTCTAGGAAAACCAACAATGAAATCCATAGACACATCTTCCCAAGGCGCATTCGAAATAGGAAGTGGTTGGTATAGGCCATTTGCATTCAATTTAGACTTAGCTTTTGCACATGTAACACAACTTTTGACAAATCTCAGCACATAATTAGACATTTTAGGCCAAAAGTAACGTTCATTTAATCCAGCTAAAGTCTTTTCAAAACCTCCATGTCCCCTAGATTCGTGTACTTCTTGCGTTAAAAGTCTTCTAATAGAGGAAGATGTGATACAAAGCTTGCCCATTTTAAACAAATAACCATTATCAAGAAAATACAAATCAACATCACCTTTAGACACACATTGAGCATAAATAGTTTTAAAGAAACCATCAGAAGCATACAATTCCTTTATCAAAGCAAAACCCAATACATGTGTATACATATGGTTCAAGAGGACATACCTGCATAATAGCGCGTCATCTACCACATTATCCTTTCCCTTCTTGGGGTGAACCACATAGGAAAAGGTCTTCAAGAACTCCACCCATCGAGCAAGGCGCCTGCTGAGCACTGACTGAACTTTGAGGTACTTCATAGCTTCATGATCCGGATGAATCACAAACTCCTTTGGCCAAAGGTAGTGCTGCCATGTCTGTAAGCATCGAATAAACGTGAATAGATCCTTGTCGTAGGTAGAATAGTTGAGCTCAGCGGGGCCCAACTTCTCCCTGAAATAGGCAATGGGGCGCCTATTTTGAAGCAAAACTCCACCAATGCCAGTGCCAGAAGCATCACACTCGAGTTCAAAAGGTTGTAGAAAGTCGGGTAGCGGCAACACTGGGGCATGGGTGAGGCAATCCTTGAGAATGTCGAATGCCCTCTGATGTGCGTCTATCCAGCAAAACGTCACATCCTTCTTGGTCAGCTCATGTAGGGGGGCGACAATAGGGCTGAAGTCCTTGACGAAACGTCGATAGAAGCCATCAAGGCCCAAGAATGAGCGAACATGAGTGGGAGTGTGTGGCTGAGCCCACTCTTGTATAGCGCAAACCTTTTCCTCATCTACTTTCAAACAAGATGCAGAAACAACAACTCCAAAAAAAATAGTAGATTCGGAAGCAAAAGAAAACTTCTTCAAATTGGCATATCATTTTTTTTTCTAAGACAATCGAAGACCAATTTTAAGTGACTCAAATGATCATGCAAGTTCTTACTATATATTAAGATATCGTCAAAATATACAATGATAAATTTTCCTAAGTATCTTCTAAGCACATGGTTCATAAGTAACGGAGGGAAAACCTGTCGTTGATCAGTCAAAGTAAACTCAAACCTATAACTAGTAAAGCAATAAGTATGAGGTCAATCCACATGGAGATTTGTTGCTCAAGTATGATTTAAGTGCCGATTAACGTAACCAACTGGGGGTTTTTGAGAGTGTAAAAGATCCGCCTTTAAACAAAGCAGAGTGAAGAAAGCAAGAGTAAATGGTTGTGATTCAAACAATTATGAGAAGTAGTTCTACCTACAATTTTCCACTTTATTTAGTTGAAACGATCCTTGTAACTTCTTCTCGTCCTATTAAGTTTCCTATGAATGCCCTTGTCCCAACCTAATATAGTTACTAATCCAATCAGTCCTAGAAACCCTTTTCAATCGAACAATCCCTAAAGAAGGATTTAACCCAATTGATAGCTTTAAGTTCAGAGATTAGCCAAGGTATTTGCAGTCCCTAAAGAGGGGTTTAACAACATATCCAACTTCCTACTTATCCAATTAGTTCAATCGGCCCTTAAGGGAAAAGTTTGCTACTTGAGTTAAGGTTCACAATCCGGAATATACAGAACCCTAGCAATTGAATTGATCTAACAAGTTGGCCAGACAAAATAGAACAAAACAATATACAATCAAGCACAAAGAAGTTGAAGCATCAAATATAGTAAACAACGAACGACAATTAGAAACTCACAATCAATCCAAATAAAGTTTCAAACTGTAGGCAGAACAGATGAGTTTAGTTCCTCATGGAAAACATTGCTCAATCTCTAACTGCCTGATAGAACGTGGAATAGAATAGAAGTGTATGAAAACTAATAACATTCGACCTTTAAAAAGTCTAAGTCGGCCCCAAAACGAACTAACAAAACTAAGGTTTTAATTAAATGAAACTAATAACATGTTGCGGCCATGGCACTCGACTCTTCCAATACCCGATGCGCACATCCTTTGTTGCGACCGCGGCATGCCTGCTGTGGCCGTGGCAAATCTCGATGCCAGCTCCTAAGGTCCAAGCCGAGAGCAGCTCCACTTGTTCTTCTTTCTTTTTTTCAACTCTTTCTTCTTTCAAATGTCATTTGCATCTCCTCTCCACAATATTGCATCTCTCAATGGTGTTCAGATTCAATCTGCAAAATAACCACAAATCCATGCGTCCGATTTCTGCGAAAGTGCGTCCGATTTCTGCGAAATATAACCAAAACTTGTGTAGACCTCCATATATTGCAAATAAGCATATACTACACAGATTCTGTATTATTCTGACCCAAATGCATGCAATGTATGCAGAAATCGATATAAAAGTAAGTGTAAAACATGGCAAATTAGGATCATAACAAACATCCCATACTTAAGCTTGCTTGTCCTCAAGCAATACCTTTACTTGTCATTCAGGGGAAGAAATCAAAACTCTCAACATATCAGATTCATTCTTATATGTCCCTGCAATCAATTACCATCCTCGAAAAGATACTAGTGTCACAGATCCATGCATGTGCAATTAAAAAGCAACATCTACTCACAAAAGGAGGGTTATGCAAAAACATTCATAAGTGACAAAGCATTAATAATCAAGAGGACTTTAATTTAAGCTCAATAAGAAGTAGATTGCTAAAAGGCTAAAGGTGGGCAATTTTTGGCCATGTGGTGCTTTTGATCAGGGGAAATGGAAAATTTCCAAACTGAATTTCATACCACATTCTTTCTCATAAGATTCATCAACTTTCATAATACTTCTTCTCAATAATAATGCTTTTACCTCTCTAACCTTAGCACTGCCTTCTCGCGAGTCGCAAACATGGGTGTCATGAATGGCTCCGGATACTAAGTGCTTTGGACTCCTCACCTGTGTGTCCCATCTCGCCAAACTATTATCTCAGCGAGCAGGGTCAATCTACCTTTATCTCTAGAGGTGATTGGATTTTTTCTCACTCATTAAATTTTCCATATATTTCAAACAATTTCCAACCCAACTCCAAATAATGATAATAGCAACACAACAACCATATAACATCTCCATAATGTAACATCATTCTCAACATAATCCCCGGATAGGAAATAAGGTAAAGAATGGGCAATATTTAGATCATGTGGAGCAATATATGAAATAAGGCATATTATGGCTTTTGTGATGCATAAGCATAGGTAAGGCTAGGAATATAACAATATGAGCATTATATGCAAATATAAAGTCCTCCATCATCTTATCATGCAACATGTCAAAAGCAACTTCAAATTTTACCTCATTTCATGGTTTTCAATAAATAATGCACTTCATTGTGACTTCCCTTTACTAAGCAATTTCATGCTATATCTCTAATGAATCCAATTTTGCATCGTCGAGTTCAATATAAAGCTTCCATGACATTATTAAAAAAATTCAAATGGGGGTCATTTTTCAAACTTTTGGAAAACATGCATATAAGCACATAAATCAATAATGAATTCCAAAATAGCCATGTATAAGCAATTCAAGAAATAAATTCTAAATATGCACACATAATGTCAAATATGGCAAATATGCATAAAGTAAGCCCTTCCCCCACCCCATACTTAAACATTACAGTGTCCTCACTGTATAAAAACAAGGGTAAAGAAAGAAACACACTAGACAGGTGTGCAGGACCTCTTAATATTGAATTAAGGAATCGCATGGGCTGAGTATGAATATGGCTCATTCATGGACCTGAAAAGTGCAGAAGACATATACCCATAATAGAAAAACTAAAAGTGTTCCAAACAAAAAACAAACAAAACAATGTCCAAAATGTCCAAAAATAAATTTTATTTACAAGCTCTAGATTTTATAGTCGCTAGGCCGACTTCTTCATTAAGCATTAGCCTGGCTCATCTTTGTCCGGAGGTATAGGTGGATCTGGTGGTTCCTCCGGTGGTGGGAAGTGTGGGATGTCATCCGGGGGCATCATGTAAAGAAGCTTAAACCTCCCCGTGTGGACGCTCCATGGCTCCACCCATTCATCTTCCCTGGCTCGAGCTAGCATGTATAAGGGAAGATATAAAGAAAATATACATACCTTATCATCATACCTCTTCCGCTTCATAGGTTGACTTGGTTGCGCGTCTCCACCACAGTAAAACGGTGGAGTGGGAAGAGATATTTCCACCTCATCATGCGGAGGAAATCAAGTATGAAATATAACAAAATAGATCAAACCAGATTTAGGCCCACGTAAATAATTACAAGACTCCTCCAATGCAGTAAGAGAAAGTCAGGATCGAATCCGGATACATTGCATGGGACCTTCAACAAATTTGTTGTGAGCCTAATTTGCCTTGTTTTACACTTACTTTTATATCGATTTCTGCATACATTGCATGCATTTTAGTTAGAATAATACAGACATGGCAATTCCAACAAATTGCCTTGATTTAGGCCTACTCGATCCCCGGCAACTGCGCCAATTTGTTTGAGGAGGAAATCAAGTATTAAATATAACAAAATAGATCAAACCAGATTTAGGCCCACGCAAATAATTACAAGACTCCTCCAATGCAGTAAGAGAAAGTCAGGATCGAATCCATGAGGCAGCGTGTCAGCGGATCCTAGGCTGTTGTAAATCTCACAGAAAAGCAACAAAAAGACAGAAATAAATAAAAGACCAAAAGATAGACAAACGAAGGCAAGAAATAAAACAAAGGCAGCAACTTTACTCGATCTCGACAAGCTGTTAATCGAGATCGACTACCAACAGTAAAAGACAGAAACTTTAAATCGACGACAGAAAGCAGAAACTCAACTCGATATAGACCAAAACCAACTCGAGATCGACTAAGGCCTACTCGATCTCGACAAGCCTCTCCTCTAAATCGACTAAAACACAGGAAATATAAATTCCAGATTTGAACACAGATTTCAGAATTTCGACGAAAATAAACTCAATATAATAAACAACTTCTAAAGCCAGGGTATCAACGCCACAACGATAACCATGCAAAGTAACACATAAAGGCATAAAAGATCATGCTTTCTATCAAAATAACTTTCGTTACTAACAAATAGGCATATAGAGGCTTTCGCATAAACCCTAATTGTTACTAACCTTTTTCACATAATTAACCCAAGTTGTATTAAGATCACTTTCTCTTCAATAACACAAACAAGGATCACCTTCAACTCTCGCAAAAGAATCATGCTCATCGGGATAGAAGACGAATTACATCAAAAGATTGTACCTTTACCGCGTCACCTCACATGGCCACCGTCGAGCTCACCCCAGCCCCAGAAGTGGGTGGACTACTCGCTCTTCATCATCAAGAAAGATATTAAATAACAAAAGATACTAACTTGCATTGAATTAAATAAGGAAAGCTTACAACCAACAAGACAAATCCGCTTTCGCCTTTCCACCTTGCTCGCCACAAACTCTCTCTCTCTACTCCTACTTACTTGAATGGAATTATGTCTGAAATTGAATGATGAAAAACCGGCCCCTAGGGCTTTATTTATAGCCTTCTATTCCTTGCTAATCAAGGATAGAATATATCTATCTTTATCTAAATCTATATCTAAATGCTTAATGATAAATAAAAGTAATTTAGGAATTAAATCAAAAAAGGGAAATACCATCTAAAGAGCAAAATCTTCCATGTGTTGATAGGTATGGATAGATGTTGATAGATCTCGGATATCTCGGACTCCTTCGGCCCCAAGGAAAGCCAAACCGCGTCGGACAGCAAACCGCGTAACGCGGCTTCGGACACGGCGCTCGTCGATCCCGACTAGGGCTAGTCGATCTCGAGTAGGACTGGCGTCGACTTGGGCTGGCTGGCTTGGTCGGGTAGCTCTACTCGACAAGGCTCGGACTAGTGCTCCTTGGCTCCTCGATCTCGACTAGCTGTACTCGAGATCGAGTAGAGTTGGCTCGGCTTCTCCGTCTTTGGCTTCTCGACTTGTCACAACTCGTCGACTCCGGACATGGTGTCTAGGCGTGGTCGATCTCGACAAGAGTTACTCGAGATCGAGTTGGGTTCTGAAATCGGGATGTCTCTGAATCAGTGTCCTCGATTAGCTCTGCTCGACCAGGTGTGCTCGGACAGCCTTTCTCGAGATCGAGTAAGTGTACTCGAGATCGAGTAAAGTTCTCTCAGCTTTCTGCTCTGTTTTTGAAACGCACTTTCCTGAGTCCTCGTTCGTCGGATTGACGCATATGACCATGCGTTAGAAAGCTCTTTTCGAGGGCTACAACTCTCATGAAGACATCAAACCTTGATTCAGAACAAAAAACAGTGAAAAATTTGCGTTTTCGCCAGCTACACCATTTTTAGCATCTCCATGAGTTTCCTTTAAGCTCCATAGTGCGTCCGATTTCTGCGAAATATAACAAAAACTTTTGTAGACCTACATATATTTCAAATAAGTGTAAACTACATAGATTCTGTATTATTCTAACCCAAATGCATGCAATGTATGCAGAAATCGATATAAAAGTAAGTGTAAAACATGGCAAATTAGGCTCACAACAAACACCCCATACTTAAGCTTGCTTGTCCTCAAGCAATACCTTTACTTGTCATTCAGGTGAAGAAATCAAAACTCTCAACATATCAGATTCATTCTTATTTGTCCCTACAATCAATTACCATCCTCGAAAAGGTACTAGTGTCAAAGATCCATGCATGTGCAATTAAAAAGCAACATCTACTCACAAAAGGAGGGTTATGCAAAAACATTCATAAGTGACAAAGCATTAATAATCAAGAGGACTTTAATTTAAGCTCAATAAGAAGTAGATTGGGAAAAGGATAAAGGTGGGCAATTTTTGGCCATGTGGTGCTTTTGATCCGGGGAAATGGAAAATTTCCAAACTGAATTTCATACCACATTCTTTCTCATAAGATTCATCACCTTTCATAATGCTTCTTCTCAATAATAATGCTTTTACCTATCTAACCTTAGCACTGCCTTCTCGCGAGTCGCAAACATGGGTGTCATGAATGACCCCGGATACTTAGTGCTTTGGACTCCTCACCTGTGTGTCCCATCTCGCCAAACTATTATCTCAGCGAGCAGGGTCAATCTACCTTTATCTCCTGAGGTGATTGGATTTTTTCTCACTCATTAAATTTTCCATATATTTCAAACAATTTCCAACCCAACTCCAAATAATGATAATAGCAACACAACAACCATATAACATCTCCATAATGTAACATCATTCTAAACATAATCCCCGGATATGAAATAAGGTAAAGAATGGGCAATATTTAGATCATGTGGAGCAATATATGAAATAAGGCATATTATGGCTTTTGTGATGCATAAGCATAGGTAAGGCTAGGAATATAACAATATGAGCATTATATGGAAATATAAAGTCCTCTCTCATCTTATCATGCAACATGTCAAAAGCAACTTCAAATTTTACCTCCTTTCATGGTTTTCAATAAATAATGCACTTCATTGTGACTTCCCTTTACTAAGCAATTTCATGCTATATCTCTAATGAATCCAATTTTGCATCGTCGAGTTCAATATAAAGCTTCCATGACATTATTAAAAAATTTCAAATAGGGGTCATTTTTCAAACTTTTGGAAAACATGCATATAAGCACATAAATCAATAATGAATTCCAAAATAGCCATGTATAAGCAATTCAAGAAATAAATTCTAAATATGCACACATAATGTCAAATATGGCAAATATGCATAAAGTAAGCCCTTCCCCCACCCCATACTTAAACATTACAGTGTCCTCACTGTATAAAAACAAGGGTAAAGAAAGAAACACACTAGACAGGTGTGTAGGACCTCTTAATATTGAATGAAGAAATCGCCTGGGCCGAGTATGAATATAGCTCATCCATTGGTCTGAAAAGTGCAGAAGACATATACCCATAATAGAAAAACTAAAAGTGTTCCAAAACAAAAACAAACAAAACAATGTCCAAAAATAAATTTTATTTACAAGCTCTAGATTTTATAATCGCTAGGCCGACTTCTTCATTAAGCATTAGCCTGGCTCATCTTTGTCCGGAGATATAGGTGGATCTAGTGGTTCCTCCGGTGGTGGGAAGCGTGGGATGTCATCCGGGGGCATCATGTGAAGAAGCTTAAACCTCCCCGAGTGGACGCTCCATGGCTCCACCCATTCATCTTCCCTGGCTCGAGCTAGCATGTATAAGGGAAGACATAAAGAAAATATACATACCTTATCATCATACCTCTTCCGCTTCAAAGGTTGACTTGGTTGCGCGTCTCCACCACAGTAAAACGGTGGAGTGGGAAGAGATATTTCCACCTCATCATGCGTAGGAAATCAAGTATGAAATATAACAAAATAGATCAAACCAGATTTAGGCCCACATAAATAATTACAAGACTCCTCCAATGCAGTAAGAGAAAGTCAGGATCGAATCCGGATACATTGCATGGGACCTTCAACAAATTTGTTGTGAGCCTAATTTGCCATGTTTTACACTTACTTTTATATCGATTTCTGCATACATTGCATGCATTTGGGTTAGAATAATACAGACATGGCAATTCCAACAAATTGCCTTGATTTAGGCCTACTCGATCCCCGGCAACGGCGCCAATTTGTTGTGAGGAGGAAATCGAGTATGAAATATAACAAAATAGATCAAACCAGATTTAGGCCCACGCAAATAATTACAAGACTCCTCCAATGCAGTAAGAGAAAGTCAGGATCGAATCCACGAGGAAGCATGTCAGCGGATCCTAGGCAGCTGTAAATGTCACAGAAAAGCAACAAACAGACAGAAACAAAGAAAGACAGAAAGAAAGACAAATGAAGGCAAGAAATATAACAAAGGCAGCAACTTTACTCGATCTCGACAAGTTGTTACTCGAGATCGACTACCAATAGTAAAAGACAGAAACTTTGAATCGACGACAGAAAGCAGAAACTCAACTCGATATAGACCAAACCCAACTCGAGATCGACTAAGGCTTACTCGATCTCGACAAGCCTCTCCTCTGTATCGACTAAAACACACAAAATATAAATTCCAGATTCGAACACAGATTTCAGAATTTCGACAGAAATAAACTCAATATAATAAAGAACTTCCAAAGCCAGGGTATCAACGCCACAACGATAACCATGCAAAGTAACACATAAAGGCATAAAAGATCATGCTTTCTATCAAAATAACTTTCGTTACTAACAAATAGGCATATAGAGGCTTTCGCATAAACCCTAATTGTTACTAACCCTTTTCACATAATTAACCCAAGTTGTATTAAGATCACTTTCTCTTCAATAACACAAACAAGGATCACCTTCAACTCTAGCAAAAGAATCATGCTCATAGGGATAGAAGACGAATTGCATCAAAAGATTGTACCTTTACCGCGTCACCTCACATGGCCACCGTCGAGCTCACCCCAGCCCCAGAAGTGGGTGGACTACTCGCTCTTCATCATCAAGAAAGATATTAAATAAAAAAAGAAACTAACTTGCATTGAATTAAATAAAGAAAGCTTACAACCAACAAGACAAATCCCCTTTCGCCTTTCCACCTTGCTCGCCACAAACTCTCTCTCTCTACTCCTACTTACTTGAATGGAATTATGTCTGAAATTGAATGATGAAAAACCGGCCCCTAGGGCTTTATTTATAGCCTTCTATTCCTTGCTAATCAAGGATAGATTATATCTATCTTTATCTAAATCTATATCTAAATGCTTAATGATGAATAAAAGTAATTTAGGAATTAAATCAAAAAAGGGAAATTCTATCTAAAGAGCAAAATATTCCATGTGTTGATAGGTGTGGATAGATGTTGATAGATCTCGGATATCTCGGACTCCTTCGTCCCCAAGGAAAGCCAAACCGCATCGGACAGCAAACCGCGTAACGCAGCTTCGGATACGGCGCTCGTCGATCTCGACTAGGGCGAGTCGATCTCGAGTAGGACTGGCGTCGACTTGGGCTGGCTGGCTTGGTCGGGTAGCTCTGCTCGACAAGGCTCGGACTGGTGCTCCTTGGCTCCTCGATCTCGACTAGCTGTACTCAAGATCGAGTAGAGTTGGCTCGGCTTCTCTGTCTTTGGCTTCTCGACTTGTCACAACTCGTCGACTCCGGACATTGTCCCTAGGCGTGGTCAATCTCGACAAGAGTTACTCGAGATCGAGTTGGGTTCTGGGATCGAGTTGTCTCTGACTCAGTGTCCTCGATCAGCTCTGCTCGACCAGGTGTGCTCGGACAACCTTTCTCGAGATCGAGTAAGTGTACTCGAGATCGAGTAAAGTTCTCTCAGCTTTCTGCTCTGTTCTTGAAACGCACTTTCCCGATTCCTCGTTCGTCGGATTGACGCATATGACCATGCGTTAGAAAGCTCATTCTGAGGGCTACAACTCTCATGAAGACATTAAAGCTTGATTTAGAACGACGAACGGTGAAAAATGGAGTTTTCTCCAGATACACTATTTTTAGCCTCTCCATGAGTTTCCTTTAAGCTCCAAAGTGCGTCCGATTTCTGCGAAATATAACCAAAACTTGTGTAGACCTACATATATTTCAAATAAGTGTAAAATACATAGATTCTGTATTATTCTAACCCAAATACATGCAATGTATGCAGAAATCGATATAAAAGTAAGTGTAAAACATGGCAAATTAGGCTCACAACAAACACCCCATACTTAAGCTTGATTGTCCTCAAGCAATACCTTTACTTGTCATTCAGAGGAAGAAATCAAAACTCTCAACATATCAGATTCATTCTTATATGTCCCTACAATTAATTACCATCCTCGAAAAGGTACTAGTGTCACAGATCCATGCATGTGCAATTAAAAAGCAACATCTACTCACAAAAGAAGGGTTATGCAAAAACATTCATAAGTGACAAAGCATTAATAATCAAGAGGACTTTAATTTAAACTCAATAAGAAATAGATTGGTAAAAGGCTAAAGGTGGGCAATTTTTGGCCATGTGGTGCTTTTGATCCGGGGAAATGGAGTATTTCCAAACTGAATTTCATACCACATTCTTTCTCATAAGATTCATCACCTTTCATAATGCTTTTTCTCAATAATAATGCTTTTACCTCTCTAACCTTAGCACTGCCTTCTCACGAGTCGCAAACATGGGTGTCATGAATGGCCCCGGATACTTAGTTCTTTGGACTCCTCACCTGTGTATCCCATCTCGCCAAACTATTATCTCAGCGAGCAGGGTCAATCTACCTTTATCTCCTGAGGTGATTGGATTTTTTCTCACTCATTAAATTTTCTATATATTTCAAACAATTTCCAACCCAACTCCAAATAATGATAATAACAACACAACAACCATATAATATCTCCATAATGTAACATCATTCTCAACATAATCCCCGGATAGAAAATAAGGTAAAGAATGGGCAATATTTAGATCATGTGGAGCAATATATGAAATAATGCATATTATGGCTTTTGTGATGCATAAGCATAGGTAAGGCTGGGAATATAACAATATGAGCATTATATGGAAATATAAAGTCCTCCATCATCTTATCATGCAACATGTCAAAAGCAACTTCAAATTTTACCTCCTTTCATGGTTTTCAATAAATAATGCACTTCATTGTGACCTCCCTTTACTAGGCAATTTCATGCTATGTCTTTAATGAATCCAATTTTGCATCGTCGAGTTCAATATAAAGCTTCCATGACATTATTAAAAAAATTCAAATGGGGGTCATTTTTTCAAACTTTGGAAAAAATGCATATAAGCACATAAATCAATAATGCATTGCAAAATAGCCATGTAGCAATTCAAAGAAATAAATTCCAAATATGCACAAATAATGTCAAATATGGCAAATATGCATAAAGTAAGACCTTCCCCCACCCCATACTTAAATATTACAGTGTCCTCACTGTATAAAAACAAGGATAAAGAAAGAAACTCACTAGACAGGTGTGCAGGACCTCTTAATATTGAATGAAGGAATCGCCTGGGCCGAGTATGAATATGGCTCATCCATGGACCTGAAAAGTGTAGAAGACATATACCTAAAATAGAAAAACTAAAAGTGTTCAAAACCAAAAAATAAGCAAAACAATGTCCAAAAATAAATGTCTATGTACAAGCTCTAGATTTTATAGTTGCTAGGTCGACTTCTCATTTATGCTCAAGGTGGCATTTGCAGGGCCCATGTAGCTTGGGCGTCAAATAAGACTCCATTCTTGTCTATCAGCTGTAATCCTCCAGAATTGATCTTGTTCACCACGAAAGGTCCCATTCACTTCTTGTTGAATTTGTTAGGAAACCAATGATCCTTCTATTTAGAGACATAGAGCTTGTCTCCAATTTCATACTCTTTGGGCTCATCATTGGATATCCTACATAAGCGTACATACCAAGGCAAACCTCTCCTATGTATAGATAGATCTTTAATGGAAATAGGAGAAGAAAGATCCATATCTTGGCTTACCTTCGCGGAGACGGAATGGGGGACCACATTGTTTGGTCGATCTCGAGTAGCGGTACTCGATCTCGACGAGTTTTCAGATTTTGGTGGTGAGCTGCTCGAGGATGCAGGAGCTGGTGGTTGGTCGATCTCGAGTGGGCTACTCGATCACGAGTAGGATTCGGCTTCTGGTGGCTTCAGCGTCGAGGAAGCAGGTGCCGGAGAAGATTTGGTCGATCTCGACTAGCGTAGTCGATCTCGAGTTGCCTGGCCTGTCTGGTGAAATCAGCGTCGAGGACGGTGAAGTCGATGCAGCACAATGGTGGTCGATCTCCAGTACTGTACTCGATCTCGAGGAAGGCTCGGCTTCTATCTGGCTGCTCGACGACGCTGGTGCTGCTGGAGGTTTCTGTTTTTGGTTGAGATCGACTAGGGTCCTCGATGTCGAGGAGTCTTGGTCGATCTTGACCCCGTACTTTGTTCCTGTCAAGGCATCTGAAAAATAGTTAGTCCATAACGACGTACCTTGGTTTGTGTCGATTGGATTCTCTGTGTCCTCTTTTAGGATTGCCATGATCTCCTCCACCTGGGCCTCCATCCTCCTGCAACAACAAATTGGCGTCGTTGCCGGGGAAGCTATCATTCGCGCCTTAGGTAGTCAGATCTCACATTTTCTTTGAGCTACTTTACAAGTGTATGCGCCGTTCTGGTCAACCACCTGAGTTTGACGGCTTAGACGAACCAAAGCGCCTTTTACACATCAGAGCTAAACTACAAAGAGCCATGGCAGCCGCTGAAATACAGGAGCAGCTGATTGCGAGGCTTACAAGGGAATTGGCCGCTAAAGATGCTGCTATCGGCACTGAGAAAGCAGCAAGGGAACAAGCGGAGGCTGAGCTTGCCCAATACCCATCCACGGCAGAGGATTATACGCACCAACCTCTCGTCGTGCCTGAATCGGCGATTCTTATCCCTGAAAACTCTTTTGAAATTCGCACTCAATTTCTTATAGAGCTTAAAAATAATGCCTTTTTTGTAGATTTAATGAGTGCCCTCTTGAACATATTACAAATTTCTCTGACATGTGCCGTACTCTTGCTGAAGCTGGAATATGTCAAGATGAAGGCTTTTCGCTGGTCTCTCGCTGGACCTGCACTGAAGTGGCTTGAAGGGCTGAAACCAAGGTCCCTCACAACATGGGCCCAAGTAAAGCAAGAGTTTTTGGACAAATTCTTCCCTCCTGCAAAGACAGCACTCCTCCACCAGAAAATCACCGCTTTCAAACAGAAGCCTGGGGAACCGCTGGCAAAGGCATGGAAACACTACAAGGAACTGCTGCGATCTTGCCCTACTTATGGACAGCCACCCTACATCATTCAGGAGATCTTCTTCAACTCTCTTGATCAAGTCACTAAGGACAGAATCAACCAATATACTCTCTATGAGTATCTGACGATGCCACCAATTGACGCATGGGGAGTGCTCGACAAGCTTACTAACTATGACAAAAAGTATGGTTCTACTGCAAACTATGAAGAGAACCCATACGCCAGCCCATCACCATCTATGCCACTCCATGAGCCAGCAGAGGAGATTGACCCAGATGTCAGGGAGCAGTTCTACAGAGACCATAATCGCAAGCTCCTAAAACAAGTCAAATACTTATATGTCAACCAGCCTTGCATAGAATGCGGATCACAGCGGCACACCACTACTGAGTGCACACACACAGAGCAAGTCAGGCTGGCAGAGCACCATGAAGATGCAGCTTACGCAGGGGGTCTCAATCGCTACATGGGGGACTAAAGGTTTCAGCAACCACAATGGAACCAAGGTGCCCCTAGGAACCCCCCGCCCTACAGAGCTCCAGGACATCCGGAAAGAGAATAGAAAAGAGATGATATACAGACAGTCTTGGAGGAAATACGGAGGAATCACTCAGAAACTAAGCAATCATTCAACTCCATCTACACTCAGATGCAAGGTGTCAACTCTAGGCTTGAGGAAATTGATATATGGCGATAATCAGTTGATACACAGATTGGTCAGCTAGCAGCAGGAATCCCCAGACAGTCAGGTGCGCTCCCTGGATCATCAGAACCAAATCCTAAGGGAAAGACTGGACACATCGCTGCTGTAAAACTCAGAAGCGGCCATCATCTGCAAGAGCCAGAAATTGGAAAGCAGCAGAATGAAGGAGACCAACAAGTCGACCAAAGCTTTGTCGATCTCGAGGAGGGCCTGCTCGATCTCGAGGAGAAAATACAGAAACCATCGTCTACACTGTACATCAACTTGACATCACCCAATCTAGTCGAGATCGACAAAGGTGTACTCGACATCGAGGAAGGTCAGCCCGAGATCGAGAAAACTGCAGCACCTCTGACGTCTGTTCTGGCTCCAAATTAGAAAAAGAAGCTGCCTTTTCCCAAAAAATCTCCAAAGGACCCGGCAGAAAAGAAACTTCAGCGCTTCATCAAGATGCTTCAGAAACTCAATGTCACCATCCCCTTCACAGAAGCTCTCAATGAAATGCCATCCTATGTCAAGTTCCTGAAGGAGATTCTGAGCAAAAAGCAATCAATGGCTGAGATTACAGAGGAGTGCAGCCATTTGGGCATACTGGAGAAGAGGTCGGATCCAGGTAAGTTTGCTATAACCATTGGATTTGGTCCATATAAAATTAATGCCTTATGTGATTTTGGAGCTAGTGTGAGCATAATGTCTTTAACAATTTGGTCCAAGATTAAGATAGGTGCCCTAGAGCCTGTGGATGCTAGACTTTACATGGCCAACAACACAGTGGTCAATCCAACAGGCATGGTGGACAATGTGCCAGTACAAGTAGGTAAATTCTTTGTCCCTGCTGATTTCCTAGTTGTTGATATGCAAGAAGATCCTGCTTGTCCAATTATTCTAGGAAGACCCTTCTTGGCGACGGTAGATGCCAACATAAGCGTAAGGAAAGGAGTGCTCACCTTCAACATCAGCAATGAGGTAATTGAGTATTCCTTTAATAAAACTGAAAGGCATACAGGTCCAATGGAAGAGGTAAAATCTATCTCGGCTGGCTACATCACCTGCGGGGAACCCAAGGTAAGAAATATGACCCCTAAGGAGCTGGAAAAGAGGGAGATGGAGGCCCAGGTGGAGGAGATCATGGCAATCCTAAAGGAGGACACAGAGAATCCAATAGACACAAACCAAGGTACGTCGTTATGGACTAATTACTTTTCGGATGCCTTGACAGGAACCAAGTATGGGGTCAAGATCGACCAAGACTCCTCGACATCAAAGACCCTAGTCGATCTCGACCAAAACCAGAAGCCCCCACCAGCACTAGAATCGTCGAGCAGCAACACTAAAGCGCTAGTCTCGTCGATCTCGAGTAGGGTACCCGAGATCGACCACCCCTCTGCTGCCTCGACTTCGCCTTCCTCGACGCTGACTCCACCAGACAGCCAAGACTACTCGAGATCGACCAAGCTTGTCGATGTCGACCACCACCTTGCTGGCCCAGCTCCTACATCCTCGAGCATCTCACCACCAGAAGCTAAAAACTCGTCGAGATCGAGTAGCCCTACTCGAGATCGACCAAACACCGTGGTCCCCGATTCCGTCTATGCGAAGGTAAGCTAAGGTATGGATCTTTCTTCTCCTATTTCCATTAAAGATCTATCTATACATGGAAGAGGTTTGCCTTGGTATGTGCGCTTATGTAGGATATCCAATGATGAGCCCAAGGAGTATGAAGTTGGAGACAAGCTCTATGTCTCTAAATCAAAGGATCATTGGTTCCCTAATAAATTCAACAAGAAGTGGATGGGACCTTTCGTGGTGAACAAGATCCATTCTGGAGGATTACAGCTGATAGACAAGAATGGAGTCTTATTTGAAGCCCAAGCTACATGGGCCCTGCAAATGCCACCTTGAGGATAAATGGAGAAGTCGGCCTAGCGACTATAAAATCTAGAGCGTGTACATAGACATTTATTTTTAGACATTTTGGACATTGTTTTGCTTGTTTTTTGGTTTTGAACACTTTTAGTTTTTCAATTTTGGGTATATGTCTTCTACACTTTTCAGGGCCATGGATAGAAGCAAGCAATATTCAGACTCGGCCCAGGCGATTCTTTCATTCGAAATTTAGAGGCCCTGCACACTTGTCTAATGAGTTTCTTTCTTTACCCTTGTTTATATACGGTGAGGACACTGTAATATTTAAGTATGGGGTGGGGGAAGGGCTTACTTTATCCATATTTGCCATATTTGACTTTATTTGTGTATATTTAGAATTTATTTCTTTGAATTGCTACATGGCTATTTTGGAATGCATTATTGATTTATGTGCATATATGTATGTTTTCCAAAGTTTGAAAAAATGACCGCCATTTGAAATTTTTGAATAATGTCATGGAAGCTTTATATTGAACTCGACGATGCAAAATTGGATTCATTAGAGATATAGCATGAAATTGCCTAGTAAAGGGAAGTCACAATGAAGGGCATTATTTTCTTAAAAACCATAAGAGGAGGTAAAATTTGAAGTTGCTTTTGACATGTTGCATGATAAGAGGATGGAGGATTTTATATTTGCATATATTGCTCATTGTTATAATCCTAGCCTTACCTATGCTTATGCATCCCAAAAGCCATAATATGCCTTATTTCATATATTGCTCCACATGATCTAAATATTGCCCATTCTTTACCTTATTTCTTATCCGGGTATTATGTTGAGAATAATGTTACATTATGGAGATTGTTATATGGTTGTTGTGTTGTTTTTATCATTATTTGAGTTTGGAAGGAAATTGTTTGAAATATATAGAAAATTTAATGAGTGAAAGAAAATCCAATCACCTCAGGAGATAAAGGTAGATTGACCCTACTTGCTGAGATAATAGTTTGGCGAGATGGGACACACAGGTGATGAGTCCAAAGCACTAAGTATCCGGGGCCATTCATGACACCCATGTTTGCGACTCGCGAGAAGGCAGTGCTGAGGTTAGAGAAGTAAAAACATTATTATTGAGAAAAATCATTATGAAAGGTGATGAATCTTATGAGAAACAATGTGGTATGAAATTCAGTCTGGAAATACTCCATTTCCCCGGATCAAAAGCACCACATGGCCAAAAATTGCCCACCTTTAGCCTTTTACCAATCTACTTCTTATTGAGCTTAAATTAAAGTCCTCTTGATTATTAATGCTTTGTCACTTATGAATGTTTTTGCATAACCCTCCTTTTGTGAGTAGATGTTGCTTTTTAATTGCACATGCATGGATCTATGAGACTAGTACCTTTTCGAGGATGGTAATTGATTACAAGGACATATAAGAATGAATCTGATATGTTGAGAGTTTTGATTTCTTCCCCTGAATGACAAGTAAAGGTATTGCTTGGGGACAAGCAAGCTTAAGTATGGGATGTTTGTTGTGAGCCTAATTTGCCATGTTTTACACTTACTTTTATATCGATTTCTGCATACATTGCATGCATTTGGGTGAGAATAATACAGAATCTGTGTAGTATATGTTTATTTGCAATATATGGAGGTCTACACAAGTTTTGGTTATATTTCGCAGAAATCGGACGCACTTTGGAGCTTAAAGGAAACTCATGGAGAGGCTAAAAATGGTGTAGCCCTCGGAAAGGTAACGCCATTTTTCACCATTCTTCGTTCGGAATCAAGCTTTGATATCTTCATGAGAGTTGTAGCCCTCGGAAAGAGCTTTCTAACGCATGGTCATATGCGTCAATCCGACGAACGAGGACTCAGGAAAGTGCGTTTCAAGAACAGAGCAGAAAGCTGAGAGAACATTACTCGATCTCGAGTACACTTACTCGATCTCGACAAAGGCTGTCCGAGCACACCTGGTCGAGCAGAGCTGATCGAGGACACTGAGTCAGAGACAACCTTATCCCGGAACCCAACTCGATCTTGAGTAACTCTTGTCGAGATCGACCTTGCCTAGACACCATGTCCGGAGTCGACGAGTTGTGACAAGTCGAGAAGCCAAAGACGGAGAAGCCGTGCCAACTCTACTCGAGATCAACGAGCGCCGTGTCCGAAGCCGCGTTACGCGGTTTGCTGTCCGACGCGGTTTGGCTTTCCCTGGGGCCGAAGAAGTCCGAGATATCCGAGATCTATCAACATCTATCCACACCTATCAACACATGGAAGATTTTGCTCTTTAGATAGAATTTCCCTTTTTTGATTTAATTCCTAAATTTCTTTTATTTATCTTTTAAGGCTTTAGATATAGATTTAGATAAAGATAGATATTTCTATCCTTGATTAGCAAGGAATAGAAGGTTATAAATAAAGCCCTAGGGGCTGGTTTTTCATTCATTCAATCACACATTCAATTCCATTCAAGTAAGTAGGAGTAGACAGAGAGAGTTTGTGGCGAGCAAGGTGGAAAGGCGAAAGGGGATTTGTCTTGTTGGTTGTAAGCTTTCTTTATTTAATTCAATGCAAGTTAGTTTCTTTTGTTATTTAATTTCTTTCTTGATGATGAAGAGCGAGTAGTCCACCCACTTCTGGGGCTGGGGTGAGCCCGACGGTGGCCATGTGAGGTGATGCAGTAAAGGTACAATCTTTTGATGTAATTCGTCTTCTATCCCTATGAGTATGATTCTTTTGCGAGAGTTGAAGGTGATCCTTGTTTGTATTATTGAAGTGAAAGTGATCTTAATGCAACTTGGGTTAATTATGTGAAAAGGGTTAGTAACAAGTAGGGTTTATGCGAAAGCCTCTATATGCCTATTTGTTAGTAACGAAAGTTATTTTGATGGAAAGCATGATCTTTTATGCCTTTATGTGTTACTTTATATGGTTATCGTTGTGGCATTGATACCCTGGCTTCCGAAGTTCTTTATTATATTGAGTTTATTTTTGTCGAAATTCTGAAATCTGTGTTCGAATCTGGAATTTATATTTTATGTGTTTTAGTTGATACAGAGGAGAGGCTTGTCGAGATCGAGTAGGCCTTAGTCGATCTCGAGTTGGTTTTGGTCTATATCGAGTTGAGTTTCTGCTTTCTGTCGTCGATTTAAAGTTTCTGTCTTTTACTTTTGGTAGTCGATCTCGAGTAACAGCTTGTCGAGATCGAGTAAAGTTGCTGTCTTTGCTTTTATTTCTTGCTTTCATTTGTTATTTCTGTCTTTCTTTCTTTGTTCCTTTGTTTCTGTCTTCTGTTTGCTTTTCTGTGTGATTTACAACTGCCTAGGACCCGCTGACACGCTTCCTCATGGATTCGATCCTGACTTTGTCTTACTGCATTGGAGGAGTCTTGTAATTATTTGCTGGGGCACAAATCTGGTTTGAGTTATTTCATTATATTTCATACTCGATTTCCTCCTCACAACAAATTTGACATGCAACGTATGAGACAGGGGAGTCAGCCCAAAGAGTGTGAAATCGGAGACAAGCTCTATCTCTCTAAATCAAAGGATCATTGATTTCCTAACAAATTCAACAAGAAGCGAATGGGACCTTTCGTGGTGACCAAGATCCATTCTGGAGGATTATAGCTGATAGACAAGAATGGAGTCTTATTTGAAACCCAAGCTACATGGGCCCTGCAAATGCCACCTTGAGCATAAATGGAGAAGTCGGCCTAGCGACTATAAAATCTAGAGCGTGTACATAGACATTTATTTTTGGACATTTTGGACATTGTTTTGCTTGTTTTTTGGTTTTGAACACTTTTAGTTTTTCAATTTTGGGTATATGTCTTCTACACTTTTCAGGGCCATGGATAGAAGCAAGCAATATTCAGACTCGGCCCAGGCGATTCTTTCATTCGAAATTTAGAGGCCCTGCACACTTGTCTAGTGAGTTTCTTTCTTTACCCTTGTTTTTATGCAGTGAAGACACTGTAATATTTAAGTATGGGGTGGGGGAAGGGCTTACTTTATGCATATTTTCCATATTTGACATTATTTGTGCATATTTTAATTTATTTCTTTGAATTGCTACATGGCTATTTTGGAATGCATTATTGATTTATGTGCTTATATGCATGTATTCCAAAGTTTGAAAAAATGACCCCCATTTGAAATTTTTGAATAATGTCATGGAAGCTTTATATTGAACTCGACGATGCAAAATTGGATTCATTAGAGATATAGCATGAAATTGCCTAGTAAAGGGAAGTCACAATAAAGTGCATTATTTATTAAAAACCATGAAAGGAGGTAAAATTTGAAGTTGCTTTTGACATGTTGCATGATAAGATGATGGAGGACTTTATATTTCCATATAATGCTCATATTGTTATATTCCTAGCCTTACCTATGCTTATGCATCACAAAAGCCAGAATATGCCTTATTTCATATATTGCTCCACATGATCTAAATATTGCCCATTCTTTACCTTATTTCCTATCCGGGGATTATGTTGAGAATGATGTTACATTATGGAGATTGTTATATGGTTGTTGTGTTGTTTTTATCATTATCGGAGTTTGGTAGGAAAATATTTGAAAATATGGAAAATTTAATGAGTGAAAGATAATACAATCACCTCAGGAGATAAAGGTAGATTGACCCTGCTCACTGAGATAATAGTTTGGCGAGATAGGACACACAGGTGAGAAGTCCAAAGCACTAAGTATCCGGGGCCATTCATGACACCCATGTTTGCGACTCGCGAGAAGGCAGTGCTGAGGTTAGAGAGGTAAAAGCATTATTATTGATAAAAGCATTATGAAAGGTGATGAATCTTATGGAGAAACAATGTGGTATGAAATTCAGTTTGGAAATACTCCATTTCTCTGGATCAAAAGCACCACATGGCAAAAAATTGCCCACCTTTAGCCTTTTACCAATCTACTTCTTATTGAGCTTAAATTAAAGTCCTCTTGATTATTAATGCTTTGTCACTTATGAATGTTTTTGCATAATCCTCCTTTTGTGAGTAGATGTTGCTTTTTAATTGCACATGCATGGATCTGTGACACTAGTACCTTTTCGAGGATGGTAATTGATTGCAGGGACATATAAGAATGAATCTGATATGTTGAGAGTTTTGATTTCTTCCCCTGAATGATAAGTAAAGGTATTGCTTGAGGACAAGCAAGCTTAAGTATGGGGTGTTTGTTGTGAGCCTAATTTGCCATTTTTTACACTTACTTTTATATCGATTTCTGCATACATTGCATGCATTTGGGTTAGAACAATACAGAATCTATGTAGTTTACACTTATTTGCAATATATGGAGGTCTACACAAGTTTTGGTTATATTTCGCAGAAATCGGACGCACTTTGGAGCTTAAAGGAAACTCATGGAGAGGCTAAAAATGGTGTAGCCCTCGGAAAGGAAACGCCATTTTTCACCATTCTTCGTTCGGAATCAAGCTTTGATATCTTCATGAGAGTTGTAGCCCTCGGAAAGAGCTTTCCAACGCATGGTCATATGCGTCAATCCGACGAACGAGAACTCGGAACAGTGCGTTTGAAGAATAGAGCAGAAAGTTGAGAGAACTTTACTCGATCTCGAGTACACTTACTCGATCTCGAAAAAGGTTGTCCGAGCACACCTGGTCGGGCAGAGCTGATCGAGGACACTGAGTCAGAGACAACCCGATCCCGGAACCCAACTCGATCTCGAGTAACTCTTGTCGAGATCGACCACGCCTAGACACCATGTCCGGAGTCGACGAGTTGTGACAAGTCGAGAAGCCAAAGACGGAGAAGTCGAGCCAACTCTACTCGATCTCGAGTACACCTAGTCGAGATCGAGGAGACAAGGAGCACCAGTCCGAGCCTTAACGAGCAGAGCTACCCGACCAAGCCAACCATCCCAAGTGGACGCCATTCCTACTCGAGATCGACTAGCCCTAGTCGAGATCGACGAGCGCCGTGTCCGAAACCGCGTCACGCGCCTTGAGCTGTCCGTGTGGAGCTGAGAGTCCTTGGGTCCGAAGGAATCCGAGATTTCTGAGATACATCAAGTTCTATCCATATAAGTCAAGATCTATCAACATGAAGACATCTTACATATTTTAGATTTATCTTTCCCTTTTAGATTTAATTCCTAAATTGCTTTTATTTATCATTAAGCCTTTTAGATATAGTTTTAGATATAGATAAATGTTTCTATCCTTGAATAGCAAGGTTTAGAAGCCTATAAATAAAGTCCATGGGGCTGAGTTTTAATAATTCAATTTCAGACATAATTCCATTCAAGTAAGTAGGAGTAGAGAGAGAGAGTTTGTGGCGAGCAAGGTGGAAAGGCGAAAGCGGATTTGTCATGTTGGTTGTAAGCTTTCTTTATTTAATTCAATGCAAGTTAGTTTCTTTTGTTATTTAATATCTTTCTTGATGATGAAGAGCGAGTAGTCCACCCACTTCTAGGGCTGGAGTGAGCCCGACGGTGGCCATGTGAGGTGATGCGGTAAAGGTCAGATCTTGTTATGCAATTCGTCTTCTATCCCTATGAGCATGATTCTATTGCGAGAGTTGAAGGTGATCCTGGTTTTTGTTATTGAAGTGAAAGTGATCTTAATACAACTTGGGTTAATTATGTGAAAAGGGTTAGTAACAAATAGGGTTTATGCGAAAGCCTCTATATGCATATTTGTTAGTAACGAAAGTTATTTTGATGGAAAGCATGATCTTTTATGCCTTTATGTGTTACTTTGCATGGTTATCGTTGTGGTGTTGATACCCTGGCTTCGGAAGTTCTTTATTATATTTAGTTTATTTCTGTCGAAATTCTAAAATCTGTGTTCGAATATGGAATTTATATTTTCTGTGTTTTAGTCGATACAGAGGAGAGGCTTGTCGAGATCGAGTAGGCCTTAGTCGATCTCGAATTGGTTTTGGTCTATATCGAGTTGAGTTTATGCTTTATGTCTTCGATTTAAAGTTTCTGTCTTTTACTGTTGGTAGTTTGATCTCGAGTAACAGCTTGTCGAGATCGAGTAAAGTTGCTGTCTTTGCTTTTTTTTCTTGCTTTCATTTGTTATTTCTATCTTTCTTTCTTTGTTCCTTTGTTTCTGTCTTCGGTTTTCTTTTTCTGTGAAATTTACAGTTGCCTAAGATCCGCTGACACGCTTCCTCGTGGATTCGATCCTGACTTTCTCTTACTGCATTGGAGGAGTCTTGTAATTATTTACTGGGGCACAAATCTGGTTTGAGTTATTTCATTATATTTCATACTTGATTTCCTCCTCACAACAAATTGACTTGTTGTGAGGAGGAAATCAAATATGAAATATAACAAAATAGATCAAACCATATTTAGGCCCACGCAAATAATTACAAGAATCCTCCAATGCAGTAAAAGAAAGTCAGGATCGAATCCACGAGGAAGCGTGTCAGGGGATCCTAGGCAGCTGTAAATCTTACAGAAAAGCAACAAAAAGAAAGAAACAAAGAATGATAGAAAGAAAGACAAACAAAGGCAAGAAATAAAACAAAGGCAGCAACTTTACTCGATCTCGACTACCAACAGTAAAAGACAGAAACTTTGAATCGACGAAAGAAAGCAGAAACTCAACTCGATATAGACCAAAACCAACTTGAGATCGACTAAGGCCTACTCGATCTCGACAAGCCTCTTCTCTGTATCGACTAAAACACAGAAAATATAAATTCCAGATTCGAACACATATTTCATAATTTCGACAGAAATAAACTCAATATAATAAAGAACTTCCAAAGCCAGGGTATCAACGCCACAACGATAACCATGCAAAGTAACACATAAAGGCATAAAAGATCATGCTTTCTTTCAAAATAACTTTCGTTACTAACAAATAGACATATAGAGGCTTTCGCATAAACCCTAATTGTTACTAACCCTTTTCACATAATTAACCCAAGTTGTATTAAGATCACTTTCGCTTCAATAACACAATCAAGGATCACCTTCAACTCTCGCAAAAGAATCATGCTCATATGGATAGAAGACGAATTGCATAACAAGATCTGACCTTTACCGCATCACCTCACATGGCCACCGTCGGGCTCACCCCAGCCCCAGAAGTGGGTGGACTACTCGCTCTTCATCATCAAGAAAGATATTAAATAACAAAAGAAACTAACTTGCATTGAATTAAATAAAGAAAGCTTACAACCAACAAGACAAATCTGCTTTCGCCTTTCCACCTTGCTTGCCACAAACTCTCTCTCTCTACTCCTACTTACTTGAATGGAATTATGTCTGAAATTGAATGAATGAAAAACCAGCCCCTAGGGCTTTATTTATAGCCTTCTATTCCTTGCTAATCAAGGATAGAATATCTCTATCTTTATCTAGAAAGGGAAATTCTATCTAAAGATCAAATTCTTCCATGTGTTGATAGGTGTGGATAGATGTTGATCCATCTCGGATATCTCGGACTCCTTCGGCCCCAAGGAAAGCCAAATCGCGTCAGACAGCAAACCGCGTAACGCGGCTTCGGACTGGTGCCCCTTGGCTTCTCGACTTGTCACAACTCGTCAACTCCGGACATGGTGTCTAGGCGTGGTCGATCTCGATAAGAGTTACTCGAGATCGAGTTGGGTTCCGGGATCGGGTTGTCTCTGACTCAGTGTCCTCGATCAGCTCTGCTCGACCAGCTGTGCTCGGATAGCCTTTGTCGAGATCGAGTAAGTGTTACTCGAGATCGAGTAAAGTTCTCTCAGCTTTCTGCTCTGTTCTTGAAACGCACTTTCCCGAGTCCTTGTTCGTCGGATTGACGCATATGACCATGCGTTGGAAAGCTCTTTCCGAGGGCTACAACTCTCATAAAGACATCAAAGCTTGATTCAGAACAAAGAATGGTGAAAAATGGTGTTTTCTCCAGCTACACCATTTTTAGCCTCTCCATGAGTTTCCTTTAAGCTCCAAAGTGCGTCCGATTTCTGTGAAATACAACCAAAACTTGCATAGACCTCCATATATTGCAAATAAGTGTAAACTACATAGATTCTGTATTATTCTGACCCTAATGCATGCAATGTATGCAGAAATCGATATAAAAGTAAGTGTAAAACATGGCAAATTAGGCTCACAACAGTCACATTATAGGGTTACCATTCGATGGTTATACGAGGAGGAGTCATTTATGCTTGACCATATAACGAGGCAGTTTGGGCCTATGCAATAGATTTCCTCATATCTGATTTGACCGGTGTTCGTGTTCAGGCGCACATCCTTGAAGGGTAAGCATGAGGTCACCTTCTTTTCTGATGACAACCATTGGGTGGATCGGTTCACAAAGATGAATGACATGTAAATCGTATCATTGACGAGCATAAAATATCCATATGGTGTCACCGACGGCTACACTCAGTGGTTTCACCGTGTTAATCATCCTTATATACTTCTTGACTTAGATCGACCGACCGACTGATGAGTCATCCGTATATACTTCTTGACACGACCCACTGCGAGGGTCGTTAATCCGTCCAAAAATAACCCACACTTAATGAGCTAGTATAGCTAGTAAGTCCAGGTGTCGATCCAGGGGAAGCTTAACCTTTTCTTATGTATTTATCTTGTCAACAAGTAACGAAAGCAAATGTTTATGAAAGTAATGGTAATGCAAATGACACAAATAAGCAAACAGAATAAAAGTGGGTTATAAGTGATTTGTGAATGAATCAGTTCCTTACAAATTCATAACAATGGTTGGCATGGCGATCATTGGATCATTCATAGTTAGTGTTACTTTATCCGTTATTCTAGAGGATTGGTTTCTGTATGCAAAGAATGCGTCTTAATCTAACATGGGGGATGAGTAGCATTAATTACCAATCTTTTAGCACTTTAATAATATAATTCATAGTCTTTAGCAAAATTTTCCCTAGTTGTCTACCTAGCTTTTTCCAATTACAACAGATAATATCATTCAAGTATCGATTTTCTTACACTTTCCAGAATTCCAACCTATTCATCAAGATGTGTTTGCTACCATAGGTTCGACCCTGCTTAGCGGTTGTAATCAAAATCCTGGCAATATGCAATTATATCTAGGTCGTGAAGCTAAACATAATCACAATATAAATAATCAAGCATGAAGAAAATGGAAATAATCATAATAGAAGTACCTATAAATATAATCCTCACAAACCAACCATGTCTAGAATCTGTAAGAAAATGAAAGTTGTCTTAAGTACTCATAACGTACCTAAAAAATCAAAGCTTGGAAAATCCATAAGAACTTTAATGTAGGAAGGTTGCGAATGCAACGTATGTATCGAATTTACCTCTGAATAAGCAAAACTGGGAAGACAGAAGATGGCCGAGTGGAGAGGGGAGTGGAAAGGAGAGGTATGTGTTGAGATGTGTGGAAAATGGCTAGAGAAGAGGTTTATTTATAGTGCTAGGGTTGACACCGATCTAGCTACTGGAGATACGCTATGGGCGGGCGCCGATCTAGCTATATCCCGTGGAAAGCCTCCACTGTGTGTCGAGAGTCCTCAAGGTGTGCCGAGGGTCGGCGGACGCCGATCTTGCTGAGTCCTCTTTTATTCTTTTCCCCGTGCCTTGGCTTCTTCTATGCTCTTCTTTAATGCCCAATCCCCAGAACCTGTATAAATAAGAGTAAAATGTGTAGATTCTAATTTTTAGGATTATTTGAAAAATAGAATGCAGTTAATGCTGAAAATATGATTATATTCAATGTAATTGACTTAAGAATGAACTAAAATACCTATATAAATTATGCATTATAAAATCCCCCATACTTACCTTTTTCTAGTCCTTGATCAAAATAATATGATCATTGTATCCCACAACAAAGTCCATTATGAGTTAGCTCCTTGAAAAACAAAGTTTTAGGTGAAAACAAAAGTAACTTAGATTAACATCCTAGCATGCAAGGGTGTGATCGAGAAACTTCATGATTCTTATCCGACCTCACCGAGCATGCAAAAGTAACTTAGATTAACATCCTCAACTCTCAACTTCATGATCGAGAAACATCATGATTAACATCCTAGCATGCAAAAGTAACTTAGATTAACATCCTTGCTCTCAAATGTGTTTTAGGCTTTAAGCACAACTCTCAACTCGATTCATAATATTCTAAGTTCAAAGAGATTTACATAGTCACCAAATTTCCACCAAGAATGCCTATTACCTTCGGGGAAATATTTAACTGTTGGGCATAATAAGCATATCTTGTAAAAAAAAAAAATTTTTGAAGATAATATGCAAAATGCAAGTGCGGAATATTAAACATGCATGCCAAAAATAAAACATAAGTGAGTCTAGTCTATTACAAACCAAATGTTCCTCCCCCACACTTACAGTTTTCATTGTCCCAAATGAAAATAGTCTTAACAAGGAAACAAAATAAGAGTGCAAGAACCGAAACATCAAAAAATAAACCAGAAAAATAAAAACATCGCTGATAGAGATGGCTGGGGTGGTGCTCACTGCTGCAGCGGTGGCTGAAGTGGAAACTGCTACTGGATTATGTCAAAGAAGCTTGTCATCCTCTGGTCATGCAGATCCATCGTCGGCTCCATGGCATGCAAGTGCTGATCCTGCTGCTGCATCCACTCAAAGTGCTGCTGCTCAAAATGCTGGTGATCCTGCCGCTCCTCCTGCAATGAGCGTTGAATGTCGCATGTGGATATTTGGAGAGAGGTTAACCTCTGCTCAAGACCAACCAAAGAGCAACTATCGAAAAGGAGGACGATCTCCTACCAGATGACCAACTTGAGTGAGTGCATCACGGTCCCAGCTATATGACTCAGGGATGAAATCATCGTCCTTGAGCTCCAGGCCGACACGAACGGTTATCAGTGTGATCAGGCCTCCGAAGGCAATGGTGCGTGTAATGCGGTGAGCACCTCCTCGCCATATATCAAAAAGCATCAAGGAACAGCTGAACCCAGTCCGGAATCCAAGTACCCTTAGAAGTGAGACATAAGACATAGGCCCGTCAGTCATGGCGGCCTTTTTTATCTTCGCTTGCCTAATGAAAGTGTTGCGCAACATCTTGTGGGAGAGTTTGAAGGGAGGGTGAGGGATGTCGTAGTTGTAGTTCTCTCTAGACATGGTTATTTCCTTAGTAGCCAGCAGCTAAGTAAGCTTAGGATATGGCTGAGTCTTTTCCAGAAGCCAACCATCAGAAGGAGGTGTTGTGATCCCAAAGTAGCAGGCGATCGCTAAGCGAGGTCTTAAAAAACGATGGATGCCGAGGTAGAACTCGATCTCTGCGTTAGAAGCTCATAGGGTAGCGATAAGTTCATGAGTCAGACTGGGTCAAGTCAGGGCGCCTTTAGTCCGAAATCACCTGAGGCCAACTTTTTGAAGGAGGGTAATTGTGGGCTTGATAAGGCCTAATCGTTCGAGAATCGCGGTGTCAATAACTTTCATCAACGCGTATTTTCTTTCCTCTAAATCCTTCCAAATGGCCCTAGTTTCTTCATTTAGGTTATGATGTTCGTTCATAAACCTAATTGTAGTCATGGTGATTGGAAAAAGAAGGGAGAAATTGGACATATGCGTAAAAGATGAAGAACAACCTCTAGAGAAGGATCGACGGATGTCGACGTCTGGGTTCGTGAGTTCCTGCTTAAAGATTGGAGGTTCCGGATACCCTCACAAAAAAATGCTCCAAATGCGATTCTTGACCCATATATGGAAGAAAAGTAGGATTTTCGCGAAGATTGGAAAAGTGGATGAATTTAAAAGATGGGGTTTTGGCAGGTAGATGGTATGAAAATGTAGATCGAGATGAGAGGATCGAGGTGGTGAGATTTATTTATTGAATGGAGGCCTGAATGGTTAATGAATCAATAAAAAAAAAAAGATGGACATAGGTGGAGGTGTGGCGGCACAAAGGAGAAGAAAAGGGGTGGAGTTTTCGGGTTTAGGGTTGAAGAGGAAGGGTTTGGGGTTTAAATTTTGGGTGGTACCCACGAAATTTAATCCAGAATCTCTAAGATAGATTTCTAGGGAATCTTTGACAGGCGTCGATGCTTAATCGGCGGGCGCCGATCCAAGGCTAGTGTCGGTGGGAACGAATACTAGATCAGTGGATGCCGATTTCATCATTCCCATTTTCCTTCCTTCGTTGGTCGTAGGGTGTGTATCCGAAGCCATATTGTTTTATTTGTTTTATTTGTTTTTTTTAGAATAAAATAAAGTAACATAAAACGAGAAATTTGAAAGCGTCAAACGTACCTCGGGTTGCCTCTTGAGCAGCACCTTTGTTTCTAGTCGTTGGCTTGATTGATTCTCTATTAGTTTTCTTTACCTGGTGGTGCATGTAAGGGCACCTCTTCGATCACGGATTCCTTATCGCCATGGTAGTATAGCTTTAGTTGTTGGTTGTTGACTTTAAAGATGTTCCCACTACGATCGTCTTTGATGTTGACTGCTCCGTGAGGATAGATGTGCATAACCATAAACGACCTTCTCCACAGGATAGGATTTTTCCTGCAAAAAATTTAAACCAAGACATAAACAGTAAAACTCTATATCCTACCTAGAAGTGTTTCTTTCGAATGTGCTTATCGTGCCAGGCTTTCGTCTTGTCTTTATAGATTACTGCATTTTCGTATGAGTCAAGCTTGATTTCTTGTAATTCTTGTATTTGCAGTTTTCTGAATTCTCGGAATTCATCAAGTCTAATGTTCGCCTGCTTCACAACCCGGGTAAATGACATGCCTTTCCATATATCAGCTGATATGGTGACATCCGTAGGGGTGTCTTATAAGTTGTACGATATGCCTAAAGTGTATCATTTAACCTTAGACTCCAATCCTTCATGTCTGGCCGAATGGTTTTTTACATAATCCTTTTGATTTACCTGTTTGATAGTTCTGCTTGGCCATTTGTTTAAGGATGATATGTCATTGAAACCATTTGCAAGACTCCATATCTTTTGAGTTGTGTGCTGACTGTCTTATTGCAGAAATGTGTCCCTCGGTCGCCGATTAACACTTTTGGCATTCCGAACTTGGAGAACAATTCTTATAGGAAATCCGCAACAGTGGGAGAATTATCAGTCCTAGTGGGCTTTGCCTCCACCCACTTGGAGACATTGTCCATAGCAACCAAAATATAGGTGTTCCCAAAAGATGTAGGGAAAGATGACAAGAGAAAAACCAGTCGTTGTTCCTGCCAAAGAATACTCAAACTTACAACTACTATAGTTAGTAAGAAAGAGACCGATCCACATGGAAATCTACTCAATTCAAATGCAAGTATAATCGCTATGTAAGAATATGTGGAATTTTGGTGAGAAAAAAATCGTCCTAGTATCAAAGCGAAACAATGCAAACAAAATAAATTGGTTATAGAATGCAATAGAGAGAATTAGGTTCACCTACAATTTATCACTTCGATTGATGAATTCAATCCTTGTTTCAGCTTCTAGTTCATGTCTTTTCCTATGAATATCCTTGTCCATATCTTAGATAGATTACTAGTCCTACGAGTCCTAGAAACCCTTATCTCTAAATAACCCTAACACAGTTAAGATTCAACCTAGAGATAGTATTAAGAGTATGAATTAACCAAGGTACTTATAATATCAAGTTACGAGTCGATATTCAACATGTATTCAACTTCCTACACATCCAATTAGTCCTACGAATCCTAAAGGGAACCACTTGGGTTAAGGTTCGCTACGAGCAATCTACAAAATCCTAGCAATTGAATGAGTCTACTGTAACTAGTTGATCAGGCTAGAGAGAATAAAACACATTCAAGGAATTAAGCACAAAGAAGTCAAAACATTCGAATAGGAATAAGAACTAGATTAAGAAACTCATAATTCAACAATAAAAGATCAAAACTGTAGGCTAAACCTTGAGAGTTTAGTTGCTCATGCTCAACGATGCTCTCTCAATAATCTCTAAAGTGCATAAGGTCAATGAAAGAATAACCTAGAAAAGTCTTATAAAAGCCTCCAAAGAGTCGGCGAAAACTAACATAAAAAACCCTAATTAAAGTCCGATTCTGAATCAGCTTTTCTGCAGAGGCCGCAGGGCAGCCAACCCAGGCCGCAGGGTGGCCAGGCGATTGTGAAATTGTTTGTCAGAGCTACGGTTCGTGGGGCGGCTAGCTTAGCCGCTGGGCGACCATACTATTCACAGTGATTTTCCCTCTTCAAATATGCTCTCGATGTCATCAAATTCCCCCGCACTTGAACCTTTGCTTATCCTTAAGCAACAGAAAACTCAACTTTGCAGCCCCATAGATTAGCAATTCATGTATCCTTGTCAATAATCTTTAAGTGCATGAAAAACTAGCAAACACAATAGAATAACAAAATCATAGCACATATATAATTTCAATAATCAATGAAATTAGGCAATCATATCCATTCTGACCTCACAAGGAATACGTGTTTCACTCTCACTAAAGTGTTTAGGGTTAAATGTTTACGCTCAAAACATAATCTTCAAAACACTACTAGAATTATGCATTTAGACATCACGTCTTTTAAGTCTGTCAAGAAAACACGTGATGTTAAATTAGTGTTTTACATCAACTATTAAAATTTTGATGCTAAAAAACACTTAGACAACTGTCAAATTTTTTGACAGATGTGAAACTATTCATTCTAAAAAGTAAATAAAATGCGGCAGTTTAAAATTCGTAAGTTTAAACCCGCGGTACTGAAATCCTTGAAAAAAAATTGGAGGGCTTTCTAAATTTTGGGAGAAGTATAACACTTTAAAATTTCCTACCTCTCTCTCTCTCTCTCTCTCTCTTTCTCTCTCTCTCTCTCTATCTCTCTCAGTCTTAGTAATAACCTCCTCTCCAGCCACATTCAACTTCTCTGCTCCATCCTCTTCCGTTCAGTGCCTTATGGCCTAACTCATATTTCTCATCCTATTCTCCAGATTTCAAAACCAAACCCTCCAGATCCAGACCATAACCTCTATCTCCCACCCTTCTTATCTCAAAACCAAACCCTCATCTTCTCCCCCCCCCCCCCCAACGAAATCCCCTATCACACAGATTTGATAGGGTTTCTCGAACCGAAGACAATATTAATCCCCCACCTCCTCCGACGACTCAACCACCGCCTCCGACGAAGAAGATGACTCAGAAGGCCTTCTTTCAACCGTTTTTCAGATCTGAGGTTTCAGATCTGATTTTCTATACGCTTTAACAAGGATGTTCCCCCCTCTCTTCCTCGGGTCCGAGTTCAAGTGATTCTTTAGTGTTATCTCAACCTCCATTGTCAGGTAACCTTTCGACCTCTTCTTCTTTCAATTCACGAGCTTGATTAAGGTTTGATTTGGTGAAATAGGGGATCTGGATTCGGGAGTTTGATTAGGGTTTGATTTTTTATTCACGAGCTTGATTAGGGTTTGATTCGAAGATCTGGAATGGATTCAAAATATTGAGTCAGGAGGAGATGTAGATAGCATCTAAAAAAATTGGTAGAAGAGCAAAGCATATGATGATTTCGAAGCCAAAGGATGAGCCCGAGTACTTTTTAGTGGGCTAGTGACGGGTAAGTGTATAACATTTTGCTCGCTTCAATTTTCTGACGTTTTATTCGAAGTGTAAATTTGTTATCTATTAGGTGTAATTTCCTCTTCTTAGCTATTTTATTTATTTATTGTTGTTTTCACCCTTACTTAGAAACCCAATATGGTCTGTTTAGCAAATGCACACAAATTATTTTCTTGTGCAACGAATTAAGTTAATATGGTTTGTTATGTTTGTAGAATATGGCATGGTTTGAATAAAATATGGTGATTATTAACATCTAAGGGGTTGTTTTTTACGCTTCTTGATCTATAGAATACCTTGCAGCTTCTTCCCTTCCATTTATTGGCTTGATACACAACATATATATTTTTGTCATTCGATGAACAACCCTTTGCTGCTGCATCTATAGCTCAAGTTTACTGTGTTATGCTAAAGAATCATGAGGAAGTTGTTGTCAAGGCACAATTTTCATATTCATGTTGCATTTGAATCCCAACATCTAATATGAGAGAATGCAAGTTCTTTGGTGTAAACTGTCTGCTAAGTTTATTTGCCTTACCTAAATCTACCCAAACAATTTATTTTTTTTAGAAATAGAAAGTTGATGCTTCTTCACCTCTGCTTTCCAAGGAGGCGCTTCTTTATAATGAAAATACCTTGCTTTAGTTAATCACTTAATTGTTACTCGTACATTTGAATTAAATAGGAATGGAACCCCCGGAGAATGGAGAGAGGAACTCAAAAGGGGGTGCTACTAGATCATGGGGCACCATAGTTTCTGGTCAAACAGTTTGAACTAGCAAGAGTGTTGGCTCACCTTCCAGCAAGAGTGAAGTTGGCGTGTTGACACCTGCGGGCGAAAATACTTTCACAAAGTTAAGCAATCTTGAGTTTCCGGGTGATGATAGTGCTTCCCAATGGCCCTCTATGTGAGTCTTCCCTCTTATGATGTGTGTAGAGTTCCTTTTCCATTTTATTGGTACTTCTTTTGATTTTGAGGCTCTATCTTGTCTGAACAGAACATGGAATGTTCTGGAGTTGATTGTTAAGATGTAATACTTGTCTTAGTTACGCAGTTGAATTCAGGTTTTAGTAGCTTTTAAATATTAACATGTTAGTGATCTTGGACTAGTGGCACAAAGAAGAAAAGAGCGCAGCGTGCAACCGGGGGTGATAAAAGTGGTCGAGGGCTTCACCAGTTTAGTATGAAAGGTAATCACTAAATCTTTGTATGTTATCAAGAACCCTCTGTTTTGAGCTGAATCTCCCATGTTTTACAGTAACTTTTATATCGTTTTCTGCATACATTTCATGCATTTGGGCTAGGATAATACAGAATCTATGTAGTTTATGCTTATTTGCCAAATTATGGAATCTACACCAGTTTCTGTTTAAATTCGCAGAATTCGAGGCAAATTACAGCAGTTCTAAGAATGGTTGGAAATGTTCGGAAATCAACTACAGAAGTCCAAGGTCAAGAAGCAGCGGAACCAGGACGAATCAAGCCGGAGCTCAACCTTACTCGATCTAGAGTACACTTACTCGATCTCGGCAAAGGGTGTCCGAGCATGTCTGGTCGAGAAGAGCATGATCGAGGAAACTGAGTCAGAGACAACCCGACTCCCGGAGCCTTACTCTATCTCGAGGAATCTAGTCGAGATAGACCCAATCCTGATGCCATGTCCGGAGTCGAAGAGATGTGCCAAGTCGAGAAGCCGAGGACCTGGAGACGCCAGACACACTTTACTCGATCTCGACAAAAGTTGTCGATATCGACAAAATCTTCACCACCAGTCCGAGCCAGTGCCGAGGAGAAGAGTCCTCGACCAAGATGAAGCAAGTCGATGAGACATGGTTACTCGATCTCGAGGACCTCAGAGAGCCATGGTCCGAGCCATGACGAGCACCAGCTGCTCGACCAAGCCCAGCCAAACCATACTCGACGCCACTTCTACTCGATCTCGAGTAACCTTGTCGAGATCGAGGAAACCGCGTCCCGAAGCCGCGTTACGCATTTTGCCGTCCTACTCGGTTTGAGGTTGCTTGGAGTCGAAGATTGTCGAAGTCTATCCGTGTCTATCAACATCTATCTATGGAGAGAAGACCTAGCAACCCAAGAAGAGATTTACCTATTTAGATATAATTTCCTTTTATGGATTTGATTCCTTTGTTGCATTTATTTATCATTAAGCTTTTAGATATAGATTTAGATAAAGATAGAGATATTCTATCCTTGAATAGCAAGGAGTAGAAGGCTATAAATAAAGCCCATGGGGCTGAGTTTAGATTCATTCAATTCACAAGTTAGAGAAGTAGTTCCACAGAGACGGTTTAGGAGTTCGAAGGTTTTAGGGTTTTGGCGTTCAACGAAAGTTGGAGTTCCGGGATTGTAAAGGCTTTGAATTTAGTTTAATGTAACTTTCTTTTCATACACCAATGTCTGCTATTGCGATGAAGAGCGAGTAGTCCACCCACTTCTAGGGTCGGGGCGAGCCCGACGGTGGCCATGTAAGATGATGCGGTAAAGGTTAGATCTTTTTATGCAATTCGTCTTCTATCCCTATGAGCATGATTCTTTTGCGAGAGTTGAAGGTGATCCTTGTTTGTGTTATTGAAGCGAAAGTAATCTTAATGCAACTTGGGTTAATTATGTGAAAAGGGTTAGTAACAATTAGGGTTTATGCGAAAGCCTCTATATGCCTATTTGTTAGTAACGAAAGTTATTTTGATGGAAAGCATGATCTTTTATGCCTTTATGTGTTACTTTGCATGGTTATCGTTGTGGTGTTGATACCCTGGCTTTGGAAGTTCTTTATATATTGAGTTTATTTCTGTCGAAATCTGCGATTCTGTGTTCGAAGTTGCGATTTACAATTTCTGTCTGTTTTGTCGATCTAGAGTAGTTTTAGTCGATCTAGAGTATTGTTTACTCGAGATCGAGTACCTGTTCATCTAGATCGAGTTTCTGTTGTGATTTTGATTTTCTGTCGTCGTTGTCCTTAGTCGATCTCGAGTAGGCGCTTTGTCGAGATCGAGTAGTTCTGTCTTCGCTTTTGTTTCTGCTTTCGTTTGTTATTTCTGTCTTTGTTTCTTTGTTTCTGTCTTTTGTTTGCTTTTCTGTGAGATTTACAACTACCTAGGATACGCTGACACGCTTCCTCGTGGATCGATCATGACTTGCCACTACTGCATAGGGAGGGAGTCTTGTAATCATTTGCAAGGGACGAAATATGGTTTGCTATGATTTATTTATATTTTATTGCAAGTCTCAATTTCCTCTATCAACACCCTCGAGACTAGCACTTCTGATAAGACATCCACTCTCTATTCATTTCTTTCATTTAATAATGATTTCTGCAACAACAGAAGTGGATGGTTTGATACATCCTCTGTTTCCGGAAAAAAAAAAGAATTTGAGTTTAGAATATGAACTACAAGGGTGATAATCAATGTTTGATGATACAGTATGGGCTCTTAAACAACCAATCAAGCAGCCAGTACAGGGGCACCAGTTCGATGTCCATCACCGCCACCGCCCCTAGCGGGAGAGAGAAGACGGTCGGCAGGTGGCTGAAGGACATGAGGGAGAAAAAGAAGGAAGAGACTAGGGCCCAGAATGCTCAGCTTCACGTCGTTGTGTCGGTTACTGGTGTTGCATCTGCTGTGGCTGCTATAGTTGCTGCTACTATTGCCTCCTCTGGGTCCCGTAAGAACCAGGAGATGGCGAGGACTGACATGGCGGTGGCCTCTGCTGCAACACTAGTTGTTGCTCAGGGTGTCGAAACTGCGGAGGCCATGGGTGCTGAGCGCGAGCACTTGGCTTGTGTCGTTAGCTCGGCTGTCAAACTCCAATCTGCTGGTGATATCATGACATTAACTGCAGCTGTTGCTACAGCTAATACCATTTGTGCCCAACTAATTGTGTCTTACATGTCGGTCTAAGTAGTAAAATCGACGAGTTACTTTTGTCCCATGATAGTTGAATATGCCGTACTGTGGTTGCTGAGTATGGTTGTTGTTTAGTTTCTGCATTAATTGATTCTTAATTGGTAGGTAAAAAATGTATTATGATCTGTTAAAGATCAATTTGCTTGTTGTGTATGATTTTACAATCGTGTGTCCCAAAGTGGCATCGATTGATATGAATTGCGCCAATGTGATTGCAGCTTTGCGCGGGGTAGCAACACTAAAACCAAGGGTACTGAAGGATGTTTGGAACATAGCAGCTGTTCTCCCAATGGAGAAAGGTGTGGTCAGTGGCGGTGCCAATGATGGTAATGAACTTCGTCCGGAGGAGAACTTTCTCAGTATATGCAGCAAAGAGTTACTTAACAGAGGTAGCGAGTTGCTTAAGCAAACAAGGAAAGGTAAAATCACAACTTTCTCTATACCGCCATTGGAAATTTTGTGCTTACTCTATTTTCTCCATGCCAACTCCAGTAATTCTTACCAAATTTTACTGATGCAGGTGATCTTCACTGGAAGATTGTCTCTGTTTACATCAACAGACTGAATCAAGCAAGTAATATAACATGGATTGAATTGATGTCACCTACCAGATGATTAGTGATCTAAATAGCCGTAGCTAAAAAGTTTTTTTTTCTTAGGATCCTAACATATATTCGTCGATGTGCTTTATTTGTTTTGAGATGTTGTGGCTAGCCAATTTTGTGGCTATGAATAGCGGCAGTATATTTTGTAAATGTGACAATATGATGGTAGTATATATGTAAATGTTTTTATTAAACGACCTACCATTTTGAAGGCCATGCAAAATGCGATGTTCTATTGACAAAAGCGTGTTGCCTAACCCAAAATAACACATCGGATTAAATATGAAAATAGTAGTGCATTCATACAACTAACATCAGATCTGTCTATTGAAACAGATGTCAATATAGTTATACACATCAGTTATAACAAAAAATGTGATGTCGATAATATGGAAATAGATCAGTTATGCCTATATTTCATGTGGTCGGTTAAATTAAAACAATATAAAATCATAAATTATATATCGAACATGATTATAAACATGATCACACAATAAAAAATTGTTGTCTATTTTGTATTAAGGCATCACTTATTTTTATAAATAAAGATCTAAATGTCACTTTTTTGCTTTAGGAGTACATCTTCACATGTTTTCAAATGGAAAATTATGAATACTCATCAACAAGTGAATATGTCATAACAAAAAACGAGGGGTTCTAATGAAGAAAAGACATCTGCTTAAAACCGATGTGGAAAAGTTTGATCTTTTACTACACGCACAAAGAGATCGGAATTTTTTTTGAAAGACATCTGTTGACAACAGATGTATAATTGAAGTTTTCTAGTAGTGAAAGCTTAGCTACAATAGTCTTGCACCAGTGTTCTAGCTCTCCACCGCTGGTAACTCTACACACCACAAAAATTATGAGGTCTTTCAATTGGGTTGTAGTGGGGCCATGATAGAAAACATAAGGTATGGAACAATTTAGGCCATGTGGTGCTCATAATCCGAGAACTAAGGAAGCAACCAAATCATAATACCACTCATAAACTCATACCATAACTCTACGATGTCATACAACTCCAATCTCAAGCATATAACTTTACAAACCATACTAAACTCATTCCATTTTTTTTTCTTTTTTTTTCCTACGTTCTTTTTCATGCTATATCAAATGATTTTCCTTGACTTTTACCCCTAAGTGAATTTTATCCTCCTTATGCCTCAAGTAATGTATAAACTACTAGCAAGAATCAAACATCTCATAAGGATACCTCAAACATACAATCCACCATTAAAACCCTCATCCACAATATAAATATTCATCAACCATTCCTAATTCCTGGATAGGGTGAGGCTATAAATTGGCTATGGAAAAATCTTGTGAAGCTACAAAAGAATAGGCAATTAGCTAGGCTCAAATTGGCTTCAAGCAGAGGATAATATGTAAGGTGGTAATAGAGTCAAATAGGGCTAATAAAGAGGCATCAATCATGTTTAAGTCATGTGTAGAAATCATAATATCCAACCTTGAAAAAGATATCTAAATGCAAGCCAAAGAGGAATCAATTAAAGAGAGTGCACTCAACAAGCAAGAGGACTAAATCAAGTGCAGTCCTGAATAGGCCAAAATAAGCTTATCATGTCATGTCTAGAACTTCAAGATCGCCCAAAAGTCAACGATCTCATGGGCTCAATCATTAATCAATCATGTTCACCGTATAGTATAGAAAACATATATCGAAGGTTTCAACAATCTAAGCAAATCATAGGACACAAACCTCAATAGATAGAATAGAGGACAAACAACATCCATATGGGGAAACAAGACCTATTTCTAACAATGCAAGAAATAAACAACTTTCGTTTCTTCTTTTTTTTCTTTTTTCTTTAATAGAAACTAACATGCATATAAACACTAAAAACAAACATGCAATCTATAGTCATAATGCAGTGCAGACTTAAAAGCAAAATATAATCTTAACATGGCATGCAAGTCTTCTCCCCTACATTTAATTCTGATATTGTCCTTAATGACAGGAAAGAGAACAAAAAAAATCAAAATAAAAGAAAAAGGGAAAAGAAAAATGAAAACTAACATGCTCACTGCTGGGGTGGTGGGAAGTGAGGAAGGAAAACATTTCAGTCTCGTCAAGGGCCGCGCGGCGGCCATGCTAGGCCATGGGGCAGCGGAGGACACGACCTAGCCGCTGGGTGGCTAGTACAAGCCGTGGGGCGGTTTTTTCTCTTTTCAGCCTTCAACCGTGCAGTGTTAGTGCCCACGAAAAATGCCAAAACTAAACTAATTCAATGAAATTTAAGAAAAATAAAATCTATAACTTCTTACCTTGTGTTGCCTCCCAATCATCGCCTTTGGTTAACGCCATTGGCTCGACAGTTTATTCATCCACTCATTCAAGACTCAAGCGGACATCGTCAGCGCCCTCAAAAGCAAATCAAACCCTCGTGCCCAACCGATATTCGAATGCACATTAAAGATGAAACAATCGGTAATAAAAAATGTAGCAATGAGAACCGTTACCAACTTACCATTCAATCAAAGAATACTAGTTGTAAGTTTGAGTATTCGATTGAATGGTAAGTTGGTAACGGTTCTCATTGCTACATTTTTTATTACTGATTGTTTCATCTTTAATGTGCATTCAAATATCAGTTGGGCAACGACAAGTTGTCCTCTTGTCGAATTTGGCTTGATTCTTCCTCGAGGGTATTTAGGACCACCAACACAGTTCCGCTAGTGGTTTATTGAAGTAGCAGTCAAATGGATCAATGTATCCACCGATATTCTTTTTAGTGCAGAAGGTAACCTTTCCTTGCTATGTAGCCTCGGCAATAGGCTATAGTCTTAATTCATTAATGGGCGAGCTAGGGATGATCTCGCCAGATGGAGTGTCTTCTTCCTCTATCTTCTCAGTGTAATTTTCCACAATGACCTCAAGAGGTGCAACAAAGGTCTCAACGATTTGAGATACAGGAGGAAGTACGTGACTCATTCTGCGCACATTGATAATCCATGTAGCAGAATAATTCCCACATCTCCAAGAGTCCCATATCTAATAAACCTCCATCACTCATGCGCTCAGCAAGACTCCGTGTATCAAAAGTCATGCCATCAAAAATGCATAAAATCACTTCCCTTATACTAGCCTGACATCCTCATGAATAAACATTGTTAATGTACTCCTGCAGTCTGATGAAGTATTGATGAAAACTCTCTCCATGTAAATACAATAATCTCACCTTCAACATATGTTAGTAGCAAGAGTGCATACCATGTATGTGGTCCACAATAAGGTTAGCGATTAAACAACACATGAATTCAATAAGAATTCCCCGGCAATGGCGCCAAATTTGACAAGAGGAAAACTTGTCGTTGTTCCTATCAAAGAATACTCAAACTTACAACTAGTATAGTTGGTATTAAAGAGGTCGATCCACAGGGAAATCTACTCAATTCAAGTGCAAGTCTAATCTCTATGTAAGAATATGGGGAGTTTTGGTTATAAAAAGATCCACCTTTTATCAAAGCGGAAACAATGCAAACAAAGTAAATTGGTTTTAGAATGCAGTAGAGAGAACTAGGATCACCTAACTTTGATTGATGAATTCGATCATTGTTTCAGGTTTTAGTTCTTGTCTTTTTCTATGAATGTCCTTGCCTAGATCTTAGGTAGATTATTAGTCATACAAGTCCTAGCAACCCTTATCTCTAAATAACCCTAACACGGTTAAGATTCAACCTAGAGATACCATTAAGATTATGAATTAACCAAGATACATATAATATCAAGCTATGAGTCGATATTCAACATGTATTTAACTTCTTACACATCCAATTAGTCCTACAAGTTCTAAAGGGATATGTTCGCCACTTGGGTTAAGGTTCGCTACAAGGAATCCACAAAACCCTAGCAATTGAATGAATCTACTCTAACTAGTTGATCAGGCCAGAGAGAATAAAACAAATTTAAGGAATTAAGCGCAAAGAAGTCAAAACATTCAAATAAGAATAAGAACTAGATTAAGAAATTCACAATTCAACAACCAAAGATCCAAATTGCACGTGAAACCTTGAGTGTTTAGTTTCTCATGCTCAACGACGCTCTCTCAATAATCTCTAAAGTGCATAAGGTGAATGAAAGAATAACCTAGAAAAGTCTTTTAAAAGCCTCCAAAGAGTCGGCCAAAACTAACATAAAAAACCTTAATTAAAGTCTAATTCTGAATTGACATTTCTACAGAGGCCGCGGAGCATCCAACCCAGGCCGCGGGGCGGCCAAGTGATTGTGAAATTGTTCGTCAGAGCTACGGGCCGCGGGGCAGCTAGCTTAGCCGTGGGGCGGCCATACTATTCACAACGATTTTCCCTCTTCGAATTTGGTCTCAATGTCAACATGAAAGTTGTAGATCTCGGAAAGAGCTTTCCAAGAGATACTTATAATAGTCAATCGGATCATCGAGGCATCCAGAAAATGTGAAACAAGTTCAGCTTGTCTAGCGACAACTTATGCTGACTTGTTCTTCACTTATCCTCTCGAAATTCGACTCCGCTCCCGTGCTCTTCACTTTTCTTCCTCCACTTAAATCTTCCTTCATCCAAGAGTCTCATCATTCCTTGTCGTATTTACATCTACCCGAAATTAAAAATAAAATTGCATAGATTCCGACTCTACCAACACCACATGTAAAGATGTAATTGTAACTAAAATATGCACTATTCCCAATTAAACTATGCTAAATGTAATCTATTATGCAATAACAATCATGCTCTATCAAAAGGCCCCATGAAGTCGATGCACCATACATCAAAGATTTCACAAAATTGCATAGTTATCCTTGGCATCGGATTTCGATCAGAATCGTTCCCTATTCTTTGGCACCAATCGCAGGCTTTGGAGAAAGCAAAGGCATCGTGAAAGATATGTAGCCAAAAAAAACCTGCATCTAATACCTTTTAGCAGTTCTTTGTGGGCCAAAGTGCTCCCTACATGCTTGTGAATGACCAAAGTCAAGTACATAATTTACCTCGTCGTCGGGAAGACAACAACGAATTACCTGATCCACGCAATGTTTCCAGAGAAATGGGTCATCCCATGCATAGTATTTTGCATCATGGTGAATCTTGTCTTTCTTTGCTTTAGGGATATTGGGTGGAAAAATTCCCGTGACAATGATGTTGACAATATCAGCATACCATGGCCTTCGAATGTTTGGTCTCCTTCTTGTTTGCAAGGACATAAGACTCTCATCAGGAAATATGCCTAGATTTCTGGGTTGCTCTCCCTCACCACCAGTTCTTTGGATCCGACTGAGATAGTCAGCAACATGGTTTAGTGATCCCTTCGATGTTGAATTTCGTAAGAAGAAGAATACAACGAATTAATCTGAGCTTGGCATCTTTCTTTGCGATGAGGTACTAGAGAGCTGCATGGTTCGTGTAAACTATTACGTTAGCGCCCAATAGATATGCTCGAAACTTTTCTAGGCCGAACACTACTTTCAGTTGCTCCATTTCCATAGTAATATAGTTTTTCTAGGCCTCGTTTAGTGTCATGGAAGCATAGTAGATGACATGGGAAGACTTCTCCATTTTTTGGCCAAGCACTGCACCAATTGCATAGTCGATGGCATCGCACATGAGCTCGAATGGTTGTGACCAATCTAATGCTCTAATCACGAGTGCAACGATAAGGCAGTTTTTCAGCTCGTGGAAAGCCTTCTAGCAGTTGTCATCGAACTGAAATACAACATCTTTCTTATGTACGTCACATAAAGGGGATGAAATCTTTGAAAAATCCTTTATAAACCTGCAATAGAACCATGCATGGCCTAAAAAGGAACAAATTTCACGTACATTAGTTGGATAAGTAAAGATTGAATAAGTTCAACTTTTGTTTTATCGTCTTCGATTCCCTTTTTTGAAATGACGTGACCTAATACAATACCTTGTTCGACCATAACATGACATTTTTCAGAATTTAGGACCAGGTTAGCTTCCACGCATCTTTGTAATACTAAAGATAAGCGATGTAAACAAGAATCGAAACTATCACCGTTCACCGAGAAATCATCCATGAAAACTTCTATCAAATTTTCAACATACTCCGAGAAAATGCTCATCATGCATCGTTGGAATGTTCCTGGTGTGTTACATAGTCCAAATGGCATTTTGCAATAAGCGAATGTGCCAAAGAGACATGTAAACGTTTTCTTTTCCCAGTCTTCCGGTGCTATAGGAATTTGAAAATAACCTGAATAGCCATCCAAGAAACAAAAGCACGAGCCACTGGCAAGGCGCTCTAACATTTGATCAATAAAAGGTAGGGGAAAATGATCCTTACGAGTGACTATGTTTAACTTGCGGTAGTCATTGCATACTCTCCAACCGGTTTGTACTTGAGTAGGTACCAACTTTTGTTGTTGATTCTTTACCACAATGATCCCTCCTTTCTTTGGAACCATTTGAGTTGGGCTAACCCACTGGCAGTCCGAGATTGGGTAGATTTCCCCTGCTTGGAGAAGTTTCAGTACTTTCTTCTTAACCACCTCCATCATCGGGGGAATGAGTCGTCGTTGGGGTTGCCTTGAATGTTTTGTATTGTCTTCAATTAGGATCCTATGCATATAGAGTGTAGGGATGATTCCTTTAATATCTGCAATTGTGCATCCTAATGTTGCATTATGGTTTTTCAGAACTATCACTAATTTGCTCTCTTGTTCTGGGCTGAGTTTGTTGCTGACTATTCCTGGAAGTGTATCGCCATCTCCCAATAAAAAAATATTTGAGATTTTCTTGTAGCAGTTTAAGTTCAACCGCAGGTGCCTGTATCACAGAAGGTAAAAGTTTCTCGTTTGGGAGAGTTAGTGACAAGTCAATTGGATAATCTGGATATCCCTCGGGACTATCCAAGGATCGAGATATTGCTTGCAGGTTGTTAGGTAACACATAATTATCAAAGAAATCCCTTAGAGGAGTTTATAAGGCTACCTGCAAATCATCATCTCTATTATTTAGTTCAAATATATCTTCAGTGCAAATATCCACTATATCAACTAAATTTAGTGTGGGGTCCTCTAATGGATAGGTCATAGCTTTAGAAGGGGAGAATTCTATTGTTTTACCATCAAATTACATGGACAGAGATCCATTGAAATAGTTAATCTTTGTTTTGGCGGTCTTTAGGAAGGGTCTACCTAGCTGTAGTGAGTCGTCTTTGACAACATTCTCCATCTCTATAACATAAAAATCTGTAGGAAAGATTAGTCCATTTACCTCTACCAGAACTTCTTCCACAACACCTTTTGGATAGATTTGTGAGAGATCGGTGAGTTCTATCACTACTAATGTCTCCTTCAGGGTACCTAAATTTAAAGCATATACAAGGAATACGAAATAACATTTACCGATGCTCTTAGATCTACTCAATTCTGCTGGTTCCTATAGTGCAAGGTATAGTAAACATTCCTGGGTCTCCGCACTTCTCAGGCATTCGCCTTTAAAATACAGCTGACACTTGTTCACTCAGGTTTATCTTTTCCCTTCTTTTTGGTTTATGGCTCCTCTTAAATGTGCAGAAGTCTTTTAAAAATTTAGCATAAGGATGTTTACCGCACACCTGGAGAATCTCTTCAAGAGCTCTTCATTTTCTGCTGCCTATTTCTGACTTTTTAATGCTTCTAGAAATGGGGCTTACTGTCAGTTTTCCTCCATTGGTTCCTTTGAGGGTTGTTGTTCTACAACAGTTGGTGTGACCTCTTGTCTAGTGCTGATTTCTTCTTCGATTTCTGCTTATGGGATGTCCTCTTCCCTCTGCACATTGCTCTCTAATGACATATCGTTCTTCTTTGTCGGTGGGATTTCAGCCATCGTTTTCCCACTTATGAGAGATACGACATTTAGGTCATGTGTATCTTCTGCAAGTCCTCCAGTTTCGTTGTCTGAACTATCTAAACTATCCTCCACGATGTTCTATTTTTTGAAGGGCTCTTCTCTTTGTGAGATTTCATGTGAAAACTTTGAGATTTGCTCTAGTAGGTGGTGGACTTCTGTGGTGAAACTTTTTCTATACCTTTTCTCACCCACTTGCAGAAATAAGTTTCCAGGTTGTGTTGCGATATCTAGATTAACCTGTTGGGACGAAGCTAAGAGATCTAGTTAAAATGTTGCTAGAATGTCACGAGCAATATGTATGACATCTGGTTTGCTGTGATCTATTCGTTGAATCATTTGAGCTTCTAGATCCTCGGCGTATTGATAAGATACGTTTGACAATTTTTCGAATATCTGCGTTTCTTCTCCTATTGTCTTATCAAAGATATCGCCCCTGCTTATTGCGTTTACTTCAACTCTGCTTTTGTCAATTAGTCCTTCGACCAAATTGACTATCAGATCAGCTTCCGAGATTCCATGTTGAGGACGACTGAATTTGAGCTTCTGAAATCTGGCGAGATATTTGTAAAGCGCCTCATATGTCCCTTTCGTGATGCTAGAGATCTCTTTCTTCAGTGTGTTCCTTCCAGTAGTTGGGAAATATTTGCTCAAAAATACTCTTTTAAGGTCTACTGTTGTGAGCCTAATTCGCCATGTTTTACAGTTACTTTTATATCGATTTCTGCATACATTTCATACATTTTGGTTAGAATAATGCAGAATCTGTGTAGTTTACACTTATTTGCAATATATGGAGGTCTACACAAGTTTTTGTTATATTTCGCAGAAATCGGACGCACTTTGGAGCTGAAAGGAAACTCATGGAGAAGCTAAGAATGGTGTAGCTGGAGAAAAGGGCATTTTTCACCATTCATCATTCTGAATCAAGCTTTGATGTCTTCATGAGAGTCGTAGCCCTCAAAAAGAGCTTTCCAACACATGGTCATATGCATCAATCCGGCGAACGAGGACTCAGGAAAGTGCGTTTCAAGAACATAGCAGGATGTTGAGAAGACTGGTCGATAACGACCAAGCTCACTCAATATCGACCAGATTTAGGTCGAAATTCTCCAAATCGACTCATAGTTGGCTAGAATCGACTAAGGAAGAAAGGAAGAGGTCGATATTGACTACCCAAAGTCGATATCGAGTACCCAAATCGAGTCAATATTCCAGAAGTCGGCCCAATGCGACCAGCTGAAGAGAAACCGAGGAACCACTGGTCCATATTGACTTAACCAAGTCAATATCGACTGGACCCACGGCGGCGGATTTCGGGCTTAACCGGCTTCATGTTAATTTTCTATCCCAAATCCAATGGAGATATTTTCGAGACCAAATTTTATCCACATCTATCAAGATCTATCAAGTCCAAGGAAGATTTATCCACTTTAGATATAATCGTAGTTGATTTAATTCTTTTATTCCATGTTTTATCTTTATGTTATAAGATAAAGTAGATATAGATATAGATAGACTTTCTTACCTTGATTAGTAAGGGTTGGAAGCCTATAAATAAATTCTTAGGGGCAAAGTTTATTGATTCAATTTCAGAGACAATTAGTCACATAGAGAGAGAAGGAGAAGAGGTTGTAAGTTTGAGTTTATTAATGCAAGTTAGTTCTTTTTCATCCAAGATGTCTGCTATTGCGATGAAGAGCGAGTAGTCCACCCACTTCTAGGGCTGGGGTGAGCCCGACGGTGGCCAAGTAAGGTGATGCAGTAAAGGTACAATCTTTTTATGCAATTCGTCTTCTATCCCTATGAGCATGATTCTTTTGCGAAAGTTGAAGGTGATCCTTGTTTGTGTTATTGAAGCGAAAGTGATCTTAATGCAACTTGGGTTAATTATGTGAAAAGGGTTAGTAACAATTAGGGTTTATGCGAAAGCCTCTATATTCCTATTTGTTAATAACGAAAGTTATTTGATGGAAAGCATGATCTTTTATGTCTTTATGTGTTACTTTGCATGGTTATCGTTGTGGTGTTGATACCCTGGCTTTGTAAGTCTTTTATTATATTGATTTATTTCATTGAAAATCTGAGTTTTGTGTTCGAGAATTTGCAATTTAAAGTTTCTGCTATTTGTCGATCTCGGGGAGGTTTTAGTCGATATCGAGTTGCACCTTGTCGATATCGAGTAGAAGGTTGTCGAGATCGAGTTTGCTATCTGCTGTGATTTCTGAGTTTCTGTTGTCGACTTGCTGTAGTCGATATCGAGGACTGTTGCTCGATATCGAGTAACTTCTGTTTCCTTGCTTTATTTTTTGCTTTGGCTTTGTTATTTCCGTCTTTCTTTCTGTCGTTCTGCTATTCTGTCTATGAGATTTACAGCTACCTAAGATTCGCTGACACGCTTCCTCGTGGATCGATCCTGACTTCCCACTACTGCATAGGGAGGAAGTCTTGTAATCATTTTCTAGGGCACGAAATCTTGTTTGCTTTGATTTATTTATATTTTATTGCAGGTCTGAATTTTCTCTTACAACAAATTGGCGTCGTTGCCGGTGAAGCAATCATTCGCGCCTTAGGTAGTTAGATCTCACGTTTCCTTTGAAGTTCTCTTTACAGGTGTATGCGATGGTCAACCACCTGAATTGAACGCTTTAAAATGAAAGGCTCATATGATATGGAGGCCAAAATAGCAGAGCTTTGCCAACAGATAGCAGAGATAGACCGGGAGAAGGCGGAATTAACCCGTCGGCGGGTTGCCGATGCCGCCAAAACCCGCCGGCTCAAGGAACAATTGGATGCTTGGCGTAGATGGGAGCATCACACTGAATCGCCCAAACCAACAATGACAAGTTGGTTCGACAATGTCCCCTTCTATGAGCCAGTCGACATCGACTACCTGAACTCGACATATACACATTCTGGAGGAACTGATCCAAAAACACCAGCCGAAATCGTCTGTACCAAATAAACCCAGGTATGTCCTTCCTCTATTTCGATATCTACTTCGCTATCTATCTTTGAAGAATCTTTGGAAGGATCCCAAGAAGAAGAAGGGCCACCAAAGCAGAAAACTGACATTGTTGCCCAGAGTATTACAAGATCGCTTTTACCTTACAAGGCGATGGTCATCCCGGACAATTTTGAGCAACCGATGTTCATATTCAAGTATAGGGTCCTAGCAAAGTGGCATGAAGCTCCACAAGATGAGGTGGAAGTATCTCTTCCCACTCCACCGTTTTGTTGTGGTGGAGACGAGCAAACAAATCAACCAATGAAGCGAAAGAGGTATAATGATGAGGTATGTATATTTTCTTTATATCTTCCTTTATGCATGTCAGCTGGAGCCCAGGAAGATAAATGGGTGGAGCCATGGAGCATTCACTCAGGGAGATTTAAGCTTCTTCACATGATGCCCCAGGATGACATCCCACGCTTCCCACCACCGGAGGAACCACCAGACCCACCCATACCTCCGGATAAAGATGAGCCAGGCTAATGCTTAATAGAGAAAGTCGGCCTAGCGACTATAAAATCTAGAGCTTGTAAATAGACATTTATTTTGGGACTTTTTGGACATTGTTGCTTTTTGTTTGTTTTTGGTTTTGAACTTTTAATTTTTCTATTGTGGGTATATGTCTTCTATATTTTTTAGATCCATGGGGATAGAAGCAAGCTAAATCGGACTCGGCCCAGAGCATAGTACTCGACAATATGAAGCCTTGCATACATGTCTAGTGAGTTTCTTTCTTTACCCTTGTTTTTATACAGTGAGGACACTGAATGTTTAAGTATGGGGTGGGGGAAGGGCTTACTCTGTGCATATTTGCCATATTTGACATTATGTGTGCATATTTAGAGTTTATTTCACGAATTACTTATACATGACTATTTTGGAATTCTTTATATATTTATGGGCTTATATACAAGTTTTCCAAAGTTTGAAAAATGACCCCCATTGAAATTTTTTTGATAAATGTCATGGAAGCTCTATTGAACTCGACGATGCAAAATTGGATTCATTAGAGATATAGCATGAAATTGCCTAGTAAAGAGAAGTCACAATGAAGTGCATTATTTTCTTGAAAACCATGAAAGGAGGTAAAATTTGAAGTTGCTTTTTACATGTTGCATGATAAGATGATGGAGGACTTTATAATTCCATATAATGCTCATTGATTATAATCCTAGCCAAACCTATGCTTATGCATCACAAAGGCCATAATATACCTTATTTCATATATTGCTCCACATGATCTAAATATTTTCCATTCTTTACCTTATTTCCTATCCGGCGATTATGTTGAGAATGATATTACATTATGGAGATGTTATATGGTTATTGTGTTGTTATTATCATTATTGGAGTTTGGTAGGAGAATGTTCGAAATATATGGAAAATTTAATGAGTGAGAAAAAATCCGATCACCTCAGGAGAGATAAAGGTAGATCGACCCTGCTCGCTGAGATAATAGTTTGGCGAGATGGGACACACGGGTGAGGAGTCCAAAGCACTAAGTATCCGGGGCCATTCCTGACACCCATGTTTGCGACTCGAGAAAAGGCAGTGCTGAGGTTAGAGAGGTAAAAACATTATTATTGATAAAAGCATTATGAAAGGTGACGAATCGTATGAAAAAGGAGTGTGGTATGAAAAGTTTGGAAATACTCCATTTCCCCGGATCATTAGCAATTTAGCACCACATTGCCAGAAATTTCCCACCTTTAGCCTTTCACCAATCTACTCCTTATTTGAGCTTAAATTAGAGTCCTCTTGATTATTAATGATTTGTCACAAATGAATGTTTTTTGCATAACCCTCCTTTTGTGAGTAGATGTTGCTTTTTAATTGCACATGCATGGATTTGTGACATTAGTACCTTTTCGAGGATGGTAATTGACTGCAGGGATATATGAGAATGAATCTAATATGTTGAGAGTTTTGATTTCTTCCCCTGTATGACAAATAAAAGTATTGCTTGAGGACAAGCAAGCTTAAGTATGGGGTGTTTGTTGTGAGCCTAATTTGCCATGTTTTACAGTTACTTTTATATCGATTTCTGCATACATTTCATACATTTAGGTTAGAATAATACAGAATCTGTGTAGTTTCCACTTATTTGCAATATATGGAGGTCTACACAAGTTTTTGTTATATTTCGCAGAAATCGAACGCACTTTGGAGCTAAAAGGAAACTCATGGAGAAGCTAAGAATGGTGCTGCTGGAGAAAAGGGCATTTTTCACCATTCATCATTCTGAATAAAGCTTTGATGTTTTCATGAGAGTCGTATCCCTCGAAAAGAGCTTTCCAACGCATGGTCATATGCGTCAATCCGACGAACGAGGACTCAGGAAAGTGCGTTTCAAGAACAGAGCAGGATGCTGAGAAAACTGGTCGATATCGACCAAGCACACTCAATATCGACCAGATTTAGGTTGAAATTCTCCAAATCGACTCAAAGTTGGCTAGAATCGACTAAGGAAGAAAGGAAGAGGTCGATATTGACTACCCAAAGTCGATATCGAGTACCCAAATCGAGTCAATATTCCAGAAGTCGGCCCAATGCGACCAGCTGAAGAGAAACTGAGGAAGCACAGGTCAATATTGACTTAACCAAGTCAATATCAACTTAACCAAGTCAATATCGACTAGACCCACGACGGCGGATTTCGAGCTTAACCGGTTTCTTGTTATGTTTCTATCCCGAATCCAATGGAGATATTTTCGAGACCAAATTCTATCCACGTCTATCAAGATCTATCAAGTCCAAGGAAGATTTATCCACTTTAGATATAATCGTAGTTGATTTAATTCTTTTATTCTATGTTTTATCTTTATGTTATAAGATAAAGTAGATATAGATATAGATAGAGTTTTTTACCTTGATTAGCAAGGGTTTGAAGCCTATAAATAAAGCCTTAGGGGTTGAGTTTTATTGATTCAATTTCAGAGACAATTAGACACATAGAGAGAGAAGGAGAAGAGGTTGTAAGTTTGAGTTTATTAATGCAAGTTAGTTCTTTTTCATCCAAGATGTCTGCTATTGCGATGAAGAGCGAGTAGTCCACCCACTTCTAGAGCTGGGGTGAGCCCGACGGTGGCCATCTAAGATGATGTGGTAAAGGTACAATCTTTTTATGCAATTCGTCTTCTATCTCTATGAGCATGATTCTTTTGCGAAAATTGAAGGTGATCCTTGTTTGTGTTATTGAAGCGAAAGTGATCTTAATGCAACTTGGGTTAATTATGTGAAAAGGGTTAGTAACAATTAGGGTTTATGCGAAAGCCTCTATATTCCTATTTGTTAATAACGAAAGTTATTTGATGGAAAGCATGAACTTTTATGCCTTTATGTATTACTTTGCATGGTTATCGTTGTGGTGTTGATACCCTGGTTTTGGAAGTCTTTTAGTATATTGATTTATTTCATTGAAAATCTGAGTTTTGTGTTCGGGAATTTGCAATTTAAAGTTTCTGCTTTTTGCCGATCTCGGAGAGGTTTTAGTCGATATCGAGTTGCACCTTGTCGATATCGAGTAGAAGGTTGTCGAGATCGAGTTTGATGTTTGCTGTGATTTCTGAGTTTCTATTGTCGACTTGTTGTAGTCGATATCGAGGATTGTTGCTCGATATCGAGTAACTTCTGTGTCTTTGCTTTATTTTCTGCTTTGGCTTTTTTATTTCTGTCTTTCTTTCTGTCGTTCTGCTATTCTGTCTGTGAGATTTACAGCTACCTAAGATCCGCTGACACGCTTCCTCGTGGATCGATCCTGACTTCTCAATACTGCATAGGGAGGAAGTCTTGTAATCATTTGCTGGGGCACGAAATCTGGTTTGCTTTGATTTATTTATATTTTATTGCAAGTCTCGATTTCCTCCTACAACATCTACCCATGTTGTGATGCTTCCGACTGGCTAATAGTACAACCAATCTTTGGCTTCATCACATAAGGAGAACGGAAAGACTCGTAGCATGAACGGATCATCATTCAGGCATGTAGTTCGAAAACTATTGCATACCCTCATAAATGCTGTTAGGTGCATATTAGGATTCTCTTCTTTCTGACCTTGAAAACATGGTATGAGATTTTCTAATTCAGGTTTGATATTATAACTTGATCCTTCTGGCAATTCTGGGAGCTTGATTCATATATAGTGTGTTGAATAATCGGGCGCCTTTTGTGCTTTATAGTTTTAGCTAATGGTTCTATCATTTCTCTTGTTTCTAAAATTCAAAAACAAAAGAAACAAATCAGTAGCAAAGGTGCAGACTTTCTGAGAAGGTCTACACAAGGGTTAACAATATAAACACACAAAAAGATTAAAGGAATGCCTCCCTATCAATGGCGCCAAAATTTGGTACGACCTCTACGAGGGTCGTTAATCCATCCAAAGATAACCCACATGTAATAAGCTAGTATATCAAGTAAGTCCAGGTATCGATCTAGGGGAAGCTTAACCTCTTCTTACGTATTTCTCTCAAGTAACAAAACTAGATGTTAATGCAAATGACATAAATAAGCAAACAGAATAAAAGTGTGTTGTAAGTGATTTGGGGATGAATCAGTTCCTTACAAATTCATAACAACGGTTGGCATGGAGATCATGGGATCATTCACAGTTTCATATGGTTGATGCTACAATCCTTGGGAATATCTCATCGTCTAAGGCTGATTGAATCATAAACATGGCCTTAGAGCCTTTCTTCCGCTTCTCCATTAGTTGTTGATCTGGCTCATCAAGCTCAAGATCTTCAAAGCCTTGCTCCACCAAGCCCCACAAGTCCTGAGACCTGAACAAGGTCGACATCTTCAGGCTCTAGAAGTGAAAATTCACTCCCTTGAAGATTGGCAATTGAGGATTACCAACACCACATGAACCATTGTTCAGCATCTTGAACAACACTCTCGCTCACTATGTTCCCCTTTGTGTTTGCTCTGATACCAATTTTTTGGCAATTCATACAGATTAATCAAACACAAATGATAGTTTTTAGCCAAGAAAAACACAATGCAGAGCACACGATTTTTTTGAATTGACTCACTCCTTAATTGATAATGAAAACCACCATTACATACTTGGATAAAAAGTGTAACTGCTTGACTAGGAAACTACCGCGTACCACCACTAACATTCAGGCTAGGTAGTGGATTGTCAAAGAAAAATAACTTCTGGTACACATGACATTAACTAACTTAACTGACTTGAGCAACTAACTTCTGAGACTAAAGTGTGAATCAATTTATAATTTAACATCTGCCAAGTCAATTAGGAATATTGGTTAATTTGTTTGTTTAGTACAAATGAGGTTTGAAAGGTGAGACAATATGGATTTGTTATAGAGTAAAGGGTAGTGATTAGAACAAAAAATGGGCCTATTTGCTAAACTAGACATGTACCTAAAAAATTGGCTAGGGGTAGAAAGTGGTGTATTTTTGCAAATGCAAAAATCCAACCGGCAGTGGAGGTAGCAGATGAAGGGGAGTTGAGCACTGTAGCTCCATCATTTGGAAAAACAGAATTCAGGAGAGGGAGGTGCTGGACAGTGCTGCAAGTTACGACTTTGCAAAGCATGGCCGCTATACTTACCATCTATTTCAGAATGTGAAGGGATATCACAGGGCGGGTGGGCTACAAAAACTGTTCTTTCTAATGGCAAACGCGTACACCGTTGCGGAGTTCAATGGGCACTTCACAGCTTTCAGATAGAAGTCGCCCACTGGTGCTGAGTACATTAAGATGGAAGGGTTCTCCAATTGGGCCCGGGCTTTCTATCCCGCCAATCAGTTCAACGTCACCACCACAAACCATGCCGAGTGCTTGAACTCGGTATTCCTTGAACCTCGTGACCTGCCCGTCACCTCCCTGATGGACAACATACTCGACAAAGTGGGTGAGTGGTTCGTGAAGCGTCGGGAGCTAAGTTCTAATCCCGAGAAGGTTGTCACCGACCATGTGGACGCCGTTTTGAGGCAAAACGACATGCAGGCTATATGTCTTCAGGTGAGGACTTTGAGCGAACACGAGTATGACGTACGTAAGGGGCTGTCCGCCTGGCTGGTCAACCTTTCCGCTCGAAGATGCACATGTAAGCACTTTCAAATTGACCAGATTCCATGTCCACATGCCCTCGCCGCGGCCAAGGTACGTCGGATCGACCCATACTCCCTCGTCCATCCTCTATACAGGGCTGAGGCTTGGCGCGCCTGCTACGTCAATGTCGTGTACCCAGTTGCATTAAACTATATTCAAAGCCTTTACAATCCCGGCAATCAACTTTCGCAGAATGCCAAAACCCTAAAAATTTTATAACTCCTAAAACTTCTCTGTGGAACTACTTCTCTCTCTCCGAAATTGAATTGTTGAATGATGAAAAACCAGCCCCGAGGGCTTTATCTATAGCCTTCTAATCCTTGCTAATAAAGGATAGAATATCTATCTATATCTAAAAGGCTTAATGATAAATAAAAGCGATAAAGGAATTTAAATCTAAAATAGGGAAAGATAAATCTAAACTAGATAAGTCTCTTCATGTTGATAGATCTCCCTTCCATGGATAGAACTTGATAGATCTCGGCCTACTCGACTTCCTTCGTGCCCAAGGAATCCCAGCTCGACTCGGACTGCTCACGTCGGCGCGTTTTCAGAAACTGGCCTACTCGACATCGACAAGGGCTCGTCGAGATCGACTAGGATTCGTCGTCAACTGATCTTCTCGGGTGACTCTGCTCGACAAGCTCAGATCTGGGCTCCTGGGCGTCGTCAATCTCGACTAGGGTTCCTCGAGATCGACAAGGGGTGTGGTCGAAGACGGCTCTCTGGTGATGTCGAGGACTCCTCCTCGGCATGGACTCGGACTAGGGCATGGTGGCTCCCCGATCTCGACAAGGATCTCTTCGAGATCGAGTAGAGTTGCTCGGCGTTTTTGTCCTCGGCTTCTCTATCAGCTCCTCTTCTTGTCGACTCCGGGTGTGGCGTTTAGGCTTCGTCGATCTCGACCAGTAGTACTCGAGATCGAGTAGGGTTCCGGAGCTGGGTTATTCTGGCTCTCGACACTGCTCCTAGTCGACAAGGCCTGTGCTCGGACATATTCGTCTAGATCGAGTAAGGTTCACTCAAGATCGAGTAACCTGGGTTCTCAGCTTGATTCGACTGGTTCCACTGCTTCTTTGGCTTTGGACTTCTGCAGTGGATTTCCGAGCTTTTCTGACCTTCCTTAGAATTGCTGTAAAACGCCTCGAATTCTGCGATTTAAACAGAAACTGGTGTAGACTCCATAATTTGGCAAATAAACATAAACTACATAGATTATGTACTATCTAACCCAAATGTATGCAATGTATGCATAAAACGATATAAAAGTTACTGTAAAACATGACAGATTCAGCTCACAACAAACACCCCATACTTAAGCTTGCTTGTCCTCAAGCAATACCTTTAATTGTCATTCAGGGGAAGAAATCAAAACTCTCAACATATCAGATTCATTCTTATATAACCCAGCAGCCAATTACCATCCTCGGAAAGGTACTAGTGTCACAAATCCATGCATGTGCAGTTTAAAGAGCAACATCTACTCACAAAAGGAGGGTTATGCAGAAACATTCATAAGTGACAAAGCATTGATAATCAAGAGGACTTCAATTTAAGCTCAAATAAGGAGTAGATTTGGTAAAAGGCTAAAAGGTGGGCAGTTTCTGGCAATGTGGTGCTAATGATCAGGGGGAATGGAGTATTTCCAAATTGAATTTCCACATTCATAAGATTCATCACCTTTTATAATGCTTTTATCAATAATAATGCTTTTACCTCTCTGACCTCAGCACTGCCTTCTCGCGAGTCACAAACATGGGTGTCATGAATGGCCCCGGATACTTAGTGCTTTGGACTCCTCACAATGTGTCCCATCTCTCCAAACTATTATCTTAGAGAGCAGGGTCAATCTACCTTTATCTCCTGAGGTGATTGGATTTTCTTTCACTCATTAAATTTTCCATATATTTCAAACAATTTCCTTCCAAACTCCAATAATGATAATAATCACAACACAAACACCATATGATAATCTCCATAATGTAACATCATTCTCAACATAATCCCCGGATAAGGTAAAGAATGGCAAATATTTAGATCATGTGGAGCGATAATTGAAATAAGGCATAATATGGTTTTTGTGATGCATAAGCATAGGTAAGGGCTTGGAATATAACAATGAGCATTATATGGAAATATAAAGTCCTCCATCATATTATCATGCAACATGTCAAAAGCAACTTCCAATTTTACCTTCTTCTATGGTTTTCAAGAAAATAATGCACTTTATTATGACTTCCCTTTACTAGGCAATTTCATGCTATATCTCTAATTAATCCAATTTCGCATCGTCGAGTTCAATATAAGCTTCCATGACATTATTCAAAATTTTCAATGGGGTTCATTTTTCTCAAATTTTGGAAAACATGCATATATGCACATAAATCAATAATGCATTCCAAAATAGCCATGTAGCAATTCAAAGAAATAAAAATAAAAATAAAATAAAATATGCACAAATAATGTCAAAATATAGCAAATATGCATAAAGTAAGCCCTTCCCCCACCCCATACTTAAACATTACATAGTCCTCACTGTATAAATACAAGGGTAAAGAAAGAAACTCACTAGACTGGTGTGCAGGGCCTCTAAATTTCGAATGGAAGCACCTCCTGGGCCAAGTATGAATGTTGATATAGCTTGCCTCTATCCATGGACCTGAAAAGTGTAGAAGACATATACCCACAATAGAAAAAGTAAAAGTGTTTCAAACCAAAAACAAAGTCTCAAAAGTCCTAAAAAGTCTATGTACAAGCTCTAGATTTTATAGTCGCTAGGCCGACTTTTCCATTTAGCTCAAGGTGGCATTTGCAGGGCCCATGTAGTCTGGGCCTCAAATAAGACTCCATTCTTGTCCATCAGCTGTAATCCTCCAGAATGGATCTTGTTCACCGCAAAAGGTCCCATCCGCTTCTTGTTGAATTTATTAGGAAACCAATGATCCTTTGATTTAGTGACATAGAGCTTGTCTCCAACTTCATACTCCTTGGGCTCATCATTGGATATCATACAGAAGTGCACATACCAAGGCAAACCTCTCCCATGTATATATAAATCCTTAATGGAAATAGGAGAAGAAAGATCCATACCTTGGCTTACCTTTGCAGCGACGGAATCGGGGACCACAGTGTTTGGTCGATCTCGACTAGGGCTAGTCGATCTCAATGAAGCTGCAGGTTCTGGTGGTGTCCTGCTCGAGGATGCAGAAGTCGATGAAGGGGATGGCTCGTCGACCTCGAGTAGACTACTCGATCTCGAGTAGTCTTCTGCTCCTGGTGGCTGCAGCGTTGGTGGAGCCTGGTGGTGGTCGATCTCGACAAGCCTGGTCGAGATCGAGGAGCCTGGTTCGTCTGGTGGAGTCAGCGTCGAAGAAGGTGAAGTCGAGGAAACCGAGTGGTTGTCGATCTCGAGTAGCTTACTTAATGTCGAGTAGCCCTCAGCTTCCGTATTGCTGCTAGATGACGCTGGTGCTGGTGGAGGCTTTTGTGTCTTGTCGAGATCGACTAGGGTCCTCGATGTCGAGGAGTCTTGGTCGATCTTGACCCCATACTTAGTTCCTGTCAAGGCATCCGAAAAATAATTAATCCATAACGACGTACCTTCATTCGTATCGATTGGATTCTCTGCGTCATCCTTTAGGATTGCCATGATCTCCTCCACCTGGGCCTCCATGTCTCTCTTTTCCAGCTCCTCAGGGGTCATATTTCTGACCTTGGGTTCCCCGCAGGTGATGTAGCCAGCTGAGATAGATTTGACCTCTTCCATTGGACCTGTATGCCTTTCAGTTTTATTAAAGGAATACTCAATTACCTCATCGCTGATGTTGAAGGTGAGCACTTCTTTCCTTATGCTTATGTTGGCATCCACCGTCGCCAAGAAGGGTCTCCCTAGAATAATTGGACAGGCAGGATCTTCTTGCATATCTATAACTAGGAAATCAGCAGGGACAAAGAATTTACCTACTTGTACTGGCACATTGTCCACCATGCCTGTTGGATTGACCACCGTGTTGTTGGCCATATAAAGTCTAGCATCCACAGGCTCTAGGGCACCTATCTTAATCTTGGACCAAATTGTTAAAGGCATTATACTCACACTAGCTCCAAGATCACATAAAGCATTAATTTTGTATGGACCAAATCCAATGGTTATAGCAAACTTACCTGGATCTAGCCTCTTCTACAGTATGTCCAAATGGCTGCATTCCTCTGTAATTTCAGCCATCGATTGCTTTTTGCTCAGTATCTCCTTTAGGAACTTGACATAGGATGGCATTTCATTGAGAGCTTCTGTGAAGGGGATGGTGATGTTGAGTTTCTGAAGCATCTTGATGAAGCGCTGAAATTTCTTTTCTGCCGGGTCCTTTGGAGATTTTGTGGGGAAAGGCAGCTTCTTTTTCGGATTCGGAGCCAGAACAGATGTCAGAGGTGCTGCAGTCTTCTCGATCTCGGGTTGACCATCGTTGATGTCGAGTAGCCCCTTGTCGATCTCGACCAAATTGGGTGCAGTCAAGTTGCTGTGTAGTGTAGACGAAGGTTTCTGAAGTTTCTCCTCGAGATCGACGAGGCCCTCCTCGAGATCGACTACAGTGTTGTCGATGTCGACTTGCTGTTCTTCATTGTTCTGCTGCTTTCCGACCTCTGGCTCTTGTAGTTGATGGCCGCTTCTGAGTTTTATAGCAGCGATGTGTCCAGTCTTTCCCTTAGGATTTGGTTCTGAAGATCCAGGGCGCGCACCTGACTGTCTGGGGATTCCTGCTGCTAGCTGACCAATCTGTGTATCAACTGATTTTCGCCATATATCAATTTCCCCAAGCCTAGAGTTGACACCTTGCATCTGAGTGTAGACGGAGTTAAAGGAATGCCTAGTTTCTGAGTGATTTCTCCGTATTTCCTCCAGGACTGTCTGTATATCATCCTTTTTCTGGTCCCTTTCCGGATGTCCTGGAGCTCTGTAGGGCGGGGGGTTCCTAGAGACACCTTGGTTCCATTGTGGTTGCTGAAACCTTTGGTCCCCTATGTAGCGATTGGGACCCCCTGCGTAAGCTACCTCCTCGTGGTGTTCTGCCATCCTGACTTGCTCTTTGTGTGGGCACTCATGAGTGGTGTGTCGTTGCGATCCGCATTCAATGCAAGGCTGGTTGACAGAAAGATACTTTACTTGCTTAAGGAGCTTCTTGTTCTGGTCTCTGTAGTACTGTTCCCTTACATCCGGATCAATCTCCTTAGGAGGCTCATAGAGGGGCATGGATGGTGTTGGCCTGGCGTATGGGTTCTCTTCATAAGTTGCAGTAGACCCATACTTGTTGTCGTAGTTGGTGAGCTTCTCTAGCACACCCCATGCGTCACTTGGCGGCATTGTCAGATACTCATAACGAGTATAATGGTTGATTCTGTCCTTAGTGACTTGATCAAGAGAGTTGAAGAAGATCTCTTGAATGACGTAGGGTGGCTGTCCATGAGTAGGGCAAGATCGCAGAAGTTCCTTGTAGCGCTCCCATGCCTTTGCCAGCGGTTCCCCTTGCTTCTGTTTGAAGGCGGTGATTTTTTGGCGGAGATGTGCTGTTTTGGCGGGTGGGAAGAATTTGTTCAGAAACTCTTGCTCTACTTGGGCCCATGTTGTCAGGGATCTTGGTTTCAGCCCTTCAAGCCACTTCAGTGCAGGTCCAGCCAGCGACCAGCGGAAAGACTACATCTTGACATATTCCAAAGTTGTACCTTCAGCAAGAGTACGGCACATGTCAGAAAATTTCGTAATATGTTCAAGAGGACACTCATTAAGTCTACCAAAAAAGGCATTTTTTTTAAGCTCTATAAGAAATTGAGTGCGAATTTCAAAAGAGTTTTCAGGGATAAGAATCGCCGATTCAGGCACGACGAGGGTTGGATGCATATAATCCTCAGCAGTAGTTGGATATTGGGCAAGCTCAGCTTCTGCTTGCCTTGTGCGCTCAGCTTCTTGTTCCCTCGCTGCCCTTTCATTGGCTATAGTGGTATCCTTTGCGGCTAGCTCCCTTGTAAGCCTGCCAATCAGCTGTTCTTGTGTTTCAGCAGCCGCCATGATCCTTTTGAGTTTAGAGTGAATGTGTAGGTAACGCTCTGGTTCGTCTAAGCTGTCAAACTCGGGTGGTAGACCAAAACGGCGCATACACCTGAAAAGTAACTCAAAGTAGACGTGAGATTCAACTACCTAAGGCGCGAATGATAGCTTCCCCGGCAACGGCGCCAATTTGTTGTAGCAGGAGGATGGTCAAGTATGAAATAAATATAGAATAAAGATCAGACTGACTTTCCTGTCTCAGCAAATAAATACAAGACTTCCTCCCATTGTAGTAGAAGGTTTTCAGGATCGAATCCACGAGGAAGCACGTCAGCAATTCTTAGGTAGCAACAGATTCTCACAGACAAGCAGCAGAAAAGACAAAAACAGAGAGACAAGGGCGGAAACAGAACTAAAACAGAAAATAACAAATAAAAGCAATGAACAAAACGAAGACAGAAAAGACAAAGCAAAGCAAAAAATAAAACAAAGCAACAGGCGTACTCGATCTCGACAAAGCCCTACTCGAGATCGACAAAACTCAGTAAAAACAGAAACTTCAAAATCGACGACAGAAGGAGAAACTCAACTCGACATAGACTAAAGCCAACTCGATATCGACTAAGGTCCTACTCGATATCGACCAGCTCCTCCTCTGTATCGACTGGAAAAACAGAAAACTTAAATTGCAAATTCTCGAACCCAAAACTCAACTTTTCGACAGAAATAAATCAATATAATAAAAGACTTCTAAGACCAGGGTATCAACACCATAACCATAACCATGCAAAGTAACACATAAAGGCATAAAAGATCATGTTTTCCATCCAAATAACTTTCGTTACTAACAAATAGGCATATAGAGGCTTTCGCATAAACCTCTTTTTGTTACTAACCCTTTTCACATAATTAACCCAAGTTGCATTAAAATCACTTTCGCTTCAATAACACAAACAAGGATCACCTTCAACTCTCGCAAAAGAATCATGCTCATAGGGATAGAAGACAAATTGCATAAAAAGATCTGACCTTTACTGCATCATCTCACATGGCCACCGTCGGGCTCACCCCAGCCCCAGAAGTGGGTGGACTACTCACGCCTCATCGCAATAGCAGACATTGATGTATAAAAAGAAACTTGCATTAAACTATATTCAAAGCCTTTACAATCCCGGCAATCAACTTTCGCAGAATGCCAAAACCCTAAAAACTTTATAACTCCTAAAACTTCTCTGTGGAACTACTTCTCTCTCTCCGAAATTGAATTGTTGAATGATGAAAAACCAGCCCCGAGGGCTTTATCTATAGCCTTCTAATCCTTGCTAATCAAGGATAGAATATCTATCTATATCTAAAATTATATCTAAAAGGCTTAATGATAAATAAAAGCGATAAAGGAATTTAAATCTAAAATAGGGAAAGATAAATCTAAACTAGGTAAGTCTCTTCATGTTGATAAATCTCCCTTCCATGGATAGAACTTGATAGATCTCGGCCTACTCGACTTCCTTCGTGCCCAAGGAATCCCATGATAAGGCATGTTTCCAATAGGCATTATAGGTTAGTTTAGTTGCATTTCATTATTATATAATCATGTTTTAGTGTTAATTAGATTAGCATTCATTTTGTGGGAAAGTTCGGAATCTACGCTATTTCGATGGTTTTATGTAGATTCGTAGATCCGAGGCAAAGAACACGAGGAACGGAGCTAAGTAAGGCTAAGGCGAGACTTGGGAGAGCTTAAGGAAGAAGTCCCGAAGAGAATGGAACAACCCAAGGAGCAACGGAGAACGAAATCGAGGTCTAAGAGCGAAAACGAGGGCGAGTCGCGAAAGCTGTCCGCCCGGCGAGCTGAACTTGTAACGCACTTTCTTGAGGCCTCGGATGTCCGATCGACGCATATGAGCATGCGTTGGAAAGCTCTTTCGAAGATCTACGTGATGGTGTACTGTTGGATTTTCGCTGACAGCGAATGTCTTTCCGCTACAGCGGATCAAGTCAGAAACATCGTGCGGGAAGGTGTCCTGAGCAAAACTCGCTGCCAGCGAATGGCATCTCGCTGCCAGCGGATGGGATCTCGCTGCCAGCGGATGGGATCTCGCTGCCAGTGTGTGGAGTCATCCGGAGCATGTCCAGGATCCGGCACGTCTCGCTGCCAGTGAATGGAGTTCGCTGCCAGCGAGTCGAGTCAGCCCGGCCGACCAGGCAGCATTCGCTGCCAGCGACTGGACTCGCTGCAGCGAGCCACTCGCTGCTGCGGAAAAAGTCACTGCCAGCGAGAATCGCCAGGGCGACAGAGACTCGGCAACTCGCGGCAGCGGAAGGAGCAGCTCGCGGCAGCGGGAGGAGCAGCTCGCGGAAGCGGAAAGGAAGGACACGATGAGGCTTGGAAAAGTTTCTAAGGCATGGGCATTCGCTGCCAGCGAGTGTGGTAGCGAGTGTGGTAGCGAAAATCCAACAGGAGCTTGATTGAGGCCATTCGCTGCCAGCGGAAATTTCTCGCTGCCAGCGGAATCCGACGCTGAATTATTTTAGGAAAGTTCTATCTTTTATCTAGTTTGTTTAGGAAGTTTCTATCTTTTATCTATCTTTTATCTACCTTTTATGAAAGACATTAGGCTTATCAATAGGATGTTCTAGGCTTAGTTTTTAGAATTAATTCCAAGTAGAGAAATCACCATTGAAGAGAAGAAAGCTTAGGTAAGCCATGTTTGGCTAATTTTGTAGTTTCCGCCTACACTTTCGAGACTTGGTTGGTGGTTTGTGAGTTTCTAATTTAAGTTATTTTTCCTCTATAATTCTTTCAACTTCTTTATGTGATATTGATTATGTTATTGATGTTATCTTGATTAGCTACCTTGATAATATTGATTTCATGCTAGGATTTAATACTTTCGTATTTGTGTTATTTCCGTAATAGCACGCATAAGATTGTGGATTCCGTGTTTTAAGCATGATTATGTAGGGAGTTGACATATATCTTAAACATTGATTTACCGTGTTTAATTGGTGTTATTTATATGCTCAAGTTCTTGGGACTATTTGCTATCTCTTTGTTAAATCTTGACCGTGTTAAGGTTGCATTGAGGTGTAAGGGATTAATTGGACTCGTAGGACTTTTAATCTACTTAAACCAAGACGAGAGGAATTCGTAGGAAAAGATAATAACTTGAAAAGGATTCAAAGATCAATAAAACCAACCAAAGTCGAGAACTTGTAGGTGGAAACGCTTTTCTTCTATCCTTTATTTTCTTTTGTCAATATTATTTTCTTTTATTTTCATTCATAAAAATCGTTTCTTTTATATTGATAAATACACAATATTTAGAAATACTTGATTCTCTAGGGTTCGACCCCTTACTTGCATACTATACTCGTTTGTTTGTTTGGGATTTATTTTTGGCGAGGTAAATCAACGACTTTCCCTCCGTCATCCCAACTCGACTCGGACTGCTCACGTCAACGCGTTTCCAGAAACTGGCCTAGTCGACATCGACAAGGGCTCGTCGACATTGACTAGGATTCGTTGTCGACTGATCTTCTCGGGTGACTCTGCTCGACAAGCTCGGATCTAGGCTTCTGGGCGTCGTCGATCTCGACTAGGGTTCCTCGAGATCGACAGGGGGTGTGGTCGAAAACGGCTCTCTGGTGATGTCGAGGACTCCTCCTCGGCATGGACTCGGACAAGGGCATGGTGGCTCCTCGATCTCGATAAGGATCTCTTCGAGATCGAGTAGAGTTGCTCGGCGTTTTCGTCCTCGGCTTCTCGATCAGCTCCTCTTCTTGTCGACTCCGGGTGTGGCGTTTAGGCTTCGTCGATCTCGACCAGTGGTACTCGAGATCGAGTAGGGTTCCGGAGCTGGGTTGGTCTGGCTCTCGATACTGCTCCTAGTCGACAAGACCTGTGCTCGGACATGTTCGTCTAAATCGAGTAAGGTTCACTCGAGATCGAGTAACCTGGTTTCTCAGCTTGATTCGACTGGTTCCGTTGCTTCTTTGGCTTTGGACTTCTGCAGTGGATTTCCGAGCTTTTCTGACCTTCCTTAGAATTGCTGTAAAACGCATCGAATTCTGCGATTTAAACAGAAACTGGTGTAGACTCCATAATTTCGCAAATAAACATAAACTACATAGATTCTGTACTATCTAACCCAAATGTATGCAGTGTATGCAGAAAACGATATAAAAGTTACTATAAAACATGACAGATTCAGCTCACAACACCAGTGCCACCTCGTGAGACATGGGTGGTGCCTGCTGAAACAGATGCCAGGATGTGCTTGCCGCCGGTGGTGAAGCGTGCGCCGGGAAGGCCGAAGACGAAGCGCTATCCGTCGAAGGGCGAATACAGGGGTCCAAAGCGTCGTCGACAGTAGTGTACTTAGAACAGAACAGAGTGTGGATTCTACCAGTATGTTTGGTGGACGCTCAAGTCAGCTGACGGGTTTATTTTGGGCAGTGATCGCCGTGGACTAGAGTGTGGATTCTGCCAGTATGTTTTTTGCACGTGTCTCGTATTTTCGTGTTCTTAGGGGGCTAATTGTGATGCGATCTTTGGGATTTCGCATGTTTTGGGCACAGTCACATGAATTATCGAATCTGTTAAGTATTTCTCATGTCGTCCTACCACTATCCTATCTTTATCTACCCAATAGTTAAAACGTATCCGACCATCACATTTTCTTTATCTTACCAATTCCTTCTCAACTTAACTGCAATTGACATCCTCAATAATGTTTAGTTATATCATGCCAAAAGTGTCGTATTATCTTGCCAATAGTTTCGTATAATCTTACCACTTATAACAGTCATGCTAACGTAAACTTACCCACAATATAATACAAGAATGAACCTTGGGTGTAAGCAGGAACTAATTAACGTGAACCATAAATACCAGTTTTAACCATTACAATCACAAAACATCCTACCAACCGTGAACAACATAAGTTTTGAAACTACAAACAACATAACTTTTGAAACTAACACAAGTGTCCAAACAGCCAAAAGTGTACTTAGAACAGAACAGAAGTTTCCAAACCATGAGAGAATGTCTTTACAAACAGAAGAGAATGTCTTAACAAACAGGAGAGACCTACAAATCGTGGCGCTGGATGGAGAGTCCCAAGTACTGGAGGTAGGGGGCAATATAATTGTCGTTGACGGTCTCGAATGTCTCTACGCCCTCTGCCACCAGCTGGATAGTCCTAATAACATATGCCCCACAATCACCGCTGCACGTGAAGGAATTAACAACCAGCATAAGTTATTTACGTCTTACCACTTATGTCATTTTATCCTACCAATGGATGTAATATATCCTACCAATAGGCTTATTATATCCTACAAATATTAGTAGACGTACATAACCCAATAGTTAAGAGAAACTTACGAGGTTTCGTTCCTAGGGATCTTCGCGGTTCGAGTTATGGTGAATGGGTTAGGGACATCGACTGTGTGTCTGGCCCGGAGGTCAACAGAAAATTGCATCACCACCGGTATCAGCTTCGCAACAGCCTCGAGGTGGGCTTGAAGATCCTTCTCCTTTATCTGGTACCAGTCACAGTTGAGCACTTCTACGTTCCACTTTACGAGGTCGATGACGAGCCCAATCTAGTGCTTCGCCTTGTACAACGAAGGAGCTAATATCTTCGCGTTGGTCACCGAACATGTCCTCCCGTGGTGGTCCGGCAGTGTCCCCGAGAAGTACCTCAGAAGCACCTTGGACACATTGCGCTGGTTAATGCGGTTTACATCGCCGGAAACAGCGTCCAACTGCTTCACCACGGCTTCCTACCAGTATGGGTCGACCACGACGACACCCGACTTGTTTTCACCCTCCCGGTCGTCCAATGTCTTCCGGACGAGGACCAGGGACTGCTGGATGTGTTGCGTTAAGAGGTACGTTCCAAATTCCCGTGAGGGCTTGTCCCATGACGTAAGTGAATAAGGAAACATGCGATACAGGATGCGTACCTCGGTGGAAAGCCATACGCCGGGGGAGATGAGGTTGTTGAAGAACTCCTTGTTCAATTGGGTCCCGTCTGGGCCCTTAACCTGCGCGGGGAACTTCAGGAGCCACGCCAAGAAGTCGTCTCTCTGTTTATCAGTTACCATCCCCTCCGCAGCTGCGTCGGTGGTTGGACACGATGCCTTTGCACCCTTCTTGGCCCGCTTAGCGGGTTGAGTCACCACGCAGTCCCCTAGCTTCGCTGTGATCTTCTTATCACGCTTGCCTCTCCTTGGCTCCAGCTTCGTCTCCTAACAATCAAACACACCTGAGTTTTATTCAAACAGCTGTCATTATCCTACAAAAACAGATTCAATATTTTCTCAAAAGGGTAAATATATCCTACCAACTGGGTTATTATATCGGACCAAAATCAACTGTCCTTTATATCATACCAAAATGCAACTTATATCATACCAACAGGGTCAGACTATCCTACAAATAAGTAAGTTTTACCTTTTCCTCCGCTTCATCTGCATCAGACTCACCCTTGGAACCCTCCCCTGCAGCTTGTTTTACAGGCTCCTTGCCCTTCACGTCCCGACCCATGTCTGCCTTCTTAATCTGTTCCTCATCCTGCACCACCTTGTCTCCATCGTCCTTGCCCCCTTCACCCTCCTTTTCCTCCTCCTCAACCTTGTCCTGAACGTCGTCACCAGTGCACATGCCCTGCCCCTTAAGATCATATTTCAATTATTCTTTCTCCGCCGTGTTATCCTCAACGTTTTGTCCTTGCTTGGCCAACCCCTGGTCAGTAGCATTCATCTCATCCTTCTCTTCCGCCATTTGGAAAACCTTGTCACCGTCCTTGTCCAAATCTTTCTCAGCCTTGTCAACCACGTCGGCCACAACCTTATCCAAATCTCTCTCAACAACCTTCTCAACAACGTCGTCATCAAATACATCAACAGGATCCTACCAATTGTACATGTATGTCATACCATAAGGCTTAGAATGGTTTACCAACACAAAAACATTATCCTACCAATTGCACATATGATGGACAATGAAGCACATACCTTTCCCTTGCCGGTCCTCTCTGATAACACATGCTTGCATTCTCTCGAAACTTCAGTGACCTTCTCCTCAAGCTCCCTGAACCTGGTCCCTATCTCTACCATCATCCCTTTGAAGAGAACCTCAACCTTAGCCACAATCCGGGCCTCCAAACCGACGCTCGACGCGTCTGACCCGGACTGGCTGGTGCCCTGACTGGGTCAAGCAGTGGCATCGTCCTGTCGCCGCTTCTCTCTGCGGGCCCTCATGTGCTCGCCCACAATCTCATCAAAGAAGACGTCTGGAGCGTCTTTCTTGTACGAAGAGTTCGGGTAAGCATCTTTCTCCTTGTGAGAAGGGTGCATGATCGGCTCTGGCTTCGCAAGCAGAACGTGTTCATCTACGGGGGCGTCCAGGCTCAAGAACAACTTAACGTTCTCGTATCGGATGTGGGAATTTGGCGTTTCCCATCTCAGACACCAAGGGATGATGGTGTCATCGATGTTGCGCCTAAAATGATTACCAATCTCAGGGAATGTCTCGTACACCCACAACTGCAAATACAATATGATAAGATATTAGACCACAGTTGCGCACACATTTGGGTAAGCTATTATTCGACAGTTTGCATGAAAACTTCATAGATTTGGTAAGATAGAAATACACAGTTTCCATGTCAACTTCATATCTCTAGTAAGATAGAAATATATTATTGGCATGATATAATTGCCTTATTGGCATTCCACACAGTCACACATAATCTGAAATGGCAAGGGGTTGAGCCTTTTTTCAGAACATGACTAACCTGCAATGCCATGGGGAACCCGTAGAGCGCGTACGTTGGCCTATCTTTCAAGTGAGCTTTTGCAGCCACCAAGTCCTTCAACGTCCCGGCCAGGCTCTCGTGTAGCCTCTCGTACACAAGGCCTCCCCAAGGAAATTCCAGAAACCGCGTAGTGTCCTCCAACAGCAGCTTAACTACCCACCCTCTAATTTGTGTCTTCTTCTCCAATCCGAAAAGAATGCCCTCCACAATGACTAGGAGGGCAAGCTTGTACTTCTTCATTAGGGAGCCCGAGTCCATCTGTTTTTCGTGCTCCCAAGCTCTCTCCAAATCCTTCAGACTTACCTTCTCTTTCTTGAACAGCTGGTATATGGCGTCTTTGTGATCCCCCTCAATCACATCCCTAGGGGTGGTGCGCAGTTTAGCCCCGTTATCAATGCGAACTCGTGAAGCGAGAATCGCACGTGATGCCCCTGGATGGAGTACCACGTCTCGTGTTGCTTCCGGGTCTTCAGCTGCCACAGGAGGCAAAAGTGCACCAGCTGTGCGGCGAACTTGTTCCTCGACCCCATCCTCACTATGCCTCCGAATTGGCTCTTCGTCAGGGCCTTCACATCATCACGGTCGATGGCTAAGTCAAGACCGTCCAGGAGGTCTAAACTGCCATGTGATAGTGCCCTGCCACTGAAGTGGTCCTTCTCCGCCACAGCTAAGACAGCCTGCAACACATGTAACACTCTTAGGTTCGAATTTTTTTTCCCAAGCATAACTACCAAAACAAGGGAACTTTCTCAGTGTCCTTACCCCCTGGCTGCTTGGTCCTGCCTTTACTTTCCTCTTGCCGGCCTTTGTCATTTTGTATGGTTGTTGCACAAAGGTTACCTGCAACACAATCACCACACACATGCATTCAGACATTCAGATCACCAACTTTTATCTTACCAACAGTGTATTTGTATCCTACCAATAGATTATTATTTTCCTACCAACTCTGCTATATTTTTCTGTCCTACCATTTTCGAATTTCATACAAGTTTGGTTCATTTTACCTCTTTCCCAACCCAAGAGATAGCCAAAGTAATTCACCAACACCAACACCAAATGACCAACAATTCATCATACATCTAGGCATTTAACCAACAAGTAATTCACACATTAAGTTTCAAACATATAGCCAAACACCTACTCTGTCATACCAACATGTCTTACTTGTTTTCTTCATTTTACCTCTTTAACAACACAGCATATAGGCAATGAGATTAACCAAAACCAAATCACCATTTATTCATCATATTTTTAGGCATTTCATCAAACACTTGGTGGGCGCTTACGGTTTCAACATTAAAAACCAATCAACCAAAAATTCCTTCATCCCACTCGGCATACCAGATGTTCAATTTTATCGTGCCAATTTCGTTACCCGGTCCTAGGAAATCTGCTACCCCAATCCTGTTCCCGACACCCTCAAACCCTAATCGAACCCGCCTCCCCAAAATCGACTCACAATGGCACCCCTAACCCCTCCTACTTCATTCCTCCTCTACTGCTACGCATCTACCCCAAATTCGTCTCAAATCCTTCACAAAACCGCACCCCCATTACCCCAATTTCGCAACTTAAAGAAAAAACTCCACAGTTGCTTACCTTTGTCTTCGTCTTCAACCTTCTCCTTCCTCCCTGGCTGTGACTGGTGGCCTTATTCTTCAATCGGTTCTCCGTCTCTCTATCTGTCGCCTCCTCTCTGTCTGTCGCATCCTCCTTTCGATATTCCGTCTATCTGTCTTCGTCGCCTCCTCCTTTCGGTTTTGAGAACATGTAATCGTCTCTCTCCCTCCCTCCTCCTTTTAATTTCACAAATACTCACCCACTAAAGCCGGTTATGCACAGTTTAAAAAAATCGGCACTTTAATTGGTATGGGGGTAGAGAGGTTAGTTTGGGCTAATTTTTGAGCTAGTGGTCTAGTTTAGCAATCAGGCCCCTTTTTTAGTCTAATTTAGCAAATCGACCTTTGTTATAATTCGTGAACTATGAAACCCCCTCCTTGTATACGTTCTAAAACTATGTACTCTAACATAAGTGATATATAATCAATCTCTTGGGTTCGACTTGGACTTACCTCAATCGATTACTGTTTTACTCATAACATAAAATAATTTTAATTTTGGTGCTTCATAATAAACAACCAAAGACCTTGAAGGTGGTTGATGACTTCGGTATTTTGGTGGTTACTAAAATATATTCCATCCGTTAATTAAAACATGACGTTTTACTATTTACGCACGTATTTTTAGGTGTTAAAAATTATACAGTATAAAATATTAACTTTTCAAATAATTTTTTATTAATTTCATACTTATTACAATTAAGTATGAATTTATAAAAACAAATGTAAAAAAATGTTAATATTTAATATAGTTTTTATCCTTCTAAAATAACGTGCATGAATAGTAAACTAGTGTAAGGCACGGGCCTTACACTAGTTATCATCAAATGAATAGCAGAGTTTCAGTGAATTTGTCCCTAAATGACAAAACTGCATTTTCCCGGGGTAAGAAGATAGATGTGATTTTCGGTGGGCTTCAAGGCATGTACACCCTTGTACATTTGGGGTGTACTTAAGCCAAAAACAATTAAATAAAAAAGGAAATGTTCAAGTACACACAAGAACTGTTCTTATTTGAGAACATGCCGGAATACAACAACACTAGGTTTTATTTATTTTAAACCCACTTTTCAAATGTTTAAAAATATTAAAATAAATAAATAAATTTATATTTGAATAGACAGTAATTTTATCTTTTCATAGACACCCACTTTGACTTTGTTTAAGTAAAAACAAAAATTGAGTATAATTAAATCATTATAATTTGAATATATATTTGCATCTTTTGATGAGATATCTTATTTTAATAATTGTTTAAAAATATCATTTAAATATTATTTAAATAAAAAATAATATCATAATCCAAAAGAATTTTAAATATTAATTCAATAAACAAATAAATTTATAATTTCATATAATAAGACTAAAACAAATTATTAAATAATTAGTGTACGATTCGAGAGATGGAATACACGGATGTGAGTTAAATTCATAAAATAGTTGAAGAAGTGTTCTTATGCTGATGTGGCAGAAAAAAAAATGAATGGACACAGATGTATATGGCCTCATAACTTATCTTTCATGTGTACTCTTGGAAGATCAAATAAAAGTACGTCATGGTTGGAAGTGATGGAAGTTATCATTATGCATGGAAAGTTTTCAGAATATATGAAGATTGATTGTGGAAATGTTTTATTTAATATAAAATATTTTCTTTCCCTAGTCAAAGAAGACATATTGAAGTGATGGAAATGTTTTGATTACTATATGACGGTTGATTTTCACTGAAAAGGTGGTCTCGTTTGTTAAAAAAAACTGAGAAAACATATTGAAGAAGCTAGTCCATAAAAGTAGAGAGCTTGAAGATGGAGATCGATATCATTAGTGTGTTACCTAGGAAACTTTATCCATTAGGGACAATCTCGATGTCTTTTTGTGTGTTATGTTTTGTGTTTTTATATCCGTTTGTTGGGTATTTGGCCCCCTTTAAGTACTGTATGGTGAAGTTAAAGAAATCCTTATTATCAAAAGATGGGTGAGTGGTAAAGATTGTCCCCTCTTGTGGGATCCACTCTAGCCTTATTAATTTTTTTTAAATTAAATTTATTAGGAGAAAACAAACTTGATTGTCTAGTACTGCACTGAAATTAAACCCATTTGTTCGTGGTTTATGTGTTTGTCGATGATTGTTTTAGTAGGTTTACTTCGGGGTTTTGTTGTAATGATATGATCAATATGCTAGTATTACTAAGACGTATCGTGTTAAGCCTTACTAGCTTAGGTGGTAAGGATGACATTTAGTACGTGACCAATAGGTCACGAGTTCGAATCCCCCTTCCCCAATATTGTAATGACCTAAGTGTCTACCTTTGAAACAAAAAAAAAAAAAAACTAAGACGTATCGTTATAATAATAATAATAATAATAATAATGAGAGACTAATTCTAAAACACTCGCAAGGAAAAAGGGGTAGTCGTCTTCAACAAGTACAACGTATTAGTTGATAGCTAGAGAATTTGCACCTATAAATCGTGTGTCGTATTACTTTTTGTATTTTATTCCATCTAGAATATCATGTAGCTAGTAGTAACACAACCTCTATATGGGTTCATATGGTCTAAAATGCCTAAGGGCATTTCTGTAATTTTGGTAAGGTTGTGTTACAACCGAAACCAAACAGCTCAAATAGAGCAATTGGCGCCAACATCAGTTGCTGTAACAAACTGAGTTCAAGTGTGGACACAGATTTGAGTTTTCTCTCTCTTTTCCTCATGTAAAGAACATTTGCTAGATTTTGAATACAGTTTTCATTTTCTTCCATTTTTCCTCCGATTTGTGTTTGTCAAAATGGTATCTGAGCATGGATTTGATCTGATTTGATTGTGTTTGAGTTCTGTGTCTTCGATTCAATTGATCCAAGAAGATACTGAGTTTCTGTGAAATTTTTTTGACGACAATGATGGGACGAGGATCCAATTCTCAGCAAGGACAAGGTTCTGGCAAAGGAGCAGGACCTGGTAGGGGATTTGAGAATGGAGCTGGTAGAGGATTCGTCTCTGTCACTCCTCCTGCACCTGGAAGCACAGGAATTGGGCGTGGATGGAATCTCGGAAATCAGAATGTGCAATTTGGAGATATTACGCAAGGTATGAACACCGTGCACATAAATCCTTACTTCTTATCAAATTCAGATCACCCTGGGATGAATCTTGTATCTGCTTTGTTCAATGGCACGAACTTTGTGAGGTGGAGTATAAATGTTCGAATGGCTTTGGGTACCAAGGCTAAATTGGGGTTTATTACTGGTAGTTGTGTGCGTCCTAATGAGGATAGTGAGGATTTTGAGAAATGGTTAAGGGCTCACTACATGGTTAGATGCTGGTTAGTGAATTCAATGAATAGCGAGATTGGGGAAAATCTCACTTATGTGCAGTCATCAAGAGAACTTTGGGATGAGATTAAGGACAGGTACTATGAGTCCAATGATACTTTGGTGTATCAACTGAAAAGGGATTTAAGCAATCTAAAGCAGGAAAAAATGTATGTTGGGGCATACTTTATGAAGTCAAAGAAGATTTGGGATGAATTACAGATGCTGGATCCAATTCCGACTTGCAGCTGTGGTGGATTGAATCAGTGCTCTTGCAGTTTATTGAAGAAATTTGTTGAAAGGGATGAGAAAGCTAAAGTCGTGCAGTTCCTACTGGGATTGAATGATGTGTTTGAGCACCTACGAGGCAATGTGCTATCAAAGGATCCAGCTCCTGGTTTGCACAAGGTATATCAGATGGCAGTTCAGATAGAGAAGTCTAAAGGCATGACCTCTTTTGCTCAAGGAGAGAACAATGTGCTGCTGGCAAATAGAGATGATAATTTTGATAGCGAAGCAAATGCTTTAGCAAAGCAAAGATTTAATGATCAGAATAGGTTTGGTGATCAGGGGAAACAATTTGATCAAGCAAGAAGGGACTATAAGAGAGCCAAGCTTGACAGGAAATGTGATCACTGTGGTGAGCGTGGTCATACTAAGGATTACTGTTTTAAGTTGATTGGGTATCCAGAATGGTTTAGAGGACCAAGAGAGGAAGACAAGCCTAAGTATAGTGGGAGATTTGCTGCTCAGTTTGACAGTAGCCCACAAGACAGTCCTTTTTATTAACACTTTGAGCATGGTCAGAGTGTTGGGAAGCCAGACCAAGGCATGGTCAATGCAGTATTAAATAAGATAATGAAGATGATGAAAGGGAAAGCTCCCTTGGAGTCAGTGGATAGCTCAGTTAACCAGGCTATGACTCACTTTGCATGTACCTTAAATGTCTCTTTGCTTATTAGTGTTAACAAGGGTAACCATGATACATGGATTGTGGATTCTGGTGCTACAGACCACATTGCCTTTGACACAAATATTTTCATAGAAGTTCATGATTTGCATACAAGTGTGAATCTTGGATTTTCTGATGGAAGTAGTATTGTGGTCAACAAGAGTGGTACAGTGGCATTAACTGACAGCTTTGTTTTGAAAAATGTTTTACTGGTGCCTCAGTTTAGGCACAACTTGCTTTCTGTTTCTAAAATTGCCTTTGATCAGAGGCCGAGGATCACATTTGATGATATATCATGTTGGTTGTAGGAGCCTATAACTAAGAAGGTGCTGGCTACAAGATATGAGAAGAGAGGTTTATATATGTTGAAGGCTTCAACTTGCCAGAGTGGCTGTAAGGATTTCTCTCATTCTCTTAGTCAAGTTGTTTCTGGTTGTAATAAGCTTGATAGAGCACATTTGATTCATGCTAGACTTGGGCACATGTCTTTTGCCAATTTACATCACTTGCCAGAGATCCATTGTAGTGATCTCAGAAACATGCATTGTGATAAATGCTCTTTGACCAAGGCTCACAAGTTGAGCTTTGATAGAAGTGATTCTCTAGCTGAATTTCCTTTTAAGTTGGTTCATATGGATGTTTGGGGACCTTAAAGGACCCCTGCTTTATGTGGTGCTAGATATTTCCTTATCATAGTTGATGATCATACTAGATCCACATGGGTCTATTTGATGCAAGATAAACTACAAGTGTTAAGGAACATTACTGGGTTCCTTAACATGGTTGACACTCACTTTCAAACATCAGTTCATTTCATTAGATCAGATAATGGGACTGAATTTACTCAGAGAGGATGTACATATTTGTTCAGTTCTAGGGGTATCATCCATCAAAGAACAGCTCCTGGAGTTCATGAGCAAAATGGGCGTGTGGAAAGGAGACACAAGCACCTAATTAAAACTACTAGAGCAATCAGAATTCATGTTGGTTTGCCCATCAAGTTTTGGGGAGAGTGTGTCTTGAGTGCTAACCATATCATTAAAAAATTGCCATCTGGTGTGGTTCATTGGAAATCTCCATTTGAGATGCTTTATAGATCTCCTCCTAGGTATGATCAGCTTAGAGTAATTGGATGTCTATGCTATGCAGTCCAACCTAATGATCATAGAGATAAACTGGGAATGGTGGCTAGGAAATGTATATTCCTTGGTTATCCAGTTGCTCGAAAAGCCTACAAACTGTATGATTTGGCTAGGCACGCCATAATTATCAGCCGTCATGTGAAGTTTGAGGAGCACATTTTCCCTTACAAAACACTTGTTATTGCTACAAATCCTCACAAGGTTGCTGATGCTCCTCCCTTGGCGTCTTTTGATGATGATTTTCCTACCTTTCTAAACAACCAACCACTCCCTTCTCACACTGATCCTATATGATCTCCAACTCATGCTCAGACCTCACATCCTTCCCTACATGACAGTGCTACACCCAGGGACTCAACTCCAATTCCAAGTCAAGTTTCAGATTCTCCTAGCTTGGGCAGTCCAGTTGAGGATTCATCCTCATCCATTAACAACTCACCTGTTCCCATCATATCTCATGGACTTAGAAGTCATGTTCATAGACCTGCAAAGTTTCAGGATTTCATATGCAAGAATATCCCTTGTAGAGGCCACCTAGACACATCTTCTGGTTCTGAATCCTTTGCAGTATTTTCTACCACACATCTCTCTCATTTGTCTCCACAATATATCCACTCACTCATAAACATGTGCAACACTTTTGAGCCTAATTCTTACAGCCAGGCCAAGGGGATTTTAGAATGGGAAAAAGCCATGACTTTGGAGCTTAATGCTCTCACCAGCAACCATACTTGGCAAGTTCTTCCTCTCCCAAGTGGCAAGAAGGCTATAGGATGTAAGTGGGTATTCAAGATCAAGTACAAGCCTGATGGAAATATTGAAAGTTATAAGGCTAGACTGGTAGCTAAAGGGTATAATCAGGTGAAAGACAAGGACTACAAACAAACATTTTCTCCAGTAGCCAAGCTGTCTACAGTCAGAATTATTCTTGCTCTTGCAGCTAGTAGGGGTTGGCCTCTTGATCAACTAGATGTGAACAATGCTTTCTTACATGGTTATTTAGAAGAAGAGGTTTACATGCACCCTCCTCCTGGCTACTCAGTTCCTATTGGGCATGTATGCAAGCTCACTAGATCACTATATGGGCTCAAACAGGCTAGCAGGCAGTGGAACTCTGAGCTCACAAAGTTCATGGTCAGGATGGGATTCACTCAGTCCACTCATGACTACTCCTTATTTGTCAAAGCAACAGGTTCCTATATGACCATTGCTTTGGTTTATGTGGATGATATGCTCTTGCTAGGGAATTCTTCAGAAGAAATTGCTTCCACAAAACAAGCTCTACACAAGGTTTTCACCATCAAAGACATGGGAATTGCTAGATATTTCTTAGGGATAGATATTTCTCTTCATGATGGGGATCCAATCTCAAGACCTGAAGATTACAGGAGATTAGTGGGCAGGTTGCTGTACCTCACTCTTACACGTCCTGACATAGCTTTTGTTGTTCAACAATTGAGTCAATTCCTTCTTAACCCATTACAACCTCACTGGAATGCCATGATATACTTGCTCAAATATCCCAAAGGGTCCTTCAATCTAGCTCTCTCCTACTCAGCTTCTTCCTCTCTAGCAGTTCATGCCTATACAGATACAGATTGGGGTAATTGTGTGGATACAGGGAGGTCTCTATCTGGGTACTGTGTGTTTTTAGGATCATCACTTATCTCCTAGAAAGCCAAGAAGCAAAAGGTTGTGTCTAAGTCTTCCATAGAGAGTGAATATAGAGCTATGTCTATAGCTGCCAGTGAACTAGTATGGGTTCAAGGTATTTTAGTTGATCTTGGCATATCTATTTCTCTCCCTATTACCTTGTACTGTGATAACAAGAGTGCACAACAGCTTGCTCTCAATCCTGTCTTCCATGAGAGGACAAAACACGTCAGAATTGACTCTCATTTCATTAGAGAAATGGTGGCTCAAGGATTCATATCCACCAAACATGTTGCCTCATCCTTACAACTTGCTGACATTTTGACCAAGGCCTTGGGAGCTCATCAGCATACATTCCTTCTTGCCAAGCTTGGTCTAGTGGTCCCTTTGGCTAGTCCAGCTTGAGGGGGGGGGGGGGGGGGGGCTATGGGTTCATATGGTCTAAGATGCCTAAGGACATTTATGTAATTTTGGTAAGGTTGTGTTACAACCGAAACCAAACAGCTCAAATAGAGCAATTGGCGCCAAAATCAGTTGTTGTAACAAACCGAGTTCAAGTGTGAACACAGATCTGAGTTTTCTCTCTTTTTTCCTCATGTAAAGAACATTTGCTAGATTTTGAATACAGTTTTCATTTTCTTCCATTTTTCCTCCGATTTGTGTTTGTCAAAACTCTAATTAATGTGGTGGAACATGCACCATATTACATTATGGACTTGATGAAAACACCGAAAGACATGAACAGCCTACACAGGAACAACACCAAATCTGATCGTATTTTTGTATCATAATTTATTTATTTGGGGTTATTGCATTAGATTCCATCTCCCATCAAAACCAGGAACTTCATCAAAACAGGTCAACATCCCCTCCAAATGACGTATCTTTCATGGATATGGTTCCAACTTCTCTGTGATATGCGAGATTCTTCGATCGGTTTCATCCCCTGAAGCGGAACCCCATATATATCCGTTTTTTACATTGGTCCCCATTGTTTACATTTGTGATGAGACAAAGAAGCCGAACTATGTCATCTGCAATGACCGGTCACCCCGAACACCCCTAGCTCTGAAACTTGCATTTGTGACCTCTGTGAGGACGTTGAACTTGCACTCCAGTACGACCCTGTAGAACAACCATGGTTGTTCACCTGTGCAGGGTTAGAGAACCACTGTGGCGACTCAAATGCCTTGCTCAAATCCGAAAACATGCTTTGCAGCTCCTCCAAGCTGCAACCCTTCTCCTACAAATGAAAACCAGGATATTAGACTGTCAGCACTATGCTATTCAGCAAAACCTGTTTCAAACAATTCGGCTGACTTGAATGTTCAAATTAGGGGCAGAGTTCTGAGTTCATACCTCCTCTTTAACCTGAGCCATAAGGTCCAACATTTCTTGCATAAAATCACAGAAACCCTGAATTTCACAAGAAATTAAAAAACACATCAAAATCTGTAGTCGTGGATTTCAAAGAAACAATTCCCATCCAGAATCAGGAAACAAGGAAATTAGGGAAATGTGGGTGATGGACATACCTCATCGTATTTATCACTAGGATCATAAAGTCCGGCATTATAAACAGCTCTCTTTGCAGGATCTGATAACACTAAAAATCACAGAAAAGACCAAAATTCAGCTCCTATTATACAATGTTTTCTTCACATCGAACTGGAGAAATTGATCGAAGAAGAAATCGATCGTGTACCTGAATAAGCTTCTTGAATCTTCTGGAATGTGCGCTTAGCCTCCCCAGCAAGGGATGGGTTCCTAGACCACCTATCTGGATGCCATTGCTGATCGTGCGTGGTACAAACAATCGTCGTCCATCGATCGATAAATAATTAATTAAGCCACCTCTGTTTGTTCTCTAAATCTCGAAACGGATTAAATAGCGAAAAATACAAACTTGAGATAAAGAAATGAAATAGGAAAGTACCATTGCGAGCTTGCGATAAGCATGACGAATCTCATCAAGAGAAGAATCTGATCTAACACCTAAAATGTCGTAGTATGATTCCCGTCTCTCCAGTGCTTCCATGAGTGCTCAATTCGATCGATCTAGTCGTTGATGCGGAGTGTCGATTACCTACCACAACCAGGATGATTCCGTTCCTACAATGCGTCTTGCTTCAAAGTGAAACAAATTTGATTATAGTGGTTTTAGGCGATTCCAGAACTTGAGAGGGAACACGGGAGCTTCAAGGGAGGCGGGAACGGATTTTATATGTAGAGGAGAGAGAAAAATATCTTAAAGGAATCATTAAGGGCACGCAAATTAAGGTCAGATATTTTTTGATGGAAGAAGTGTAGAAGATTCGAGATGAACCGAGATTGTGGATGGGATTTTTGACTGGGTGGTTTTTGAAGACGAGAAAGGAGATATTTTGGGGGAGACGATCAATGTAGAATCAATGGAGGACATTTGTTGCTCTCCCTTGTGCCCACATTGCTTCTAACGGAATTAATAACTACATTGTTAAGGCTTCGTTTGGATTACACACTTCTGATTTATCACCTGTGTTTTATGTTACTCCATCTATTTCATAATAAAAGTCACTTTACTTTTCGGTACGTATATTAATGAGGTAAAAACTCTATAAAAAAAAATTTTAAGGAATTTTTTTTATACTTTAATACTTAAAACTAACAAGTATGTAATTAGTTAAAAAAATTGATTAAAAAAATAATATTTTATAGAGTTTTTGCCTCCTTGAAATGCGTACACTAAATGCATATCTGAATATAGAATTGGATTGTTGATTGATCTATTCAGATGTTGTTGATGAATTAAATGTATATATATAATGTATAAATATGAAGTGTTCTGATTGAACTTTCGTTATTTTGGATTGGAATCAAGTATGATGGGTAGAATCAATATCTAATATCTAATTCTAATATTCTAATATTCTAATCTTAATCCTAAACAATACTAAAGCAGAAGTTTATTCTGCCACATGTCACGTTTCTATGAATTTTTTTCCCTCCAAAACTAACTATTTCCATAATTGTTTTTTTTAACAACTTCCATAATTGTTTTAGTTGTTTATTTCTATGAAATATGTAGTTTATTTTGGTAAGAATATATTAGATGTATATACGAATTGATTTATATGTCTTCATATGTTAATAGATTCTAGTAAGAAAGTTTCCCGGTTTTAGTTATAATTTTAAAAACAAAATTGTTAACTATCTTTGTAAAGTTCATGGTTTATCATCTATCTTTTTTAAATAATAAACTATATCTTTATTTTTTTTAAATTAAAATATGTTGCTAGGCAATATACACCTATGTATATACCATATTAATCAACTGATATTTTCGTCGGCAAAAAATGACATTTATATGGTAGAATATTTTAAAGATGGTTTATCAATCACATGTTAGATATATCTGTGTATTCATTTGTCTAACTTTTTTAACAGAAAAATAATTTAATCTCATTAATTATGTACTATATAAAAAAAAATAAAAAATCGACGGGAGTAATGAATTGATTTTTTTTAATGACAATGACTATGAACTGTCTCTAATGCGATTAAATCAATTATGTATGTTTATTGTATGATTTTGTATATTTCTATTATATAGGCTATTGAGTGAAAATCAGGTTATTTTTAGGGAGATTAATTAAGTGAAGAAGCTAATTTATATGGGATTTTATAGCATTTAGTCTTATATTTGTTAATAATACTTTATTAATATTTTTTATTTTGTACTTAGTAAAACAAAAAAGTCGTTTTTAAACCTGTAGATAATCAGTCCAGATCGCCCAGATCTGGTCAGCGGGCTTACTTGAGACACATGGTCACTTTTTTGACCCACATGTCCTAACATGAGCCGCTGAACCATGGTATACATTGCACCGTCTTTCCCTTTTTCTAAGAGGGATTCACCATACCTAGATGAAAAGAGGAGATCTTAATCACTACCCTTTATCAGGAACTCCGTGACACTTTACCTGCCCTTCACTCCTACCTCCTTAGAAGCATATGCTCACTTTATACCCGTACAACGGTCCGGAAGCAACTTCCAAGGCTAATTTTCAGGTGCGGACTGTCGATGATCATAGATCATAGACAAAACGTCTCCCTTCAAAAAGTCCCTTCTTTTTGTCAGGACAAGGTGGCAATGTGGCGTTGTCTTGAAGACCCGTGGGTTGAGGGCATGAAAGCTACATGGTGTTTAATTGGCCAGGATGAATTCCGTCTAGCCGCGGATGAAGGGCATTTGGCAGCCCTCATTTGTCCGCTTACACCGCCTTGTGTTTTAAATAGGGTTACATTAGTATCAAAATTATACAAAATCTTCTACAATACTAAACCATAAGCTATTATGTCACATTTAAAAAGTCAATGATATTAATTTTCAAAGATAATTAGAGTCAGAGAGGTCCAATAGTAAGAGATAAAGTACATTTTTATACAATTTTACATATTTTGAACCAAATATTACAATAAATGAATTTCTACTTATTAGTTTAATATTTTTTCACCAATATGTGATTTATTACTTGAAGACAACTTTATAATTTCATTATGAAGTTATCTTACAAGAATGTGAAAATGAAGTTATAAAGAATAATAAATGTTATTTTTATACTAATTTTAATTTTTAATGATTTTTATAAATGAAAAATATTTATTTTAATGACATAATATTTTTAGCGAAAAATAACATATTATTTCACTAATCAAATTAAGCATTGACACACTTCATAGCAAAAAAAAAATTTATTAGAATGCTTATTGAAAGGATTTTGTTTCAGTACGTTGTCAAACAAGTTGAGTATGATTTTGTACAAAATATTTTTTTTAAAGGAAGATAATCTTTTTTCATATTATGATACAATTTTGTGGATAATTTTTTTAAAAAGATTTTAGTATATTCTAATGATGTAAGGTAATATTATATGGATTTTTATAGAAAAGAAATATATCAAATAAGTATAATGGTTGAATCCGTGCATAGCACGGGCATAGGACTAGTATAATACTAAAACAGATGTTGAATATGCCACATGGTGGCACCTCCTTAAACCAGGATTATGTGGCAAGTTCTCCTTTAATGTGGCCCCACCTAAATAATTAATTCAATTTACTTAATTATTAATTAAAATGAATTTAATATCTTGTTTCCTGAATTAAAGTGATTTAAACATTTTTAAATACCAATTAATTATTTTTGTATAGTAACTTTAATTTATTTTTTCTCATTTATTTTGAATTAAAACTCAATATATTTTTGGGGCAATTTGTGAAATAGCCACGAAATAGGACCTAATTTGCAAAATGTCCACGTTTTGGGACAAATTTGTGAAATGTCCTAAATAAAAACCCCTCCTACACGTTTTCTCTCTCCTACGCGCTCTCCCTCTGTCTCCCGTCCATCTCTGCGAGCGACGATGACGGTCGATGGAGATGGCTCATCTCCCTTTCTCTCTCTGAATTTGATGCAGTTCCTCATCCCGCTCCTTCAATTCGCTTATTGTGTTGTGCTTCTCTCCAAATTTTGATCTCCAGCCTCGGCATCAGAACTCCGGCGCCGACTTCATGTCCTGCACGCTTCCACTGGTACTCTCTTTCTCTCTCTCCTCCACTGGGCTAAATGCTGCTTCCTTCCATCAAGAACAAGTTTTCTTCTCCCAATTGAAGCTAGGGTTTGTTCTTTCGTTGATTTGTGCTTCGATTTCCCCTTCAATTTGATTTTCTTTTCCTTATCAATCGATTTTCGCTTCCGATTGTTATCCTTATCAATCGATCTTTGCTTCCGACTGTTTTCGTTATCAATCGATCGTAAATCGATTGATAAGAAACTCGATCTTGTCTGTGATGGCTTCAATTGCTGAACGAAGGGAAATCTTGTGCTTGTTGTTTTTAAAGTTTGTAGATTTTGTCCTCTTTTGCTTGTTAAGGTTCGTGATTTGATTGAATATGATTTGTAGAAGATGTGATGACTGGACAATGTTTGCTTCTGCTGAATTTGCTTATTTGTTTGCTTTTTTGCTTCTGCTGACTTTGCTTCTTTGTTTTGATATATATCTACGGCTACATACAAAATATATGACATATGTTGTTAGATGTAATAGTTGGAATCTTTGCATCCTTTTGGTATGTCTGCATTGTGGAGATTAAGGGAACTCTTGAGATGTGTTGTACATAAAGGGATGCCTTCCCATTTAAGCTTTTGTTTGTCTTTTTATCTTCTTGAATTCATGTTTGTCTTGGTAAATTTCGTTCATCACGTAAGCTTCTATTTGTGTTTTTTGACAGCTTGTTAATGTAAATTATCATACTCTTCATGTTTCACTGAATCACTAATGTGTCTATTGTTGCTGATCGAGGTTAAATTACTTATTCCATGACTTCCATCCCCTATCATCTCACTTTCCCTATTTACATATTTAGTATTTATTGTCATTGTCATCACTATCAGTTTAGTTTTATGGCTAAAGATGATGATGCTTGATTCTAAATCAGAAAAGAAACTGATGAAACTGAGATTAATAAGTTGCAATGATGGTTTCTTTTGTTGTTGTCATGTTCTGTTAGGAATGGGATTCGGCAAAGGAGGAATTCTTTTGAAGATGGTGTGTTCGGTAGGACAGCTTTTGTACTTCTGCCATCTGTTGGACACCACCCGCTGCATCGACAAGGTTGACGAGAATTCAAGAATGTTACTCGAGAAGGAGTTGGCGAGAGTGAGACCTTTGGTTGAATCGGTAGCAATGACTGCTCAAAAGATGATAGATCGTTGTGCTTATTGATGGGTTCAGCTGCAGTCTTTCTTTGTCACAGTTTAAATCGTTTCACTTTTACAATTACAAGGGAATTTCTATTACTTTCTGGTTGTAAATAATGTTCTTTGTCACAGTTTAAACGGTTATATATGCTTGAGCAGCTTTGTGTTGTGAACTTGTAATCAAAAGAGAAAATTTCACCAGGAAATTAAAAGAATGATAAATATAATGAAAAGTGTTTCCTAGAGGTGCTGACACAAATAAATATAGTTGTGCAAATCTAAACTAAAGATGTGCAACTCTAAACTAAAGTTGTGCAACTCTAAAATACGGTTGTGCAACTCTAAAAAATGTGCTGACATGAAGAAAAAAAAGTGCTGACATGGAAAAAATATATAACGAACTACAAAGTTATTACTTAGAAAGATGACTCGATTGTAACTAATATCAATGTCAGCACTAATTGAAACTAATATCAGTGTCAGCACTAATTGTAACTAATATCAGTGTCAGCACTAATTTTCACCACTAGTTGTGCAAAAATAAAGTATTGATGAGCAAAAATAAGAGCATGTTGTGCAATAATTTATTGAGAAAGTATGAAATTAAATTGAAAGAAAATAAGATCATGTTGAGAACAAATTCACGAGTCTCGATTGTTGTGCAAAAATAACCTATAGTTGAGTAAAAATAAGACGACGTTGAGTAACACTACAACAGAATGGGTTATTAGCGACCAAAGTTTTAGTGACAAATTATTTTTCCTCGATAAATGTTGTATTTTGCGACGAACATAACCACCCCTCATAAAATTGGACGAGAACATTAGCGAGGAACCTATATTTCTTGCTAAAAATGACAATCAACAACAAATTTTTCGGTTCATCACTAATTGTTGTCATATTGTAGTCGTCTAAAGTGTAAGAGCAATCGCGACAAATTTAAAGTTTTTATTGAGGAATATTTTCATCGCTAAAAATACATTTATCGAGGAAAGTTCAATTTTGTCGTTAAATATTTGGTGGGAATTATGCAAACTCTGCCAAATTTATTAGCGATAAATATTTGAATGTCTCGCTAAAATTATGGGTTTCTAGAGAAAATAATTTGTCGCAAAAAATATCAACTAGTGAGGACATTCCATTTTCGTCGTTATTTGTTTGAATTAAAATTGAGAAATGTCCCAAATTCAGTTGTGAGAAAAGTTTAAATTCCTCACTAATAGTTTGTATTTTACGGGGAACATTTTTCTCCTTAAAACAACCATACATCAAGGAATAACAATTTCGTCACTAAAAGTATATTTTCATCGCAAAAGTACATGTTTGATGATAAATGATTTTATGTTGAAAAACTATTTGCCGATTGAGAAAGTATTAATTTTATCGTTAGTAGTATGAGGAAAAACTATGTCCCAAGCGCAAAATTCTAAGTTTACAAAAATATAAATTCATCGCAAAAAAATACATGTTTGGTATGTTAATATGGGTTAAAATAATAAAAATCAACACTGAAAAATCAAAGGCTATGAAAGTATACATTTCTCGGTGTTTGCTACTTTGTTTATGTAGGAAGGTTGCCCATTAATTCACTGAATGAATGATATTTTCATTTCAGTTAATATTTGCCTATGCGGGATTTGAACCCGCATATTTGTGCATGAGCACATTGCTCTACCAATTGAGCTAATAGGCATAAAAATTACACGAAATACTATTTAACATGGACTTAATTCCTGTGTATTTAGTTCCCCGATGGCTTTGAGAATAAAATCTGTGCTGTCTGGCAAAATGTTAAGTCCCAGAGCGAACTGAGTTGGTTCTGAAGGATGAGCAGCAATGACGTTCGAGTACACTCTAATACTGTTGCATCAGAAAGCATAGGGTTTTAGAATTTGGTTGAGGGTGATGAAGAGAAGAGAACTATCATTACTCAAACCTTGGATTATGAGACAAGTACGTAGAAGGGTTGATTCGGCATCTCAGCCTGGGCAGTTAGAACACTGATACTTCCATCTTCAGTGCTTACATATATTGACTGACTATCACAGGAGTATGTCGCATATCGACCTCTCTTTTGGGGAACCCACTTCATAAGATAAATTTAAATATTAGTGAAGCATTAAGTAAAACCCAACCCTTCAATGCAGCAACGGTTTATGCTTGACAAAAAGCTGCACGTATTAGGGATGCTTCTGCATTATTAGTTACTTACCTGCTTCAGGCATTCAAGTTTAGGTGCTTCATATATGGCAATCTGAGTGGAATGAAGAGCCAACATATATGTTCGATCTTTGATGAAATTGAACTCTTGTGTCAGAAAATGAGTTGCCACCCAGTACTTCTTCTGACTCTTCCACACCCATGCCCGTCTTCAGCTAAAAGAGAAGGTCCACAACTTGTTGATGTCACAATCATCCAAGATAGAAAGTGACGACGAAAGCCAAGCAACTATTAGAGTTCCTCCTTGAAGACTAAATCAGGTCATTGTCGTTGGAGGTGCCCGTTGATACATTCAACCGTTATTGGGCTATCTTGATCGATTACCCTATATCCGCAGCTCTGTTGATCTCATTCGAAGCATATCTACATCGCCTGATTATTATTATGTGATTCCTCTTCAGTAGGCTAAGGTTATAGCTGCGGTGAACGTTTTTTCCAAGCTATCACAAGGGGCCACGTTCTGAATTTAATGCCTCAATATGAACACTTACAGAAAACATTTCAAACAGTTGTATTGTAATTTTTTTTCATTATAATATAATTTACAGTAATATACATAAAAAAAATTTAAACAAAACCCAACCTTATATGCCCCAAAGAATTTAAATCTAATCAACACATTAGAATAATCATACCTTTTCTGTCTAAAAAGAATCACAAATAGAACCAATCTGCATACATGTGTTAATCCATTTTGAATTCCTTATACTAGTGCAAAATCATCTTTCATCTAGAGAAACGGAACCCCATCTCCTCTCACATAGACTCTTGCCAGACAGCACAAATTTTATTCTCAAAGCCATCGGGGAACTAAATACACATGAATAAAGTCCATGTTCAACAGTATTTCGTATTTCCTACTTCTTGGTTTAGGCAAGTGTCATGTTGAGATGAGCCTAGATAATCATCATGTAGGACTAGATGCGTAGATTTCCATGGAAGATAACATGATCATAAAGAAAGAGGAATAATTCAATTTTCGATAAAAAGAGGTCACAAAATGAAAATGAAACTCATGCTTACTTTACATACCTCTGTTGGAAGCAATTGCCTCAGAATTTGAGATTGGACCTATTGATTCTCTTTTCATGCACTAGCATCATCCTTGTTGGCTTCAGAAGCGGTTGCAGCAGCTACAACTCATTTCATTGCGAAGTATTCGTCCTGTCAGCATGAACAAGGTTCTTGGCCATGGATGGGTTCACACACTTCTTTTTGCCGGGTAGTACTTTGAGGGAACAACCAGTTGCCTCCATCTTCTCTTTCGCAGATGATAACACAACGCAGAAATAAAAAAGTATGACTATGGATAGCTTTTTGGACCAAACTGAGTAGATGTAAACTTTAACAGATAGAAGGATCTAAAATTAGCCCCAGGAGATACAACACACCAGTTACTCACAAATCAAAAGGAACACAAAAAATAGCAACCATGTCTACAAATCAGCTACCATAGAGACCAAACACAATAATGAACTCACCTAGGCATTTCAACAAACACCTTAGGCGCACCAAAAAAAGGTCGAAGTATACAATTACAAGTCTCACACTATCAATTAAGCACCTTAATAATGCTATGAAAATAGTAACATCGCCAATTCATCCACAAAATAGCATTCAATGATACAAATGTCATTTGAATCATTTGCCTTGTGGTGATCTAATAGCTACTAGATTGTTATGGCTGAATTTCGACGAAACTTGAAGAGAAAACTTTTTTTTTTTGGTAAACAACTTGAACATAAAACTAGTACACTTTATTCAATCATGGAAAAGATCAAGCAAGCAACTAACTCATGACACATGAGGGTTTGAAATCTCATTGATTAGTAACTATAATTTTGAGAAAAATATATGCAATGAAACTCGTTTTCTGTAAAACTTGGAACACATGGCAGATTGTATCTTTCAAATATTAAGAGATAATCTGAAGGTGGTTCCTTGTGTGCATGAGATTTCATTTGGTTGAATGAATTTCAGCGAATAGGACTCAACAAACACTATTCATGAAGCTTTTTTTTACTTGACTGTTAGCTGTCACAATTCCTACAGACGGCAAGCCGGCCAATATTCAGCAACAGATGCTAAATCAAAATAACAAGAATATACTAAATGAAACCAAAACATCTACTTGATTGCTTTGCGATGAAACATAATGTGGCAATAGAACATGTAATGAGCTGAAACAAACAACACATACAAGTTTCTTACAATTGAAGACAATGGTTAGGGGATTTACAGACCCAGGCGACTTAGCAATTCATTGAAACTCTCAGGGATCCCACCAGACAACCCATTCAGAGAGAGCTTCAAGGAGCTGAGAGAAGCCATACTCCCCAAGAAATCAGGCACTGGGCCAACTAAGTTACAGGACATCAATGAGAGATTAGCCAATTAGGCGGAATCAGCAAGGGTTTCAGGAAGTGACCAGCCAGTGGTTGCATTTAAGGGATTGTAATCCAAGGCCATGACCTCTAAATCAGTCAACCCATCAAAGAATTCAGCCGGGATCGAATCGAAAGCGTTGTAATCTAAGTAGGCATACCTAAATTCAGTGGCGATCGACTGCCTGCCGGCGAGGCTGGACTGAAGACGGGATCGGGGAGGCCCTGGAGGCCGGACGCCGCCCTGTGCTGCCTGTTGTGCAGTTCGCCTTCGCGTTCAACTTCTACGCTTCGCCAAACCTTTACGCTATTCGCTGTTGCAAAAAAAGTCCGGATGATAATAAGATAATTTAAAAAAAAATACAGAAAGGGAGAGAAGAGATATAAAAATAATAATAATAATAAAGAATTGGGATAGTCCTGAGAATAAGATATATAATTTTATTTGGTGTTAGGTTAATGCCAAAGGTTTACATAGATGACAAAGGTTTACTTTTTAAAGTTCAAAATTTGGAGAATTGAAGACGTTCTTGATTGAGCACAATTGCATTAGATTAATCATAAAGTCGGAGGATAGACCTTGATCATCTACTACTACCACACCGTACAAGACATTAAGGTGAGTATATTAGGCTTTAAAATCCTTTGTCATGTTTGTTAGTGATTAGCGTGGTGCACGTTCATTGTTCGTGGTTAGAGTAATATGATTGTGCACGACTGATATCAATGTTCTAGTATATAGGTTGTCTTTGCTATATAATTGTTTTTTTTTCTTAGGATGGATCGAAGTTGGATGTATTTGCAACACAGATTTCAACCTGCCTTCATCAATGGTTTAAAAAAATTCCTGGAAGCGGCCAAGGATCATGTTAATGAAAATGGTGAGACTCGATGCACGTGTCGTGAGTGTAGAAACAGAGAACTCTTGCAATTGGAAGAAGTTCGTAAACATATCATGTTAAAAGGGTTTCAATTTAATTATTCAGTATGGACTGACCATGGGGAAGACATGAATAGTGATGATGGAGGCGACGACTCATATGATGGCGGTTATGATGATGATGATGATGATGTTGGGTTTAATGATGGTTCTGATGAAGATGTGCAGATGATGGACATGTTAGATGATGTGCAGAGCGGGACGGAGATGGATGAAGATGATATAAGTGATAGTACACAGACAAAAAGATATGATGATATGTTTGGTGAAGCCCTGAAAGAGTTGTATCCGGGTTGCAAAAAGTTCACTTTTAAAACTCATGCACACAAAAGTACTAGGTCGCTGGAGCAATAAAAGTTTCAATTCTTTATTGAAAATATTGAAAGATTCTCACCCAGAAGTGGCAGCTATCCCTTCATCGGTTTACGAAGCCAAGAAAATGTTGCGTGATTTAGGCATGGGGTATGAATGTATACATGCGTGTAAGCATGACTGTGCATTGTTTTGGAAAGAGAATGCAAAGCTTGAAGAATGTCCTGTGTGTCATGAGCCTAGATACATGTCGAAAGAAGGAAAAGGCAACAAAATCCCACAGAAGGTATTGCGTTATTTTCCATTAAAGGACAGACTGAAGCGACTATATATGTCTAGACATACAACTACGGATATGAAATGGCATAAATTGAAACGTCAGTCTGAAGAAGGTTGCCTTAGACACCCTGCCGATGCTGAACAGTGGAAGACTTTTGACTTAGAGTATCCCAATTTTGCTAGGGAGTACAGAAATGTCAGGTTGGGGCTCGCTATAGATGGGTTCAATCCATTTGGGAACATGAGCACCAGTTACAGTATGTGACACGTGATTTTGGTGCCTTATAACCTTCCTCCATGGAAGTGCATGAAAGGGATTTTTTCCATGATGTCATTGTTGATTCCTGGTCCCCGGGCACCTGGGAAGGATATCGATGTATATCTCCGTCCTTTAATAGACGAGCTAAAGGAATTATGGGAAGTTGGTGTTGATGCTTTTGATGTTTCTACTAATCAACGATTTACCCTGAGAGCATGTGTCCTTTGGATTATAAATGATTTTCTGGCTTATGGGAATTTAACAGGTTGGAGCACGAAGGGGTATTTAGCTTGCCCAGTATGCAATGAAGACGTAACTTCAGATCGGCTGAGAGGAAAACTATGCTATATGGGTCATAGATGTTTTTTACCAGAAAATCACGTGTGGAGAAGGAGTAAGGAATATAATGGAAAGGTTGACCATAGGGCACCTCCAAGGATTTTTTCTGGTGAGGATAAGTTAAAGCAGTTAGACCGGGTTCATAAATTAATATATTATTATGTACAAATTTTATATAACTATCAAAACACTAGTACATAATAGACTTTTACATTTTATATATAACCAGATATGTTTTTTTTATTAGTTTTTTTTTATTAGGGTATATAACCGGATATGTAATTGATAAAGGAATATTACGTTTAATTTTATACCTTAAATTTATAGTTTTTAACTTTATATAAATTGAAATAATTCAAGAAGTTATCAAAAAAAAAAATCATGAAAAAATCACTTACTTTACGGAAACTTCCTCATTTACAAAGATTTGGGTGTTAAAGGCGGCAAATCCTTTTTATTCTACCGCCTAAATACGCCTCTAATATATGCCCTCTCTCACAAACCCTATTCCCAGATTTCAATTGTGACAGTGTACTGGTGGCAATCGAGAACCCATTGAAGATGCCTCTCATCCAACGCCAAAGCCAGTGATTTTCGAAAAGTTTTGCACTTCAAAGTCGTCTAGTGGTCAGATTCAACCACATTCAGGTACAGTTCCTCTCCCTTTGTTGTGTTTGTATGCGATTGGATTGAGGCTATAGCAATTGTCTTCCATAAGTGCTCTTGTGTTTACACTAGTTGAATTCCGCATGTTCTGTCTCTTCGAGGTATCTGGTTGCAGAAATTGCTGTTGATATCTGGCTTAGTGTCTCTGAAGAGGGGAAATGGGGGAATAGTGAAGTCAGGTTTAGTGTCTTTTTTCTCAAGAAATAAGGGCCAACGCAAGACCACAACCACCCAGATTCTGAATCTAAGTGAGAAATTAGAGAGATAAGTTTGTGTCAAAGGGCAATTGAACGAGAGGCCCCTGACAGTCGAGAGAGAGGGAGATGCAAAATATGACGGACTGCCCATTTCAAATGGACCAATTAATTCATCCCAAAATGCCATATATCTGCTTGGGCAATAATCAATTTTATAAGAGTACTTTATTGGTAAATATTGCAAGAAGTCAAGAACAATCTCATGTGCCAAACGAGAAGTTTTAGATCTTATATAGTATTCATTCTGAACTTATGATTATTTTATTTGATCAAATATTGAGGACAAGGGTTGATGGGTTTAAATCCAAGTGGGTGGGAGCCAATAGGGATTGTCTTACTCATCTTGTGTGGTATGAATGTTAAATATATCTTTCAACTAGTAAGAATCCACTATGAGTTTTGTGGAGTTAACTCCAAATAATATCTCAGGCTGTTGCTTACCTTTTGATGTGACTATGTATTGTGATTTTGTACGTGAGTAGCTCCTTTCTACACAACACATAAGATGCAGGTTTTCCTAGCAAATCTTAGCAGCTGATAAGAATCAGAAATTCAAGATATATCTTTCAAGATATATCTTTCAACATCTCTCTCTCCGAAACTCTGTCATCATCTACATTACTTGTGTCTTTTTTTTTTTCATGTTTCATTTTCTTATTCTTCTTTTTCTTTTCCCTATTTATCTGTTCAATTTTTTTTTGAGAGAGAATAAATCATTTTTTGTTTGATAATGTGATCATTGACTAAATGAGAAAAAAAATATCAGGAAACATGTATGATTATTGATTAGAGTTGGAATATGGAAGATGGTTTTTATTCCACAACACCCTCTTGATTATCCTTGGCTTCTGATTCCACAACTTATAATGCACCCCCTCCCTTATTCAATTCACACAAATCACGAGTTTGTCTCCATTTTTGCGGATACAATTATGTATCTGACAACTTTTGTTTTTATTTTTATTATTTTCCTTTCAAATAATCACTGTTGAGTGTTGCTAATATACCTACGTGGGTTATGGCTGTGATGATGGATCTTACTTACTGTAGTTTTATTCATTCATTCTTTGGTTTTTTATGTTCAATTTCTGGGGAGTCTCGGAATTTACTCTGAGGGACTGGTGGTGCAGGTTTCAGGCTGTCAACTTTCATTGTATGATTTCCATATTTTTTTGGCTTGATTGCTTGTTGGTTTCCTATCCTGGTAAACTGTAGCTGTTGTTTTTATGTGAGCAATAAGCCAAATACAGTACTCAAATAGTGATTGAATTTCTACACACAAAGTCCTTGAATGTATCAACTTATATTTTACTTGTGAAAAATGTTCAATACATTTTGAATTCTCTTAGTTATGTTCACTATTTTATTTTATGTTTTTCTAGACTCATGGAAGGAACAAGATCTCAATCTAAGAGCATATCTGCACAAAAGGCCATGGACAAACAATCTAACACCCATGGAAACAAAAAACGCTCGCATCATTTCGTGGCCAATACAACTAAGGCCATTGCTAGTACGCATCATATATCAATTATTCACTTTAGAAACTCAGGCATTTATATAATTAGATATATATATATTTATTTATTTATCTATTTACCCACACTTCGCACTATGTACTCATTGACTACTAAACTTTATTGGCATACACAGATGTTGTTGTGCCAAAAAGAACACGCATCAGCGCACCTGAACCCGTACATCTCCCAAGATTGGATGGAATAATTGAAAGTATGGATTCTCAATCCTTCGCCTTTATCTTTTTATCTTGTAAAAACTATATATTATTAATGTTTATCCTTTTTAAGCTATTATATTGGATTATTACGATTAAATAAACCCAAAATGTCTATTACAGATCCATCTATTTTTTTTGGCAATATTACAGATCCATCTATGAATGTTCAAGTTGACACTTCAAACCCTGAAGGGACAGAAGACACACATGTGGAGATGGCGATCAACGATAATTCTTCACCAGATAGTGTTGAAACATCATCTACTGTTGCTGGTATATGTTACTTTAAATTATGATATTTATCACTTTAATTTATAACTTTTATATTAAATGTACATATTTATGAATATACTGGTTTCTTTGACCATCAATGATATTTCCATTGCAGCTGGTACCGAGGAATCTGCAGTTGCTACTGGTATATGTTAATTTAAATTAATAAATGTTTCACTTCATTTATAACTTTTAAATGTACATATTTATTAAAGTACATATTTGTTTGCATCAGAACAAAAAAAAAATGTGCGTGGGAAGAGTCGAGGAGTGAAGGCAGAGAAGGTCTTTGCGCAGCTTGGTACTAAAATACCTGTCACGCTGAAATTGAAAGATGGTAGACCAAGCGGGAAATATGCAAGGATGTTTTCATCTGAGATTGGATTCATCGCCAGGAACCACCCCCCTTAATGTCGAAAAGTGGAGTAAGGTTACTCCTGAACTTAAAGCGGTCTTGGACAAAAGATTGACTGTGAGTACTATAATTTAAAGTATTATTTTTTCAATAATTCCCTTTAAAAATATGCAAATGAAAATGGTACATTGTCATGATATATATAGTTAGATTTCCTATTTTATAACTTATATCCTTTGTTAGATAAAAAATTGTATTATATATCACATACTTATATTGAAGTCTTTTTATTGAAACTTTGCTCCTATTTCAGAATAGGTTTGACATTGACTTGTCGCTTCCCTGGGTTAAGAGATACGTGCACCACTCGTTTGGAGTAGCATTTAGCAACTTTCGTACCCAACTGAAAAAGAAATTTCAAAATTTCCCAAATGTTGAGGAAGCCAAAAAGAATAAACCTAGTGAGGTGAAGACTGCGGTGGAGTGGGAGTATCTGTGTAATTATTTCTCAAGTGAAGAATTTCAGGTATTTATAGGAAACTATGTGTGAGTCTATTAATTATATGACTTTCTTATTGCAGTTCACCTTATGACTCATCTAACTTTGTTTTACTTACCTGCAGAAAAAGTCAAAACAAAATATTATCAATAGATCAAAACTACAATATCATCACAAGGCTGGGTCTTGTTCTTTTCTCTTACATGTAGAATCTACGGTAAGTTATATTCTTGTGAATACTTTTCTTATATCGTAAACATTTTTTTTTTCATATTGTTATTACAAATTATTTTACACATTAATCAAACCATTCTAAACACAATGATCTGTTTGAGTTAGGATTAAAGTACATATTTTTTCCTTATTATAAATTTTTGTTATGTTGTAGGCGTCAACTACAGGTTTGCCACTAGATGCAATTGACCAGTTTGCGATTCAATATAAGAGCAACCATAAAGGTTGGGATTTGGGAGCAAAAGAGAAATGGGTATGTATTCATTTTGTTTATTCTATTAGAACAAAAAGAAATGATATTTGTTTGATGAAATAAAATTAAAATGAGGTGCAATTTGTCTATTCTATTCATAAAAAAGAACTCTTTATATTGCCAAGAATTAGTAGATAATGCTCATATATGGAAATTAAGATGTTAACTATGACCCTTATGTTCAATTCTTTGTGGCGCTGATAATCAAAAGTTGAAGTTAGTTCTGATAAGATTTTATACAAATTATTTTCCTTGTTTTGAAAATTTGTCTATGTACATATTTTAAAGTTTGATATGAATTTGAATGTATCAATCATTTATAGGATGAAATGGAGTTGATGCGTTCTGAGGCAACTAATGAAGATGGAACTTGCTCCATGACTGCGGAAGAGATCGTCGAAAAAGTTCTCGGGACAAAGTCAGGCTACATCAAAGGTTCTGGTTTTGGACCTCAACCTACCACCACAAGATTTTCCAAATCTGCAATCCACGAGGTCCATGAGAAGAACCAAGAGCTAGAAGATACAATTCAAGCTCAGAGTCAAGAGATAAAGGCTCTAAAGGAAAGTTCTGCAAAGTTCGAAGAATTCATGGCCCAATTCAAAGACCAAATGGCTGATGTTTAGTATATTTTCCCCTAGAACTGCCTATTTAATAAGATTTTTATCTTGGATTTTATTTATTTGATTTACCACTTTTAGACCGATTGATATAGAACATATAATATTATGTTTTCCCATATATATTTCTATTGCATTTATATTAAAATATTCATTTTGTTTTTAATTTGTATGTTCTTCAATATTTGCATCGATGAAGATATTTTTTCGTCATAACCTACATTACGGGAGAAAAGTCATTTCATAAAAAAAAAATACATTTTCTATACTGATAAAATGACATGGTCAATGATAATTGCCTTCAACGAGAGATTTTTTTGTCGCTTCATTGATATATATAACGATGAAAAATATATTCTCTCGCTATTGAATGTTTTTTAGTGAGGATTATTTTTCCCGCATTATCATATATTATTTGATGAAATACATTTCATCGCTAAAACGATTCCTATAGCGATAGATTCAACTTCATCGTGATAGCATACTTATAGTAACAAACAATTTCCTCGCCAATTAACTTGTCATGTTCAAAATTTTGTAATTATAGTCCACCATTCGCGAGGAAACTACTATATTAGCGATGAGTTTTATGTCATCGCTAAAGATATTTAACGACTATTATCGATTCTTTCAACATTTTTGTCGATGAAATTATTATTTTTTAGCGACAAAAACATATGTCGCAAAATAATATCGAACCAAGTTGATATCATTATTAACGAGAAAATATACAATTTTGCGAGGAATCAAAGTTTCTCGCCATGTACCTTTAATGACTACTATGGAATCCTTTGACTTCTTTTACGACAAATATAATGACCTATTACGACGAATTTAATAGTCGCTAATGACTTACAACGACGAATATTGACTTCGTCGCCAAATGTTTTATTTGCGACGATTTCATTTTTCCACACTAGACTCTTTTGTGACGATGTTTCACCGACCACTTAAAAAGGAAGCATATTTTCTCGTTAAATATATTTAGCGACGAAATATCACTTTTCAACGAGGATTTTTTTTTTCGCTAATAGCCCTTTCTGTTGTAGTGTAAAATTGCACCAATCCCCCATGTTGTGCAATTATTGTCTATTGATGAGTAAAAATAAAACCATGTTGTGCAATAATCTATAAAAAAAAAGTATAAAATTATATTTACAAAAAGTAAGATCATGTTGAGAAACAATTCACAACTCTCAAATGTTGTGCAAAAATAAAGTATTGATGAGCAAAAATAAGAACATGTTGTGCAATAATTTATTGAGAAAGTATGAAATTATATTGAGAGAAAATAAGATCATGTTGAGATTCAGTTTAGAAAGATTGTATAACTCGTTTAGTGGTTTGCAATATAAGAGAATCATGTCACAAGTGACACTGTATCTTGGATTTTTTTATTTGAGATGGCCACTGAATTCTTCCTATATTGATGATAGAATGAGCAAGTATCTAACTCTAGGCGAGTTCAGTGTTGTGTACTGACTAATGAAAAATAACATCTCTTTGAAAAAGGGTTGAACGGACTCTTAGGAATAATAAATCCGTGTAAACTAAATTTCCTGCCAGAAGAGCTGTACCAGTTCCAATATGTGTTTTCACAAAAGCGATAACCTGAACAAAGATACAGCATCAGAAAGATGATAATCAGAAGTTATCTGCCCATCCAATTATGAGATCATGAGATTGATTGTAATGTCCTCCTTAGGGTTTCCATTCATTGATATAACATATATATAGGTTACAAAGGTATTGGGCCTTAATGGGCTTTTGGCCCACTATACAATAATAAGACCTATGTAATCTATCAAACCCCCGCAGTCGAAACTGGAGGGGCTCGGACAGTGAGACTGGAGCGAAAATCAATGAACAACTGTCTAGGTAAACCCTTGGTGAATATATCAGCGTACTGATATGAGGACGGGACATGTAGAACGCGGACATGTCCTATGGCAACCTTGTCCCTGACGAAGTGGAGATCAAGCTCAATGTGCTTCGTGCGTTGATGTTGGACCGGGTTGCTAGCCAGATAGACTGCAGAGATGTTATCAGGGTAGACCAGAGTGGCCTTCATAAGAGGGCCACTGAGCTCAAGCAGGAGATTGCGGAGCCAAGAGCACTCAGAGACAACGTTGGCAACGCCCCTGTATTCGGCCTCAGCGCTGGAGCGAGACACGACAGACTGACGCTTGGCCGACCACGACACAAGGGTGTCGTTGAGGAAGACACAGTAACCAGACGTGGAGCGACGCGTGTCAGGACAACCACCCCAATCCGCATCAATGTAAGCAACAAGGTCAAGCTTAGAGGAAGGAGTGATCGTGGTGCCGAGCTCGAGTGTGCCGCTGATGTACCGAATGATCCGCTTTAAGGCATGAAAGTGGGGTTCCCTGGGTGCATGCATGAACAAGCAGATCTGCTGAACGGCGTAACTGATATCAGGTTTGGTGAAGGTGAGATACTGAAGAGCACCAGCAAGGCTCCGGTACAAAGTCGGATCATCAACCAAAGGACCAGAGTGAGCGCTGAGCTTGTTGGATGTATCGACAGGGGTGGCGACCGGATTGCAGTTACTCATCTTAGCCCGAGCAACAATTTCAGCAGCATACTTACTCTGTGAGAGGAATAGGCCAGACGAATGCCGCTGAACAGCAACTCCCAAGAAGTAAGACAACTGACCCAAATCTGACATAGCGAATTCAGCACTTAGCTGTGAAATAATCGACGTCCGAAGCGCATCAGAAGAGGCGGTGAGAATGATGTCGTCAACATACAGTAACAGAAATGCCATGTCAGAGCCTCTGTGATAGATGAACAGGGATGAATCCGAGCGGCTGCCAATGAAACCCAAGCGAAGCAGATGAGAAGCAAAGCGCTGGAACCAAGCTCGCGGAGCCTGTTTCAGACCATACAGAGAGCGCTTCAGGAGACAGACGTGCTTTGGACGATCGGCATCAGTAAATCCCGGCGGCTGAAACATGTAGACTGTCTCATTCAGGTGACCATGCAGAAAAAGCGTTCTTGACATCCAACTGATGAATGGCCCATTTGCGCGACAGAGCTAAGCTCAATACCACTCGGATAGTGGCAGGCTTGACCACGGGGCTGAAGGTCTCATCACAATCAATACCTACCTGCTGGGATCGACCGTTGACGACAAGACGGGCTTTATAACGCTCCAACGTCCCATCAGAGCGGAACTTGTGACGGAAGAGCCACATACAGCGAACGACGTTCGCCGCGGGAGCGCGAGGGACAAGAACCCAAGTACCATTCTTTGTAAGGGCCCTGTATTCGTCGAGCATAGCCGCCTGCCAATTCGGGTCGAGGACGACTGTTTTGTGGGAGGTGGGGATGGGGGAGAGGGAGGTCTGGGAGTCGGGAAGGACGGGGGCAAGAGGAGCAAGGTGCGGGGAGGAGGAAGCGACGGGTGCAGAGGCGGCGGGCGCCGCCAGGGAGATGTTCGACGCGGCGGGTGCAGCAAAAGGGGTTGCGTCGGGCGCAGCAAGGGCTGTGGCGGGCGCCGCCAGGGACGAGTTTGTGGCTGCGGGCGCCGCAAATGGGGTTGCGGCGGGCGCCGCATTCGATGCCGCGGCCGCCGCATGTAGGTGAGGCGTGGGTGATTGTCGAGGTGACGGGAGGTGGATAGCGGGGTGATGGTCGGTGGTCATGGAGATGATCTGACGGGGTCTGAAGACACCGGAGAAGCTGCGGGTGTGTGGTCTGTTGGTAGATGGTGGCGGGGGAGGTGGGGGAAGGGGAGACGCAGGAGCACCGGGAGAGCTCTGGGGAAGAATGAAGTGAGGGAATGGTGACTCAGACTCTGTCGACGACACAGGAGGTGTGGGAGATGCGAAGGGAAATCGCGACTCATCAAAGGTGACATGACGAGAGAGAATGATCCTGTGAGTCTTGATATCGAGGCAAATGTAACCGCGATGATCAGACGGGTAGCCAAGAAAGACACAAGGGGTAGAGCGAGGGTGAAGCTTGTGGGGGGCGGTGGATGCCTGATTAGGGAAGCACAGGCAACCAAATGTACGAAGGTGATCATATATGGGCAAAGTGTAATACAGTGCCTGAAACGGTGAGCGATGGTTGAGGGTGGTGGAAGGGAGAATGTTGAGGAGGTAGCATGTGGTGGCCAAGGCGTAAGGCCAATAAAGGAGGGGAATGGATGCGTGGAAAAGAAGAGTGCGCATCATATTGGTGATGGTTCGGATGATTCGTTCAGCTTTGCCATTTTGTTGAGAGGTGTAGGGGCAGGACAAGTGATAGGATATCCCATTGGTATTAAAGAAAGTGTGAAAATCTTTGTTGTCAAATTCGCGGCCATTGTCGCATTGGAAACACTTGACAGAGGTGTGAAACTGTGTTTTGATGTAAGCGTGGAATTTGGCAAAGATAGGAAACACTTGAGATTTAAAGTGCAAAGGGAAAACCCATAAGAAATGTGTATAATCATCCAGAAACAAAAGGTAATACTTATGACCCTCCTTGCTAGGCACAGGAGATGTCCAAATATCACTATGAATAATATCAAAAGGTGCAAATGTAGTGTTTAAAGATCGCTGAAAGGGAAGTCTGACATGCTTGCCTAACTGACAGGACGAACATAAACTAGAGCGAAGCTCTTTATTACATTGGACAAGACTCTTAGAACGAAGAAAATCTAAAACTGCAGGACTGGGATGACCAAGGCGTGCATGCCAAAGACTGGATGATGATGCCGAGAGGGCGACTGGACTTGACGGGCTGGATGGTGATGGTGACGACATAGGATAGAGCTCCCCGGTGCTATTACATCTCAGACGAGTAACCCTCGTAGTAAGATCCTTCACAGAGAAACCAAACGGATCAAACACAAGAGAAACATTATTGTCAATGGTGAACCGACGGACAGAGATAAGGTTTTTGACAAGTTTGGGGGCAACAAGGACATTGTTGAGGTGCAAAGGGTTGGTAGGGGTTGGTAGTGTGGTGTGGCCAATGCCCGAAGTAGCAAGGCGACCACCGTTGCCGACGATAATAGAATGAGCAGGACCCTTAAAAGAAAGAGATGAGAGAGTACCTGAGGAGTTCGTCATATGAGAGGTAGCGCCAGTGTCCATGTACCAAGCGCCGTCAGGGGGTGTCAGCTGCATGGAAGAGAAGGCGTTGTGCACATCAGTCGGGTATGCCTGATCGGACGACGGACGGGGAGCAGGACCCAACAAGCCCTGTTGACGGTTGGGATATGGGGCAGGTCCACGAAACGATGCACCTGGGTAGCCATAGGGTATCCAAGGAGGGTAGCCAGGGTTTGCGGGGATCGTAGTGCTGCGGGCGGCCATTGCTGCGGCCGCCGCGAGGTCTGCCGTGGCCGCGGCCGCGCCCGCCGCTGCGGCCGCCGCCTCTTGGTCCCTGCTGATCGTTGCTGCGGCCAGGCTGTAGGGCAAGTTGCTCGATGATGTCACTGGATGAGACCAACGCCGTCTTGTCTTTGGCGGCGTCGGTTGTCTGACGGTGAAGGCGAGTCTCGTCCAGGATCAGTTGGGACCGGGTCTTTTCGAACGTAGGGAGAGGTTCCGTCTGCTGTATATGAGTAGCAGCAGCATTGTATTTAGAAGGGAGGCCCGAGAGTACCTGGAGGATGAGGCGTGTGGCGCTGGGTTTGGAGTCAACGGCGTCGAGCTGATCAGCCAAGGTCTTGATGTGCTGACAGTAGGCAGATATCGACGGGAAAGAAGAAAGTTTGCAACTTGAGAATTCGTGCTCAAGATAGACAGCACGGGTGGACTTGTTGTCTTGAAAGATATCCTGAAGTTTCTTCCAAGCATTCAAGGCAGAGTCTTTGGGGTTGAGGATGGTGGTCAATAGATCTTTTGAGATGGTGTTGAAGATCCATTGAAGGACAATGGTGTCAAGTTGAGCGAAGGGATCGTCGTCTTCGCTTTCAGGGCGTTTGGCGGAGGAGTCAATGTGGTGGAGGACTTTATGAGCCTTAACATGGGTCGTGAAGAGGTGCGACCACATGGTGTAGGTACTGGATTCATGATCAACAATGATAGGGATGCAATTTTTGATGTTGGAGATGGTTAGGGCGGAATGAAAGGGTGATTTGGTGGCGGTGGTTTCGACAGACATGGTGGCGGGATGGATAGAGAAAGAAGGGAGGGATGGTGCGGCGGCAAGGGGACGGGGAGGCCGACGGCGGGAGGGCGGCGGCGAGGAGCGGCGAGGAGAGAGAAGGAGGTGGCGGATTGAGTGAGGGCGAGGAGAGAGAGAGGTGGCGGCGAGGAGAGAGAAAGAGGAGGCGGCTAAGGCTAGGGTTAGAGAAAAAGAAATTTAGGATCTTTGGATCTTAGGCTGTGATACCATGTGAGATCATGAGATTGATTGTAATGTCCTCCTTAGGGTTTCCATTCATTGATATAACATATATATAGGTTACAAAGGTATTGGGCCTTAATGGGCTTTTGGCCCACTATACAATAATAAGACCTATGTAATCTATCACCAATGACCTCCTTTTGGTTGGGACAGAGGCTGCCTCATTATATAAGGTACATAAAGTGAAAACGTGTTAATGTTATACTTGAATCAATATTTTGTTATCTTTCGTCGTAAGCAGAAATTGAACCACACCCTTTGGACAAAAAGCAATCCCTCCTTATCAACTGAGCCAATCAATATCAATAAATAACTAAATATATACGTTTAACTGATTATAAGTACAGTAGACGTCACCTTACCTGGAGTGATATGCCCATCTAATCCAGCAGCTGCTGAGGTCTAGTGGGATGTATCCAAGCATATAGCAACTTTGATATGGCAAAAGTTCCTAATCTTCGACTAAAGCACCAGTGACTGGTGAGAAACAATCATATATGATGCAGGTCTGGAAGTGCAAGTGCCAATACTCAAGCTTTCTCAAAGTAGTCGTGCATAAAGTAGACATCCTCCTGCTCAAGCTTCACAACAAACTTTCAGCGGCTCAAAGGTCTTCTTTGAACGTTATCATGTCCATCTTACTGTCGAACTTGATGCTTTTAATTGACAAGATTAGTGATAGAAAAATATTCTCCCAACAGTTAATTGCATAACAGATGCACAATGAACAAGACACACCCTAACAATAAAGCTGAGCTAGTATTAGTGATCTCTTTGCTCAACCTACTGATCTCAGACCATGTCAAGCTGAGCACTAGTGACTGGTGAGAAACATCAAAGAATCGTCAATCGAAAGAGCAAAGACTGAATTTCATTGATACCAAGATGACCAATTTTACAAGATTGGATCAACAAGGATAAGAAATGTAGAATATATAATTTCATAAGTTTCCATGCTATTATTCTACTGGTGTAACACAACCTAGGACTTTGGATATAGGTTTCACATGTGCCGGATGAGTTACAGCTGTAGGTTTGTATTTGTTGGATATTTGGGCTTTACAGCCCAAATCCTTGTACAAGCCCAGTTTGCTCTCCTTGGTGCTATGGCCTATACACAAAGCTGTCACTATATATCCGCTCTCTCACAGAACCCTAAGGCTTAAGACCACTATTCATCTCACTCTCAAAACAGATGGACGGCGCCTCTTATAAGCTCTGTTAGGGTTTTCGTCTACAACTTCTCTTTCCGCTTTGGGATTCCAGGTGTTTCCTTGGTGGTTCGGTCAAGCTTCTGGTAGATCATCGTTCCCTGGTTTCTGGCTTAAAGGCGGATGGTGGTTCTTCATTGATTGATGCTCTTCATTGGTTGTGTCGAAGACTGAAAGGGAGTTCCTCTCTCCTTTCCTGGGTTTGCTTGTTTGCACAGTAGATAGATGGCTTGTGTTTTATGTATCTCTTTCGATTGCCCCTCATTGTATTATCCTTGACAAATCTAGTGGATATTGGGCCTGACTCCTGAGGCCCCGTAGACGTAGGGTTTTATACCCGAATTGCGTAAACACTTGCCTGCGTTTCTTCTCCTGTCTTATTGCTTCATGCGCTTGCAAACTTATCTTCTGTTTGATCTTCGATTTACAAAATCGAACTCAATACGATCGTTCTCGTTGCTCCTACTTCCGCTGCCTCTGAGATCCTTAATCGGATTAACAATTGGTATCAGAGCATACGTTTGAGAAGGATCGTTATTCGATTCGGATGCTTTGATTATTTTTCTTATCTCTGTTTTTTTTTCCTTTTCTTTCTTTTAGATTTTTTCCTTTAAAACTAAGGGTTTTCTGTTTTTTCTCCTTTACCTTTCCTGTCGAGAACAGTAGCGTGGATGAATATTTCAACTGCGTAATCTCATTGAGCATTCATCTCAGTTGTGTTGTCGTTTCTGTTCTAGAAAATATGTCTGAATCCTCAGTTCGTATTAAGTCCTATGATGGGTGTTCTGACTTTGCTATGTGGCAGGTTAAAATGCGAGCCATCCTAATCAAGGAAAAATGTTGGGCTGCAGTGGCAAACAAGTTTCCTGACAAGCTCGATAAGGCTGAACGAGAAGAGATGGACCAAATTGCTCATAGTGAGATCATGATAATACTCACAGATGAAATAGCAAGACAAGTGCTCACTAAAAAGACATCCAAAGAACTTTGGGATGCTTTGGAAGCAACTTTTTTGGTAAAATCCCTTCCTAGTCGCATAAATCTGCTGTGACGATTATTTAACTTCAAAATGAATTCTCATATGTCTCTAAATGACAACCTTGACAAATTTCTGACTATGATTCAAGATCTTGAGCGTTGTGGTGATAAAATTACTGAATTACATCAAGCTGTCTTAATTCTGAATTCTCTTCCTGCACAATTTGACACTTTTAAGGATGTTATACAGTATAGTAGGGAGGATTTAGATAAGACTAAGATTATTGAAGCTATCATTCAGAAAAATGATGTCATGAAGGTGTTTAAGACAAAGCAGGAAGTTAAAAATGAGGCTTTAATGGCAAGGGCTAAGTTTAAAAATCAGAAGAAAAATCAGAACAAGAACAAGAAGCATGACAACTTTGACAACTCTAAGTCTGAAACTGCTGAGAAATCTCAATCTGATAAAAGCTCTATTAAGTGCAATTACTGTTCTAAGGATGGTCATTATGAGAAAGACTGTTATAAAAGAAAGAAAGATGAGGATAAGAAAAATAAAGCTGTTACTGCTGTGCTTGAATCTCATCCTAATTGCTCCCATGAATTGCTATGTGTGTTTGATGATCAATCTGCTGCTGATGTATGGATTATAGACTCTGGCTGCACTATTCATGCTACACCTAACAAACATTGGTTTTCTGAATTGAATCTTATTAATGAGGGAAATGTTATGCTTGGTGATCATTCTGTGCTAGCTATAAAGGGTGTGGGATCTGTACCTCTTAAGATGCATGATGGGAAAATTAGAGTTATTCAAAATGTTAGATGGGTTCCTGCTCTAAGGAGAAATTTGTTGTCTGAAAGTGTGTTTGACGATCTAAATTGTGATATAAAGGTCAAAAGGGGGATTAAATCTGTAATCAGAAATGGTAAAGTTCTTATTAAAGGAGTTAAAAAGAAAGGCCTCTATCATGTTATTGCTGAATCTGGAAAGTGCCAATCTGTTAATGTTTCTGTTAAGCAAATCTCTAAACCTATGACACTTGATCAGACTTTGTTGTGGCATCATAGATTGGGACACATAGGTAACAAGGGTTTGCTTGAGCTATATAAAAGAGGTGTTTTGGATTCTAAACCTGCTCATATTGTTTTTTGTGAAAATTGTTTAATGGGCAAACAAACCAAACTAGCTTTTAAATCTTCTGCCTATGTTGCTAATGCTTCTCTTGAGTATGTCCATGCAGACCTATGGGGTCCGACACAAGTTGACACCATAGGAGGAAAGAGGTATTTCTTGTCTCTTGTTGATCATTATAGCAGGAAAGTATGGATACATCTTCAGAGGACAAAAGGTGAGGCATATGAAAATTTTAAAGGCTGGAAAGTTAAGGTTGAGAAAGAATCTGGACACTTGCTCAAATGTCTCAGAACTGACAACGGGTTAGAATTCTGCAATAATGATTTTGATAATTTCTGTAATCTCCATGGCATCAAGAGACATCTTACCATTCCTGGTACTCCACAACAAAACGGAATAGAAGAGAGAATGAACCGTACCCTCCTGGAAAAGGCCAGATGTATGCTGATTTGTGCTGGCATGAAACACTCACTTTGGGGTGAAGCCATCACAACAGCTGCATACTTGGTCAACAGAACACCCTCTTCCGCTATTGACTTTAAAAGCCCCCAAGAGCTTGTAACGGCCCAGGATTATGATTCCCGAGTTACGTTTCGAGGGATAAAACCCCTCGTTAGGATCTTGCGTCCCGAGTACAGGTTGAAGGTTTGAAACCGAAGATTTGTAGTTTAAAGCGGGATTTCTCACCCAAATCCGTAAGGTCCGTTGGAGACCCCGGGGTAAACCCCTGTGCCTGTCCTAAGTCTACAACGCGGAAAATCCATTTAGGCATGCAACCAGCATAGGTGAAGTTAAAGCAAAATACAATCCCAAAGGTGCCACGGTATAGCCGGGACAAAACAACGTAAAAGAGAGGAAGTCTAGTGGTCTCTCGAGCTCTCAATCTAACGCCAAAAGTCTGAACCCGCCAAGCGTCCATATAAGCAAAGATAGCGGTTAGCGGTTACTTGAATCTAAAAAAAAAATGAGGGGGATCTGGGTCAATTATCAGGCCACTCATGCGCGTGTGTAAACACACTCTGAGAGGCATATAATAAGCATCCTATTCCTAAAATGAAATGCGTAATGCAAAGCGGAACTTAAACAGATAAGCATACGAATAATTAAGTGCGGACATAAATAAAGAGGCGCAGTTACAAGAATGCCAAAATAGCATGTCCCTCTAGGCTCATAAGGAATCCTCTAGCAACTCCCTTCAAAAGGGAACTACCTCACCCATGGTGCAGGCCGTCCCTACGTAAGGAGCCTACTAACTACGAAGGGAAGACAAACAACGACACCCATATAGGGCCTAATGCTCTAAGAGTTCTATGGCGACTTATTACCAAAAAGCCTACCTCACCCATCAAGTGCAAGCAACTTTCTATAATAAGTCCCACTAAGATGACAAGAATAGAGAAAAAGGTCATATCCAATAAACACCTATAACGGCCGTTTTCTAGCAAAGACATATAACAAGTCATATGGTTTCCATTTTATATCCTAAGCGTGATTCTAAGTCGTATGGTGCATGAACACTAGTCAACTATATAACACCCAGTGCATAGAGCGCCCATCATGAGTAAGTTCAAAAAACTTACCTGGAGAAGCGTAGAATCCAAGCAATACAACAATCAAGCAAGTCCAGGCAGATTAGAGCTCACCTAGAAGATAGGCAACATATATAATAAGTCTAAGTCTAACTTACACAAGGCATATCAAACAACACACATAAGATTCACATAAAACATAACTAAGTTAACCATCCCATCATCAACAACATTTATGTCTCAATTCAATTTCTCATCTCGTTTCATCATCTCATATCGTATTCAACATATATAATCCGCCATCTCATCAACTTAAGATAGCATCCATATCATACTTAGCCAAATTCGCATACTATCATTTTATACTCAATACTTTGCATACGAATATATATGTCATCATAATCATAATTAACTTATCTTTAATCTCATATATAATTCACCACAAGTCATGCTATTAGTCACACATACCATGCTGTTAGTCAAACGATTATTTTATCATGCTAGTTAGTCATCGAATAAGTCGGATTCCCAAGTTAGTCCCAAATCCATTTCAAAATTCAAATTAAACAATTAAGAATTCCGACCCTTGAAAATACTTGCTAAAATCCCTTTTCTCAATTTATTTATTAAATCATTTTCTGACCTTGAAATTCTTTTCCAAATTCTCTAAAAATCCAAACCATTTTTATTGAATAAACCAACCCTTATAATTCTCCCAAAATAATATTTTATCTCTTAAAACCTCAAATAATATTGTATATTTATAATCCTTTTAATTACGCTAATTAGTTAAATAAATAAACGAATAACCCGAACCGAACCGAACCCATAACAATCCCATCCGGGTTTAAGTATTAAACACAATTTTCAAATGAAGAGGGCCCACCAGGCCACGTCGGCTCCATCTTCCTTCGGATTTCAAACGGAGACATCGTGCCCGCCGGCCTGCGCTCGCCGGTTTCTCTCCCGCCTCTGCTCGCTCTTGCTCAGCCCGCCTCTGCTCAGCTCACCTCCGAACACTCGCTCGCATCCCCGCCCACTCACACAGCTCCCTCGCACTCGCCCAGGCCCGCGCTCACAGCCCTCGCCCTCTCGAACTCGCTCATCCTCGCACTCACGGAGCCGTGCCCATCCTCGCCGGACCTCAAGCTTGACGGAGCTCTCGGGCCCTCCCGACTCCCCGCATTCAGCGCTCGCTCACTCGCCACTCGCCCACAGCCCGACCCAAAGACAGAATAGAATTGAAACAAAGGAAGGAAAGACGGAAGCTCACCGAGCTGTTCGCGACTTCGGAGCTCTCGATCGGAGTTCTGGGCGTCTTCGGAGGCTCGCGATGGCTCGTCGGACCTGCGTCGGACAGGAGTGAGTCTGATGGTGAAGCTCGAGGATGCTTCCGATCGAAAACGGAGGAGAACGGCTTACCGAAAATCTCATCCGCGCTCAAACAAGGGAGGTGGCGCTTCGGTGGTTCGTCGGCGGTGCTTGGCAGCTCCTGGGTTGCTTCGGTGGGGCGCTGGATGTCGATGGAGGTGGCGGGATGGTGCTACAGCTGCTGGGCTTGAGGAAGGAGGTGGAAGAACGAGAGGTTGTCGTTGGTGCCTTGTTCTCAACAAAACAAAGGAGAAGGAAGGAGGTTGCGGTGGTGGTGACGGGCTGAGAACTTCAGCGATGGTGGTGTGTTGTTGCAGGAGGATGGTCAAGTATGAAATAAATATGAAATAAAGTTCAGACTGACTTCCCTGTCTCAGCAAATAAATACAAGACTTCCTCCCGTTGTAGTAAGAGAATAGTCAGGATCGAATCCACGAGGAAGCACGTCAGCAGTTCTCAGGTAGCTGTAAATTCTCACAGACAGAGCAGCAGAAAAAAACACAGAAACACAGAAACAACGAAAGAAACAGAAATAAAAGCAGAAGCAAAGAACAAAGCAAAACAGGAAAGACAAAGCAAAGCAGAAACTAAAAGCAAAGCAAAGTGCTCGTCGATCTCGACAAACAGCTACTCGAGATCGACAAAGCAGTGAACAACAGAAAACAGAAATCACAGCAGACAGGCAAACCCGGCAAGGGCAACTCGATCTCGACCAAGTCAACTCGAGATCGACAAGGGCAAGTCAAGACAGAAACTTCAGAAATCGACAACAGAACAGAACTCAACTCGACCTAGACGAAGCGTACTCGAGATTGAGTGCAACCAACTCGAGATCGGCAAGATCTCCTCTGTATCGACAAGAATTGACAGAAAATATAAATTGCAAATTCGAAACTAAAACTCAGATTTTTGACAGAAATAAATCAATATAATAAAAGACTTCCAAGACTAGGGTTTCAACACCACAATGATAACCATGCAAAGTAACACACAAAGGCATAAAAGATCATGCTTTCCATCAAATAACTTTCGTCATTAACAAATAGGCATATAGAGGCTTTCGCATAAACCCTAATTGTTACTAACCCTTTTTCACATAATTAATCCAAGTTGCATTAAGATCACTTTCGCTTCAATAACACAAACAAGGATCACCTTCAACTCTCGCAAAAGAATCATGCTCATAGGGATAGAAGATGAATCGCACAAAAAGATCTGACCTTTATCGCATCGCCTCACATGGCCACCGTCGGGCTCACCCCAGCCCAGAGGTGGGTGGACTACTCACGCCTCATTGCAATAACAGACATTGATTGATGAAAAGAACTAAATTGCATTGAAACTAAATTCAAAAGCCTTTACAATCCTGGCAATCAACTTTCGCAGAAAGCCAAAACCCTAAAAACCTTAGAACTCCTAAACTTCACTGTGGAACTACTTGTCTTTCTCTCAAATTGAATTTTTTATGAAACTGAGCCCCTAGGGCCATATTTATAGCCTTCTAATTCTTGCTATTCAAGGATAGAATCTTCTATCTATATCTAAAATTATATCTAATTTGCTAAAAGATAAATAAATTGTTTTAAGGAAATAAATCAACTAAGGAAAAGATAAATCTAACTAAGGTAAGTCTTCATGTCTTGATAGATCTCCTTCCATAGATAGACTTTGATCAACTTTGGATAGATCTTCGGCCATTCTCGGATTCCCTCATGCCCAAGTAAAGCTAAACCGAGTAGGACTCGTCACGACGAAGCGTTTCTGGAAACTGGGTCTACTCGACCTCGACCACGGCTCGTCGACCTCGACAAGACTTGTTCGTCGACTGGACCTCCCGGCTAGCTCTGCTCGACAGGCTCGGACTTGGGCTCCTGGTGCTCGTCGATCTCGACTGGGTGGCTTCTCGATCTCGACAAGGGTCTTCCCTTCCGCTTCCGCGAGTTGCCCCTTCCGCTGGAGCGAGTAAGCTTTTCCGTCGGCTTGGTGCGTCCCGCTGGCAGCGGGATTTTCCGCGGCAGCGAGACGTCCGCTGCAGCGAGTGGAGTCGCTGGCAGCGAGTGCCTCCATGTCGGCCTCGGCTTGTCGACTAGCTCTTCTTCTCGTCAACTCCGGGCGTGGCGCTGGGCTTCGTCGATCTCGACTAGGGCTTGTCGAGATCGAGTAGACTCCGGAAGTCGGGTTGGTCCGGCTTTCTCGATCAGGCTCTGTCGACCAAGGCTGCTCGGACATGCTCGTCTAGGTCGAGTAAGAGCTACTCGAGATCGAGTAGCCTGGGTTCTCGGCTCGATTCGACTGGTTCCGCTGCTTCTTTGACCTTAGACTTCTGTTGTGGTTTTCCGAGCTTTTCTGACCTTCTGTAGAATTGCTGTAAAATGCCTCGATTTCTGCGAATGAAACAGAAACTGGTGTAGATTCCATAATTTGGCAAATAAACATAAACTACATAGGTTCTGTACTATCTAAGCCCAAATGAATGCAATGTATGCAGAAATCGATATAAAAGTTACTGTAAAACATGGCAGATTCAGCTCACAACAAACACCCCATACTTAAGCTTGCTTGTCCTCAAGCAATACTTTTATTTGTCATTCAGGGGAAGAAATCAAAACTCTCAACATCTTAGATTCATTCTTATATAACCCTGCAATCAATTACCATCCTCGAAAAGGTACTAGTGTCACAGATTCATGCATGTGCAAATATGTAAAAGCAACATCTACTCATAAAAAGGAGGGTTATGCAAAACATAATTCATTCATGACAAAGCATTGATAATCAAGAAGACTTTAATTTAAGCTCATGTAGGAGTAGATTGGTAAAAGGCTAAGAGGTGGGCAATTTCTGGCAATGTGGTGCTAATAATCCGGGGAAATGGAGTATTTCTAAACATGAATTTCCACATTCCTTTTCATAAAATTCATCACCTTTCATAATGCTTTTATCGACAATTATGCTTTTACCTCTCTGACCTCGGCACTGCCTTCTCGCGAGTCGCAAACATGGGTGTCATGAATGGCCCCGGATACTTAGTGCTTTGGACTCCTCACAATGTGTCCCATCTCTCCAAACTATTATCTCAGAGAGCAGGGTCAATCTACCTTTATCTCCTGAGGTGATTGGATTTTCTTTCACTCATTAAATTTTCCATATTCCAAACAATTTCCTTCCAAACTCCAACAATGATAATAATCACAACACAAACACCATATGATAATCTCCATAATGTAACATCATTGTCAACATAATCCCCGGATAGGGTAAAGAATGGCAAATATTTAGATCATGTGGAGCAATATATGAAATAAGGCATATTATGGCTTTTGTGTAATGCATAAGCATAGGTAAGGCTTGGATTATAACAATATGAGCATTATATGGAAATATAAAGTCCTCCATCATTTTATCATGCAACATGTCAAAAGAAATATCAAATTTACCTCCTTTCATGGTTTTCAAGAAAATATGCACTTCATTGTGACTTCCCTTTACTAGGCAATTTCATGCTGTATCTCTAATGAATCTAATTTTGCATCGTCGAGTTCAATAAAGCTTCCATGACATTATTTCAAAATTTTCAATTTTCAATGGGGGTCATTTTTCTTAAATTTTTGGAAATCGTGCATATAAGCACATAAATCAATAATGCATTCCAAAATAGCCATGTAGCAATTCTAAGAAATAATGAACAAGTAATGTCAAATAAATCAAATATGCATAAATTAAGCTCTTCCCCCACCCCATACTTAAACATTACAGTGTCCTCACTGTATAAAAACAAGGTAAGGGTAGAGAAAGAAACTCACAAGACAGATGTGCAGATTTCTCTAAATATCGAATGGAGCACCTCCTAGGCCGAGTATGAATGTTGATATAGCTTGCCTCTATCCATGGACCTGAAAAGTGTAAGACATATACCCATAATAGAAACAACAAAAACCAAAGAAATGTTCAAATCCAAAAACAAAAACAAAGTCTCAAAATGTCCTAAAAAGACTATGTACATGCTCTAGATTTTATAGTTGCTAGGCCGACTTTTCCATTTAGCTCAAGGTGGCATTTGCAGGGCCCATGTAGCTTGGGCCTCAAATAAGACTCCATTCTTGTCCATCAGCTGTAATCCTCCAGAATGGATCTTGTTCACCACGAAAGGTCCCATCCGCTTCTTGTTGAATTTGTTAGGGAACCAATGATCCTTTGATTTAGAGACATGGAGCTTGTCTCCAACTTCATACTCCTTGGGCTCATCATTGGATATCCTACATAAGCGCACATACCAAGGCAAACCTCTCCCATGTATAGATAAATCTTTAATAGAAATAGGAGAAGAAAGATCCATACCTTGGCTTACCATTGCAGCGACGGAATCGGGGACCACAGTGTTTGGTCGATCTTGACTAGGGCTAGTCGATTTCGACGAGACTGCAGGTTCTGGTGGTGGTCTGCTCGAAGATGCGGAAGTCGACAAAGGACAGGGCTTGTCGATCTCGACAAGACTGGTCGACCTCGACAAGGGTTCTGCTCCTAGTGGCTTGCTCATCGAGGAAGGCGGATCTGGTGGCGCTGGGTGGTGGTCGATCTCGACAAGCTTAGTCGAGATCGACGAGGATCCTTGCTCTGGTGTTCTCAGCGTCGAGGAAGCAGGGACTGGGCTCCCCGAGTGGTGGTCGACATCGACAAAGGTGATCGAGATCGACGAGCTCTGGCCGTCTGGTGGAGTCAGCGTCGAGGGATATGAAGCCGAGGCCGTCGAGTGGTGGTCGACCTCGACAAGTCTAGTCGAGATCGACGAGCCTGGTTTGTCTGGTTCGCTGCTCGACGATGCTGGTGCTGGTGGAGTCTCCTTGGTCTGGTCGAGATCGACTAGGGTTCTACTCGATGTCGAGGAGCCTTGGTCGATCTTGACCATACTTAGTCCCTGTCAAGGCATCCGAAAAATAATTAATCCACAACGACTTACCTTGGTCTGTGTCGATTGGATTCTCTGTGTTCTCCTTGAGGATTGCCATGATCTCCTCCACCTGGGCCTCCATGTCCCTCTTTTCCAGCTCCTTAGGGGTCATATTTCTGACCTTGGGTTCCCCGCAGGTGATGTAGCCAGTTGAGATAGATTTGACCTCTTCCATTGGACCTGTATGCCTTTCAGTTTTATTAAAGGAATACTCAAATACCTCATCGCTGATGTTGAAGGTGAGCACTCCTTTCCTAACGCTTATGTTGGCATCCACCGTCGCCAAGAATGGTCTTCCTAAAATAATTGGACAAGCAGGATCTTCTTGCATATCAACAACTAGAAAATCAGCAGGGACAAAGAATTTACCTACTTGTACTGGCACATTATCGACCATGCCTGTTGGAATGACCACTGTGTTGTTGGCCATGTATAGTCTAGCATCCACAGGCTCCAGGGCACCTATCTTAATCTTGGACCAAATTGTTAAAGGCATTATACTCACACTAGCTCCAAGATCACATAAAGCATTAATTTTGTATGGACCAAATCCAATGGTTATAGCAAACTTACCTGGATCCGGCCTCTTCTCCAGTATGTCCAAATGGCTGCATTCCTCTGTAATTTCAGCCATTGATCGCTTTTTGCTCAGTATCTCCTTTAGGAACTTGACATAGGATGGCATTTCATTGAGAGCTTCTGTGAAGGGGATGGTGACGTTGAGTTTCTGAAGCATCTTGATGAAGCGCTGAAATTTCTTTTCTGCCGGGTCCTTTGGAGATTTTGTGGGGAAAGGCAACTTCTTTTTCTGATTCGGAGCCAGAACGGACGTCGGAGGTGCTGCAGGCCGTTCTATGTCGACCAGGGGCTCATCGATATCGACCACAGTCTTGTCGATCTCGACTAGATTTGGTGCTGTCGAGTTGTTGTGTGGTGCAGACGAGGATTCTGGAATTTTCTCCTCGAGGTCGAGTAGACCTTCCTCGACATCGAGTAGACTCTGGTCGAGTTGCTGTTTAGCTTCGTCCTGCTGTTTCCCGACCTCTGGCTCTTGCATTTGATGGCCGCTTCTGAGTTTTACAGCAGCGATATGTCCAGTTTTTCCCTTAGGATTTGGTTCTGAAGATCCCGGGAGCGAGCCTGACTTTCTGGGGATTCCTGCTGCTAGCTGACCAATCTGTGTATCAACTGATTTCCGCCAGATATCAATTTCCCCAAGCCTAGAATTGACACCTTGCATCTGAGTGTAGACGGAGTTGAAGGAATGCCTAGTTTCTAAGTGATTCCTCCGTATTTCCTGCAGGACTGTCTGTATATCATCCTTTTTCTGGTCTCTTTCCGGATGTCCTGGAGCTCTATAGGGCGGGGGGTTCCTAGGGACACCTTGGTTCCATTGTGGTTGCTGAAACCTCTGGTCCCCTATGTAGCGATTTGGACCCCCTGCGTAAGCTACCTCCTCGTGGTGTTCTGCCATCCTGACTTGCTCTGTGTGTGGGCACTCAGGAGTGGTGTGCCGCTGCGATCCACACTCAATGCAAGGCTGGTTGACAGAAAGATACTTTACTTGCTTTATGAGCTTCTTGTTCTGATCTCTGTAGTACTGTTTCCTTACATCCGGATCAATTTCCTTAGGAGGCTCATAGAGGGGCATGGAAGGTGCTGGCCTGGCGTATGGGTTCTCTTCATAAGTTGCAGTAGACCCATACTTGTTGTCGTAGTTAGTGAGCTTCTCTAGCACACCCCATGCGTCACTTGGCGGCATTGTCAGATACTCATAGCGAGTGTAATGGTTGATTCTGTCCTTAGTGACTTGATCAAGAGAATTGAAGAAGATCTCCTGAATGACGTAGGGTGGCTGTCCATGAGTAGGGCAAGATCGCAGAAGTTCCTTGTAGCGCTCCCATGCCTTTGCCAGCGGTTCCCCTTGCTTCTGTTTGAAGGCGGTGATTCTCTGGCGGAGATGTGCTGTTTTGGCAGGTGGGAAGAATTTGTTCAGAAACTCTTGCTCTACTTGGGCCCAGGTTGTGAGTGATCTTTCTTTCAGCCCTTCCAGCCATTTCAGAGCAGGCCCAGCGAGAGACCAGCGAAAAGATTTCATCTTGACATATTCCAGGGTTGTACCTTCAGCAATAGTACGGCACATGTCAGAAAAGTTTGTAATATGTTCAAGAGGACACTCATTAAATCTACCATAAAAGGCATTATTTTTAAGCTCTATAAGAAATTGAGTGCGAATTTCAAAAGAGTTTTCAGGGATTAGAATCGCCGATTCAGGCACGACGAGGGTTGGGTGCATGTAGTCCTCTGCCGTGGTTGGATATTGGGCAAGCTCAGCCTGTGCTTGTTCCCTTGCTGCTTTCTCAGCGGTGATAGCAGCATCCTTAGCGGCGAATTCCCTGGTAAGCCTAGCGATCAGCTGTTCTTGTGTCTCCGCAGCAGCCATGGCTCTTTGTAGTTTAGCTCTGATATGAAAAAGGCGTTCCGGTTCGTCTAAGGCGTCAAACTCAGGTGTTTGACCAGAACGACGCATACACCTGCGAATTCACTCAAAGAAATAGTGAGAACTGACTACCTAAGGCGCGAATGATTGCTTCCCCGGCAACGGCGCCAATTTGTTGTTGCAGGAGGATGGTCAAGTATGAAATAAATATGAAATAAAGTTCAGACTGACTTCCCTGTCTCAGCAAATAAATAGAAGACTTCCTCCCGTTGTAGTAAGAGAATAGTCAGGATCGAATCCACGAGGAAGCACGTCAGCAGTTCTCAGGTAGCTGTAAATTCTCACAGACAGAGCAGCAGAAAAAAACACAGAAACACAGAAACAACGAAAGAAACAGAAATAAAAGCAGAAGCAAAGAACAAAGCAAAACAGGAAAGACAAAGCAAAGCAGAAACTAAAAGCAAAGCAAAGTGCTCGTCGATCTCGACAAACAGCTACTCGAGATCGACAAAGCAGTGAACAACAGAAAACAGAAATCACAGCAGACAGGCAAACCCGGCAAGGGCAACTCGATCTCGACCAAGTCAACTCGAGATCGACAAGGGCAAGTCAAGACAGAAACTTCAGAAATCGACAACAGAACAGAACTCAACTCGACCTAGACGAAGCGTACTCGAGATTGAGTGCAACCAACTCTAGATCGGCAAGATCTCCTCTGTATCGACAAGAATTGACAGAAAATATAAATTGCAAATTCGAAACTAAAACTCAGATTTTTGACAGAAATAAATCAATATAATAAAAGACTTCCAAGACTAGGGTTTCAACACCACAATGATAACCATGCAAAGTAACACACAAAGGCATAAAAGATCATGCTTTCCATCAAATAACTTTCGTCATTAACAAATAGGCATATAGAGGCTTTCGCATAAACCCTAATTGTTACTAACCCTTTTTCACATAATTAATCCAAGTTGCATTAAGATCACTTTCGCTTCAATAACACAAACAAGGATCACCTTCAACTCTCGCAAAAGAATCATGCTCATAGGGATAGAAGATGAATCGCACAAAAAGATCTGACCTTTATCGCATCGCCTCACATGGCCACCGTCGGGCTCACCCCAGCCCAGAGGTGGGTGGACTACTCACGCCTCATTGCAATAACAGACATTGATTGATGAAAAGAACTAAATTGCATTGAAACTAAATTCAAAAGCCTTTACAATCCTGGCAATCAACTTTCGCAGAAAGCCAAAACCCTAAATTATTGTAAACTTAGGAAATTACAGGGGCTATTGTAGAATATATAATTTCATAAGTTTCCATGCTATTATTCTACTGGTGTAACACAACCTAGGACTTTGGATATAGGTTTCACATGTGCCGGATGAGTTACAGCTGTAGGTTTGTATTTGTTGGATATTTGGGCTTTACAGCCCAAATCCTTGTACAAGCCCAGTTTGCTCTCCTTGGTGCTATGGCCTATACACAAAGCTGTCACTATATATCCGCTCTCTCACAGAACCCTAAGGCTTAAGACCACTATTCATCTCACTCTCAAAACAGATGGACGGCGCCTCTTATAAGCTCTGTTAGGGTTTTCGTCTACAGCTTCTCTTTCTGCTTTGGGATTCCAGGTGTTTCCTTGGTGGTTCGGTCAAGCTTCTGGTAGATCATCGTTCCCTGGTTTCTGGCTTGAAGGCAGCTGGTGGTTCTTCACTGATTGATGCTCTTCATTGGTTGTGTCGAAGACTGAAAGGGAGTTCCTCTCTCCTTTCCTGGGTTTGCTTGTTTGCACAGTAGATAGATGGCTTGTGTTTTATGTATCTCTTTCGATTGCCCCTCATTGTATTATCCTTGACAAATCTAGTGGATATTGGGCCTGACTCCCGAGGCCCCGCAGACGTAGGGTTTTATACCCGAACTGCGTAAACACTTGCCTGCGTTTCTTCTCCTGTCTTATTGCTTCCTGCACTTGCAAACTTATCTTCTATTTGATCTTCGATTTACAAAACCGAACTCAATACGATCGTTCTCGTTGCTCCTACTTCCGCTGCCTCTGAGATCCTTAATCGGATTAACAAGAAAGATACGAGGACACTGGACACATAGGAGAGAGAACAAGGAGAAAACAAGTACAATAGAGAACTACTAGTAAATTAGCTTTAAGAGTATGAAAGAGATTTAACTATTATAAATCTTGTATCCAACCTTCATAGTCCACGGAGACTGAACCAAATACATTATAGATGTTGTTACCAATATCCGGAAAAAGAAAATCAATGTTATTCCAATAAATAACAGCAGCTAAGTGCCTAAGTGATCTTGAGAAGCTCAGCCAAGGAAGCTTTTGAACGGGATGAAAAAGTGTGTGCAACTTGATGCATTGTGGGTCTGGACTCGGGTTTAGCACCTGTGCAGAGCAAAGATACTTTGATTACCCGCATCAATCCATCAATTAGATGAGACCATAGATCAAGCTGCACAGCTGCAGGCAAAGCAGAAGCTATCAAGTGGAGAAGAGAAAGGATGTGCAAATTTTGCCAAAATATGAGTCTATGTGGGAGTCGAACCCACATCTATGTGTGTATACACATCTCTATCCCCATTGAGCTAATAGACTTTTAAAAGTACGATATTTTAGAGGTGCACAACTCTATTTTAGAGTTGCACAATGGGACTACTATTGCAAAATTCCTAGAGTTGTACACACAATGGGACTACTATTGCAAAATTCCTAGAGTTGCACAACTCTATTTTAGAGTTGCACAACTCTATTTTAGAGTTGCACAACTCTATTTTAGAGTTGTACAATAGGACTACCATTGCAAAATTCCTCGAGTTTTCAAGACCTGCTTTAACTGTAGTATGAAAACAAAAAGTGTCTCAGAAACTCCAATGTCAATTGTATGCAGAAGTTGAGGAGTAGCAACGGTGAATATGACAGATACGGTAAAACATCTACTTAGATGAAAATTGAGCAAGACAGCTCATTATCAATCAAATACACAAAATTAACACCAGCAGAAAACAAGAGGAATATGACAGAGTCATATTCATCTGAGTAACTCTGAGATTTGAATAATCCGAAAACATTTATTTCAAGGACTTGCCATGACAGTGATAAACTGCTCCATAACGTAAGAAAGTGGAAACATGTAGTGGTATTTTCTCTTTTTAGTTCTTGTTACAAAACAAGAATATTAAACTAGGAATTCAAATGACAACTACGAAAGTTTCTATTAGCGACTGAAATGAGACGGTTTAGCCAGTGAGGAGACTTGCTAGGATCATATTATTGGTGATTTGGGGAATATCCCTTAGTATACGAGAATAAGCTTGGAAGGCTTTTACCAAATTGCACAAGGTGACTGTTTTTCTCTATGGTAATAGGGAGGTGGGTTAGTAGAAGTGGCCTCGGGAATTCATTCTCAAAATCAAAATCCCATGAATTCCCTAAAATTTGTGTTTTACATGATTGACTTGTGATTTCTTACATATTCTCGATAAATGAGAGGATGTCCATGGTGCTAGCACTAGTTAAGGTTCCGTTCAAATATGCTGAAGCATCGTAAGGGAAAGATCATAAATTTTAGCAAACAAAACCAAAGTTAAGATTCAACGCAGGCATGCCTAGGCTTCTAGCTACTAAAGCCAATTCCTTAAAAACTAGTGGGTTGATTTTGTGACAGTAACCTCCAGCAGTGAATGGGAGCTAAGCTATTTGAAATAACATTGGTTAAGGTTGCATCTATTCCTGACAGTTTAGCAACTAAGCTTCATTGTGAGACGGAGAAGGAGAAGAGTGAAGGAAATGAAACACACATCAACAAATACATGCTGAGATTGAACTTCACTATCACAATGAAAATCCATGCCCAAATCAGCACACAACAACAAGCATAGCAAGTCAATTAAATCAAAATTTCGGCCCCAACCATAGCATAGCAAGCAACAAGCAAATTAAATTGCAGCAACAAGCATAGCTCAAGAGAAGGAGAACTAAGCTCAAGAGAGCTCCACTTGTAACCCGAACAATCAGAGCTCAAGAGAAGGAGAAACCTGAACAATCAATTGACAGAGCAAGCAAATCGAGATCAACAGACCAACACAGAGCAAGCAAATCGAAACACAGAGCAAGCAAATAGAGATCAACACAATTGCTGCAGGGCAACACAGAGCAAGCAAATCGAGATCAACAGACCGAGATTGACAGACGAGAAGGAGATTGCAGGCCACATGAAATGGTTCTAACTAAGGGTAAAGCAATCAGACTTACCTCAATTCGAGACACAAGGCAGCAACAACAACTAATTAGGGATGTCCATGATCTTGTCCTCGACCGGCTTCGCACAATCAGGAGGTTGAGGGAGCAGCCAGAGACGATGATGGAGCGAGGAGCTCGGGCCTGGATCGCCACGCTGCGAAGTGTTGCTCCTCATCAGCGAATACGACTAGGAATGAGGTGCCATGGCCGGCGACGAGGGGAGCGGCGGCAGCGGCAGGTGGACGGCGGGATGGAGACGACGAGAGAGAGAGAGAGAGCGATGGAGACGGAGAGAGAGAGCGCGATGGAGACGGCGAGAGAGAGGGAGGTTAGAGAGAGAAATCTAACATTGAATTAGGGTTATAAAGCGGACATTTTGCTAATTTGTCCAAAAAGATGGACATTTCACAAATTTGTCCAAAAAAGTGCATGTTTTACAAATGTTTTCTATATTTTTTAGTTACCACATTTTACCCAAAAAAATAGTTTTTTTTTAATTAGTAATTCTTTCACAATGATTGATAGCATTCCATAAATTAGTAATTCCATGACAATTATACAATTTGATTAAAAGAATATTTGGAATGATGGTTAGCATGAGTTTTTATTAGAAATCTAAACATACAAGTTATGAAATTACTAATTTAACCATAGAAAATGACAAATGCTAAACATACAAGTTATGAAATAAATAACAGTTTATTTTCTGAGTATGTAAATAATATTTTCCAAATATATAAATTTAGAAAAATAAAAAATATTTATTATTCAATTTTTCGTAAAAGACATATTATATGTTGAAGAAGTTTATGGTGACACGTGTCTTCTTCATCACTAATTTAATTTAATATTTATTATTCAACCAATAATTTTTTTTAATGAAAAAATCAATTTATTCCATTTGAATCTTCTCAAACAACCCTCTTTAATTATTCTTAAACAATAACCCACTAATTTTGAAATAATTTATTTTATGGTAAATCAATTCTGTATGTGAAAGATATATTATATGTTGCACGTACTTTAACCCTTCCTTTAAAAAGATCTCTTAATTATTATATCCAAATATCCATTAATAAGTATACAAGCATATAGTTATGTAAAAGATTTGATATTAATTAGCATAATTTGATTATATCGTATTGATACTTACAATAAAGAAAGAGTCTCTTACACCACATGTCTTCTTAATTGCCTATTGATCGAGGTTCTATGTGGCATTTTATTAATTAATCAAGTAATATATAAATTTTTTGATTTTTTAATTTTCCTTTAAATAAGTGAAATGGTTTTTTGAATATTTATTTAATTATTAAGTGATGAAACTCGATAAACTTGTTCCTGAAATTTGTAGTAAATAAATTTTGAGTGTTTTCAATTTTTTAAATTAATTGATAAACTTGTGCCTGAAACTCGATGAACTTGTGCCTGAAACTTGTGCCTGAGATAAACTATGAGTTGTTACATGGGATAAACTTGATCTATTTGAAAATTCCAGAAACCTTTTCCATTCACTTTGATTAATAAATAAACGAGGTTTTTTATAAAGAAATTATACTTTATTTTTCCTTTAGTTTTATTTTTATCCAAATAGCTTCTTAAAAAACATGTCAAATAAATAAAATGACCTATATTTAGAGACGGATGAAGCATTTTTTTTTACTTTTAAGTTTATTACAGGAATATTTCTTCTCCGACATTTATATGTGCTCTCCATCCAAAAGTTCTTAAAACTCTATTCACCTAGCGTTTGTGTAATATGTAGCCGAACTACCAAATTTTTTTGTCTTACCTTCCAACCCATTACCACAACAAATATTTGTTTAATACTCAAAGTAACCAATCAACTTGCTGAAAAAACTTAGAATGCTGGAAAAAAAACACTCTACAATTTTGTATACAATTGTTTCCATCTAGGAAAGTACGAATATGAGACATTGACGTTTGGCTACATCTTATATATTGATATAATATAAGAATTTTTTTATCCAAATTTATATTATTTGGCTATATCATTTTCATATTATTATAATATATCTAATATATAATATAAATAAATTATGATGATATCTTCTAAAAATATAATATATTTGACAAATCTCGTGCGTTACGCATGGGTACTGCGCTAGTTATAATAATAAAGTAGAAGTCGTTTACACCATGTGGCGGCTTCTCCTTTAAAGTAGGTTTTATTTTATTTTTTATGATTAATTAATTAATTAATTACAATTTCAATTAATTATATTAATAATAATCAATTATCAATTAATTGTTTTTAAATATGTATCGTGTTTTTATGATTCTTTTTATTTTTTTATTTGTGATTTGTTAATTAATTAATTGTAATTTCAATTAATTTTATTAATTATATTAATAATAATCAATTAATTGTTTTCAAATGTGTATGCGATTGTTAGGATTTTATATGCCTATTAGTTTAATGGATGAAAGATATGCCGGTGTTTTAAAATGATATGCCGATTATTTATATATTGATGTGTATCCGGTTGTTATTAATTGACCGTTATGCGATCGGTAAAATGAAAGATATGCCTAAGATATGCCAATTAGTTATATATTGATGTTATTAATTGGCTGTTATGAATTTTTTTGTTAAGCCAAACGATTTTACTCGGTGATGATCCTATTTTTTCGCCTCTATATATTAGTTAGTGATCCATGGTATGTTGTATGAAAAGTTTTTTTCCAAACGAGCTAGATTAGATTGCCACAATATGACAAATAATAAACGTAAGGCGCCTATAGAGAATAACGATAGGAAGCTTCGAAAAAAATGTACTTTAAATACTATTTTATTTATCTTCTTTTGTGTGATTCATTAATCACGTTTTTTATTATTAAGTTTATTTGTTTGTGCGGATTAGCATCGGATTCATTATGGAGTTCATTCTGGACTTTAGTTTCATTTTGATTGAATTCATTAATCACGTTTTTTATTTAGTTTATTGTTTGTGCGGATTAGCATCGGATTCATTATGGAGTTGATTTTATGCGTTTTAATTAATCTTTTTTTAAAAAAAATTTTAGACGATGAAAACCTTGATAGTAGCACTCGAAAATCGCACGAATCCGATGGAATATTATTGGTCGTGTTTTAAGAATGTCGACATCCCTAAGCTACAATGATCCTGGAAAAGTTCATTCGATTGGCATGATTTTAATAGATGAAAAGGTAATTGTGTTTAAAGATTGATTAGTTTGTTTACAATTTAAATTTATTTGCATCCATAAACATATACATTTACAACTTATGTGCAGAGTTCGAAGATACAAGCGTCTGATACAAAGATAGTTAACAATAGTCGAGCACATGGAAGAAGGTCTAACATATTCCATCAAGGACTTTGGAGTCTACGAACATACTGTTAAAGTACGATGCAGTCCGTTCACACATCGTATTTTACTATTTATTAATACTTCTATCACTCAGTTTGAGCAATCGTCTATTCCGATGCACAGATTTCAATTTTTTCGAGTTTGATTCGATTTTGAGTCCAAATCATTTATAATACTAAAGATAGTATATATTTTTTCACCAATTATGAATTAATTGTAACGGCCCGGGATTATGATTCCCGAGTTACGTTTCGAGGGATGAAAGCCCTCGTTGGGATCTTGCGCCCCGAGTACAGGTTGAAGATTTGAAACCGAAGATTTGTAGTTTAAAGTGGGATTTCGCACCCAAATCCGGAAGGTCCATTGGAGACCCCGGGGTAAGCTCCTGTACATGTCCTAAGTCTACAACGTGGGAAATCCTTTATCATGCAAAGAGCATAAGTTCTGAAAATGATACAACCAGTGCCACGGCAGAGCCGGGTCAAAACAGAGTATAAGTAGGGAGAAATCCCAAAAGCATGAATCTGGTGAAGTCAGGTTTCAAACACTCACTCTCCGCCATATGAATAGACCCCGTCATAACAACACGAAATCAAGCAGTGTATCGGGTACCTGAAACTATACCACCAAGTCAGGCCAAGAGTCCGCCCGCGGGTCCTCTGACCGCGCTGAGAACATATAATACGCATATACCTAGAATAAAAGATGCCTTCATGAAGTATTGGAATATTAACCACACTATCATGCTCCTAATTCATATGTGCCGAATATTTAGTAAGGCCATAACAAAGAATATCAAGTGGTATATCCCTCTTCTACCACCACCCCCCTTCCTGGCAGGGTTGAGACTGGCCAGTTCGATGCTATAATCATATCAAATCTCGTCATCATATCATATCTCATCATCATATCATATCTCATGCCCATCTCGTATCTCGTGATATATATAAATGACTCGAGGAGGACAACACCCGATGAAGCTGGGCTGCCCTATGACCCTAGCAAGGACTCTAGGACTCACAGATAACGGCCGTTCTGTATTCAAACGCATACAACATAAGGATGCTCATTCGTAAATGCAATTCCTAAGCATGATACTACATGACATGCTCTTATGCATATGAAACACCTACATACTATATGACACATCAGGCAGGAGGTACTGGTTACTGAGTAAGCCCCGGAGGACTTACCTGGCTAGCAGATCGGCAACAGAAGAATCCAGCTCACAATAGTCAAAATCACAGAGTATCACCTAGCACATAATGGAATATACATAAGTCTACATCCAACTATTAAGCACTCAAGCACACATCAATCAATAGAACAAGTAACATATTATGAAAATCATTTCATCGCATCATCCGCTCCTCAAGACCACATCGTTCTCCATAATTCATTCAACCATTTCCGCATGTTCATATACATCATTTCCGCATATACCTCAATGGTTCATCAAAATCATAAGACATAATTTGTGTGATATCAAATCCTACTAGATTGTCATAATCATCCAACATTTAATCTCATATAACAATTCACCACAAGTCATGCTATTAGTCATGCATATCATACTATTAGTCAAACGATCATATTATCATGCTAGTTAGTCATCGAATAAGTCTTATTCTCAGGTTAGTTTCAGAACCGTTTCAAATCCCAGTTAAATAGTTAAGTATTCCGACCTTTGAAAATACTCGCCAAATTCCCTTTTAAATTTATTTATTAGATTACTTTCCAACCTTGAAATTCTTTTCCAAATTCTTTATAAATCTTAAAGTCCAATAATATATTTTAAATCTCAAATAGTATTACATGATATTTTAGATACCATTTATTTAACACTTTTATAAATTATTTCCAAATCCCCTAAAATCCCGACCATTTTTATTTAATAAATCAACCCTTATAATTCTTCCAAAATTTAATAATTTATCTTTTAAATCCTCAATTACTATTATAATATATGTTAATTAATTACCGTTAATTAGTTAAATAATAAACGGATAACCCGAACCGTACCGAACCGAACCCGTTTAAATAATCTAAACCGGTTAAATAACAAATATATATATATATATATATATATATATATATATATATATATATATATATATATATATATATATATATATATATATATATATATATATATAATGTTAGTAAAGAAGGGGGCCACAAAGCCACGTAGGTTGTCTTCCTCCCCGGATTTCCAATGATGACGAAGCTCCCGCCATGGCTTTAGCCGATGGAGCTCGACCTCGCCGGCAACGTCCAGCCGTGGCTCACCTGCTCCGACTCCATGGACCCGCACTGCCCTCAGCTCGCTCCCTCTCCCTTTCACGTGCCTGCTGCTCCCGCACTCTCGCCTCGCGCTCTCGGCTCGGCATTGCTCGCTCACGCCTCTCTCGAGCTCGCCGGAGTTCTCGAGCTAACCCAATCGTCCCGCACTCAGCCCTCGCTCACTCCCGACTAATCTAAACATCGAAAAAGACTAAAAAAAAATGAATCAAAACGAGTATAATTTCGGAGCTCACCGAGATGGATTTTTCGCGACTTCGGAGCTCTCGATCGGAGTTCTGGGCTTCGTCGGTTGCTCGCGATGGCTCGTCGGACCTGTACCGGATATGGGTGAGTGTGTTGGTGAAGACCGAAGGTGATTTCGATCAGAAACGAAGGAGAACAGCTTACCGGAACGAGGTTTCCCGTTCGAACGGAGTGGATGATTGACAACTGCGCTCGTTGATCTCCGAATCCGGGTGGCGCTGCTGCTGGCGTGGTGGTTCCACGGAGGGGAATGATGCTTCTGTTGGCGTCTCGGGGAAGGAGGACGATGGTGGAAGAGGTGGTGAGTAACAGTGAAGAGTGCCAACGATGGTGGAATGTGATGATGGTGGCGACGATGTTGGTGATGGTGGTTGCAGCTGGAGGTGACGATGGGGAGAGTGTGATGGTGATGATGAACAAAGGTGATGGTAAAGTAGCGTGAAATGGTTCCTCCGGATGGTGATGGGAGAGGGAGGGAATGGGTTTGGAAGGGTAAGGTGAGGTGATGGGAGTGGGTGAGAATGGAGTGTTGAATTGGTTAACCTAATACCCGAAAGTAAATCTCGAATACGCAAATTTTGAATCCCTCAATTAGTTCACAAATGTTAGTTTCTCCGACTATCGCTTTCTCGATCAATTAGATTTTTAAAACAGAAGAGGATATCGCCATCCAATAATTATTTTGAATTTTCAAGGAAAAATGATGGGAATTATTCATCAAATTTTATATTCCGGTCGAAATACTCTAAACGAGTTTTAAAACGGATTAAATTTTATTTTTAATTCTCTTTTTCCAAAAAAATTAGGATTTGAAAATCCGAGCCTTTACATCATCCACCTCTAAAAACAAGTCTCGTTCCCGAGACTAAAATCATTTTAAAATAGGGGATGAAGTTTGAAATTGGTGAGTCCAAGGATCATGTCATTGATCCCGTAAGTATCTCATAAGTGCCCCTATGAGATCCTCATAGTACCGTTGCCGTGATCATAATATCCCCAATAAGAACGTAGCAAGAATGTGATATGGGCCCCTACCAGATCCTTACTCCGACTCCTCGGTCATATCATAACTCAAAACATCACAACGTCCTCTTTCAAACACCGTTCAAAACGTCAAGTTCGACATTAGTCAAAAGCATTCCTAACCTCTTCATTCATCCTACCATCCACTTCTAAAGGCTAATCTCATATTCTCTTCCTAGGTCTTAAGACATAATCAAGGTTCAACAGTTCAATTTCTATCATTTCCATCATCAAGCATCATGTATATATATCGAATAACAATAGCACATCACGTCTAATAGCATAACATAATCACCTCAAGAATAGCCACATAGCATAGCATATCTAGCATCGTATCATATATGGTAGAATTTATCACATCATCTCACGGAAGTTACACACCATATCAATCATATAAGCACGTTATATCAATCAGATAAGTACATCATACTCCTTCTAACTACCAAGCGTCATCGCATTAGAGGCAAACAACTACTTCCGTGCAGTAGCATTCCATCGAGTTCAGGGATAACTATGTTAGTACTACAGTTCCCTATTGTCAACGACAACACATCAGAGCATCAACATCGTCTATAGCATACAATCCGCACCACATTCGGCCCCAAGTATAGCGTACGGTAGATCACATCAAGAGAACCTGCCTATAACTATCAATCACTACAAGACACGACCACTACCCATCAGCTCCTGCATTAAAATCAAATTCACCGAGGTCTACCAACCCAAACCACTACTAGTTCTAGACACCGTTGCATCCTGCTCACATATTCTAGTCTCATAACTATTTGCAATCAAGGCCAAATACCCCACCCAACTACTAGGTATCCCAACTCCTATGCCATCAAGCCATCTAAGAGCCAATCCATTTCGGCATCCCAATCTCAAGTCTTACCTTCCACTCGACCATCTAAACTATTTCTCGGAGTTCCCAATTACACGGTTTCCTGATCCGACAAGCTTAACAACTCGACCAACTACGTACCAAGACTCCTTATCAAGCGCATCCTCGTCCTAGGGGTCCTCTACCGGTCCCAGCTTTGCCTTCTCAGAGAGATCCCAAGTCCCTAACTAAACCTCAATATGAATCCTCTATGACTATTTCATAAAGGGATACGAATGTTTTATAACTGAGAGACTTGATGGTCAGTAACCCACTTTGTCCTGGAATGTCCCGGGCACACGTGGGGTTTTTCAGAACTATTGAGGTGTCTGACTTATAAGTCACCCATGGCTTCAAGAAGAAACCAAAAATTAGATGCAGATTCCCACCAAGCGGTAAACACAAACAACAAATAAAGAATCCGAAACGCAAAACTAATTCTCAAACAATCTAATGCAAAGCAACTGCTAATTTAATGTAAGGGTAAATCATCCATATGTCGCAACGTTCATGCTACTCAAGGGTCTTAATTCCTAACCATAAAGAGTCGAAGATTTCATTGATCATTTGTGCAATGTTGCCACAAAAAAAAAAAAACCATTTGTGCAATGTGCACAAAATCTTTTGGCATTAACACATAAAAATCAAGAGATATCATCACATTATTTCAAACTAGTATGCACCTATCTCAAGGAATATCGATTTATGCATTCATAACATGTTCATATAATCAGCTTTATATGTGCACAGAACAAGCTAGCAACCTATCATTTCATTCACCAATCATGCTTGACCGACTAAGAACATGTATGCACAGACTGACATGGGACATATATGGCATAAGTTATGCCAGATCTAGCAAACATCACAAGATATCATATGCACGACTTATCACTCATTTAGATATACAATTAAGCAAGTCATAATATTACGGAAAGCATGTTAAGATGTACCCTAAAAATCATGCTAAGGGTATGGTCAATTCATGCAGGGTTGGTATAGCAACTATCTCATCACATACATCCATATTCGCATAGTAAGACTAGGACATCACACAATCATACGAGGGCCTATAACTGGAAGGTATATGTCCTAAATGATACTAGCAATATTCATTAAACATGCACACAGTCATGAGGTCCAATTAGGTTAATCTGGCATGCTAAGTCATCCAATTCACGTTTTAAACATACAACAAGAGTTGATCACACTATCATGGACCTAGTTCATAGGGAGACAGTTATCATGAGGATTCAATACATACGGTACATACATCCACTAATAAGTGCAACCATGCAAGGTACGAGGTAAGTTATGTTGAATTATACCAATATAGCATTTCATGAAATTACAAGGAGGCTATCATTATGACATGACAGAATTCTTTAAGGACAATCACCGACTCACCACCCCGTTTCCCCGTGGGACGCTAGTATAACACGCTGGACACAAGGACATTCACACCCTTTCCGAGAGAATATGGTAGAATTCATGTTTAGACTCTTCTGGCAAGGCGACACGGTTGACCATTACGAGACTCGAGAGGGACGACTCCATAAGACAAAGCACTCCTAACTCAGAAGAATGTCGATAATCAACCTCGGGTAACCCTCACATTATACACAATCCCCGAAAGTAGTTAGTTGACCGACCCAAATTTCCCGTAGAGAATGTTGACATTAGGTATGAGACTCGATGAACATCTATGGTTGGATTACAAATAGGACTCAAGTGAAGAGGAACGGACACTATCGATCCTTACTAACACATCCAAGTGCTTTGGTGGGATGGACGACGGAATCGAGATTATCAAGGGGGTTGTACTATGGGAGAACTATTCCGACAAGACAGAAAATCTGATTACATAAGAACAAGGTTTTCTCCCGCTATCCCGTTTGCACATACAGTCATTTACATGCTCAAGTTAAGACATTCTGATTAGTTCGCTATCCTAAGAACAATAGCACTCAACACGGAAGCAATCAACAAGTATTAATATGATCCTCTTCGAGGAGGATCGCCCTCGGGCCCAATTGCATATATGTATATATAACGTAAGCATAGAGACGATCTATGCCGTCCTTCGAGGGACAGCTGACCGGAGGGGCAAGAACCTCACGGCCTCCTAACTCGACACTCCAACCTTCGTGGTGCTCCTTGGAGTCTTCTAGGCCCATATGTAAATAAAAGCTAGTGTTTTGCCTACCGTTTTCCGAGTTCTACATCCATAAGAGATGTCTATCGCTTTAGTCTCTACCCACGAGATTGTTTCCCCTTTATTCATTTTAGGTTTAAGTCCAATTAAATTCGTTTTGCCCTTTTGAAAATATTTTCCAAAACCCTTTGAAAACATTGGGCGCTTTTCAAAACCATCTTCAACCTATTGTACTCGGATTGCAAAACCTCATCTCTGATACCACCTTTGTAACGGCCCGGGATTATGATTCCCGAGCTACATTTCGAGGGATGAAACCCCTCGTTGGGATCTTGCGCCCCGAGTACAGGTTGAAGATTTGAAACCGAAGATTTGTAGTTTAAAGTGGGATTTCGCACCCAAATCCGGAAGGTCCATTTGAGACCCCGGGGTAAACCCCTGTACAAGTCCTAAGTCTACAACGTGGGAAATCCTTTATCATGCAAAGAGCATAAGTTCTGAAAATGATACAACCAGTGCCACGGCAGAGCCGGGTCAAAACATAGTATAAGTAGGGAGAAATCCCAAAAGCATGAATCTGGTGAAGTCAAGTTTCAAACACTCACTCTCCGCCATATGAATAGACCCCGTCATAACAGCACGTATCTCGTGATATATATCTCATCATCACATCATATCCACTTTGTCCAGTAACCCACTTTGTCCAGGAATGTCCCGGGCACACGTGGGGCTTTTCAAAACTATTGAGGTGTCTGACTTATAAGTCTCCCATGGCTTCAAGAAGAAACCAAAAATTAGATGCAGATTCCCACCAAGCGGTAAACACAAACAACAAATAAAGAATCCGAAAGGCAAAACTAATTCTCAAACAATCTAATGCAAAGCAACTGCTAATTTAATGTAAGGGCATGAGATATGATATGATGATGAGATATGATATGATGATGAGATATAATATGATGACGATCATATTATAACTGAGAGGCTTGATGGTCAGTAACCCACTTTGTCCAGGAATGTCCCGGGCACACGTGGGGCTTTTTAGAACTATTGAGGTGTCTGACTTATAAGTCTCCCATTGCTTCAAGAAGAAACCAAAAATTAGATGCAGATTCCCACCAAGCGGTAAACAAAAACAACAAATAAAGAATCCGAAAGGCGAAACTAATTCTCAAACAATCTAATGCAAAGCAACTGCTAATTTAATGTAAGGGTAAATCATCCATTTGTCGCAACGTTCATGCTACTCAAGGGTCTTAATTCCTAACCATAAAGAGTCGAAGATTTCATTGATCATTTGTGCAATGTTGCCACAAAAAAAAAAAAACCATTTGTGCAATGTGCACAAAATCTTTTGGCATTAACATTCAGAACTACGAATTGTCATGTGGAATGTCTATAAAAGTTAAATCAAGACTAAGCATCTCAATTTTCAAGTTAACATCTTAGTAATTCACATTTCCAATAGACACTTTGCCAATACAAGTGAAAAATTATGATACGTGAGCTTTTCACGGACCCACATACTTGAGCAGAATTCCCAAAACAGAAGTAGAGTTCAGGAATGCATAAACCTTTCAGGAAATTAAAATGCCATACATGCTTATCATCTTCAGGCCCAATAGGTCTTTCCATGGATGAGAAGATATAACCTTCTATCAAGGGCTCTCTTCAATGACCTTACAAGAATGAGCAAGATATCATCACATGTTTTCAGAGTGATATCGGACTGGAAATCATAAATTGAATAATAGTATGGCTGTTCAGTTCAGTACATTAACTATTCCTAAATTGCCTCAAAGCATTCCTTTATCCAAAAAGTAACTTAAAAGCACCAAGTTAAAAATGTTATTCATAAACTGCTACATAAGAACTTCTGGTACATGCAAATTTCCTTTTGTCACACAAAACCTAGAGTCTTAGAAACACATGTTTACAGGTGGTGTACCTTCTGTTATTCATTTTGTCGGCTTCTATAATCCGTGGAGTGTAACGGCCCGGGATTATGACTCCCGGGTTACGTTTCGAGGGATGAAACCCCTCGTTAGGATCTTGCGCCCCGAGTACAGGTTGAAGGTTTAAAATTCTACTCTAACGTTTTCAAGTGGGATTTCATACCCAAAATTCGAAGGGATCGTTGGAATCCCCGGGGAAGTCCCCTGTACCTGTCATAAGTCTAAGCGTGGAAAACCAACAATCATGCAAATAGTAGAATCCAGGTGTAATACAAGAGAGTGCCACGGCAGATCCAGGTCAAAACCAAATCAATAAGCGTATTTATCGAAATCTAAGGTTAGACCATTTCTTTGCAATCGCCCAAGAGAGTTCCCACGTTACAGAAGCAAAAAAAAATCATGTTGCAAAACAAACCTAAAAAATCTGTATGTGTTGTGAGCCTAATTTGCCATGTTTTACAGTAACTTTTATATCGATTTCTGCATACATTGCATGCATTTGGGTTAGAATAATACAGAATCTGTGTAGTATATGTTTATTTGCAATATATGGAGGTCTACACAAGTTTTGGTTATATTTCGCAGAAATCGGACGCACTTTGGAGCTTAAAGGAAACTCATGGAGAAGCTAAGAATGGTGCAGCTGGAGAAAAGGCCATTTTTCACCATACTTCGTTCTGAATCAAGCTTTGATGTCTTCATGAGAGTTGTAGCCCTCGGAAAGAGCTTTCCAACACATGGTCATATGCATCAATCCGACGAACAAGGACTCGGGAAAGTGCGTTTCAAGAACAGAGCAGAAAGCTGAGAGAACTTTACTCGATCTCGAGTACACTTACTCGATCTCGACAAAGGCTGTCCGAGCACACCTGGTCGAGCAGAGATGATCGAGGACACAACAACCCGACTCCGGAAGCCAACTCGATCTCGAGTAACTCTTGTCGAGATCGACCACACTTCGACGCCATGTCCGGAGTCGACGAGCTGTGCCAAGTCGAGAAGCCGAAAACGGAGAAGCCGAGCACCACCTCTACTCGATCTCGAGGAGGCCTTGTCGAGATCGAGGACCAGCACCGCGTGTGTCCGAGTCCATGCCGAGGAGGAGTCCTCGACAACGTCAGTCCGAGCCATCCACAACCACACCCAACTCGATCTCGAGGAGGCTTGTCGAGATCGAGGAGCCAAGGAGCACCAGTCCTAGCTTTGTCGAGCAGAGCTACCCGACCAAGCCAGCCAGCCCAAGTCGACGCCAGTCCTACTCGAGATCGACTAGCCCTGGTCGAGATCGACGAGCGCCGTGTCCGAAGCCGCGTTACGCGGTGAGCTGTTCGTGTCGAGTTGGGAGTCCTTGGGGCCGAAGGAATCCGAGTCTATCCAATATCTATCAGATTCTATCTATGGAAAAGATTTACCACACATGGAGAGAAGACTTACCTATTTAGATTTAATTTTCTCTTTTAGATTTAATTCTTAAATTCCATTTATTTATCTTTTAAGCCTTTAGATATAGATTTAGATAAAGATAGATATTTCTATCATTGATTAGCAAGGAATAGAAGGCTATAAATAAATCTCTAGGGGCTGGTTTTTCATTCATTCAATTTCAGACACATTCAATTACATTCAAGTAAGTAGGAGTAGAGAGAGAAAGTTTGTGGCAAGCAAGGTGGAAAGGCGGAAGCGGATTTGTCTTGTTGGTTGTAAGCTTTCTTTATTTAATTCAATGCAAGTTAGTTTCTTTTGTTATTTGATGTCTTTCTTGATGATGAAGAGCGAGTAGTCAACCTACTTCTGGGGCTGGGGTGAGCCCGACGGTGGCCATGTGAGGTGATGCGGTAAAGGTCAGATCTTGTTATGCAATTCGTCTTCAATCCCTATGAGCATGATTCTTTTGCGAGAGTTGAAGGTGATTCTTGTTTGTATTATTGAAGCGAAAGTGATCTTAATACAACTTGGGTTAATTATGCAAAAAGGGTTAGTAACAATTAGGGTTTATGCGAAAGCCTCTATATGCCTATTGGTTAGTAACGAAAGTTATTTTGATGGAAAGCATGATCTTTTATGCCTTTATGTGTTACTTTGCATGGTTATCGTTGTGGTGTTGATACCCTGACTTTGGAAGTTCTTTATTATATTGAGTTTATTTCTGTCGAAATTCTGAAATCTGTGTTCGAATCTGGAATTTATATTTTCTGTGTTTTAGTCGAGACATAGGAGGGGCTTGTCGAGATCGAGTAGACCTTAGTCGATCTCGAGTTGGCTCTTGTGTACGTCGAGTTGAGTTTTTGTTTCTGTGTTCGATTTTGCAATTTCTGTTTCTGCTATTTCTTGTCGATCTCAAGTTGTGCTTGTTGAGATCATTTGCCCTTGCCGGGTTTGCTGTCTGCTGTGATTTCTGAGTTTCTGTTGTCCAATTTTGTTGTCGATCTCGAGTAACAGCTTGTCGAGATCGAGTAGCTTCTGTCTTTGCTTTTATTTCCTGCTTTCGTTTGCTATTTCTGTCTTTTTTTCTTTGTTCCTTTATTTCTGTCTTCTGTTTGCTTTTCTGTGAGATTTACAGCTGCCTAGGATACGCTAACACGCTTCCTCGTGGATTCGATCCTGAGTTTCTCTTACTGCATTGGAGGAGTCTTGTAATTATTTGTGTGGGCCTAAATCTGGTTTGATTTATTTTATTATATTTCACACTCGATTTCCTCCTCACAACAGTATGCGGGGTGGTGTCTGATCGAGCCCTACGCAATATAATCCCAAACAAGCAGACACATACACACGCTAGTCCTAATAAAGATGCTTCTAGATGCAAGGTAGAATATTAGCACACTAGCATGGTCCTAAGATCAAGTGCACAAATATAATAAGGCCTTAGCACGGAATACCAAGTGGTATATCCCTCTCCTACCTCCACCCCCTTCCAATAGGGCGGAGACTAGCCAGCTCGTGAATGCATTCCATAATAATCGAGCGGCACGCATGCCCAACCCGTATCCACAATAAAGCCCGCAGGCAGCTCATAATATACGAAAGTTCCATGACTCGATTGACTCAAGACGGGACCCGATGGGACTGGGCCGTCCTATAACCCTTGCAAAGACTCTAGTTACTTCACAGATAACGACCGTTCTGTTTACAAAATCAATAAGTAAACGAATGCTCAATCATGAGTGCAATCCTAGCAGGATACTACATGACATGCTTTATTATGAATGCAAGCACCTAGTAAGCACATGGCTACAAGCAAGGAGATCCCTTTTCGAATCTGAGTGAGCTCATATAGGAACTCACCTGGAGGTGCAGAATAGCAAGGTAAGCATTACGATAGATTAAAGATCACCTAGATACATATTAGAACACATATATAAGTCTACGTCTAATCATTCATGCACTCAAAGCATACATCATTCAATAGAATTAACCACATCGTAATAATCATTCCATCAAGTTCAACCATTCATCTCATTGCCACATTCCGTAAGACCACATCATTCTCATCATTCCATTCAGCCACATTCATATTTCCGCAATAATAATCCGCATTGCCATTTATCTCAAGTTCACCATATTCATCATAAGTCATAAACGATAAGACAAACGATACATAACTTAACATCTCATCATGCTATTAGTCAACCAATCATGTCATTAGTCCACACAAGTCATGATATTAGGCAACCATTCACATAAATCATGCTAGTTAGTCACCGATCACATAATTCCCGAGTTAATCCCGAAAACCATTTTGAAAAACCGAGTTGACTAGTTAGAAATTCCGTCCTTGGAAAATGTTCGTCAAATCCTTTTTTAAATCCGATAATACCTTTTGAAATCTCCAAATCTCATAATATCATATTTTTATATTACTATAATATTATATCTTTGAATCTCAACAATATTATATAATATTTCAATCATTATTTTCTTTTAACCATTTTCGTAAAGTATTTCTAAATCTGTTTAGAATCCCAACCATTTTTATTTTATAACAATCAGCCCTTTATAGAAATTATAAACTGACCTTATTTTATAAAATTATAAGTCAGTCCCCTTTATTTAGAAAACTCAGCCGAACTTACATTTAACAAATCAGGCCAAAATTTCTTTCTCCCTATTTTAAAACACTAGATCTCGGCCCTATAGAGTTAGGCCTAAAAGGCAGATCCCATTCTTATTTTGATCGGAATGCAGGTTTAAAAAAAGATAGGTGGCACGGGGTCCACGCCTTCTTCTTCCCTATTTTGATCGAATGAAAAGAAAGAACAGGGCTCCATTTGTGCCTGGAAAACCGAAGGAGTGAGAGGAAAGGGGAGGCTCCGGCGGCGGTGGAGCTGGGCTCCGGCCACCCGAACTCCGACCATGAAGCGCACACACAGGCACAGGAAAGGAAAGGAGAGGGATGAAGGAAGAAGCTCACCCAAGGCGCGGTTCGGCGCTCGCCGGAAGCTCAAAGCGGCTCATCGGAAGCTCGATCTGGGGTCGTCAGAGGGGGGTTATCGTCAGGGACGTTCTGGGGAGAGTTGAAGGGCGTTAAAGCTGCGCCTTTACGCTAATAGGAGGTGAAAGGAAAGAGAAACGGAGGCTTACCAATCCAAGCGCAAAAACAGAGAAGGAAGCGACGGCGGGGCTGTTCTCGGCTCGTCGGAGAAGATGGTGAAGGTGATGCGGCTGCTGATCTAGCCGAGGAGGAAGATGGGAGGTGCGGCTGCATTGCTGGGATCGACGAAGAGGAGGAGCTGCGTTTTGGAGCTTCTCCGCTCAATCGGAGAAGGAGAAAGGGTTGAAGATGGAGGAACGAAATGAAGAAGATCATGGAGAGGGTGGTGCTGGTGGTGTTGATGGTTGAAGAGTGGTGCAGGCGTTGTGGTGATGTTGGTTGAAGCGTGGTGCAGGCGTGGTGATGATGTTGTGAAATGGCAGCGGCCAAATAAACAAGGAGGAGGAATCCCTACTCTCGACAACTTCCAAGAGAAGAGGGGAAGGGTTTGTTTGGGGGACTTGTGGTTCGGATTTCAAATGAAAGGAGGAGGAAAGGCTATTGTTTCGAAGCCAAAAGGTAGGGAGAGGGGCTGCAGACATCCAGACAATCGGAGGGATCAGAGTGGTTTGACTTTTGCCAATTTGATGGGACAATTGCTTGGAGGGAGAAGGGGTGTGTGTGGAGGTTAACTCAAGAATAGAAAAGGAGAGTTGGGGAAGAGTGAAAGCTGCTACTACCTTAGTTGTTGCTGTCGACAAGAGGGCCATAGGGAGGTTGTTGAAATCAAACATCGGAAGGAGGAAGGAGACAAAGATCATGTTGTCCCCAAAATCAATTTGAATTACCCGGAATTAAATCCTGAAACCCGCTCACTAAACCTTATCTCAAATCGATCCAAAATAAAGTTCTCAAATCCAAAAAGGATATTGAATCCAGATGTATTCTCAATCTCGACGTGAAAAGACGAAATCAATATCAAAAGTTCAAAATTGGGTCGGGATTCATTTTAAAAGTTTCGCGTTCGATTTATTAAATTTAGGACGAATTTTCTTCAAATATCCGAACTAAATTCATTTTTAATTCTTTTTTTTCCAAAAATTAAAAATTAGGATTTTAAAAATCCAAGCCTTTACATGGAGCTGGGACATAATCAATTTGGTAATCTCCATTTCCCCTGCATGCATAATTAACTTGAGAAGGATTCAGACAACATTACCTAGTCACTAATTGTAAGAGGTAAAGAATGGCAATTCAAGTGTGCTCACTACTACAAAAACTAGATTTTATGCCGGATATTTGGGCTATTTATGCCGGATATTCGAAAAGTTATCTCCGAGCTATAGGTAAGTGTAATAAAAAAGGGGGCGTTTTATTTATGTCGGATATTGATATGACCCGCCCGGCATAAATAATTGTGTGTTTTTTTTACATACAGTTATTTATGCCGGATCTAAATACCACACGCCCGACATAACTAATATTGATGCTTTTTTAAACTTACACTTATTTATGCCGGATATAAAAAACCACACACCCGTCATGAATAATAGAAATATCCGGAATAAATAATAGAAATATCCGGCATAAATGAAGTTGATCTTTTTATGATAAAAAAGCTCAGGCTATTTATACCGGGTGTAAAATATCCAGGTCCGACATAAATACTAATGTTTTTTTTATATTCTGGCCGATATATAATATGCCCTTTTATAACGGACGGTTTTCCGGAATATATAGTTTAATGTCATTTTGCAAGAGCACTTTTAAATTATCAATATAAACCCCCTGTTAAATGTCATCAAAAACATACATAAATATCATCCAAACTATAGCAACAACTACTACAAATCCATTGTCTAAGTTGACCCACAAACATCACATTCGGGGTACATCATATGATACATCAACCTTAGAACTAAAATGTAAACATGCTAAAACAAAAAGTGCCCCTGATAAAGTAAAACGAAAGTAAGTGCATGGCCACACCTGGGTACATATCTTGATAGATGCTCAAGCTCACCAAATGAAATTCATCTCTCGATGAGCACATGAAGTATTCGTCCGGGGCTTTTTCTTTCCCAAAGAGGCATACTTTAGCCTATAGCTCCTGTAACAAGTTTTAAACACGATATCACAAAGAAAGCACATTTCAGATTTCTAAAAAACATATTGAATACTTACGTTGCAACCAATATATGAAAGTAATCAATGAAAACATGTAGAATAGACGTTCATCACAAAGAAACAAAAAAGTAACTGGGAGAAGCTGATATGATCATAACAGCTGATGAATAAAAAATAAGAACCAAAAGCTAAATGCAGCAGTAGTAAAGAGGCAGAGAACTGCAGTAAATCAAACAAAATCAGGTTATCAAGGATACAAGGTACTGGAAAATAGCTTGTAGTGGAAACCAGTAGAAGACTTACATGGCGAGCAAGAATGTACCAGAATTGCTTCTTGCACTGACGATCACTGCAAGTTGAAAATAGTTGCTTCACATACTGTAACAAAAAGGATAATTAATTACATTTTCTAATTGGACCTCCACCTGTGTGCAAGTGTTGGTGTGTGAGCAGGCCTTGAGTGGGTGGGTGTGAGAGAGGAAGCTCCTTAGAGAAAGAAGGGTGAATGCGAGCTTTTATAATTAAAGCTGCTGATACAGGAAGTTACAACTGTAAATGAAATGATACAAGAAGACATCCCAAACCAAGGCTGCAAGGACAATACAATGAACAACACAAGGAGCATTATCAAAGTTGTAAATAGAAGCAAGACCTAAGGACGAGCTATTTTCACGTCATTTTCTATCTTTTGCGTTTTGATTGGAGCATTTATGTTTTTAACTCAATAGTCAATACAATAATGATTTAGTTAGAAACTGATAATCAAGTTCGCAAAGGAGGAAAAAATCAAAGTTAGTAAGTGTTGTTGGAGGAAATCGAGTATGCAAAATAGAATGTAAATAAAATAAGGCAAACCAGATTCCGTCCCTTGCAAATAATTACAAGACTTCCTCCCGATGTAGCAGTGGGAAGTCAGGATTGATCCACGAGGAAGCGTGTCAGCGGATCCTAGGCAGCGGAGAAATCTCACGGACAGAAGTCGACCACAAGTTGTCCTCGATCTCGACTAGGGTTAGTAGACAGAAGATCGGACAAGTCGAGCACAGCGCAGCAGCAGTCGCAGGGTTTAGTCGATCTCGACTAAGGCTTACTCGAGATCAAGTAGGGTTGCTGATGTCGAGTTGGCTTGGTCGATCACCTGCACACAGAAGCTACATCGATCTCGATCGAGAATCAGTACTCGATATCGAGGAGTGCAAGTTGATATCGAGGAAGACAGAAAACTAAAAACGAAATAAAGTAAAAACAAATGCTTTGGGATTCGAAATAAACTGCATATAAAAGACTTTTCAAGATTGGGGTTTGCAACAACGATAACCAAGCATGCATAAGGCAAGAATAAAACAGATAATCATATAACTTGCATCGAAGGACTAAGCTTTCGCCTTTTCCAACAATTAGACAACTCTTTCAAGAAACCCTAATTGTATCTACCGATTTTATGTTTATAATCCTAGTTGTTAGCATGGACCTCCATTAGATGGGTAATAAACACATAACAAGTAGTAGATGCTCAAAACATGATAAAAGTCGGATCTTTACCACACATGGAGAGAAGACTTACCTATTTAGATTTAATTTTCTCTTTTAGATTTAATTCTTAAATTCCATTTATTTATCTTTTAAGCGTTTAGATATAGATTTAGATAAAGATAGATATTTCTATCATTGATTAGCAAGGAATAGAAGGCTATAAATAAAGCTCTAGGGGCTGGTTTTTCATTCATTCAATTTCAGACACATTCAATTACATTCAAGTAAGTAGGAGTAGAGAGAGAAAGTTTGTGGCAAGCAAGGTGGAAAGGCGGAAGCGGATTTGTCTTGTTGGTTGTAAGCTTTCTTTATTTAATTCAATGCAAGTTAGTTTCTTTTGTTATTTGATGTCTTTCTTGATGATGAAGAGCGAGTAGTCAACCTACTTCTGGGGCTGGGGTGAGCCCGACGGTGGCCATGTGAGGTGATGCGGTAAAGGTCAGATCTTGTTATGCAATTCGTCTTCAATCCCTATGAGCATGATTCTTTTGCGAGAGTTGAAGGTGATTCTTGTTTGTATTATTGAAGCGAAAGTGATCTTAATACAACTTGGGTTAATTATGCAAAAAGGGTTAGTAACAATTAGGGTTTATGCGAAAGCCTCTATATGCCTATTGGTTAGTAACGAAAGTTATTTTGATGGAAAGCATGATCTTTTATGCCTTTATGTGTTACTTTGCATGGTTATCGTTGTGGTGTTGATACCCTGGCTTTGGAAGTTCTTTATTATATTGAGTTTATTTCTGTCGAAATTCTGAAATCTGTGTTCGAATCTGGAATTTATATTTTCTGTGTTTTAGTCGAGACATAGGAGGGGCTTGTCGAGATCGAGTAGACCTTAGTCGATCTCGAGTTGGCTCTTGCGTACGTCGAGTTGAGTTTTTGTTTCTGTGTTCGATTTTGCAATTTCTGTTTCTGCTATTTCTTGTCGATCTCGAGTTGTGCTTGTTGAGATCATTTGCCCTTGCCGGGTTTGCTGTCTGCTGTGATTTCTGAGTTTCTGTTGTCCAATTTTGTTGTCGATCTCGAGTAACAGCTTGTCGAGATCGAGTAGCTTCTGTCTTTGCTTTTATTTCCTGCTTTCGTTTGCTATTTCTGTCTTTCTTTCTTTGTTCCTTTATTTCTGTCTTCTGTTTGCTTTTCTGTGAGATTTACAGCTGCCTAGGATACGCTAACACGCTTCCTCGTGGATTCGATCCTGAGTTTCTCTTACTGCATTGGAGGAGTCTTGTAATTATTTGTGTGGGCCTAAATCTGGTTTGATTTATTTTATTATATTTCACACTCGATTTCCTCCTCACAACAGTATGCGGGGTGGTGTCTGATCGAGCCCTACGCAATATAATCCCAAACAAGCAGACACATACACACGCTAGTCCTAATAAAGATGCTTCTAGATGCAAGGTAGAATATTAGCACACTAGCATGGTCCTAAGATCAAGTGCATAAATATAATAAGGCCTTAGCACGGAATACCAAGTGGTATATCCCTCTCCTACCTCCACCCCCTTCCAATAGGGCGGAGACTAGCCAGCTCGTGAATGCATTCCATAATAATCGAGCGGCACGCATGCCCAACCCGTATCCACAATAAAGCCCGCAGGCAGCTCATAATATACGAAAGTTCCATGACTCGATTGACTCAAGACGGGACCCGATGGGACTGGGCCGTCCTATAACCCTTGCAAAGACTCTAGTTACTTCACAGATAACGACCGTTCTGTTTACAAAATCAATAAGTAAACGAATGCTCAATCATGAGTGCAATCCTAGCAGGATACTACATGACATGCTTTATTATGAATGCAAGCACCTAGTAAGCACATGGCTACAAGCAAGGAGATCCCTTTTCGAATCTGAGTGAGCTCATATAGGAACTCACCTGGAGGTGCAGAATAGCAAGGTAAGCATTACGATAGATTAAAGATCACCTAGATACATATTAGAACACATATATAAGTCTACGTCTAATCATTCATGCACTCAAAGCATACATCATTCAATAGAATTAACCACATCGTAATAATCATTCCATCAAGTTCAACCATTCATCTCATTGCCACATTCCGTAAGACCACATCATTCTCATCATTCCATTCAGCCACATTCATATTTCCGCAATAATAATCCGCATTGCCATTTATCTCAAGTTCACCATATTCATCATAAGTCATAAACGATAAGACAAACGATACATAACTTAACATCTCATCATGCTATTAGTCAACCAATCATGTCATTAGTCCACACAAGTCATGATATTAGGCAACCATTCACATAAATCATGCTAGTTAGTCACCGATCACATAATTCCCGAGTTAATCCCGAAAACCATTTTGAAAAACCGAGTTGACTAGTTAGAAATTCCGTCCTTGGAAAATGTTCGTCAAATCCTTTTTTAAATCCGATAATACCTTTTGAAATCTCCAAATCTCATAATATCATATTTTTATATTACTATAATATTATATCTTTGAATCTCAACAATATTATATAATATTTCAATCATTATTTTCTTTTAACCATTTTCGTAAAGTATTTCTAAATCTGTTTAGAATCCCAACCATTTTTATTTTATAACAATCAGCCCTTTATAGAAATTATAAACTGACCTTATTTTATAAAATTATAAGTCAGTCCCCTTTATTTAGAAAACTCAGCCGAACTTACATTTAACAAATCAGGCCAAAATTTCTTTCTCCCTATTTTAAAACACCAGATCTCGGCCCTATAGAGTTAGGCCTAAAAGGCAGATCCCATTCTTATTTTGATCGGAATGCAGGTTTAAAAAAAGATAGGTGGCACGGGGTCCACGCCTTCTTCTTCCCTATTTTGATCGAATGAAAAGAAAGAACAGGGCTCCATTTGTGCCTGGAAAACCGAAGGAGTGAGAGGAAAGGGGAGGCTCCGGCGGCGGTGGAGCTGGGCTCCGGCCACCCGAACTCCGACCATGAAGCGCACACACAGGCACAGGAAAGGAAAGGAGAGGGATGAAGGAAGAAGCTCACCCAAGGCGCGGTTCGGCGCTCGCCGGAAGCTCAAAGCGGCTCATCGGAAGCTCGATCTGGGGTCGTCAGAGGGGGGTTATCGTCAGGGACGTTCTGGGGAGAGTTGAAGGGCGTTAAAGCTGCGCCTTTACGCTAATAGGAGGTGAAAGGAAAGAGAAACGGAGGCTTACCAATCCAAGCGCAAAAACAGAGAAGGAAGCGACGGCGGGGCTGTTCTCGGCTCGTCGGAGAAGATGGTGAAGGTGATGCGGCTGCTGATCTAGCCGAGGAGGAAGATGGGAGGTGCGGCTGCATTGCTGGGATCGACGAAGAGGAGGAGCTGCGTTTTGGAGCTTCTCCGCTCAATCGGAGAAGGAGAAAGGGTTGAAGATGGAGGAACGAAATGAAGAAGATCATGGAGAGGGTGGTGCTGGTGGTGTTGATGGTTGAAGAGTGGTGCAGGCGTTGTGGTGATGTTGGTTGAAGCGTGGTGCAGGCGTGGTGATGATGTTGTGAAATGGCAGCGGCCAAATAAACAAGGAGGAGGAATCCCTACTCTCGACAACTTCCAAGAGAAGAGGGGAAGGGTTTGTTTGGGGGACTTGTGGTTCGGATTTCAAATGAAAGGAGGAGGAAAGGCTATTGTTTCGAAGCCAAAAGGTAGGGAGAGGGGCTGCAGACATCCAGACAATCGGAGGGATCAGAGTGGTTTGACTTTTGCCAATTTGATGGGACAATTGCTTGGAGGGAGAAGGGGTGTGTGTGGAGGTTAACTCAAGAATAGAAAAGGAGAGTTGGGGAAGAGTGAAAGCTGCTACTACCTTAGTTGTTGCTGTCGACAAGAGGGCCATAGGGAGGTTGTTGAAATCAAACATCGGAAGGAGGAAGGAGACAAAGATCATGTTGTCCCCAAAATCAATTTGAATTACCCGGAATTAAATCCTGAAACCCGCTCACTAAACCTTATCTCAAATCGATCCAAAATAAAGTTCTCAAATCCAAAAAGGATATTGAATCCAGATGTATTCTCAATCTCGACGTGAAAAGACGAAATCAATATCAAAAGTTCAAAATTGGGTCGGGATTCATTTTAAAAGTTTCGCGTTCGATTTATTAAATTTAGGACGAATTTTCTTCAAATATCCGAACTAAATTCATTTTTAATTCTTTTTTTTCCAAAAATTAAAAATTAGGATTTTAAAAATCCAAGCCTTTACATGGAGCTGGGACATAATCAATTTGGTAATCTCTATTTCCCCTGCATGCATAATTAACTTGAGAAGGATTCAGACAACATTACCTAGTCACTAATTGTAAGAGGTAAAGAATGGCAATTCAAGTGTGCTCACTACTACAAAAACTAGATTTTATGCCGGATATTTGGGCTATTTATGCCGGATATTCGAAAAGTTATCTCCGAGCTATAGGTAAGTGTAATAAAAAAGGGGGCGTTTTATTTATGTCGGATATTGATATGACCCGCCCGGCATAAATAATTGTGTGTTTTTTTTACATACAGTTATTTATGCCGGATCTAAATACCACACGCCCGACATAACTAATATTGATGCTTTTTTAAACTTACACTTATTTATGCCGGATATAAAAAACCACACACCCGTCATGAATAATAGAAATATCCGGAATAAATAATAGAAATATCCGGCATAAATGAAGTTGATCTTTTTATGATAAAAAAGCTCAGGCTATTTATACCGGGTGTAAAATATCCAGGTCCGACATAAATACTAATGTTTTTTTTATATTCTGGCCGATATATAATATGCCCTTTTATAACGGACGGTTTTCCGGAATATATAGTTTAATGTCATTTTGCAAGAGCACTTTTAAATTATCAATATAAACCCCCTGTTAAATGTCATCAAAAACATACATAAATATCATCCAAACTATAGCAACAACTACTACAAATCCATTGTCTAAGTTGACCCACAAACATCACATTCGGGGTACATCATATGATACATCAACCTTAGAACTAAAATGTAAACATGCTAAAACAAAAAGTGCCCCTGATAAAGTAAAACGAAAGTAAGTGCATGGCCACACCTGGGTACATATCTTGATAGATGCTCAAGCTCACCAAATGAAATTCATCTCTCGATGAGCACATGAAGTATTCGTCCGGGGCTTTTTCTTTCCCAAAGAGGCATACTTTAGCCTATAGCTCCTGTAACAAGTTTTAAACACGATATCACAAAGAAAGCACATTTCAGATTTCTAAAAAACATATTGAATACTTACGTTGCAACCAATATATGAAAGTAATCAATGAAAACATGTAGAATAGACGTTCATCACAAAGAAACAAAAAAGTAACTGGGAGAAGCTGATATGATCATAACAGCTGATGAATAAAAAATAAGAACCAAAAGCTAAATGCAGCAGTAGTAAAGAGGCAGAGAACTGCAGTAAATCAAACAAAATCAGGTTATCAAGGATACAAGGTACTGGAAAATAGCTTGTAGTGGAAACCAGTAGAAGACTTACATGGCGAGCAAGAATGTACCAGAATTGCTTCTTGCACTGACGATCACTGCAAGTTGAAAATAGTTGCTTCACATACTGTAACAAAAAGGATAATTAATTACATTTTCTAATTGGACCTCCACCTGTGTGCAAGTGTTGGTGTGTGAGCAGGCCTTGAGTGGGTGGGTGTGAGAGAGGAAGCTCCTTAGAGAAAGAAGGGTGAATGCGAGCTTTTATAATTAAAGCTGCTGATACAGGAAGTTACAACTGTAAATGAAATGATACAAGAAGACATCCCAAACCAAGGCTGCAAGGACAATACAATGAACAACACAAGGAGCATTATCAAAGTTGTAAATAGAAGCAAGACCTAAGGACGAGCTATTTTCACGTCATTTTCTATCTTTTGCGTTTTGATTGGAGCATTTATGTTTTTAACTCAATAGTCAATACAATAATGATTTAGTTAGAAACTGATAATCAAGTTCGCAAAGGAGGAAAAAATCAAAGTTAGTAAGTGTTGTTGGAGGAAATCGAGTATGCAAAATAGAATGTAAATAAAATAAGGCAAACCAGATTCCGTCCCTTGCAAATAATTACAAGACTTCCTCCCGATGTAGCAGTGGGAAGTCAGGATTGATCCACGAGGAAGCGTGTCAGCGGATCCTAGGCAGCGGAGAAATCTCACGGACAGAAGTCGACCACAGGTTGTCCTCGATCTCGACTAGGGTTAGTAGACAGAAGATCGGACAAGTCGAGCACAGCGCAGCAGCAGTCGCAGGGTTTAGTCGATCTCGACTAAGGCTTACTCGAAATCAAGTAGGGTTGCTGATGTCGAGTTGGCTTGGTCGATCACCTGCACACAGAAGCTACATCGATCTCGATCGAGAATCAGTACTCGATATCGAGGAGTGCAAGTTGATATCGAGGAAGACAGAAAACTAAAAACGAAATAAAGTAAAAACAAATGCTTTGGGATTCGAAATAAACTGCATATAAAAGACTTTTCAAGATTGGGGTTTGCAACAACGATAACCAAGCATGCATAAGGCAAGAATAAAACAGATAATCATATAACTTGCATCGAAGGACTAAGCTTTCGCCTTTTCCAACAATTAGACAACTCTTTCAAGAAACCCTAATTGTATCTACCGATTTTATGTTTATAATCCTAGTTGTTAGCATGGACCTCCATTAGATGGGTAATAAACACATAACAAGTAGTAGATGCTCAAAACATGATAAAAGTCGGATCTTTACCTCAAACACGCATGGCTATCGTCGGGCTCGCCCCAACCCTAGAAGTGGGTGGACTACTCGCGCTTCATTGCAACCTCAGACATTGATGTATGAAAAGAAACTTGCATTAATCTAAATTCAAAGCCTTTACAATTCCGGCAATCCAACTTTCGTTGAACGCCAAAACCCTAAAACCTCCGAACTCCTAAACTTCTCTGTGAACTACTTCTCTAGCTTCTAAATTGAATGATTCCTAAAATCAGCCCCATGGGCTTTATTTATAGCCTTCTACTCCTTGCTATTCAAGGATAGAATATCTCTATCTATATCTAAATCTATATCTAAAGGCTTAAAGATAAATAAATGCAATAAAGAAATTAAATCTAAAAAGGAAATTATATCTAAAAGTCTTCAAGTGGATAAATCTTCTCTTCCATGATGGATCTTGATAGAATCGGATAGACTCGGCAATCTTTGGCCCCAAGGAATCCCAATCCGAGTAGGATAGCTCAAGAAGCGTTACGCGACTTCTGGAAGGTTTCCTCGATCTTGAGGAGTTTCCTTGATCTCGAGTAAAACGGTGTCGTCGACTTCAGTGGCTCGGCGTCTCGGGTTGCTCTTCCTCGACATGCTCGGACATGGCTCTCAGGGTTCCTCGATCTCGAGTATCTTACTCGATCTCGAGTAATAGTGTGGATCATGGCTTAGCCGGTGTTGTCGAGCAGCTTGTCTTCGACATGGCTCGGGGAGTGTGCGTCTGGGCTTGTCGATATCGAGAAAAGTTCTCGATATCGAGGATGTGTGCCCGGCCTATCTTCATCCTCGATCAGGGTGTCCTCGACTCCGGGCATGGTCTTCACATCTTGTCGATCTCGAGTAGAATACCTGATCTCGAGTAAAGCTGGAGTAAGGTTGGTGTGTCTTCAGCTCCTCGATCAGTGATGTGCCCGGACATGTGTTGTCGATATCGATGAAATGAAGTCGATATCGAGTAAACTTTAGCCTCCGCCTTTGCTTCTTGGTTTTCTCCCGAAATGGCTCCATATTCTGCAATATTAAACCCAAACTTATGTAGATCTCCATTTCTGACAAATAAGCATATACTACATAAATTCGACATATTCTCAACCCGAAATATGCAAAGTGTATAAAATATGGAACTAAAATATGCATAAAAACATGGCTACTTTAGAGACATCAAATCACCCCATACTTAGACTTGCTTGTCCTCAAGCAATAACCAAACAATAACCAAGACCTACAATACATCCTTCAAGTCTTCGCCTTTTGTCAAAAGCAACATCTCAAGTAGTAGCAATGTAAGACAAGGGAATTTAACGTCATCACACATATATGAGTGATCTATAGGCATAGGCAATATAAATCCAACCTTACAGGGATAATGTGTTTACATTCAACTCTCAATGTGTTTAGGCTATGTAGATCAACTCTCCACTCAATTCCATATACAATCTCATAAACATTGGAATTTAAATATAAATCTACTTCGGAACAAATTATGCAAATGCAACAAGAATTATCAGGAGGACTTCGCTCAATAGAAGTCTTCAAAGAAGATTCCATTCGGCGGGGTTGTAATGGGGCTTGGTAAGAAATAAAAGGGTATGGAATTATTTGACCATGTGGTGCTTAATAAAATTTGGGAATCAAGACTCCCAAATCTCCAACACAACTCAACCAAACCATAACTCTAAATCATATACATCACCCAAACTCTCCAACTTATCTCAATGAAGTATGTAACCTTTCAAACTTTCTTAACCTTCTCCAAAGTATGCATTTTGCGAAAATGAAAGAACTAAGGTAAATTTGGCTCATGCACTTTATTCACAAACATATATACAAACTTCTTCTTCTTTTTTTTTTCGATTTTTTTTTGAAACGAAAATAACATAAAATAACACTAGTGCATTTATAGGGTGAGCCAAAAATCCTTTTACATAATATGCATAGCAAGATAAAAATATAAGACCAACCCATATCTCAATAAATTCAAAAATCCTCCGCACTTGAATTGAAACACAAGCTTATTTCTTCCACAAATCATCATTCCAACCAACTCTAAATCTTAATTCCCAAATGGGGGACATGCTCAATTTGGCTAAGGATAATTTTGTGGAGTTTAAAATAAAAGTCTCAGGCTAATGTTCTGGCTTCAAGCAGGGATAATGCAAGGTAGGTAAAGAGAGGATAAAATTGGCTTAAAAGGTGCCTCCATCATTTAATTCTCATTCACATAAACATATAAATGCATTGGCTTTGAACAACTATCACAATATTTAGAGATGCATAGGAAGAGTAAATACACTCAAGAAAGCAGAGGGATTTTTAATGTTCTCCCTATAAGGCCAAAATTCTCACTGGGACAATTTTTGTTGGATTTTAACCTTTAGCTTGGGATCATATGTGCTCAATTTCATCACAAGTTCACAATCCACATAAAAACAATTTCGAGGACTTAGGCTAAACCTTCCAAACACGCCATAGGATTTACATGATCAAGTCAGTCATTATTTATCATCATAGGACATCTAAGTTAGGGTATAAAAACTAAGATAATGCTAAAATTTAAACATGCATTTTTTTTCTTTTTTTTTGACATTTATTTTTTATTTTTTATTTTTTTTCTATGCAACTAAAAACAAGACTAAAGTATGACAAAAGACTAAAATGCATAAAACTTAAACATGAATGTATAACATAAAAAATAAAATTTCACCATGTAAACCCTAGAAGTGGGTGGACGACTCGCGCTTCATTGCAACCTCAGACATTGATGTATGAAAAGAAACTTGCATTAAACTAAATTCAAAGCCTTTACAATCCCGGCAATCCAACTTTCGTTGAACGCCAAAACCCTAAAACCTCTGAACTCCTAAACTTCTCTGTGAACTACTTCTCTAGCTTTTGAATTGAATGATTCCTAAAATCAGCCCCATGGGCTTTATTTATAGCCTTCTTCTCCTTGCTATTCAAGGATAGAATATCTCTATCTATATCTAAATCTATATCTAAAGGGTTAAAGATAAATAAATGCAATAAAGGAATTAAATCTAAAAAGGAAATTATATCTAAAAGTCTTCAAGTGGATAAATCTTCTCTTCCATGATGGATCTTGATAGAATCGGGTAGACTCGGCAATCTTCGGCCCCAAGGAATCCCAATCCGAGTAGGATAGCTCAAGACGCGTTACGCGGCTTCTGGAAGGTTTCCTCGATCTCGAGTAAAACGGTGTCGTCGACTTCAGTGGCTTGGCGTCTCGGGTTGCTCTTCCTCGACATGCTCGGACATGGCTCTCAGGGTTCCTCGACCTTGAGTATCTTACTCGATCTCGAGTAACAGTGTGGATCATGGCTTGGCCGGTGTTGTCGAGCAGCTTGTCTTCGACATGGCTCGGGGAGTGTGCGTCTGGGCTTGTCGATATTGAGGAAAGTTCTCGATATCGAGGAAGTGTGCCCGACCTGTCTTCGTCTTTGGCTTCTCTGGTCGGGTCGGGTAATGCTCCTCGGCATCCTCGATCAGGGTGTCCTCGACTCCGGGCATGGTCTTCACCTCTTGTCGATCTCGAGTAGAATTCCCGATCTCGAGTAAAGATGGAGTCAGGCTGGTGTGTCTTTAGCTCCTCGATCAGTGATGTGCCCGGACATGTGTTGTCGATATCAATGAAATGAAGTTGATATCGAGTAAACTTTAGCCTCCGCCTTTGCTTCTTGGTTTTTTCCCCGAAATGGCTCCATATTCTGCAATATTAAACCGAAACTTATGTAGATCTTCATTTCAGACAAATAAGCATATACTACATAAATTCGACATATTCCCAACCCGAAATATGCAAAGTGTATAAAATATGGAACTAAAATATGCATAAAAACATGGCTACTTTAGAGACATCAGTAAGCATTCAAAATAGATCACCACGAACTAAAGAAAAAGCATAAATTGCCCAAGTCCAACAATTTGATGAAATCATATCAAAGTTGGCATGAGGTGCTAGGTGCGGAGAATTCAACAAAAAAAAACATCAGATAAATTTTTTTAGAGATATCAAACCTGTAAATTGTCGAGAATCAAAGCAATCTGAAGTGCGCTAGCATACTCATTAAATTTGAGATAAATTCCATAAGCTATACCCAGAACCAATATATCATCGGGGCCATCAAGGTATCTACAACATGGAAAACGTGCTAAGTAAAGAAAGCATGAAAACAAAATGACAAAACAAGTGGTCCAGGTGAATATACAGCTGTCATTAAGACAGCAAACAATAGGTCTTTTCTATAATCAATGTGGAAGCAAGAACAAGAACAATAACCAATCTTCTGGTTTTTTTCAAAAGAGAGGGTGAGAAGATTAAATGATTATATAAATTCATAAATCAGCCATTACACTTGTTTTCAAATTCACAAAGTCAATTCATTCTCAATCAAAAAATATATATTGGCACCATGCTGTCCAAGGAAACATAATAGATAATCAACCAAGATATAATGTATTATACTGAAGTCTTATCTTCAAGTGATGCTGAAAGAGAAGGATAAAATGATAATAATGAAAGAAATACAATACATAATGAATGCAATTCAAATTGTCCCTTGCATTACAAATATATGCAAGAGACTTTCTCCCATCCAGGATGAAGTGACATGCATCGACAAGTGTGACAGTATGATACCGATGAAATGAAGTCGATATCGAGTAAACTTTAGCCTCCGCCTTTGCTTCTTGGTTTTCTCCCGAAATGGCTCCATATTCTGCAATATTAAACCGAAACTTATGTAGATCTTCATTTCTGACAAATAAGCATATACTACATAAATTCGACATATTCTCAACCCGAAATATGCAAAGTGTATAAAATATGGAACTAAAATATGCATAAAAACATGGCTACTTTAGAGACATCAGTAAGCATTCAAAATAGATCACACGAACTAAAGAAAAAGCATAAATTGCCCAAGTCCAACAATTTGATGAAATCATATCAAAGTTGGCATGAGGTGCTAGGTGCGGAGAATTCAACAAAAAAAAACATCAGATAAATTTTTATAGAGATATCAAACCTGTAAATTGTCGAGAATCAAAGCAATCTAAAGTGCGCTAGCATACTCATTAAATTTGAGATAAATTCCATAAGATATACCCAGAACCAATATATCATCGGGGCCATCAAGGTATCTGCAACATGGAAAACGGGCTAAGTAAAGAAAGCATGAAAACAAAATGACAAAACAAGTGGTCCAGGTGAATATACAGCTGCCATTAAGACAGCAAACAATAGGTCTTTTCTATAATCAATGTGGAAGCAAGAACAAGAACAATAACCAATCTTCTGGTTTTTTTCAAAAGAGAGGGTGAGAAGATTAAATGATTATATAAATTCATAAATCAGCCATTACACTTGTTTTCAAATTCACAAAGTCAATTCATTCTCAATCAAAAAAATATATAGTGGCACCATGCTGTCCAAGGAAAAATAATAGATAATCAACCAAGATATAATGTATTATACTGAAGTCTTATCTTCAAGTGATGTTGAAAGAGAAGGATAAAATGATAATAATGAAAGAAATACAATACATAATGAATGCAATTCAAATTGTCCCTTACATTACAAATATATGCAAGAGACTTTCTCCCATCCAGGATGAAGTGACATGCATCGACAAGTGTGACAGTATGATACTATTGTAAAATAAGATCTTTTGTAAAATATACACCCAAGAGCTACCAATTTATCATAGCCAAAATAAGATCTTTTGTAAGCCACTGATAGTATGATACTATTGTAAAATAGCCACTCGGTTTTATGCAGTCTTATAGGTATAGGTACACCTTTTTCTTGTATGGAACTTGTAGGTACAGTTGTGAGCTGAGCTGAACTAAACAATGAAGCAAGTTATCATAAGCTCTTTGAAGCTGAATTTTTTTGCAATATTTTGCAAATTTTACTAGGTTTTAGTCGAGAAAAAAATTCCGAAAACCGAGCTATTGCCATTGTTTTTGCCTATCCCAGAACATAGACCTAGATAGTTGAGGGATGTTTTCATTTACTACATATGCAGAGCTAGTAGAAGTTTGTAAGTGCCCATTGAACTAAACATGAAATCTAGAGATATCCGCGACGATAGTTGGATAAACTGGGAGATAAGATGTACACACTGTCATCACATTTTAGTCATTTTCTTGGCACTTCAAATTCAATACTAAATAGTTGGAGCTGGTTCTAGCACTGTTAGTTTCCTCGAGCTTTCTCCAAGTCTGGAAGATCTGTAACACACAGCAAAAAACCATGAAAACACAGAGCTCGAGGGGTTGTAATATATACTAAAACATAAATATTCTCCATTTCAAACTGCACTTCTTGAGTGTGAATAAAATTACAGAACTTACACATTAGGCCATCATTATCACTACTCCCTTCATCATTGTACTGCAAAAGAACAACAAAACTATGAGGATTTGTAGAGGGCATAATTAATTGTAATTGAAAAATTATTTTGAAAAATTGAAAAATTGCTAAAATTTTTAGTTAACTGTTTTGAAACAATGAGATAATTCAATACAGTTAATTGATTTGCTTTTATCCACGAATTCAAAGCAATTACAATTAATTGCTACAATTAATTGATTAACTGAAAAATTTGTACTCCGTAAAAAAACTGTTCTCTCTGGTCTCTCCATCGCTTTTTCTCTCTCCTCTCTCTCTTCCCCCGATACTCTTTCTGGATCTCTCCATCGTCGGATCTTCCCCCATTCACCTTCTCCCTCACACCATCACCGACCGTGGACGATTGTCGATGGAAGTGGAAAAGCTCACATCCGCCATGGACGTTTTCGAGAACCTGGAGAAAGTTCACATCCGCCATTGACGCTTTCGAGAACCGTGGACGATTGACGATGGAAGAACATAACCGACCGTGGACGATTTCTCCAGTCTCCATCAGCCCTTCAATTCCGACGGTTGGCTCTCTCGATGCCGTCCCTGCCACCTCCGCCCCAAATCTGTCCCTCAACCCCCTTTGCCCCCTTTTCTCGCTCCGACAAACTCGACCGCATAGCCGACACCCTGCAACCGAAACCCCAATCGCAAAGCCACTGATTCAATCTTCGACTTCTCCGGTGACGATGCCTTCGCCTCCTCTCTCGCTGCCGAGAGGGATTCCTGAAAGCGTCTAGATCCGGTATTGAAATTTTCCTCTTCAATCTGATTGAGTTTTGAGTGCTTTTTAATTGCTGATCACAAAGCGTCCACCCCTACTTATTTCTCGGGTTGAAATTAAGGTATTGAAATTTCTGATTACAATTGAAATTAAAGAGGAAAGTTCCTGATTGTGATTTGAATGCTTTGTAATTGCTTGCCGATGTTCTTCTCTTCTTACTCGCTATAATTGAGTCAATGGAAGCAGTGTAGTTCATTAACTGGAATTGCTGATATTAACCTCACCTAATTGAGGATTACAATTATCAATTAATTGAAGAATTGAATTGAAATTACCAATTAATTGGTCACCAATTAATTGCTCTTTTCAATTCAATTACGTTATTGAAATTTTGGTAATTGAAATATCAATTAATTGAATTAACAATTAATTGGAAATGCCCACCCCTAATATTACCTACGCAGTATCCTCGTCTGAAGCTGAATCCACTGTAAGAGTTTAAAGAAACAGTAAGAACTGGAATGCAGATCTATGACCAATTGAGAGAGAGGAGACTTATTTCAGAGAGAGCACTGCAATTTTGACTCATCTACACCCACTGCAAACCTAAGGTTGAATCAACTGATACTTAGTTTCTCTCTTCCTCATCTGAACTCACGTTCTACTAACAACCCCAAGTATACTAATTTGCAATTTATGGCCACAAACTAGCTTAATTCAACATGGGTTTAGACAACACAAGAGAAAGGTTCACTTACTTGAGAGAACGTTCAAGAGAAGAGGCTGAGCAGGAGCAACGATGACGGAGTTAGGCTTGAGCAAATTGACAGAACCTTAGGGCCGACGGAGAGGCTGTGAGGCTGAGCAGGAGGCTGAGCAGGTGGAGAGGCGAATTAGGGCATGGAGGGTCGGAGAGGCGGAAAGGCTGAGCAGGCGGAGAGCCGGTGCTTCAACGAAGAGGCATGGAGGGTTGCCGGTGCTTCAACTAAGAGGAGCAAAGAGATCGAGGAAGCCGCCAGGAGCAAATTGCTCGATTAGGGCCTGCGAAGAGGAGCGGCAAACAAGATCCCGACGAGGACTGCCACATTGAAGACCCCCGCCGACGAGGGGTGGAGGGCCGCCGGCTGCCGGCTGGTTTGAGGGACTGAGGGTCGCCGAGAGTGGAGAACTGTAGTGTTTCGAGGGTTTGGGTTGGGAGAGAACAGCGAGCGCTTCTTCTCTCCAAAAATATTAATTTTTTTTATGCCGGAAATAAAACGTTTATTTATGCCGGATATTTATATTTGGTATAAAATGTGTAGGTAATTTTATTCGCGTTTTTATGCCGGATTCCCATATTATATATGCCGGATAAAAAATTTCACACGCCCGGCATGAATAACTAGGGTCTTTTAATATTTCGTTGTTATTTATGCCGGACATAAATTATAATATCTGACATATATTTATTTTTCATTATTTAGGAGAATAAAATAAAACCATTTTAAGGTTTTTATTTCGCAAATTGGACCTCCAGCATAAATAATTCTTGAATAAAATCTCAGTTTTGTACCAGTGGCTACAATGTAGCACAAAGCAAGGACACTCGGGATGAAGTGCTAGTAGCAGAGCATTCACCTAGTCTCATATTTTTTTATAAAACTCATCAGGATAAATGCTGAGTGAATCGAAACCTGAACATAGCCACAAGAAAAAGGGGTTGAGTTTCAGGACTATAAGGTTTGTCAAGTGTCATCTAGTAGTTACATTAAAAAAAAAAAAAACAAAAAAAGTGAATCCCATCTAAAGCCGACTCCCATTGACCGATCAACTGAAACCCTATCATTCACACTGACAATTTGCTACAAGGTGGTTGCACAGCAACAGGTAAAAATCAAAGGATGATAAAGTTGAAGGCTTGAAGCACTAAAATAAAGCCGGTGTTAACTAAACTGATACCATGTCACAGAGACAATATGCCCAGGAAGGATAACACATTGATTGTACATATAATATAAACAATAAGTGGGGTGGTTGCAAATTACGGAAACAAAAAGGGAAGATGATTGAAATCGAATAGTTTCCACAAAAATATAATTTAATTATTGTCTAAATGCGTTATTTTTGTGACCCTAGAGGAAGGTGTGATGGAATAAATCCTTGATTTGGAATCGGAACGGATATTTTCACCGCTAATTTTTACTATTTCCATCGCTAATCACCGCATACCTAAGCGGTGGCATTAATCCAATTTTTCGCTAAGCCACCGCATACCTATGCAGTGGGTGCGTTGACCGTATCCGAACTCACCGCATGTATTTGCGGTGGATCAAGGAAAAACGGGGTCTGTTATGCCAAACCCACCGCATATTTATGCGGTGAATCTTTGATCCGAATTTTTGGAAAATATCTGAAACCCACCGCATACATATGCGGTGGGTTGTTGGGGCCCATAAATAGGCGTGCGGGCCCCATTTTTCGGCACGATTTCTGACTCTTCTCTGATTCCAATCATTCTCTTGCCTTTCGAGCTTGACTTTTTGTTCCGTCGTTTCTCTCCTCGACTACCCCCTCTTTCAATCCCCCGTATTTCGAACCTCCTCACAAATTTTACCCCGTGTCTGTTCCTCTTTCCCCGTGTCTTTCCGAGTGTGCTTCTTTTTATTCCCACAATCTACCGGAGTGTTGAGATGGTGAGAGATAGGGGCCATGAGGGAGATGAGGCTGCTGGTGCAGATCTATTCCAGAGACATCCTTTACAGGTAAAAATGAAACTATATTAAATTCAGATCAAGTTATTTGTAATCATAACGAGATAGCATTAACGTATTATTGTTATATATAATGTAGCCGGATCCGACTATTCAGAGACGTGGTACTGGTCGTATGGCGACACTTAGGAGGAGGAGGTCAGCCGGCTCGCCAAAGCCACAAGTATGTTTAAATCGCTTAAATATAGTTTGCTCTTTATTTAGTAAACTACAATATTAGAATGAAATAATTAATTAGGTGTAGAGAAATCGTTCAGCATTTGAAAAGTAATACGATATAACAGTGTGTGTGACAATTAGAGAGTGGCATCTATGATCGATAGGATTTAGAAAAATATTTTTTATGGTACACAGACCACATTATCGAGGAGGTTAGCAGATAGGGTGGTTCTACAATCCGCTAGGAGGGCTGCCGACAGGGAGAGACAGGCGTTGCGTCAGTCATGTGCAGAGATTGAGTCTATTCATTTACATATGCAGGGTGTAGAGGATCCTATGGATAGGGATAGTGAGCCGGTAGGTGTATGTAACGACTCGGGATTATGATTCCCGAGTTATGCTTCAAGGTATGAAACCCCTCGTTAGGATCTTGCTCCCCGAGTACAGGTTGAAGGTTTGAAACTCTACTCTAACATTTTCAAGTGGGATATCATACCCAAATTTCGAAAGGGATCGTTGGAATCCCCAGGGAAGTCCCCCGTACCTATCGTAAGTCTAAGCATGGAAACCAGCAGTCATGCAAATGGCGAAATCAAGGTGTAATACAAGAGGGTGCCATGACAGTGCCGAGTCAAAACCAAATCAATAAGTGCAATTATCGAAATCTAATAGGCAATGTTAGTGGGGTTAGACCATTTCTTCGCAATCGCTCAAGAGAGTTCCCACGTAACGAAAGCAAGGAACAATCATGTTGCAAAATAAACCTAAAACAAATATGTATGCGGGGCGGTGTCAGATCGAATCCCTACGCATTATAATTCCAAATAAGCAGACACATACACACGCTAATCCTAATAAAGATGCTTCTAGATGCAAGGCGGAATATTAACACACTAACATGCTCCTAAGATCAAGTGCATAATTATAATAAGGCCTTAACACAAAATACCAAGTAGTATGTGCCACTACCTAACCACCGCCCCCTTTTCTATAGGGCGAAGACTGTCCAGCTCGCGAATGCATTCCAACTCATTAATACGAATGTATCCCAATCATGAATGTGGACTTAAAGAGAAAAGTAATAATATAATGCGAAAGGTAAAATAAATTAGAGCGGTAAGTAAAGTGGTAATTACGACTCGACCACTCAGGACGAACCCGATGAGACTGGACTGTCCTATGACCCTAGCGAAGACTCTAGAAACTTCACAAATAACGAACGTTCTATTTACAAAAGCAATGAGTAAACGAATGCTCAATCATGAGTGCAATCCTAGCAGGATACTACACGACATGCTTTATTATGAATGCAAGCACCTAGTATGCATATGGCTACAAGCAGGGAGATCTCTTTTCAAATCTGAGTGAGCTCATATAGGAACTCACCTGGAAAGTCAAACAACAAGATATACCAAAGAGCAGAGTCCAAACAATCGACAAGAACCTATTATAATAATAAAGAATGCGATAAGCTACAATGCTACTAATCACACACATAGAGACCATGTTCCCAACCCATTTCCAAAACCATTCGGAAGTTAAACCATTTCAAAACCCATTTTCCAATACGAGAAATATATGAAAGGCAAGCTATTCAAGATTCTCAAATCTTCATCAAGTTTCCATAACTCGTCTTTACTCATGTCAAATCCCCATTTCAAAACCAAAGCGTAACATCCGTAAACGGTATAAGTTATAAGAGTTCAAAATCCGACAAGTTAGGTTAAGTCGATCAATCAGGTTTGTAAAACATAAAGACATCAATTAATTAAGTCTCAATCAAGTGGCGAGGTTAAGGAATCCCGACATTAAGTATTTAAACCTTGAAAACAATTTCTCAAAATCATATAATGGAAGTAATTCCAGCATTTTTATTTCAAAACATAAAACCCCTTTTTAAAATATAAACTAATTTCCAAAAATATATTCATCTCACAAAATCTCATAATATAATAAATATATTAATAACTAACCAAACTATATTCCAATCATATATACAATAGCATATTTAGAACACATAATATATCAACAATAAAACACAACCCAAGACCCAACTCAAATACATTGATAAAATAGGCCCAAAGCAACTTAATTTAATTGGAAGAATTAGGCCCAAATATTAGTCCCAAATCTCTCATTCTCAATTGTTTGAAATCAGAGTTAGATAGGAAGAAAGAAGAGGTTGGCCCATGTTGTTGATGTGGCAAGTGAGGGCCCATGAGTAAGGGAAATGGGGGATGAGATGAACACTGTTCATCATCTTCCAAAAGTCCCATTCGAAATCTGGAAAAGAGAAGGGACGAGGGGAGCTCGCCGACGACGATGTTGGGCTCCGACTACGCGACACACACAGACCGAAAAGGAAAGGAAAGGAAGAAGGAGAAGGAAGAAGCTCACCCAGGGGTCCTTCAGCGTCACCGAAAAAAGGGAGCTCGGCGAGGTTGCGTTTGGGCTCGTCGGTGTCAGAATCAGAGAGATATCGGCCTACGACAAAGGAACGAGGGTTAAAGGTGAAACTTTTTGAGCGTTTTAAAGAGAAAGAAAAGGAGGAATCCTCACCGGTGGTTTTCGATCAGGAAACAAGGAAGGAAGAGAAAGACGGCGTTGGGCGACGGCGGTGGCTCCGGACTCCTAGGCGTCGGAGGTGAGGAATCTGGGGCTTTTCTACTCGAAGGAGAAATGAGGTGAAGGTGTTGCGACCTGGAAGGTTTCGGCTTCGGACAGAACAGGGGCTCGGCTCCTTCGAGGGAAAAAAGAGGCGAGAGGAGGGGTTGCAGTTTCGGCGGTGGCGGTGGAGAGGGAGGCCGATGGTGGTGACAGTGTGGTGGTGCAGGAGGTTGCAGAATGGTGGTGCGTTCGATTAAAATGGAGGAGAAAGAAGACTCCTTCCTCTCGGCAATCTCAAAGGAGAAGAGGGTTTGAAATTGAACGTGGAGGATAAGGGTTGCGGTTTCAGGCTTTTGAAGAGAGAAGCAAGGTCTGCAGCTGGTCATTGCAGGTTTGTTTGAGGTTAGATTTAAAGAGAGGTGAGGGGCTCATGCTCCTACTGCTACTACCGAACAAAAGGGGAAGAAGGAGCTTTGACCACTTTGCCTAAAATGGGGGAGCAAAGGCTTGAGAGAAAGGGGATAAGATTTTCCACAATTGTATAACCTTGAGATGAGTTGGAATTGGATAAAAATTGGTGAAAGAGGACGGGATCTTTGTTTAAAAGTTCAAAATTAGGTCGGAATTCGCCTTAAAATTTTCAAGTTCAATTTATTAAATTTAGAATGTGTCTTTCTTAAAATATCCGATTTAATCCGCTTTAAATTCATTTTTAATTTCTTTTTCCGAAAAAGTTAGGATTTAAAAATCCGAGCCTTTACATCATCCACCTCTAAAAACAAGTCTCGTCCCCGAGACTAAAACCAACAATGTAGGGGATGGAGTTTGAAATTGATGAGTCCAATTAGGACTATGTCCAAGGATCTTGTAATCATCTCGGTTGCGTCTTCCGGGATTCTCACAACATCCTAGTCATGGTCGTGACGTCTCCAATTGACCTTGACAAGTATGCAATAAGTGCCCCTATCACATCCTCGCTTCGACTTTTCGGAAGTACCACAACTCTAAAAGTTCTACAATGTCATCACTAGGTCTTAGCAAACATCCTACAAGACCGCTCATAAAATGCTTGTATCCACTTCGTGAAGTATCATAGAGTTGCCCGAGTTTGAAAAGTTTTAAAAGGGGATTCTGCAATTGAAAAAGATTGGCCTCAAAATCGTTGAAATTTTCAACCGCGTTCGGTCTCTCAAAATCCAAGTTAGTTTTTTTCAAAACCGTTCAAAACCTTTCAAATCAAGCAAAGCTCTCGACATCAAAACCATTCCAAAGCTTTTCAAAATCCGAGTTAGTCACTTCCAAACTCTTTCAAAACCCTTTAAATCCCAAGTTGGTCAAGCAAATTCAGAACTCAAGAGGTGGAATCATCCACCTCTAAGGGCTAATCCCATATTCTCTTCCTAGGTTCCAATCTCAAAAGCAATTCCAATCTACGAATCTCTAGCCATTACCATAATCGATATAACCAAGACATGCCACATCATAACCAACCAACCACCGAAATTGGCCATGCCAAAACCGTAACATGAATAGCCATTACCAACATTGTCGTACACTAGTATATTGGAACATCAACACTCAACATTAGAATTTCATGTTCTAGGTGTCAACCAAATAAGAATGCATCAAACATGAATGCCGTTTTTGAAAGGGTAGCACACAAACTCATCAAGCCTCCAAGTTAGCAAATCACATCAGCATGGTTTCGTTCTTACCATTACCATATAGCAGAATTTGTCACAAGTGGGTGTCAATCTAATAGAAGGAAAACAAGAAAGCACGACAAAATTTATTTCAACAAGATTCAGTAAGCCAAGATACCCACAATTTTCATAGCCAAAGACCTAGCTGAAAATTAATCTTGAAATAGCAATGCATAAAGATGTCAACACAATCACATTTAAGCTATTTAAGTTCAGGTTGTCAATCATAGAGTATGTTATGCTCCCACGATTCGGTAATAGCAAGGTCTAACACCATAACAAGCAACAAAATATTATCACGGCTTCATTTAACTTAATAGGTCATCGCATACCAATATATCAGGATAACAGGCATCCTTATACTATGGACTCTACACTCTACTATCACTTAATTTCCAAGTATTTCATATCAGTATATAACAAGATTTCACACTAGATTTATACATCATTATCTCTCATTGTTCCAAAACGGTCACATGTCATAAATCCAAAGATACTATCATGCTCAGCAAGTATTGCAGAATATCAGGTATCGACATAGCAAGACAAGTGGCCACATAACCTCATGCTAATAATAATTCGAGCAAAGGTAATATCATGCCAACATCGCAATATCATACTGTCACATATTATCAGGGCACATAATATCATTATTAGCAACACAAGTCAAGATTTCAGCAGGTATAATTCACATTCTACGAGTAAAAGAATTCAGGCAAGGCCCACATAACACCAATCATATCCCAAGGTCAGTTACATAGGAACACCAAAGCACTGAAATCCATCCTCGTAAGTAGAAGTTAACCAGGTAACGTCCACCACCAGTTCATCATTCAAAGAATCAGTATGTCAGTTATGAGACCTAGGGTTTATGGGCCCACTGTGCTTCCGTTGTGCCGCTCCCGTGCTATTTGGCTAAACGTGCTCTTTTCTACGCCATCGTTCGTTAAAGTATTACAAGCAACTTTTAAGTTAGTGGAGATAGGGGAGAGACAAGGATGACAACTCGGACTCCCCATGGAACCGAACACAGACCAACCGATGATGACACGACAAAAAAAAAACAAGATCCCAACCCAAGAAGGAGTAAGGTGCCCTTATGCAACTCTACGAGGTTACAAGTGCAGCAAGTAAAACACATACAATCATGAAGTAAACTAGTTGCATCACTGGACACTAACATGTACCTACCTTAATGAAAGATGTTAACAAATAGGGGCAACCAAAAAGATGATCGGGTTCTGCATGGGGCATTAGAGACTAGCTAACAACTTTTTATTTCATATATCAAACAAGCTTGATATGTATAAGAAACATGTATATACGAATGCAATAATAGATTGGTGCGGCACATAGCTTATGCAGAATCTAGGAAACAGCACAGAACATTACACGTAGGGTAAATTGTTCGTGACAGGTACACATAAGCATGTCATAATCAATGTGTCATCATATGCAGACCTATCGAGATGTTTCATATCAATCGCACTAAGGCCATGAAAGGATCATATAAAGTCGTATAGAAAACATGTCATGTAACAACAACGTTCTTATGATATGGTAAGTGCGGGATGTCATCATATAATGAGCTATGGTTGGACAGTAGTCCTCCATGATACTAGTAATATCTTGTCAAGGATTCAAGGAATGAGCGCAATCAAGGATAATCGTTGAGGAATACTTTAACACCAAAATCACATTTCACGCATGCATCAACCATGTCGTAGGGTATAACATGGAACGTGGTATTCAGCTGCTCATTAACACACATTCCATAAAAGTATGAGTTCATCCAGTTAAGCATTGGAAGGGCATCATGTGATAAGAAAAACTTGGATGAGAACACACATAAGCATGCCACTAATCATACTTAGCATGAGACAGCTCTGTGGAGGCATATCATTCTAACTGGACTAACAATATCTAACATGCTTGGACAGTCAATAGATCATGTAGAGAGAGTATAGAAAGGCTATCACAACCTATGACAAGAGTGGCTACATGAGATGTAAGTTGAGCATGAGATCGTACAAGCCATATCTGTGCAGATATAGATTTTATAAGGTACTACATGAGAGTCACAGATGTATATGAATAAGGTGCATCGAGCAACTCTACCTAATAGTGGACGAGTCATAGAAGTTTAAGCACGACTACTATTGCATCTAAACATTAGCACATATAAAAGGAATATAAGCGATTGTGATGAAGGAGTCACGCATCTATCATAGTGCGAAACAGGATAATGCTCCTAAGGTATCATGCTTGAAGGGGGGCGGTATGCTACATTATATATGGAAGGGTGTTCATGTGAGTGCCTTATGGCTATCGTGATGTGTGTGTGGTCGTGCGAGGTTCCATATTATTCATTTGCGGAAGCCTTAAGAATGTTAGGGGCATGCAAAAACAACATCGAGTGATGAGATGATAGGCACACATTGATAATCACCTAATGCTTAACATGCGTCAAAAATAGGCACTAACTCTACAATTGGGTCTATCAATTTCTAAACAGTTAAAGGATCGCGCATCAGAGATGTTGGAAAGAATACAAGACTTCACGGAGTCTATCCTACGGGAGAGCAGGTCATAAAGCAGGTAGAGCACGAATACACACAGGTCATAATTCATGGGTTCTATAAGATATAGTTTAACATGATGAGAGGTACAACTATGCATCATAGGTTACATGTTCATTTAAGGACTAGCACGAATGCATTTAATAAGTCAACAAATCGTAACGTGACCATATGAGGACAAAATGGGAAATATTGCGGAAACGACAACATGAGCTTAAGGCAGCATGGCTTCACATGAACATAAAGCATGCTAGTACATAAGTATAGATTGACAATATACAACCAGGGCACGTATTTAACACAATCAAGTCACATTGTGATCCTACATGATGCTAGCGATACATGGTAAGGCATGGGTATCTTTACAGAGTGAACAAGAGAACATCACAGATGATAGATTATAATCATGCTAGGAATGAACCATCATAGGAGTACATGGAATGGCACATCAACTATCACATCATGGGACAATCATATTCATTTCGTGAACCAAGCATGACGAGTTTCCACTCAGCGAGTCATATTGGAATTCATAAGCCCTATAGGATACTACCGGCACATATCGAACATGAATACAATCAAGCTACTTCGACTAGATTCACCCTAGCATTCAGGTATCATTTATATGCGAAAACATGATACTAACTCATGATTCGTACATACGTTCATTCAATTAGCACAATAGTTTGCAAAGAGTCAAATTAACCACACCGTAATGATCTAGAAGCATGATAGACATATAGCGGAGTATAACATGGGGTTAAAGCAAGATAGCTAAGCTTAGATAGGATGATAGACAGTTACGGGTCCAGGAAAATATCTAAACGACACATGCATAAAATATCAAGTCATACGTTCAGGGAAACACGAGAGGATAACACTGAGCAGGAGAAAACATCACGGAAATCATGAAGGTAAACATGCTATGGTTTAGTGGTCATAAAGGCACGAGGAGTAGTAAGAGTTAGACTAACATGCTAAAGGTCCCACTATCATGATCCTAATCCACGAGAGAGTGTAAACATCATGCGAGTTCGTATCTTATGACATATGCATTCAATCCATCATTAGTCCATCATTAGTATGACAATGCGGGGAGCCAATGAAGTCAGGTTGGGCATGCCTAGGGGTATGAGAGAAATACAATGAATCATGACATGAAACCTAAACAAGGTGGCCAAGCATGGATACATAATGACATACAACCACAAATCTACATTAAGGATCATCATCATAATATATGATGGGAATACCACATCATGTCGAGTCATGAATATACGAAACTAGGAATTTTAGTGGTGTGTGCTCGTGCGGAGTGTTAGGTCATATATTCATGAAAGTATGTGAGAAGCATGGAGATATTCATGGCATGACAGTTAGGTAAGCATGCTGGAAATTAGGAATCATACGAGGCAAGTTGGACATCAAGTTGTAACACACATTCATCAAGTAAAGACTCACTCTAACAGGATATCAGAATGGAACGATCACACTATCATGAGCCTATTTACATAGAATTAGGTAGCTCCCTAACATATGACACATACATTCAAGCATTAGTATAGCAATGCACATACTAAGTAGATTAGGCTGGGGTGATATTGGGGCATAACAGATGTAACACGGACCCAAAAAATGGCTAAACATGGACATCAAGACATGTAAGGATAATTTCACACTATGGATAAATCTGCAAGTCTAGGGGGTAGTACACATAGAATCATGCAAACATGGATGAAGCAACTAAAGTAACCCGACAAAGGACTACAAGGGCGACTCTGACTCACTCCCATTGACTCCGTGACTCATTTCCCGTGGAATATTCATGTAACTCTCGAGTAGGGTAGCAAAGGGCTCAAGTAAACCGCGTACTCCAATACAACCTCAAATGTGGTTATTCTTCCCAATTTCCCGTATATCACACCGACATCACAAGAAAAGCTCAATAAAGACGTTTAGTAAGGTTGGGAAAAGAATACCGAAGAAGGGAGTAGTCAAGCTTAAGAGGTCAAAGGCGATCCCACGAGGACTGGAATACCGACTCTATAATGGCAGAAGGTCTCCTCCGCTATTCCATTCACATAGGCATTTAACGCATGATTTGTAGTCAGAACTATCAACCAGGTCTCCAATTTAAGCATACAGGACTCAACACAGAAAAATCAACAATCAAGCTATCATATGGCCACCCTTCAAGGGGCGACTGACCGGAAGGGAAAAACCTCACGGTCTCTACCTAACTCGCCACTCCAACCACTACGGCACAATCCCTTGGAGTCTTGTAGGCTCATCTGTAAAGAACAAGCTATATTTTTGTCTACCCGTTCCCAATTACATCCAATAGTGATGGTCTAGCGCCTTTACTACCCCTTCGTTTCCCTTTGTTTGATAACCATATTTATTGAGTCAAGTTCATATTTAGTCCATTTGAGTTAGCCATATTAAATTCATTTTGCCCTTTCTAAAACATTTTAAAAACCCATTTGATAACCTTGGGCCATTTTCAAAACCACTTCAACCTATCATACTCGGTTTGCAAAACCTCGCTCTGATACCAACTTTGTAACGGCCCGGGATTATAATTCTCGGGTTACGTTTCGAGGGATGAAACCCCTCGTTAGGATCTTGCTCCCCGAGTATAGGTTGAAGTTTTGAAACTCTACTCCAATGATTTCAAGTGGGATTTCAAACCCAAAATTCGAAAGGGATCGTTGGAATCTCCGGGGAAGTCCCTTGCACCTGTCGTAAGTCTAAGCGTGGAAACCAACAGTGATGCAAATGGTGAAATCAAGGTGTAATATAAGAGGGTTCCATGATAGTGACGAGTCAAAACCAAATAAATAAGAGGAATTATTGAAATCTAATAGGCAATGTTAGTGGGGTTAGACCATTTCTTCGCAATCGCCCAAGAGAGTTCCCATATAACAAAAGCAAGGAACAATCATGCTGCAAAACAAACCTAAAAAAAATATGTATGCGGGGCGGTGTCAGATCGAAGCCCTACACAATATAATACCAAACAAGCAGACACATACACACGCTAGTCCTAATAAAGATGCTTCTAGATGCAAGGTGGAATATAACAAACTAACACGCTCCTAAGATCAAGTGCATAATTATAATAAGGCCTTAACACAGAATACCAAGTGGTATATCCCGCTACGTAACCACCGACGCCCTTTCCGATAGGGCGGAGACTGGCCAGCTCGCGAATGCATTCCAACTCATAAATACGAATCTATCCCAATCATGAATGTGAACTTAAAGAGAAAAGTAATAATATAATGTGAAAGGTAAAATAAATTAGAGTGGTAAGTAAAGTGGTAATTACGACTCGACGACTCAAGACGAACCCGATGAGACTAGGCCATCCTATGACCCTATCAAAGACTCTAGAAACTTCACAGATAACGACTGTTCTGCTTACAAAATAAATGAGTAAACAAATGCTCAATCATGAGTGCAATCCTAGCAGGATACTACATGGCATGCTTTATTATGAATGCAAGCACCTAGTATGCACTTGACTACAAGCAGGGAGATCTCTTTTCGAATCTGAGTGAGCTCATATAGGAACTCACCTGAAAAGCCGAACAGCAAGATATACCAAAGAGCAGAGTCCAAAAAATCGACAAGCACCTATTATAGTTATAAAGAATGCGGTAAGTTACAATGCTACTAATCACGCACATAGAGACCATGTTCCCAACCCATTTCCAAAACCATTTGGAAGTTAAACCATTTCAAAACCCATTTTCCAATACGAGAAATATCTGAAACCCAAGCTATTCGAGATTCCGAAATCTTCATCAAGTTTTCATAACTCGTCTTTACTCATGTCAAATCCCCATTTCAAAACCAAAGGGTAAAATCTGTAAACAATATAAGTTATAACAGTTCGAAATCCGACAAGTTAGGTTAAGTCGATCAATCAGGTTCGTAAAACATAAAGGCATCAATTCATTAAGTCTCAATCAAGTGGCGACGTTAAGGAATCCTGACATTAAGCATTTAAAACTTAAAAACAATTTCTCAAAATCATATAATGGAAGTAATTCCGGCATTTTTATTTCAAAACATAAAATACCTTTTTAAAATATAAACTAATTTCCAAAAGTATATTTATCTCACAAAATCTCATAATATAATAATTATATTAATAACTAACAAAAATATATTCCAATCATATATATGATAGCATATTTAGAACCCATAATATATCAACAATAAAACACAACACAAAACCCAACTCAAATACATTGATAAAATAGGCTCAAAGCAACTTAATTTAATTGGAAGAATTATGCCCAAATTTTAGGCCCAAATCTCTCATTCTAATTTGTTTGAAATCGGAGTTAGAAAGAAAGAAAAAAGAGGTAGGCCCATGTTGCTGATGTAGAAAGTGAGGCCCCACGAGTAAGAGAAATGGGGGATGATATGAACACTGTTCACCGTCTTCCAAAAGTCCCATTCGAAATCTGGAAAAAATAAGGGACGAGGGGAGCTCGCCTGCGACAACGTTGGGCTCCGGCCACTCGAACCGACTACCCGACACACACAGACCGGAAAGGAAAGGAAAGGAAGAAGCTCACCCAGGAGTCCTTCGGCGTTGCCGGAAAAAGGGAGCTCGGCGAGGTTGCATTTGTGCTCGTCGGTTTCGGAATCAGAGAGCTCTCGACCTAGGACGAAGGAACGAGGGTTAAAGGTGAACCTTTTCGAGTATTTAAAAGAGAAACAAAAGGAGGAATCCTCACCGGTGGTCTTCGATCGGGAATCAGGGATGGAGGAGGAAGACGGCGATGGGCGATGGCTGTGGCTCCGGGCTTCTGGGCGTCGGAGTTGAGGAATATGGGGCTTCTCTACTCGAAGGAGGAAGGAGGTGAAGTTCTTGCGACCTGGGTGGCTTCGGCTTCAAACAGAACAGGGGCTCGACTCCTTCGAGGGAAAATAGAGGCGAGAGAAGGGGTTGCGGTTTCGGCAGTGGCAGTGGAGAGGGAGGCCGATGGTGGTGATGGTGTGGTGGTGCAAGAGGCTGCAGAATGGTGGTGCATTCGATTGAAATGGAGGAGAAAGAAGACTCATTCCTCTCGGCAATCTCAAGGGAGAAGAGGGTTTGAAATTGAACGTGGAGGATGAGGGCTACAGTTTCAAGCTTTTGAAGAGAGAAGCATGGTCTGCAGCTGGTCATTGCAGGTTTGTTTGAGGTCAGATTTAAAGAGAGGTGAGGGGCTCATGCTCCTACTACTACTACCGAACAAAAGGGGAAGAAGGAGCTTTGACGACTTTGCCTAAAATGGGGTAGAAAAGGCTTGAGAGAAAGGGGATAAGATTTGCCACAATTGTATAGCCTTGAGATGAGTTGGGATTGGATACAAATTGGTGAAAGAGGACATGTCTTTGTTTAAAAGTTCAAAATTATGTCGGAATTCGCTTTAAAAATTTCATGTTCAATTTATTAAATTTAGAATGAGTCTTTCTTAAAATATCCGATTTAATCCGCTTTAAATTCATTTTTAATTTCTTTTTCCGAAAAAGTTAGGATTTAAAAATCCGAGCCTTTATAGTGTAGGTATTGGGGTTGAGTCATCGACTCAGTCAGTTGTCGACCATAGTGAGGGATGTGGCCAGACATCACATTCGTCGATAGTGACATTTCAGAGTATGGCGCAGATAGAGATGGATATTATGATGGACAACACCGATGACGCAGTGGTGCAGGCGGCGGATGAGTCTACCCGAGCAAAGGCTGAGCGAGTGCATGACTAGTCACAGACTCAGCACGATGGGTTCCAAGCGTACTTTGGGTCTGCGTTTGAGAGCGAGCAGCTGAACTCGTATGACGACACGACACTGCTGGTCGGAAATTTGGGTGTTGGGAGCAGCTATGATGTTGGGAGCATGTCCTCCGAAGATGCGAAGAAGCTGTTTTCCATAAGTCGAAGAATCTTGATGTTGCTGGGTGTTTCAAGAACGCATGTTATGGCATGTTCCAATCCAGATCAATTGAAACTTTAGCCGCCAGAAGGAGGGGTATGCATGCAGAGTGGGGCCATATCGATGGGTTGATGCCGTATTTGGAGGCGACGTGGTTACGAGATTACTCGGAGAATATAGTTTGTGCATGGACAGATGCAATCCAGCATTTTGGTATGACCACGACGAACAGGTGTACATCTTTTTTACTTGCGAGTCACACTTCTCTTGAAGGGCGGAGTCTGCTCATTCTGTGTTAAAGAAGACCTTAAACTTTGCAGTCGGTGATTTTACTCACGTGATCACCACAATCGATCTGATGATGGTGGACCAAATAAGTGAGGTGAAGAATACAATGGGGCGAGTGAACAACACCTGGCCGACAGACTCGCACGGCCTATGGATTTCGATTGAATTCGGCATATTGTGTCAAAGGAATGTTTCAACTTATTTTTTGAAATATACACGAAGATGGAAGCCGAGCCGCCTTCGCAACCATGCAGAGATAGATACTGGAGGGATTTCTATGATCTCCCATGCACACATGAGAAACAAGCTTGTCGAGACACGCAGATACCCATCAAACCGTCCCAAATTCACATTTTTTAGAAGCAATTGGATTGGAATCGTCCGCATGTTGACAACGTCCAGGATAACACTCCCCTCAATAGAGCTTATGTCGACATGTCGCGCATGATCACGTTGTTCCAGAGTGGAGCTATGGATGAGGATACTCGTTGGAGGATTGCGTCGGCATTCAACGATGGGGATCTTCCCTCTCATACATCGTTGACTCCACCTGACCCCGAGGACCGTAGACCGACCGGGAGACCGAGGACTCGCCACCCCTGTCAGATGAACCCTCTGCCTTGGGAACGTGAGTTTGCTCGGGCCCAACGTCGAGCCAATAGAGAGGGTCAATCTTCATCAAACGAGGCAGATGAGGCGGAAGGCAATGAGGAGGGCACTGGGTCCAACGCAATTGCCATCGACGACCCTCCTAGTGGCCGAGGAAGAGGAAGGGGATGAGGTCGGGGATGGGGTTGTGGGAGGAGACGTGGCGGTGGTCGATCAGCGTTGGAGCCAACTCTGAAGCCTGTAGGTGACATTCCACCGCCAGCACCTACGGCACTTCCACCGCAGAATCTCCCTCACGTAGATTTCAATTGGGGCACTGGCAACATCGACGAATTCATGATTACTTTCATACGAGTCATCACAAATGTTGCAGGTGATGGTCACTATGGGTATAGATCTTTTGCTTGTCTTCTGAACATGGGCCAAGACGCATGGCCTCGAGTTCGACGGGAGTTGGCCGTTGAGTTGCAGCTGCATGTAGATCGGTACCATTACTATCCTCCCTTAGATGAGCTCATCATCAGGGTCAACTATTTCGGCACGTGGCATGATGCTACTTATTGGATGGAGATTCCGATCATGGGCGAGGTGTTTGCCACGCTTCACCAACGTCCTTAGGTGATTTTGTCACATATGACGCCACCGGGGGCCCGTCATTACCGGCCTATGAGGAGTTAGATTGGATAGCGTTAGTCGGCAACAACAACCACTTCATTCCGGTACGTTTCAAATTTCATATTCATTAATTTCTTAATGTTTCGTTTCTCTCTTCTAATGTCAATAGTCACCTGTTATTCACATATTTGGTTGTTGACTGGTTCACCTCTTCCGCCAGTCAACATTACATGGACACGACATCACGATCCCACGGTTAACGGTTGGGAAGAGTAGTTTGCGGCGTGGATTGCACGATACAGAGCCTACCATCGTCGTGATGGTGGTCGTCCCATGCGCTATTAGCACTTTTCATTTTATCATGTCATTTTTTGAATTCCATATGTTGAATTGTTCGGGTACTATATATTTGTCTGTGCCATTTCCCGAACTGCGTTGTATGACATTTTTTTAACCACGTTTTTTTTATGCTTGACATTTCCCACACTTCGGTTTGCTTTTTTTCTTATGCAATATTCGTTTATTTTGACATGGAGCATCCATATTCTGAATCGATTCGGGGATCGTCTGGATCCGCACTCTTTCTTCTAACCGAAGCATATCATTTATAATTTTTTATATTTACATGCGCCTTTTTGGGTAATGCCAAATACATAAAACATAAATATTTTAAATTATAAATTATAATAATTAATTCTGTAAAATCACAACCCACCGCATATGTTTGCGGTGAGTGACGTGTCCGATCCGGTCCGGCCTGGTCCGGGCACCACACACCTCTAAATCGGGTAACCCAACACCCACTGCATATGTACGTGGTGACCCACCGCATAGGTATGCGGTGGGTTAGTTGACTGTCATTAAACCCACCGCATACCTATGCGGTGATTAGCGGTGGAAATAGTAAAAATTAGCGGTGAAATTATCATCACCCATTTGGAACTCACAAATTGTGAGTTCCACAGATGAAGAGGAATGAAACCTCATTTTCCAAACGAACTCTAAATGAATATGAGGAATGAAACCTCATTTCCCAAACGGACTCTAAATGATGAACACCACACATGAAGAGGATGGACACACTGAACACTTTGAGTAAACAAGTTCGAATCCAATTAGCCTACTTGTCACTTGTGAGGCACTACTAACATCGGGGATCAATCTAAAGCATCAAATTTCAGATTACACTCTTTGCCACTAAAAATAGCGCTTGAAAGCCAGATCATTTCTCCATGATTACTGGGATGAATACTCTCTATGTTTGTTGTTAGGAGGAAATCAAGTATAAAATATAACAAAATAGATCAAACAAGATTTAGGCCCACGCAAATAATTACAGGACTCCTCCAATGCAGTAAGAGAAAGTCAGGATCGAATCCACGAGGAAGCGTGTCAGCGGATCCTAGGCAGCTGTAAATCTCATATAAAAGCAAGCAGAAAAGACAGAAACAAAGGAACAAAGACAGAAATAACAAACGAAAGCAAAGACACATACTAACTCGATCTCGACTACAGCAACTCGAGATAGAGTAAAAACAGAGACGACAGAAACTCAGAAATTGAAAACAAAAACTCGGACTCATACACTGTACTCGATCTAGACTAAACCTAACTCGAGATCGACAACACAGTACTCTAGATCGACAAAATCTGTTCTAGATCGAGTAAAAAGACAGAAACTTTAAAGGCAAACTTTGAACACAGAATCGCAGATTTTGACAGAAATAAACTCAATATATAAAGAACTTCCAAAGCCAGGGTATCAATGCCACAACTATAACCATGCAAAGTAACACATAAAGGCATAAAAGATCATGCTTTCCATCAAAATAACTTTCGTTACTAACAAATAGGCATATAGAGGCTTTCGCATAAACCCTAATTGTTACTAACCTTTTTCACATAATTAATCCAAGTTGCATTAAGATCACTTTCGCTTCAATAACACAAACAAGGATCACCTTCAACTCTCGCAAAAGAATCATGCTCATAGGGATAGAAGACGAATTGCATAAAAAGATCTGACCTTTACCGCATCACCTCACATGGCCACCGTCGGGCTCACCCCAGCCCCAGAAGTGGGTGGACTACTCGCTCTTCATCGCAATAGCAGACATTGATGTATGAAAAGAAACTTGCATTAAACTAAATTCAAAGCCTTTACAATCCCGGCAATCCAACTTTCGTTGAATGCCAAAACCCTAAAACCTTTGAACTCCTAAACTGTCTCTGTGGAACTACTTCTCTTGCTCTGAATTGAATTGAATTATGAAAAACCAGCCCCTAAGGCTTTATTTATAGCCTTTTATTCCTTGCTAATAAAGGATAGAATATATCTATCTATATCTAAAAAGCTTAAAAGATAAATAAAAGTAATTTAGGAATTAAATCTATAAAGAGGAAATTAAATCTAAATAGGTAAGTCTTCTCATGTTGATAGATCTTGTCTTCCATAGATAGAACTTGATGGATCTCGGCCAGCTCGGATTCCTTCGGCTCCAAGGACAAGACTTTCACCAAATCTGGCAAATAGGAATATAAACCTTTCGATAAATGACCCTAATTGCGTCTATCCTTTTCATAAATAGAGTTTATAAACTTCTGAATAGAAACCTTTCGATCAAATAAAGATGAAGCACAAAGAATAGAGCGAGATAAAGTACCTTTATTTCGCGATTCATCAATCCACTGACATGGCTATCGTCGGGCTCACTCTGACCCTAGAAAAAGGGTGACTACTTGCTCATCGTAGCAAAAGACATGATTGACTGAAAGAAATAAACTTGCGTAAACTAACTTCAAAGACTTTATAATCCCGCCACTCCAACTTTCATAAGACGCCAAAACCCTAAAACCTTTGAAACCCTAACTCTATACTTTGCTTGGAATTGAATCTCTGAACTTGAATGAATGAAAAACAAGCCCCTAGGGCTTTATTTATAGGCCTCAATCCTTGCTAGCCAAGGATAAAGAATTCTATCTAAAGCTAGAAGATATAAATCTACTTAAGGAAAGATATAGATCTAATTAGGTAAATAAGATAAATCCTTAAAGTAAAATAAAATGTACAACCCATAAAGATAGAAACTGGATAGAATGATAGAAAATCTCTTTCTTCACATGGAAGTATTCCTCCTCCGTATAGGATTCGTCAAACGCGTCTCGAATGCTTTGCAGGTTCACTCAATATGGAGTGATAGACTCGATATCGAGTCATCTCTCCTAGTCTCGAGTGTATTATACCAGACATCGAGTCTTCATATGGGTCTTGAGTGATGCTACACTATATATCGGGTCTTTGGGTCTATTTCGAGTCATTCTCTTCATCTCTCCAAGTGTATACTCTATGTTCACTCGATATCTGGTGCTCTTCAGTAGACATCGAGTCAAAGTAGTCGATGTCGAGTCCCCTTCAGTAGATATCGAGTGATATTCCAATGCTTCTTGATTTTGCTCCGAATTTGCTTTAAATTCTGCAATATTAATCAAGAACTTGTGCAAACCTCTATTTCTTGCAAATAATCATAAACTACACAAATTCGGACATCAAATCTTCCCATACTTAAGCTAGCTTGTTCCCAAGTAATAACTTGGCTGGTCATTCAGAGGAAACCTACAAAACTCTCAACATAGTGAACTCATTCCCATATTCCCAAAGACACTCAATTGACATCCTCGAAAAGGTACTTATGTCTTCAATTCAACGTCTGTGAATGAAAAGCAACATCTCACAAAAAAAGGAGGTTATGTAAAAAACAATTTTCATGCGACAAAGCAACAATAATCAGGAGTAAATTATTTAAGCTCAAAAGGAGTATATTGGTAAAAGGCTAAATGTGGGATATGTTTGGCCGTGTGATGCTAATAAGGAAATGGAGAAATTTTCAAACTTTCATACCACATTCCATCTTAACATGATTTCTCACCTTTCCCTCATCACTCTCATAATTCTATCTTTGCTTTTTTCACTATTATGCTTTTACCTCTCTAACCTCGGCATTGCCTTCTCGTGAGTCGCAAACATAGGTGTCATGAATGGACCCGAATACTTAGTGCTTCGGACTCCTCACATGTGTGTCCCATCCTGTGGAACTAACATTTCAACACAGGCAGGGTCAATCTACCTTTATCACCTAAGGTGACCGGATTTTCTTTCATTCATTAAATTTTCCATGGATTTCAATTTCCTATCAAACTCCAATAATAATGATAATTACAACACAAACACCATATAATATCTCCAAAAATGACTTCCATTCTCAACATAATACCTGGATAGGAACTAAGGTAGAAAATGGGCAATATGTAGTATATGTGGAGCAAAAATAAAGTAAGTAAGGCTCATATATGGCTTTCCTGATCTGATGTCTCTAAAGTAGCCATGTTTTTATGCATATTTTAGTTCCATATTTTATACACTTTGCATATTTTGGGTTGGGAATATGTCGAATTTATGTAGTATATGCTTATTTGTCAGAAATGGAGATCTACATAAGTTTCGGTTTAATATTGCAGAATATGGAGCCATTTCGGGAGAAAACCATGAAGCAAAGGCGGAGGCTAAAGTTTACTCGATATCGACTTCATTTCATCGATATCGACAACACATGTCCGGGCACATCACTAATCGAGGAGTTGAAGACACACCAACCTGACTCCAGCTTTACTCGAGATCAGGTATTCTACTCGAGATCGACAAGAGGTGAAGACCATGCCCGGAGTCGAGGACACCCTGATCGAGGATGCTGAGGAGCATTACCCGACCTGACCAGAGAAGCCGAAGCCGAAGATAGGCCGGGCACACTTCCTCGATATCGAGAACTTTCCTTGATATCGACAAGCCCAGACGCACACTCCCCGAGCCATGTCGAAGACAAGCTGCTCGACAACACCGACCAAGCCATGATCCACACTGTTACTCGAGATCCAGAAAGATACTCGAGATCGAGGAACCCTGAGAGCCATGTCCGAGCATTTCGAGGAAAAGCAATCCGAGACGCCGAGCCACTGAAGTCGACAACACCGTTGTACTCGATATCGAGGAAACTCCTCGAGATCGAGGAAACCTTCTAGAAGCCGCGTAACGCGTCTTGAGCTATCCTACTCGGATTGGGATTCCTTGGGGCCGAAGATTGCCGAGTCTATCCGATTCTATCAAGATCCATTATGGAAGAGAAGATTTATCCACTTGAAGACTTTTAGATATAATTTCCTTTTTAGATTTAATTCCTTTATTGCATTTATTTATCTTTAAGCCTTTAGATATAGATTTAGATATAAATAGAGATATTCTATCCTTAAATAGCAAGGAGTAGAACGCTATAAATAAAGCCCATGGGGCTGATTTTAGGAATCATTCAATTCAGAAGCTTGAGATGTAGTTCACAGAGAAGTTTAGGAGTTCATAGGTTTTAGGGTTTTGGCGTTCAACGAAAGTTGGATTGCCGGGATTGTAAAGGCTTTGAATTTAGTTTAATGCAAGTTTCCTTTTATACATCAATGTCTGAGGTTGCGATGAAGCGTGAGTAGTCCACCCACTTATAGGGTTGGGGCGAGCCCGACGATAGCCATGCGCGTTTGGGGTAAAGATCCGACTTTTATCATGTTTTGAGCATCTACTACTTGTTAAGTGTTTATTACCCATCTAATGGAGGTCCATGCTAACAACTTGGATTATAAACATAAAATCAGTAGAGACAATTAGGGTTTCTTGAAAGAGTTGTCTAATTGTTGGAAAAGGCGAAAGCTTAGTCCTTTGATGCGAATTATATGATTATCTGTTTTATTTCTGCCTTATGCATGATTGGTTATCGTTGTTGCAAACCCCAATCTTGGAAGTCTTTTACACACAGTTTATTTTCGAATCCCAAAGCATTTGTTTTTACTTTATTTCGTTTTACTTTCTGTCTTCCTCAATATCGACTTGCACTCCTCGATATCGAGTACTGATTCTCAATCCAGATCATTGTAGCTTCTGTGTGCAGGTGATCGACAATAGCCAACCCGACGTCGACGAACTTACTCGATATCGAGTAGCATTAGTCCTTTGATGCGATTTATATGATTATCTGTTTTATTTCTGCCTTATGCATGCTTGGTTATCGTTGTAGCAAACTCCAATCTTGGAAGTCTTTTACACACAGTTTATTTTCCAATCCCAAAGCATTTATTTTTACTTTATTTCGTTTTACTTTATGTCTTCCTCGATATCGACTTGCACTCATCGATATCGAGTACTGATTCTCGATCCAGATCGTTGTAGCTTCTGTGTGCAGGTGATCGACAAGAGCCAACCCGACGTCGACGAACTTACTCGATCTCGAGTAGCACTAGTCGAGATCAACTAAAGCCTGTGACTGCTGCTGCGCTGTGTTCGACTTGTCCGATCTTCTGTCGACTAACCCTAGTCGAGATCGACAACCTGTGGTCGACTTCTGTCCGTGAGATTTCTCCGCTGCCTAGGATCCACTGACCAACTTCCTCGTGGATCGATCCTGATTTCCCACTGCTACATCGGAAGGAAGTCTTGTAATCATTTGCAAAGGATGGAACCTGATTTGCTTTACTTTAGTCATATTTTATATTTGCATTCTCGATTTCCTCCTACAACAAATTGGCGTCGTTGCCAGGGAAGCTATCATTCGCGCCTTAGGTAGTTAAATCTCACATCTACTTTGAGTTACTTTACAAGTGTATGCGCCGTTCGAGTCAACCACCTGAGTTTGACGGCTTAGACGAACCGAAATACCTTCTACACATCCGAGCTAAACTGCAAAGAGTCATGGCAGCCGCAACGGAACAAGCAGAAGCTGAGCTTGCCCAATACCCAACCACTGCAGAGGATTATATGCACCCGACTCTCGTCGTGCCTGAATTGGCTATTCTAATCCCTGACAATACTTTTGAAATTCGCACTTACTTCCTTATAGAACTAAAAAATAATGCTTTTCATGGAAGATTTAATGAATACCAGCTTGAACATATTACCAATTTTTCTTACATGTGCCAAACTCTTGCTGAAGGTACAACTTTGGAATATGTCAAGATGAAAGCCTTTCGCTGGTCTCTCGCTAGACCTGCACTGAAGTGACTAGAAGGACTGAAACCAAGATCCCTCACAACGTGGGCCCAAGTAGAGCAAGAGTTTCTCAACAAATTCTTCCCTCCTGCCAAGACCGCACTCCTCCGCCAGAAGATCTCAACTTTCAAACAGAAGCCTGGGGAGCCGCTAGCAAAGGCATGGGAAAGATACAAGGAACTGCTGCGATCTTGCCCTACTCATGGACAGTCACCCTACGTCATTCAAGAGATCTTCTTCAACTCTCTTGACCAAGTCACTAAGGACAGGATCAATTAGTACACTCGATATGAGTACCTGACGATGCCACTAGTTGACGCATGGGATGTACTCGACAAGCTCACCAATTATGACAACAAGTATGAGGCTCCTACAAATTATGAAGAGAATACCTATGCTAGGCCAGCCCCATCCATGCCTCTCTATGAGCCGTCTAAAGAGATAGACCCTGATGTCAAGGAGCAGTACTACAAAGACCAGAATCGCAAGCTCCTCAAACAAGTCAAATATCTCTCTGTCAACCAACCTTTCATCGAATGTGGTTCACAACGGCACACCACTACTGAGTGCCCACACACTGAGCAAGTCAGGATGACAGAGACACATGAAGAGGTAGCCTACGCTGGGGGTCCCAATCGCTACATGGGAGATCAAAGGTTCTATCAACCACAGTGGAACCAAGGTCCTCCTAAGAATCCCCCGCCATACAAAGCTCCTGGACATCCAGAAACGGATCAAAAGAAGGATAATCTACAACTTATCCTTGATGAGATGCGCCGAAATCATGCACAAAACCAGCAGGCTACAAACACCATCAACAATCAGCTCCAGAATTTCAACACAAAATTTGGGGAACTGGATATCTGGAAAATGGGCATAGAGACTCAGATGGGTCAAATCGTTGCACAAATTCCACGACCTTCCGGACAACTCCCTGGGCAAACAGAACCAAATCCTAAGGGGAAGACTAGACACGTCGCAGCTATCAAACTCATGAGCGGGCACCAATTACATGAGCTAGAGGTCGGGAAACACAAAGACAAAGCAGAGCAGCAACTCGACAACGAGCAACAATAACTCGATATCGAGGGACCTTTACTCGATCTCGACAAACATCTTCTCGACCAAGCCCAGAAGCCTAGCTCAGACTCCACTGCACAGTCAGACAACTCGAGATCGACAAACCAAGTCGAGATCGAGGACCATTTAGTCGAGATAGTGGAGAAGTTGGCCAACGTCGACGACTCTGCAACACCTCCGACTTCTGATCTGGCTCCGAAGCAGAAAAAGACATTGCCTTTTCCTTCCAAAGCACTAAAAGATCCCACTGCAGGTAGGTTTAACCGATTTGTTAATATGCTGCAAGAACTGAATTTCTCTATTCCTTTTACAGAAGCCCTGCAAGAGATGTCTGGATATGTCAAATTTCTAAAGGAAATCCTGAGCAAGAAGCGATCCATCTCAGAGATCTCAGGCGAATGCAAAGTGCTACACTTCCCTAAAAAGAGACCTAACCCTGGTAAGTTTTCTGTTACTGTGGGTTTTGGACAATATAAATACGATTCCTTGTGTGATTTAGGAGCAAGTGTGAGCATCATGCCCTTACCAATCTGGCGGAAGGTAAAGATAGGATGCATAGAACCTGTGGATGCCAAGATATACATGGCAAATAATACAGTCGTCATCCTTACAGGTATGGTTGAGAATGTCCCTGTCCAGGTTGGTAAATTCTTTATCCCAGCTGATTTCCTTATTATAGACTGTGTTGAAGATCCTATTAGCCCTATTATTCTTGGTAGACCATTCTTAGCTACTGCAGATGCCAAGATTAGCGTCAAACATCGATCGCTAACCTTCACCATAGGCGACGAGGTCTTAGATTTCTCTTTTGGCTCTGCAAAAGAGGAAATTTCATGGCTGGAGGTGAAGAGCATCAGCAACCACGGGACCAATCAAACAACGGAGGAAGGCACCAATACTGTACTCGAGATCACAAGGGCTACTCGATCTCGACAAATGTGTTCCTCGGTCTCGACAAGACTTCGTCGACATCGACTTCTTCCTATGCTGAGCCACAGACTTGCCAAGAGCCTAAGTATGGGGTCCCTGTACTCGATATCGACCAGTCCTGCCCGATATCGACTAACCCCAAGCCCGAAGATTTCTGTTTTGGGCCCGAAAAGGTAAGTTCAGGTATGAATCCTACTCCTCCTCAGTCCATTAAGAAATTTATAAATAATTTAAGGGGAGATAAGGCCCCATGGCGAGAGAATCTGCAGAAACTGCGAGCTGGAAAGAAAAAGAAGGGAGACTATGCAAGCAACCACTTGTCAGCTGAGCTTGCATACTACCATCAGGACCTGGATGATCCAGGAGAAGGGTCAAGTACAAGCGGGCCCCACATTAATGGTCCATGAGCATAAAAGAAGAAGTCAGCCTAGCGACTCTAAAATCTAGAGCATGTATATAAGACTTTTTGAATTTTGGGACTTTGGAACTTTTGATTTTGGTTTTTTGTTTTGGTTTTTGTTTTTTTTTTGTTTTTAGTCTAGATTACTTCATGTGGAAAGTCTTGTTTTTGTGTGCAATCTAACACTTTTAAGTCGGTAAGCATAAAAGGATCGCGAAAAGTGGAATAAGAAGTCCCTGAAAAACAGTCAGAATCGACGAAGGCCAAGTCGACAACGACAAAGAGGAGTAGCCCAGAAACTCCTCGATATCGAGTAGGCCAACTCGATATCGACTAAGCCAGACAACACTCCTCGACTTCAGAAGCCACTTGACGCAGAGAGCCTCCTCGAGATCGAGTACTGTACTCGAGATCGACAAAGACCATTTCCTCGACCTGTACTGATCTGCCTTCCTCGATGCATTATTCGGTGAGTTCCTTCCTTTACTCTTGTTTTTATTTGATTTTATACAGTGGGGACACTGTATATTTTAAGTATGGGGTGGGGGAAGGGCTCATTGTCATTATTACATGTTTTAGTCTTGCTTTTGGTTTTACATGGTGAAATTTTGTTTTTTATGTTATACATTCATGTTTAAGTTTTATGCATTTTAGTCTTTTGTCATACTTTAGTATTGTTTTTAGTTGCACAGAAAAAATAAAATAAAAATAAAAATAAAAAATGTCGAAAAAAAAAGAAAAAAAATGCATGTTAAAATTTTGGATTATCTTAGTTTTTATACCCTAACTTAGATGTCCTATGATGATAAATAATGACTGACTTGATCATGTAAATCCTATTGCGTGTTTGGAAGGTTTAGCCTAAGTCCTCGAAATTGTTTTTATGTGGATTGTGAACTTGTGATGAAATTGAGCACATATGATACTAAGCTAAAGGTTAAAATCCAACAAAAATTGTCCCAGTGAGAATTTTGGCCTTATAGGAAGAACATTAAAAATCCTTCTACTTTCTTGAGTGTATTTACTCTTTCTATGCATCTCTAAATATTGTGATAGTTATTCAAAGCCAATGCATGTATATGTTTATGTGAATGAGAATTAAATAATGGAGGCACCTTTTAAGCCAATTTTATCCTCTCTTTACCTACCCTGCATTATCCCTGCTTGAAGCCAGAACATTAGCCTGAGACTTTTATTTTAAACTCCATAAAATTATCCTTAGCCAAATTGAGCTTGTCCCCCATTTGGGAATTAAGACTTAGAGTTGGTTGGAATGATGATTTGTGGAAGAAATAAGCTTGTGTTTCAATTCAAGTGAGGAGGATTTTTGAATTTATTGAGATATAGGTTGGTCTTATATTTTTATCTTGCTATGCATATTATGTAAAAGGATTTTTGGCTCACCCTATAAATGCACTAGTGTTATTTTATGTTATTTTCGTTTCAAAAAAAATCGAAAAAAAAAAGAGAAAGAGAAGTTTGTATATATGTTTGTGAATAAAGTGCATGAGCCAAATTTACCTTAGTTCTTTCATTTTCGCAAAATGCATACTTTGGAGAAGGTTAAGGAAGTTTGAAAGGTTACATACTTCATTGAGATAAGTTGGAGAGTTTGGGTGATGTATATGATTTAGAGTTATGGTTTGGTTGAGTTGTGTTGGAGATTTAGGAGTCTTGATTCCCGAATTTTATTAAGCACCACATGGCCAAATAATTCCATACCCTTTTATTTCTTACCAAGCCTCATTACAACCCCGCCGAATGGAATCTTCTTTGAAGACTTCTATTGAGCGAAGTCCTCCTGATAATTCTTGTTGCATTTGCATAATTGGTTGCGAAGTTGATTTATATTTAAATTGCAATGTTTATGATATTGTATATGGATTTGAGTTGAGAGTTCATCGACATAGCCTAAACACATTGAGAGTTGAGTGTAAACACATTATCCCTGTGAGGTTGGATTTATATTGCCTGTGCCTATGGATCGCTCATATATGTGTGATGACATTAAATTCACTTGTCTTACATTGCTACTACTTGAGATGCTGCTTTTGACAAAAGGCGAAGACTTGAAGGATGTATTGTAGGTCTTGGTTATTGTTTGGTTATTGCTTGAGGACAAGCAAGTCTAAGTATGGGGTGATTTGATGTCTCTAAAGTAGCTATGTTTTTATTCCTATTTTAGTTCCATATTTTATACACTTTGCATATTTCGGGTTGGGAATATGTCGAATTTATGTAGTATATGCTTATTTGTCAGAAATGGAGATCTACATAAGTTTCGGTTTAATATTGCAGCATATGGAGCCATTTCGGGAGAAAACCAAGAAGCAAAGGCGGAGGCTAAAGTTTACTTGATATCGACTTCATTTCATCGATATCGACAACACATGTCCGAGCACATCACTGATCGAGGAGCTGAAGACACACGAACCTGACTCCAGCTTTACTCGAGATCGGGTATTCTACTCGAGATCGACAAGAGGTGAAGACCATGCCCGGAGTCGAGGACACCCTGATCGAGGATGCCGAGGAGCATTACCCGACCTGACCAGAGAAGCCGAAGACGAAGACAGGCCGGACACACTTCCTCGATATCGAGAACTTTCCTCGATATCGACAAGCCTAGACGCACACTCCCCGAGCCATGTCGAAGACAAGCTGCTCGACAACACCGGCCAAGCCATGATCAACACTGTTACTCGAGATCGAGTAAGATACTCGAGATCGAGGAAACTCCTCGAGATCGAGGAAGAGCAACCCGAGACACCGAGCCACTGAAGTCCTTCCAGAAGCCGCGTAACGCGTCAAGATCCATCATGGAAGAGAAGATTTATCCACTTGAAGACTTTTAGATATAATTTCCTTTTTAGATTTAATTCCTTTATTGCATTTATTTATCTTTAAGCCTTTAGATATATATTTAGATATAAATAGAGATATTCTATCCTTAAATAGCAAGGAGTAGAAGGCTATAAATAAAGCCCATGGGGCTGATTTTAGGAATCATTCAATTCAGAAGCTAGAGAAGTAGTTCACAGAGAAGTTTAGGAGTTCAGAGGTTTTAGGGTTTTGGCGTTCAACGAAAGTTGGATTGTCGGGATTGTAAAGGCTTTGAATTAAGTTTAATGCAAGTTTCTTTTCATACATCAATGTCTGAGGTTGCGATGAAGCGCGAGTAGTCCACCCACTTCTAGGGTTGGGGCGAGCCCGACGATAGCCATGCGCGTTTGAGGTAAAGATCCGACTTTTATCATGTTTTGAGCATCTACTACTTGTTAAGTGTTTATTACCCATCTAATGGAGGTCCATGCTAACAACTTGGATTGTAAACATAAAATTAGTAGAGACAATTAGGGTTTTTGAAAGAGTTGTCTAATTGTTGGAAAAGGCGAAAGCTTAGTCCTTTGATGTGAATTTTATGATTATATGTTTTATTTGTGTCTTATGCATGCTTGGTTATCGTTGTTGCAAACCCCAATCTTGGAAGTCTTTTACACACAGTTTATTTTCGAATCCCAAAGCATTTGTTTTTACTTTATTTCGTTTTACTTTCTGTCTTCCTCGATATCGACTTGCACTCCTCGATATCGAGTACTGATTCTCGATCCAGATCGATGTAGCTTCTATGTGCAGGTGATCGACAAGAGCCATCCCGAAGTCAACGAACTTACTCGATCTCGAGTAGCACTAGTCGAGATCGACTAAAGCCTGTGACTGCTGTTGCACTGTGTTCGACTTGTCCGATCTTCTGTCGACTAACCCTAGTCGAGATCGACAACCTGTGGTCGACTTCTGTCCATGAGATTTCTCCACTGCCTAGGATTTGCTGACCAGTTTCCTCGTGGATCGATCCTAACTTCCCACTGCTGCATCGGGAGGAAGTCTTGTAATCATCTGCAAAGGAAGGAACCTGGTTTGCTTTACTTTAGTCATATTTTATATTTGCATTCTCGATTTCCTCCTACAACATGATCCAAATAGGTATAGGTATGACTAGGAATAAAAATGAGCATTATATGGAAAATATAAAGCCCTGTATCCTCTTATTGTGCAAAAGGTCAAAAGCAACATCAAATTTACCTCACTTTTGTGGTTTTCTCAAGAAAAAAATTGCACTTTATTGAGACTTCCCTTTACTAGGCAATTTTGTGCAATATCTCTAATGAGTTCACTCTTGCATCATCGAGTCTTGCTTTAGCTTCCATGACACTATTTCTTGGAACATATTGCAAGCTTGGGTGATGTCTCATAAAACAAACCTTGGATTAAGCAATCAAACACAAAAAAACCCAACGTTTACCTTGTATAGGCATGTTGTAGGAGGAAATCGAGTTCAAAATATAAGATTATAAATCAAACCAGACTCTGCCCCCACAAATAATTACAAGACCGCTTCCCGATGTAGCAAAAGGAAGTCAGGTTCGATCCTCGAGGAAGCTGGTCAGCGGATCTCAAGTAGCAGAGATTTCACGTCAGAATTTGACTCAGGAGATTTAACTCGATATCGACCAAGGTTAGTCGATATCGACCAAATCCAGTCGATTCTGGGTTCTGTGAAGAAGGCAATCGATTTATATCAGTTTACTCGATATCGACCTGTATGCTCAATATCGACCAGTACTCGATTTCGACCTTACCTGTACCCGTAGAGACAAAAACAAGAAGAAGTCGATATCGACCAGTGTAACTCGATATCGACCAATCAGCAGCAGACGTCGACCAACAGTAGTCGAAGTCGATTAAAACGCAGAAAACGAAATAAAAGCAAAGTTCGCGTATTTTAGAATAAACAATATAAAAGAAAACTTCCAAGACCGGGGTTTGCAACAACGATAACCAAACAGGCCTAAGGCAAGATAAAGAGAAATAATCGTGCAATCACATCAAAGGATCAAGCTTTTGCCTTTTCCAACAATTAAACAACTCTTTCAAGAAACCCTAATTGTATCTACCAATTTTATGTTTATAATCCAAGTTGATAACCTGAATCTCAGTTAGATAGGTAATAAACATATAAAAGGCAATGGATGATCAGAACATAATAAATGTCGAATCTTTACCTCAAACATGCATGACTATCGCCGGGCTCACCCCGACCCTAGAAGTGGGTGGACTACTCGCTCTTCATTATAGGAAAAGACATCAATAATAAAAGAAAACTAAATTGCATTGATAACCTAAACAGAGCTTACAACCGATTGGAGCGAAATCCGCTCTCGCAGGACAAAACCACTCTCGGCCTCCACTCTCTCTCTCTTACTCGCTATCTCTTCTCTTCTCTCTAGCTTGGAATGAATGAAAAACTAGCCCCATGGGCTTTTTTTATAGGCGTTAATCCTTGCTAGTTGAGGTAAGGGAACTCTATCTTCTATCTAAGGATATAATTCTAATTGGAAATAAAATAAATCTAAATTGGTAAAACAAGATAAATCCTAAAAGGTAATTAAATGTTCCACCCTTAGGATAAATAAAAAGATAAAAAGATAAAATATCTAAAGTCTTCACATGTAAGGAATCTTCTGTTGGAATATCTTCTCACTCGGAATCAGGATAGAACTCGGAATCGACCTGGGCTCGCCACTAGGAGTTGGTCGATATCGACTAACATTGGTCGATATCGAGCCATCTTCTCGTCTTCGTCTTCAGCTCACTCGATATGGACTCTGGGAGGAATATCGACTTGTATTAGGTCGATATCGACCAAGGTAGGTCGAAATCGACCTGTCTCTTCTGTCTTTGTGTCTACTGGTCTATGTCGAGTCTTCCCGAGATTTTCAACCAAAATATGGTCGATATCGAGTTGGGTTGGTCGATATCGACCAGTCTTCAGTGTCTTGTTCCGTGCTTAGCTTTGCTCGATGTCAGGTGCTCTTCCGTCGATTTTCGAGCTCCCTCAGTAGACATCAAGTGCATTTCAGTGCTTCTTGGTTTTGCTCCGATTTAGCTCCAAATTCTGCAATATTAAACAGAAACTTGTGTAGACCTCTATTTCATGCAAATAAGCATAAACTATACAAATTCGCCATATTCCCAACCCGGAATACATAAAACGATAGAATAATGAGCTTAAATAAATATAAAAACATGGCATAAATCATGGACATCAAGGCAAAATCAAGAGCAATCGTATAATATCAATTATAATCGAGCTTTTCCCCCACCCCATACTTAGAATATACAGTGTCCCCACTGTATAATAAATAAAAAAATAAGGTTAAAGGAAAGAACTTACCGAATAATGCGTTGAAGATCGGAATCTGGTGTCGTCGAGCCAGTTGTCAGCAGTCGACATCGAGTGGGTTCACTCGACGTCGACAACAACTCTGTTCATCCAAGAATCAGTCGAAGTCGAGGCGACTTTCATGTGGTCGATATCGGGTGAACAAGTCAATATCGAGTAACATTCTTTCAATGTCGAGTACCTTCCTCTCCTTGGCTCTAGTGGAAACCCCTCAGGAGTCGGTACCAAGTGGTGCACTCGATATCGACCAGGGTTACTCAACTACTATTTCACTCGATCGAGTGCACCTCTGTCTGCTTGAAAATCTAGTAGTCATCGACTGGACTAGTCGCATTCAAGTAGATTTCTAGTTTTCGAATTCCCTAAAGTCATCAAAGAAAAAGAAAACCTTACACGAAGTAAAGAGAATAAAAGAAAAATAGTTTTATTAAAGGAAAAAAAATAGTGGTTGCCTCCTGTAAGCGCTAGGGTTTAAGTCGCTAGCTCAACCTACTTCCCTTTATAGACCTCAGTTCAACGACGGAATGGCGTGAATCTCTTCCTTAGGGTATTCCTTGTCATAGTATTTCTTGACCCTGTGCCCATTTACCTTAAAGGTGGTGCCATCGTTGCCAAGTAACTCCGCCGCTCCATGAGGGAAGATATGTTGAACCATGAAGGGTGCGCTCCATCGTGTCCTTAGTTTCTCTAGAAACAAGTGAAGTCTAGAATTGTATAATAGAACCTTGTCACCTACCTCATATGTCTTGGGCACTAACTTCCTCTCGTTCCATCTGTTTGTGCGCGCTCCTTGTAGATTTTGGCATTCTCGTATGCCTTTATCCACAACTCCTCGAGTTCCTACAATTCAATGAAATGTTCTTAGCCATCATGCACCTTTGAAAGGTGGTCGGGGCGTTGTAAAGCCTAAAAGGCATCCTCCTATATGCGAAAGTCCCATAAGAACATGTGAAGGTGGGTATTCTCTTGATCCTCAAGATGAATAGAGACCTTCCAGAAACCAGAATATCCATCTAAGTAACAAAAATAATCATGTTTCGCTAAACGCTCAAGTACCTGGTCATTGATAAGAAGGGGAAAATGATCATTCCTAGTGGTGGTGTTGAGCTTCCTGTAGTCTTTGCACATCCGCCAGCTAGTAGTAATTCGTTTCGATACAAGCTATCCCTTCTCATTCTCCTCGATGATCATTCCACCCTTTTTGGAAACCACATGGACTGGGCTCACCCACTTGCTGTTGGAGATAGCGTAGATGATTTCTGCATCCAGCATGCGCAGGATCTCATTCTTTACCACCTCTTTCATGTTGGGGTAGAGCTTTCGCTGATGCTCGATAGTTTCCCTATGATCATCCTCCAAAAGGATTATTTGCATACAAGTAGCGGGTGAAATACTTTTTATGTCCTCCAAGGAGTACCCAATAGCCTTCCTATAAGTGCGGAGGACTTCCAAAAGCTTTTCTACTCCCTGCGTGGGTAGTGAATCATTGATTATCATAGGAAAAGTAGAGTTAGGACCGAGGAACTCATACATAAGGGTGTCGGGTGAAGGCTTCAGCACTAGAGAAGGGCCCTGTGGAATAAAGATGGGCTCTACTTCCTCCATTTTCATGACTTCCCCAAGGTAATCCATCTCGATCCTCATGACAGAAGCATCCAAATCAGCTACATGAGTTGGCGCCGATCAAGCATACATCGACAACAACGCTGAATCGCACACGAGGCTGTACTGATGTAGAAAACTAGTCGACATCGAGTTAGAATAATCAACATTAAGCGAAAGATTAGTACATACCTGGGCTGAGAAATTAGTCGACATCGAGTGGTTTGAATTGATGTCGAGTGATGCACTAGAAATCGAGTGAGTTGAGTCGATTTCTAGTGAAGTTGTACCTGTAGAGAGAAAAGCAGTCGACGTCGGGTGAACAAAGTCGACGTCAAGTGAGTCAGTGGTACATACATGTTCTGGAGAAGCAGTAAAAATCGAGTGAAGGAAAGACTCGGCGACGAGTGGTTCAGTCGATATCAAGTGACCTGACTCCATATCGAGTGAATCATCCAGCTCTGCCGATAAAGCGTCATCGAAGAATTCCTCCTCGCTCGTGTATGCAATATGTAACTCCTTCTCCAGCTCAACCTCAGCCTTAGTTAAGGCATCTTCATGTGTCAAGGCCCTTCCTATTGGTTCATTGCAAGAGATAACATTCGTTCGAGTATAGACTGTTTTACTTTCCATTACCTCTTCCATGTCGGGGTTGAAGGAGTATTCGATGATCTCATCCCCTATCGTGAAGGTGATAAGTCCCCTTCTCACGCTTATGTTAGCATCTGCAGTGGTGAGGAAGAGCCTACCAGGAATGATAGGGCAAGTAGGATCCTCCGTCATCTCTATCACAAGGAAATCTACAGGGACAAAGAATTTACCAACTTGAACGGGGACATCATCAACTATGCATGTAGGTATTACCAGAGTGTTCTTCACCATATATAGCCTAGCATCCACAAGCTGTAATCCTCCGATCTTCACCTTTGACAAAATAGATAAGGGCATGATTCTCACGCTTGCCCCCAAATCACAAACTGCTTTGAAGCGATGTTGGCCAAGTCCCACGGTGATAGCGAACTTCCCAGGGCCAGGTCTCTTCTCAAGGAAATTCATCTTCTTGCATTCACTGGCAATCTCAGTCATCGATCGCTTGTTGTTGAGGATCTTCTTGAGGAACTTGAAGTAGGCAGGCATCTCATGAAAAGTTTCTGTAAAAGGAACAGTAACATTAAGTCCCTAAAACAATTTCACAAAACATCTGAACTTACCTTTAGTAGGGTCTTTCATCGCCTTGGAGGAAAACGGGAGCGTCTTCTTTGGTTTCGAAACCAAAACAGCTTTCGGAGGTGGTGCAGAGAACTCGATGTCGACTGGAGTTGACTCGATATTTACTGGAGGAGTCGACGTCGAGTGTTTCTGTGCAGCAGACTGAACATCGAGTGGTGAAGACTCGACTTTATATGCAGTTGAGTCGATATCGACTAGGTTTGTGTCGATGTCGAGTGGCTTTCCAGTAGTGTAGTGCTCTTCTCCGATCTTTGGTTCGCGTAGTTTATGACCGCTCCTCAATTTTATGGCGGCGATGTGTCCGTTCCGCCCCTTGGGATTTGGATCTATATGCCCACGGAGCTTTATGGGCTGTCGTGGGATCTGTGCCAATAGGTTACCCATTTGGGTCTTCATGCTCTGCTTATAGATGTCAATCTCTCCAAACCTTATGGTAAGGCTATGAAGCTGAGATTGGATGGCGTTGGTGGACTGCTCATTCTTTGTTTGATTCCTGGGGTTACCTTGGCTCTGTTGTGGTTGATAGAACTGTTGGTCTCCCCAATAGCGACTGGGACCCCCCGTGTAGGTAGTTTCCTCATGAGTCTCCGCTAGGTGAACGTGCTCCGCATTTGGGTGTTGTGAGCCTAATTTTCCATGTTTTACACTTATTTTTTATATCGATTATTGCTTACATTTCATGCATTGGGTTAGAATAGTACAGATTTTATGTAGTTTACACTTATTTGGAAAATTTTGGAGTCTACACTAGTTTGTGTTTAATTTCACAGAAATCGAGGTAATTTACAGCAATTCGGAGAACGGATGAAAAGCTCAAAGTCAACTACAGAAAGTCCAAGGTTAAAGAGCAGCTGAGCCAGGACAAATGGAGCAAGAAACGAGAAAGAAGTACTCGACACAACTGGTCGATATCGACCAGACATGGTCAATATCGAGTAACCCGAGCCCAGAGTTCCACACGAAATCGAGCAGATCACTCGAGGAGCCCAACGTTAGTCGACGTCGAGTAATGCTTCTCGATGTCGAGTACACATCGACTGCCAAGATGGTGCCCGAGCTCGAGTGAAGTCCAAAAAGAGAAGACTGTACTCGATGTCGAGTACATGTCGTCAGCAGTCCGAGTCCGAGATCGAGTGAAATCCGAGCGTGAAGAGTTACTTGCAAGAGAAGATTTGTGGAATTCTATCCATTCACATAAAGATCTATCAAGTCCAAGAGGGATTTATCCACATTAGTCCTAGTTTCCTTATAGATTTATTTCCTTTATCATTAAGTTTTATCTTAATGCTTTAGATAGGAAAGTTTTAGATATAAATATAGTTGTTCTTTCCTAGATTAGCGGGGAATGAACACTATAAATAAGGCCTTAGGGGCAGAGTTTTAGGCATTGAATTTCCCACACAATTATTTACATTTGAAAGTTAGGAGAGAGAGAGGTCGAGTGGAGCAAGAGAGGCGAAAGCGGACTTGACTTTGTTCGGTTGTAAGTTTTATTTCAGTTTAATAATGCGATTTATTTTCATGAAATTATTGATGAGTTTATTCATGATGAGAAGCGAGTAGTCACCCAACTTCTAGGGTCGGGGTGAGCCCGACGGTAGCCAAGTAAGGTAATGCGATAAAGGTACATTCTTTTGATGCGATTTCGTCTTCTATCCCTATAAGCATGATTCTTTTGCGAAAGTTGAAGATGATCCTTGTTTGTGTTATTGAAGCGAAAGTGATCTCAATACAACTCGGATTAATTATGTGAAAAAGGGTTAGTAACAATTAGGGTTTATGCGAAAGCCTCTATATACCTATTTGTTAATAACAAAGGTTATTTGATGAAAAGGCATGATCTTTTATACCCTTATGCATTATTTTATATGGTTATTGTTGTGGTGTTGAAACCCTGATCTTGGAAGTATTTTAGTTTATTGATTTTATTCCCGAATTTCGTGTTTACATTCGTTTTATTGCAATTTAAAGTTACGAATTTTGCTTCTGCGTTACTCGAGATCAACAACATCTAGTCGACGTCGAGTGCTACAGTGGTCGCGGTCGAGTAAGTTCCAGTCGATATCGAGTACTTTTTGTTTGTTTTACGTTATGTTTTCTCTGTTTTGCAGTTAGTCAATGGTGTGGTAGAGATCGATTACCCTACTCGATATCGAGTACTCTTCTGGTCGAGTTCGTGCTGATTTTTAAAACTGAAAAGGTGGGCGCTGACACGCTTCCTCGTGGATCGATCGTGACTGCCTTCTACTACAACGAGAGGATGTCTTGTATTTATTTGCTGAGACAAGGAGTCAGTTTGATTTTATATTTTATATTCCTTTCATACTAGGCACATTCGATGCAAGGTTTGTTCGCTGAGAGGAACTTCACTTGCTTCTGGAGCCGTCTGGTTTGATCTTTGTAGAATTTCTCCTTGACGTCCGAATCTATCTCTATGGAGGGCTCATACAGGGGCATTGATGGGGATGGCCTTGCGTCGAAAGCTACATGAGTCCCATACGTGTTGTCGAAGTTGACCAACCTCTCAATGGTAGCCCAAGCCTTGGTTGGCGTGAGCTCAATTTATCGGTAAGAGGTTTATGAGTTGATCCTCTCCTTGCTGGGTGTGTCAAGAGAATTGTAGAAAGTCTCCTGAATTACGTAGGGTGGCTGCCAATGAGTAGGGCAAGATCGCAAGAGGTCCTTGAACCGCTCCCATGCTTGCGCCAGCCTCTCCCCGGACATTTGTCGAAAAGTCATGATATTTTGTCGCAGCATCGCTGCTTTAGAAGAAGGAAAGAATTTATTGAGGAATGCATCCTTAACCTTCGTCCATGTCGTGAGTGATCGTGGAGTTAGGCCCTCGAGCCATTGCAACGCCTTCCTTGTAAGAGACCAACGAAACATTTTTAGTTTGACATATTCTAAATTTTTGCCATCGGCGATAGTTTCACAGAAGTCAAAAAACGTCGTTATATGAGTGAGAGGGCATTCATTAATTCTTCCTTCAAAAGTATGCTTTTTAATTTCATAAAGAAAGGAAGTTTTAATTTCAAAAGTAGAAGAAGGGATGAGAATAGCCGATTCAGGCACTATCAGGTTCGGATGCATATAGTCCTTAGTCGTCGCGGGATATCGGGCTAGGTCAACCTGGGCTCGTCTCCTAGCTCGCTCCCCACGATCGGCGCGGGCAATCTCTGCAGCGAACCTTGCCCTCTCCTTAGATATAGTTGTGGTTTGTTCACGCAGCTCCTTCCTGAGCCTCTCAATGAACTCAGCCTGAAGCGGTCGTCATGATGCTTTTTAACTATGAATGGATGGGTAGAAAGCGTTCAGGCTCATCTAATTGTTCATATTCCGGTGGGCAAACAACGCATCGCAGACACCTATAAAGTAAGCACTAAAGAAGAACATGAAAAATAACTACCTAGGGCGTGAAAGATCGCCTCCCCGGCAGCCGCGCCAAAATTTGATATGGAGGAAATCGAGTTTAAATAAATATTAATATAAATTCAAACCGAATTCTAGTCCACGCAAATAAATACAAGACTTCCTCCCGCTTTAGTGGAAGGGAATCAAGTTCGATCCTCGACAAAGCGTGTCAGCGGATCTCATATAGCTCGTAAATCATATTCTGAATCGACTCAGGAGTTCACTCGATATCGAGTGAAACATTCAATCTCGAGTGAAACTATCGATCTCGAATGAAACTATTGACGAGAGGGTTTCTCGACCAAATAAATTTGTAATCAAGACCCCGCTATAGGATAGTGGAGTCAGGTTCGTCCTCATGAGAGAAGTCAGCGGTTCTAGGTTTAGTGTGTTTTGGGGTTTAGGGATAGCGGAAAAAGGTGAGGGGGTTTGCTATCGACGTCAACTAAGATTTGGTCGATGTCGAGGGAATGGCAGGAGAAGAGGTGGTCGATGTCGGGCAACTTTGCATGATAAAAATAATGAAATAAAATAAATAAAGATGCAAACTTCCAAGGTTAGGGATCACCACAACAATAAACATATGGGTAACTCATAAATCACATAAAGATGCATGCTTTATATCAAATAACTTCCGTCATTAACAAATAGGAATTTAGAGGCTTTCGCATCAACCCTATGTGTTACTACCTTTTCTTAATTAGGATTAGTTGGCTTTTGCAAATAAACCCTAATTACTATCCAAATTCATAATAAGATCGCTTTCGCTTCAATATCATAAATAAGAAATTTCCTCAACTCTCGCAAAGGATTAAGCACATAGATGATGATGATAAAGACATACAAATTCATGGATTTATAAATCAAACACATATATCTATGTTGTGATCACTCCAACCCTAGAAGAAGGAAATTAGAAACAAGACATAATAAAAGAAACTAACTTTATCATAAAATAAACTAAAACTTACAAAACCTTCAAAACGTTCCTCCTCCTCTCCCCTCTCTCGCCTCCTCTCTCTCTCTCTCTCCTCTCTCCTTGCGCCCGAAGACGTCTTGGCTTGAATGTCTGAAAATCAGCCCCCTAGGGCCTTATTTATAGTGCTCCATCTAGCTAATCTAGGAAGGAACAATCTATCTCTATCTAAAACAATCTATCTTTTGCTTAAAATAAAACTTGATAAATAAATCTCTAAAATAAACAAGGAAAATATCTAATGTGGATAAATCTTCCTTGAACTTGATATATCTTTACTTGATTAGATAGAATCCATTCGATCTCGACTCGGATTTCTTCTGGATATTACTCGACGTCGACCAAAGTACTCGACGTCGAGTAGGTCTTCTTCTCCTCGGATTGCACTCAAGATCGGCTACATTCTAGACTCGACATGGGCACTCGACTTCGAGTAGTCTACTCGACGTCGACTAGAATTGTGTTCTCGAGTAGTCTGGTGCTCGTTCTCGACTTCTAGGAGGCAAGTCGACCAAAAAAGTACTCGACGTCGACCAGACTAGTTTTGTGCGCTTTCAGCATTCTGCTCTGTTCTTGAAACGCAATTTCCTGAGTCCTCGTTCGTCCGATTGATGCATATGAGCATGCGTGGGAAAGCTCTTTTCGAGGGATACAACTTTCATGAAGACATCAAAGCTTGATTCAGAACGATGAATGGTGAAAAGTGGGCTTTTCTCCAGTTGCACCATCCTTAGGTTCTTCATGACTTTCCTTTAAGCTCCAAAGTGTGTCTGATTTCTGCAAAATTAAACATAAACTAGTGTAGACTCCATAATTTGGAAAATAAGTGTAAACTACATAGAATCTGTACTTTTCTAACCCAAATACATGAAATGTTTACATAAATCGATATAAAAGTAAGTGTAAAACATGGCAAATTAGGTGCACAACAACTATCGATCTCGGATGAAAGCACATGCAGAGATAAAAATAAGAGTCGACGTCGAGTATATGACGCCATGTCGAGTGATTAGCAGCAAAAATCATTGGCTCAAAAGACTGCCAGTCGATCCAAGTGACTCGATGTCGACCCGGAACAGTCGACATCGAGTGTAAGTGCAGTGACATGTGTGCGTTGGCAAAGAAGGCCGAAGAATAAAAGGATGGAAACGAATGATGGTAAGAAATCACAAGGGTGTTGCGTTTTTCGAGGACCCAACAATCGACAATATGACGAATGTAAACAAAATATAAAAGAATCTTCCAAAGACAGGGCTTACCGCAACGACAACTGATGTAGGAGGAAATCAAGTTTAATAAATATGAATATAAATCAAACCGAGTTCTAGCCCACACAAATGAGTACAAGACTTTCTCCCGTTGTAGTGGAAGGGAATCAGGTTCGATCCATGAGGAAGCGGGTCAGCGGATCTCAGATAGCAAGCAAATCATGTTCTGAAGTCGACTCAGGATTCACTCGACGTCGAGTGAACAGCCGATGTCGAGTAGGGTTACAATCGATCTCGGTTCAAGCTCTCGCATACTCTAAGGCAGACTCGATGTCGAGTCAAACACTCGATGTCGAGTGGTCAGCAGTAGACGTCGACTGGCTCAGAAGACTGCCAGTCGATCAAGTAACCTGTGAATGTTGGAAAAGGTGTTCGGAGAATGAAAGGATGGAAACGAAGGATAAACAGAAATAAACCAGGTTGTTGAGTTTGACGACGACCCAACGAACGACAGTAAAACGGTTGTAAATAGATATGAAATAAAACTTCCAAAATCGGGGCTTACCACAACGACGACCATGCAAGATAATTAACAAAATAGCAAAAGATATAAACTTGATCGACAAAGGAAAAGGCTTTCACCAAATCCGGCAAGTAGGAATATAAATCTTTCAATAAATAACCCTAATGTGTATATCCTTTCATAATTTGAATTTATAAACTTCCAAATAGAAACCATAATTACTACCCAAGTTTCACAACATAAGTTCTTTAACCTTTCAATTAAAGATGAAGCACAAAGGATAGAGCAGGATAAGCTACCTTTCTTTCACGACTCATCAATCCACCGTCATGGCTATCATTGGGCTCAACCCGACCCTAAAAGTATGGCGACTACTCGCTCATAGTGACAAAAGACGTGATTGATGGAAAATAAACTTGCATAAATCGAAATCAAAGTCTTTACAATTCCGGTACTCCAACTTTCGCAAAAGTGCCAAAACCCTAACAATTAGCCCCTAGGGCTTTATTTATAGAGTTAACTCTTTGCTAGTCAAGGAAAGCAATTTCTATCTAAAGCTAAAGATATAATTCTTCATAAATAAAAGATATAAATCCAAAAAGGTAAATAACAATTCTCCTTAAGGTAAATGGATCTTCTCCCAAGTAGGATAGAACTTGATAGATGATAGAATGTCTTTCCTTCGTGTCCAAGTCTCCTTCTCTCGTCATTGGATCGGCCCAATTTTTCTTGGCCCAATTTGCCTGTAAAGGCCGAATATATTATAATATTATTTTATTTATTGAATATATTATTATTTATTCAATTTGTAAAAATGATAGAAAACTCGTCCTCTAGCAAAAGTTTCGATTTTAAAGCCATGCTGGCATCGTTTTAATATTTGGGATTTTAGCGGATTTCAATTCCTCCTTCGAGTTCGAGTATTGATAAAATCGTTTTAATTCCGATAATGAGTTGAATTTTGAATTTAATTTCTAGTGTCGGATTTTCACTTTAATGAGCAGGATTGACGCCGGGATTTGAATTAATGTTATGTGGGTACCTTTTCCTTAAAATGTTATTGTTTTCCTTTTTTCTTTATTTTCCTTCTCTCTCTCTCCCTCTCTCTTGGTCTGTAGGTGCCGTTGAGGAAATCAGATCTCCTTACCCCTTTCCCACCTTCTTGCCTGCAACCAGCTGCCTTTCTTTTGTCCTCTTTAGAAACCCACCTATAAGGCACTCTCTTGCCCTCACTTTGCCCTTCCACATACCCACAGAAAACCCCTCAAAAGAGCCCTTTCTTCCTCCTTTCGGCGCTGCAATAAGCTAGGAAACCCAGAAATTTCCCACCCCCAAACCTTCGGGTTCATTCAAGTTTGAGCAACCTCTATTCACCCTCGGATCCCACATCCAGGTGACCGCCTCCGGACCTTCTTTTCCTCCGACGACAAGGGCGCAACCAGGCACTTTGACGACGCTGTTGGAGCCATCATCGCCGCCGTGTATCGTCCCCTCTTCATCTCGCCATGTTTTCATTCCGAACACGGTAAAACGAATTCGATTCCTTGTTTTCGCTTCGAACCTGACAAAATTACTCTTTCACCCCCCTGTCTCCTTCCTTTCTAGGCCGACGAGGATGATTCCGACATCGAAGGGCCCCGTCGGAGCCTCGCTGCCTTTCTTTCCCTGTTTGAATCCAAAGAAGTAAGAAAATCCGATTTCCTTTCGTTCTTGGCCTGAATCGGCGTAAAAGTGTACCTTTACATACATTCTCATGATCCTATATTTTGAAGAAGCCTTCCCCTCTGTCGTTGCAGTCGTAGCCTCCCTCGAACCTTTCTGTCGACGGAAAATCCGCCCTGTGTAAGCCCTCCTTTCCCCTTCCTCCGTTGCTCGTGTTTCCTTCCTTCTGTGATGGGTGTGGTCGGGTTTGTATTCTGAGTTCCTTTGTAAAATCTCGAGCCAAAAGGCCACCTCCGGAACTTGGGTTTTTCCTTCTTCTCCTCTTCGTTTCCGATCGGCAACACAGAGTCCATCTTGTGTTTGGAAGGGACGGGTTCAGCTCCTCCTTTCATCCTTTTCAGGCCGGACCGGGTTTTTTTATTCAGTCTGGTTCATTAAACTCAACCTTGGGCCTTTTCTTCCTTTTCTTGGTTGGATCCGGGTTCGGTTCTGACAAGTTGAATTTATGCGATCGGGTTGGGGTTTCAGCTTGGATCCGGGTTGGGCCTGAGTATTGGGTTGTTGGGCTTCAGATTATAAATTTTTATAGCTATTTGATTATTGAGAACATTTACATATATGGTGTTATTATAAGATGCTTTAATGTATGATTTTAGAAATAGTAAAGTAATTTAGTATTATTGTTTTGTAAATGTGGGTTATTAAACATGGATTGATTTTGTGATTGCTTATATTTTAAATATTGTTTGGAGTATGTTATTAGATGTTGCTTATAAATGGGATTTTAAAGTAAATTGTCATGTTTCATTTATAAATGGGGTTTATAAAGATGGATTATTTTGGAAATGTTTATCAATGTCTTGAATTACTTGAAACATTACAGTAAAGGTTTTGAAATAAAATGCCGGAATTATTCTATAATATGATTTTGGGAATTGGTTAAGGATTTAAATGATTAATGTCGGGATTTGACCAAGTATGATTGAGAAATTGTTTTGAATATGAGTTGACTTAACTTGAGATTTAAGAGTTTGGAAAACTTTGGGAAAGAGTTTTACTTGATTTAACTCAGAGGATTTGTTATTGAATTCTGCTCGAGAAATATGTGAATAAGACATGAGATATTATATGTTGAGATGAGATGATATGAGTATGAAATGAGATATGTGAAGTATGTATGATAGTTAGGGGTGCCTTGTGATTTAACTCAGAGGATTTGTTATTGAATTCTGCTCGAGAAATATGTGAATAAGACATGAGATATTATATGTTGAGATGAGATGATATGAGTATGAAATGAGATATGTGAAGTATGTATGATAGTTAGGGGTGCCTTGTGTGATTTAGATAGACTTATGCATATTTTTATATTTGTTAGGGGATTGTTGCTTGTTGGACCCCAATTGCGTTATTTTTCGCTGTTCGGCATTTCCAGGTAAGTCTCCTACGGGACTTACTCAGCAACATGGACCTCCTGCCTAATGTGTCATATAGTGTGTAGGTGTTGCATATGCATAAAAACATGCCATGTGGTATCATGCTAGGATTGCACTTGTGAATGAGCATTTGGCTACTTGGTGTGTTTGAAAACAGAACGGCTGTTATCTGTGAAGTTCTAAAGTCTTTGCTAGGGTTATAGGGTAGCCCAGCCTCATCGAGTTTGCCCTGAATCAGTCGCGTTGATATGAGCATGATATGATAGCCCAACAACATCGAACAAGAGATGAGATGATGATGATATGATATGATTACATGATGATGTTATGATATGATGATGTGCATGCTATGATGATACGTGCACACATATGATGAAGTGGGTACCGTACTGGCCAGGTCCGCTCATGAAAAAGGAGGCAGAGTAGGAGAGGGATATACCGCTTGGCATTCTTTGGGCGCCTTTACAGTTTTTCTGCATTTTATTATATCCTGATAAAGCATGCCTTGTGTGTTTAAATTATGTACCGAATTAGACCATCCTTTATTCTGGGAATAGGTATATTATATGGCCTCAGCGCGATCTTTAGGGCTAGCAGGCAAATATTGGGCCTAACTTCATGGATAGTGTTAGGTATTTGCCTCTTGCTTGCTCCATGCTTTTATGACGGGAATTCTCCTTGGGCAAAATCGAAGAACCGGTCTAACCCGCTAACTTGGCTAAGTGGTAATCAATTATACTTATGGTTTTAGTTTTTACCCGGCTCTGCCGTGGAAAGTTGTATCTTACTCTTGTTTTTCCATTCTGCTTCCTTAATTGAATTTCTACGACTTAGTCATCAGGACAGGTTAAGGGTACCCAACGGCCCTACGATGGTTTTGGGGTTTGAAATCCCCGCTTTCGTACTAATCCTTAAAAGAGGTTTGAAACCTCGACCCGTACCGGGATTGCAAGATCCGAATGAAGATATCCGACCTTCGAAACGTAACCCGGGTATTTATATCTGTGTCGTAACAAACTTGGTATCAGAGCGAGGTTGTGAAATTCGAGTACGCAAGGGTCGAGTGTATCTTTTGGAAAACCGCATATGAATTTCAAAGGATTTGAAAGTGTTTTTTTAAAGGGGCAAAATTGTAACGCCTATACAATACATCTCTAAGTTTACAATTTGATAATATTACAGCGGATGACTTTTAAAGGAAATAAAATATTTAAACGCCTATACAATACATCTCTAAATTTAAACTTTAAATACAACGTTAACAATAGTTTAGATGTCTTCTCAACTTCCCTTCTCTTCTCTTCTGAGACTCGACCTAAACCTGCGAAAACTGGTATGGCGTCCGGAATGAAGGACACCAGCCATCCAAATAAAGGACGATTAGTTCGCAAGAACTAGCAAATGACGGCTCGAAAACTGGGACTTCTTTGGACTCACACTCAGTGACCATAATACGGTATGAATCTAAACCCAAATGTGATTATTAAGAATATTTTATGTGAAGGCTTAACATTTTAAGACACGACTCATGTGACACGGATAATCCAGTAGGATTGAGTAACAAAAGATGCGAGCGACAAACACTCTTAGGAACCATACTCCGATTACAGATGGAATATGATATAGCTTGAATTAATTGTGATCACTATAAAGCTTTGTTCTTACTATGTTAAGAAGATATATATATATATATATATATATCACACTTCGCTCACTTTCCTCACGTTGAGTAGCTTAAAACAGATTGATATAACACACTTCACTCACTTCCTCACATTGAGTAGCTTAAACACAGGTTTATATGCTATACACGTTTACCACTCTTAATAGGAATAGAATGTTTCACAACACACACTATTTGTTATAATATAATACCGGCCCCGCTCTCACTAGCAGATAGCGGCCTACTACCGGAGGTAGTGTAACATTTCTCTATGGAAATGATGATACCGGCCCCGCTCTCACTAGCAGATAGCAGCCTACTACCGGAGGTAGTTTAACATTTCTCTACGGAAATGTGTTAGTTTCATGAAACCCTTTATAGACCGAGGAGTAACGGCCCCGACCTGACTCTACAACATCACTTTCACTTGACTTCACACCTTACGGTTCACATTTGGTTTACGTCGATTGATACGTTTTACTTTCATTGATCTTGATTTAATTGAGTTCCAATCGTAACACACAATCCTCACATTATTACTATTTTATTTAGGTATCCTAGGTGATCACACAACACAAGATAACCCATGTTATTTATAGGTAACATGAATGCCAAATGAAATGAAAGCAATTAAAATAAAGGATGGAAACATCAAAGAAATAACATGTTCCATTCCTAACCGATTAGCATGAAAGGACAGCAATAAATCATGCTTTAAATGACCGGTGGGTAACTATATTATTATTATCTTATTAAGGTCACCCAATTAAACTTGCCAAATTCAAACTGAACGGTAAATAAATCACACAAGCAAGTGAATTGTGATTTATTTTATTTAACTTGGCAAGCAATCAAAGACAGGAAAACAAACAAGACACAAAAGCACCAATTGAGCAGAAAGGCTCGGAATGTCACTTGCCTTGATTTGAAGTCGCAAGCTTTGACTTAAATGGTTGGGTTGACTCGAATTCCCTCGTATACGTCTAGGAATTGATGAAGCACCTTCTTCAACCTCACACCCGACAGCAACTCAACAGAGGGTTTCCGGTAACACCTCGGCGATGATGGCTAGCGACGAAGACGACCTACGGCAGTGCACGAAAGCGGTGACTACGGCTTCATGGAGGCTGGGCGCTTCTCCTGGTGACGAATGAAGGCTCCGACAGCGGCGGACGAAGACGGACGAGGGAGCTCCGGCGAGGTAAGTTTCGAAATTGGGGTTTTCCGATTCGGGATGTTTTTGCGAAAAACATGCGAAGAGGATTGTCGATTAAGGTGTTTTAAACACGATGAACTAGTTTGAGAGCTCGGATATGGAGAGGAATTGTGGTGGTGTGCTTGAGAACCGAAAACCTCTTGTATTTATAGGAGAGGATTCGGAACGAATTGGATGAAATTGATCCCGTATATAGCTCGGATAAGATCATTAGAAGCTATCCTTATGTTCAATTCGTTCAGATGAGGCCGTTACATGGCCGGATTTCAAGGAATCTCGATTTGGGGCGAAATCCGATCGGGTTCGTTTGAGCTTGTTTCTATCCGAAATAACAAATTGGTTGTAGATATGGATATAGCATAATGTGTGCAACAATTTAGAAGTAAAAACGTTGAGATTTCGGCGAGATTTGAGGGAGGCAACATCCACCCTTGTGCCACCGTAGTTCAACAGGCGGGAGGAAGGAGGAGGGTTCACTCAACCCGGTTCGCCATTTTTTTCTCTTTATTTTATGGTTCGGTTCACTCGAACCAACAGAAACCCGGTTCAAGGCTCTCTTTTTTTCAATTATATATATGTATATCCGAAAATTTTATTTATTAAAATTCTTCATAAGTTAAATAATAAAAATAACAAAACACTTAATGAAATACATTTTATTTTGCATAACACAATTTTCTAAAACATTATATTAAATATTTTTCGTCAACTAAAATAAATTATAATTATGAGTCCTTCCTTATTTTTGAAGAAAATATATATCACTTGGCCTTAAAACATTATAACGTAAAAACTTATTTATTTACTATATATTCACATAAGATGAAATATCTTTAAACTAGTTATAACACTTTATATATATTCAATTTAAGAGAAAAAATATTTCTAAGTTTGAAATAAAATAACTTTTATTACCAAAATTTTATTTACTTAAAAAGAAATACCCAAAGATAATTTGGGGTTATAATATAAAGAAAATATTATTATTTGAATTATAGAAGAAATACCCAAAAATACTTTGGGGTATTTCATTCCTCCCCATTTAAAATAAGTTTCGTCCCGAAACTTAAAGAAAAGAAAGAACACTATTAGACTAAGGATGAGAGGGTACTCGAAGGAGTTTCGACTTTCGAGAATGATAGGAGGTACCTAACTTCTCTCCGAAACTTAGGAACAAAAGAAATGGATAGAAAGGATATAAAAGAATATCTCTTGTCGTTAAAACGATTTAAATATGCCTAGTCAACCAAGAGCTAAAAAGTAATCACGAGGGATTGGGCACGAGGGAACACCACTTCATGAGAAGAACTAATATCATCAACACATTTGACATACTTGTCTTCAATTGCAGGAGCATCCACGGGGACGGATGTGGTCATTGATAACCTTGAAAGCTCAAAAGATTGGATTGGATATTTGGAGGTATATTGTTGACTGAATAACTTACGAAATGGAATTGCTTGAAGAGCAAAACAACATAATTACTTCTACTGTAATTAGTTGTTCACTGAACTCATCATGGCTAGAGTCTAAGAATTATTTCTCTTACTACTGCCTCTTAACTTAGGCCTAACTTAGGCCTAAGCACGAACGATTGAGTTGTTTTACACATTTTTTTATTTATTTATTTATTTTTATTTTTATTTGAGCACGTTCGACGATATGTTAAACCTTAACGCAAGTTAGTCAACTCTTATCACACATTGAACATGGTATCCCAGTTTACCCTTGGTTTTCTTCTCAACCCCACTTGGCTTCCTTTTCCAAGTTACCAAATGGTCGCGCGATGGTTTTGAAGGCAACCACTATAGGCATAACCAGTATCCTATTCAAGTGTAACAAGTGCTCCGTATGGAACGGGTTCTTCTTTGGATCTCCTTCGAGTTTGCTGAATGAATAACACGTTGTCCGGTGTTTTATCTTCCTTTCGAATGTGGACGTGATTTTCAAATTTATTTTTATTATATATAATTCTCACGCATTTTACTTTTTATTACTTCAAGCGTTTGAGCATGAGAGTTCGGACAAAAGATTTATATTACACCAAGATTGGGAAAGGAACAGCAGGATTACTCCTAGGGGCACGGACGATGGAACACAGTAAGAAATGAGTTTTACTCACTAATCGAGGGGCACATGGAATAATTAATTAATTGTCACACACACGGTACACCACGAGGATTTTACTACTTTACTTTAGAAATATTGAGTATATCGCATGGACCTCCAACACAAACAATTACATTAGAAGGAATAAAGACACAAGGGATAGATGACTTGTGGGACTTAGAAGTAGTTTAGAGTCGATCTCGAGAAGTTGGAATTGAGACAATGAATTTTTACACACTTAAATCTTATACAAGCTTTACACACTTTACTTTCAAAACCTCTTAAAAATCCAACACTATCTTTCATCATTTAAAAATTTTCATAGAATACAAAATTGTCATAGATAAGATTCCCCTCAAATATTTTGACGAGGTTGAAAACGCTACACAAATAATCATATAGTTTCTTAGAATACTAGGGGGGTTTACATAGAATAATTTCTACACACTTGCACACATAAAAAAAATACGTTGACACTTAACACATCTTTGATAATGAATTTTTGTTGAAAGGATTACACTTGCTTTTGCTTCTTTTTTTTCTTTTTTTTTTTTATAAATAAAATACGTAAAATAAAAGAGGATTTCACCTTAATATTTATTATGATTTATTTCAAGAATTTAATTTTATTATACTTTATATTTTATGAAAACATTTTGATAAATCAAAAAACTTTTTAATGTGCTTTATTTTTCAAAGAGATTTGTTTACTTTTACTTGAAAACATTAAAGATTATATTTCAAACTTTATATGAAGGATTTAAGAAAATTCATTTGAAAACTCGTTTACGAAAACCGTTAGCTCTGATACCACCTTCTGTAACACCCCTTTTACAACACGAGGGAATGTCATAGCGCCAGTGATTACTCGGACTTTAATGTCTTCGTAACCACCTTAGGCTTATAGGGACATGCAACCATGCTCCCATAAACAAGATGATAACAAATAATGATATGTAAAATAAATAGAATTAGCGGAAGACTTGGAAAATAAAAATAACTCTTTATTAAACTTTCCTCTAAAATTGAGGATTTAACTTTACAATTTGATAATATTACAGCGGATGACTTTTAAAGGAAATAAAATATTTAAACGCCTATACAATACATCTCTAAATTTAAACTTTAAATACAACGTTAACAATAGTTTAGATGTCTTCTCAACTTCCCTTCTCTTCTCTTCTGAGACTCGACCTAAACCTGCGAAAACTGGTCTGGCGTCCGGAATGAAGGACACCAGCCATCCAAATAAAGGACGGTTAGTTCGCAGGAACTAGCAAATGACGGCTCGAAAACTGGGACATCTTTGGACTCACACTCAGTGACCATAATACGGTATGAATCTAAACCCAAATGTGATTATTAAGAATATTTTATGTGAAGGCTTAACATTTTAAGACACGACTCATGTGACACGGATAATCCAGTAGGATTGAGTAACAAAAGATGCGAGCGACAAACACTCTTAGGAACCATACTCCGATTACAGATGGAATATGATATAGCTTGAATTAATTGTGATCACTATAAAGCTTTCTTCTTACTATGTTAAGAAGATATATATATATATATATATATATATATATATATATATATATATATATATATATATATATATATATCACACTTTGCTCACTTTCCTCACATTGAGTAGCTTAAAACAGATTGATATAACACACTTCACTCACTTCGTCACATTGAGTAGCTTAAACACAGGTTTATATGCTATACACGTTTACCACTCTTAATAGGAATAGAATGTTTCACAACACACACTATTTGTTATAATATAATACCGGCCCTGCTCTCACTAGCAGATAGCGGCCTACTACCGGAGGTAGTGTAACATTTCTCTACGGAAATGATGATACCGGCCCCGCTCTCACTAGCAGATAGCAGCCTACTACCGGAGGTAGTTTAACATTTCTCTACGGAAATGTGTTAGTTTCATGAAACCCTTTATAGACCGAGGAGTAACGGCCCCGACCTGACTCTACAACATCACTTTCACTTGACTTCACACCTTACGGTTCACATTTGGTTTACGTCGATTGATACGTTTTACTTTCATTGATCTTGATTTAATTGAGTTCCAATCGTAACACACAATCCTCACATTATTACTATTTTATTTAGGTATCCTAGGTGATCACACAACACAAGATAACCCATGTTATTTATAGGTAACATGAATGCCAAATAAAATGAAAGCAATTAAAATAAAGGATGGAAACCTCAAAGAAATAACATGTTCCATTCCTAACCGATTAGCATGAAAGGACAACAATAAATCATGCTTTAAATGACCGGTGGGTAACTATATTATTATTATCTTATTAAGGTCACCCAATTAAACTTGCCAAATTCAAACTGAACGGTAAATAAATCACACAAGAAAGTGAATTGTGATTTATTTTATTTAACTTGGCAAGCAATCAAAGACAGGAAAACAAACAAGACACAAAAGCACCAATTGAGCAGAAAGGCTCGGAATGTCACTTGCCTTGATTTGAAGTCGCAAGCTTTGACTTAAATGGTTGGGTTGACTCGAATTCCCTCGTATACATCTAGAAATTGATGAAGCACCTTCTTCAACCTCACACCCGACAGCAACTAAACAGAGGGTTTCCGGTAACACCTCGGCGATGATGGCTAGCGACGAAGACGACCTACGGCAGTGCATGAAAGCGGTGACTACGGCTTCATGGAGGCTGGGCGCTTCTCCTGGTGACGAATGAAGGCTCCGGCAGCGGCGGACGAAGACGAACGAGGGAGCTCCGGCGAGGTAAGTTTCGAAATTGGGGTTTTCCGATTCGGGCTGTTTTTGCGAAAAACTTGTGAAGGGGATTGTCGATTAAGGTGTTTTAAACACGATGAACTAGTTTGAGAGCTCGGATATGGAGAGGAATTGTGGTGGTGTGCTTGAGAACCGAAAACCTCTTGTATTTATAGGAGAGGATTCGGAACGAATTGGATGAAATTGATCCCGTATATAGCTCGGATAAGATCATTAGAAGCTATCCTTATGTTCAATTCGTTCAGATGAGGCCGTTACATGGCCGGATTTCAAGGAATCTCGATTTGGGGCGAAATCCGATCGGGTTCGTTTGAGCTTGTTTCTATCCGAAATAACAAATTGGTTGTAGATATGGATATAGCATAATGTGTGCAACAATTTAGAAGTAAAAACGTTGAGATTTCGGCGAGATTTGAGGGAGGCAACATCCACCCTTATGCCACCGTAGTTCAACAGGCGGGAGGAAGGAGGAGGGTTCACTCAACCCGGTTCGCCATTTTTTTCTCTTTATTTTATGGTTCGGTTCACTCGAACCAACAGAAACCCGGTTCAAGCCTCTTTTTTTTTTCAATTATATATATGTATATCCGAAAATTTTATTTATTAAAATTCTTCATAAGTTAAATAATAAAAATAACAAAACACTTAATGAAATACATTTTATTTTGCATAACACAATTTTCTAAAACATTATATTAAATATTTTTCGTCAACTAAAATAAATTATAATTATGAGTCCTTCCTTATTTTTGAAGAAAATATATGTCACTTGGCCTTAAAACATTATAACGTAAAAACTTATTTATTTACTACATATTCACATAAGATGAAATATCTTTAAACTAGTTATAACACTTTATATATATTCAATTTAAGAGAAAAAATATTTCTAAGTTTAAAATAAAATAACTTTTATTACTAAAATTTTATTTACTTAAAAAGAAATACCCAAAGATAATTTGGGGTTATAATATAAAGAAAATATTATTATTTGAATTATAGAAGAAATACCCAAAAATACTTTGGGGTATTTCATTCCTCCCCATTTAAAATAAGTTTCGTCCCGAAACTTAAAGAAAAGAAAGAACACTATTAGACTAAGGATGAGAGGGTACTCGAAGGAGTTTCGACTTTCGAGAATGATAGGAGGTACCTAACTTCTCTCCGAAACTTAGGAACAAAAGAAATGGATAGAAAGGATATAAAAGAATATCTCTTGTCGTTAAAACGATTTAAATATGCCTAGTCAACCAAGAGCTAAAAAGTAATCACGAGGGATTGGGCACGAGGGAACACCACTTCATGAGAAGAACTAATATCATCAACACATTTGACATACTTGTCTTCAATTGCAGGAGCATCCACGGGGACGGATGTGGTCATTGATAACCTTGAAAGCTCAAAAGATTGGATTGGATATTTGGAGGTATATTGTTGACTGAATAACTTACGAAATGGAATTGCTTGAAGAGCAAAACAACATAATTACTTCTACTGTAATTAGTTGTTCACTGAACTCATCATGGCTAGAGTCTAAGAATTATTTCTCTTACTACTGCCTCTTAACTTAGGCCTAACTTAGGCCTAAGCACGAACGATTGAGTTGTTTTACACATTTTTTTTTTTTATTTATTTTTATTTTTATTTGAGCACGTTCGACGATATGTTAAACCTTAACACAAGTTAGTCAACTCTTATCACACATTGAACATGGTATCCCAGTTTACCCTTGGTTTTCTTCTCAACCCCACTTGGCTTCCTTTTCCAAGTTACCAAATGGTCGCGCGATGGTTTTGAAGGCAACCACTATAGGCATAACCAGTATCCTATTCAAGTGTAACAAGTGCTCCGTATGGAACGGGTTCTTCTTTGGATCTCCTTCGAGTTTGCTGAATGAATAACACGTTGTCCGGTGTTTTATCTTCCTTTCGAATGTGGACGTGATTTTCAAATTTATTTTTATTATATATAATTCTCACGCATTTTACTTTTTATTACTTCAAGCGTTTGAGCATTAGAGTTCGGACAAAAGATTTATATTACACCAAGATTGAGAAAGGAACAGCAGGATTACTCCTAGGGGCACGGACGATGGAACACAGTAAGAAATGAGTTTTACTCACTAATCGAGGGGCACATGGAATAATTAATTAATTGTCACACACACGGTACACTACGAGGATTTTACTACTTTACTTTAGAAATATTGAGTATATCGCATGGACCTCCAACACAAACAATTACATTAGAAGGAATAAAGACACAAGGGATAGATGACTTGTGGGACTTAGAAGTAGTTTAGAGTCGATCTCGAGAAGTTGGAATTGAGACAATGAATTTTTACACACTTAAATCTTATACAAGCTTTACACACTTTACTTTCAAAACCTCTTAAAAATCCAACACTATCTTTCATCATTTAAAAATTTTCATAGAATACAAAATTGTCATAGATAAGATTCCCCTCAAATATTTTGACGAGGTTGAAAACGCTACACAAATAATCATATAGTTTCTTAGAATACTAGGGGGGTTTACATAGAATAATTTCTACACACTTGCACACATAAAAAAAATACGTTGACACTTAACACATCTTTGATAATGAATTTTTGTTGAAAGGATTACACTTGCTTTTGCTTCTTTTTTTTCTTTTTTTTTTTATAAATAAAATACGTAAAATAAAAGAGGATTTCACCTTAATATTTATTATGATTTATTTCAAGAATTTAATTTTATTATACTTTATATTTTATGAAAACATTTTGATAAATCAAAAAACTTTTTAATGTGCTTTATTTTTCAAAGAGATTTGTTTACTTTTACTTGAAAACATTAAAGATTATATTTCAAACTTTATATGAAGGATTTAAGAAAATTCATTTGAAAACTCGTTTACGAAAACCGTTAGCTCTGATACCACCTTCTGTAACACCCCCTTTTACAACACGAGGGAATGTCACAGCGCCAGTGATTACTCGGACTTTAATGTCTTCGTAACCACCTTAGGCTTATAGGGACATGCAACCATGCTCCCATAAACAAGATGATAACAAATAATGATATGTAAAATAAATAGAATTAGCGGAAGACTTGGAAAATAAAAATAACTCTTTATTAAACTTTCCTCTAAAATTGAGGATTTAACTTTACAATTTGATAATATTACAGCGGATGACTTTTAAAGGAAATAAAATATTTAAACGCCTATACAATACATCTCTAAATTTAAACTTTAAATACAACGTTAACAATAGTTTAGATGTCTTCTCAACTTCCCTTCTCTTCTCTTCTGAGACTCGACCTAAACCTGCGAAAACTGGTCTGGCGTCCGGAATGAAGGACACCAGCCATCCAAATAAAGGACGGTTAGTTCGCAAGAACTAGCAAATGACGGCTCAAAAACTGGGACTTCTTTGGACTCACACTCAGTGACCATAATACGGTATGAATCTAAACCCAAATGTCATTATTAAGAATATTTTATGTGAAGGCTTAACATTTTAAGACACGACTCATGTGACACGGATAATCCAGTAGGATTGAGTAACAAAAGATGCGAGCGACAAACACTCTTAGGAACCATACTCCGATTACAGATGGAATATGATATAGCTTGAATTAATTGTGATCACTATAAAGCTTTGTTCTTACTATGTTAAGAAGATATATATATATATATATATATATCACACTTCGCTCACTTTCCTCACGTTGAGTAGCTTAAAACAGATTGATATAACACACTTCACTCACTTCCTCACATTGAGTAGCTTAAACACAGGTTTATATGCTATACACGTTTACCACTCTTAATAGGAATAGAATGTTTCACAACACACACTATTTGTTATAATATAATACCGGCCCCGCTCTCACTAGCAGATAGCGGCCTACTACCGGAGGTAGTGTAACATTTCTCTATGGAAATGATGATACCGGCCCCGCTCTCACTAGCAGATAGCAGCCTACTACCGGAGGTAGTTTAACATTTCTCTACGGAAATGTGTTAGTTTCATGAAACCCTTTATAGACCGAGGAGTAACGGCCCCGACCTGACTCTACAACATCACTTTCACTTGACTTCACACCTTACGGTTCACATTTGGTTTACGTCGATTGATACGTTTTACTTTCATTGATCTTGATTTAATTGAGTTCCAATCGTAACACACAATCCTCACATTATTACTATTTTATTTAGGTATCCTAGGTGATCACACAACACAAGATAACCCATGTTATTTATAGGTAACATGAATGCCAAATGAAATGAAAGCAATTAAAATAAAGGATGGAAACATCAAAGAAATAACATGTTCCATTCCTAACCGATTAGCATGAAAGGACAGCAATAAATCATGCTTTAAATGACCGGTGGGTAACTATATTATTATTATCTTATTAAGGTCACCCAATTAAACTTGCCAAATTCAAACTGAACGGTAAATAAATCACACAAGCAAGTGAATTGTGATTTATTTTATTTAACTTGGCAAGCAATCAAAGACAGGAAAACAAACAAGACACAAAAGCACCAATTGAGCAGAAAGGCTCGGAATGTCACTTGCCTTGATTTGAAGTCGCAAGCTTTGACTTAAATGGTTGGGTTGACTCGAATTCCCTCGTATACGTCTAGGAATTGATGAAGCACCTTCTTCAACCTCACACCCGACAGCAACTCAACAGAGGGTTTCCGGTAACACCTCGGCGATGATGGCTAGCGACGAAGACGACCTACGGCAGTGCACGAAAGCGGTGACTACGGCTTCATGGAGGCTGGGCGCTTCTCCTGGTGACGAATGAAGGCTCCGACAGCGGCGGACGAAGACGGACGAGGGAGCTCCGGCGAGGTAAGTTTCGAAATTGGGGTTTTCCGATTCGGGATGTTTTTGCGAAAAACTTGCGAAGAGGATTGTCGATTAAGGTGTTTTAAACACGATGAACTAGTTTGAGAGCTCGGATATGGAGAGGAATTGTGGTGGTGTGCTTGAGAACCGAAAACCTCTTGTATTTATAGGAGAGGATTCGGAACGAATTGGATGAAATTGATCCCGTATATAGCTCGGATAAGATCATTAGAAGCTATCCTTATGTTCAATTCGTTCAGATGAGGCCGTTACATGGCCGGATTTCAAGGAATCTCGATTTGGGGCGAAATCCGATCGGGTTCGTTTGAGCTTGTTTCTATCCGAAATAACAAATTGGTTGTAGATATGGATATAGCATAATGTGTGCAACAATTTAGAAGTAAAAACGTTGAGATTTCGGCGAGATTTGAGGGAGGCAACATCCACCCTTGTGCCACCGTAGTTCAACAGGCGGGAGGAAGGAGGAGGGTTCACTCAACCCGGTTCGCCATTTTTTTCTCTTTATTTTATGGTTCGGTTCACTCGAACCAACAGAAACCCGGTTCAAGGCTCTTTTTTTTTCAATTATATATATGTATATCCGAAAATTTTATTTATTAAAATTCTTCATAAGTTAAATAATAAAAATAACAAAACACTTAATGAAATACATTTTATTTTGCATAACACAATTTTCTAAAACATTATATTAAATATTTTTCGTCAACTAAAATAAATTATAATTATGAGTCCTTCCTTATTTTTGAAGAAAATATATATCACTTGGCCTTAAAACATTATAACGTAAAAACTTATTTATTTACTATATATTCACATAAGATGAAATATCTTTAAACTAGTTATAACACTTTATATATATTCAATTTAAGAGAAAAAATATTTCTAAGTTTGAAATAAAATAACTTTTATTACCAAAATTTTATTTACTTAAAAAGAAATACCTAAAGATAATTTGGGGTTATAATATAAAGAAAATATTATTATTTGAATTATAGAAGAAATACCCAAAAATACTTTGGGGTATTTCATTCCTCCCCATTTAAAATAAGTTTCGTCCCGAAACTTAAAGAAAAGAAAGAACACTATTAGACTAAGGATGAGAGGGTACTCGAAGGAGTTTCGACTTTCGAGAATGATAGGAGGTACCTAACTTCTCTCCGAAACTTAGGAACAAAAGAAATGGATAGAAAGGATATAAAAGAATATCTCTTGTCGTTAAAACGATTTAAATATGCCTAGTCAACCAAGAGCTAAAAAGTAATCACGAGGGATTGGGCACGAGGGAACACCACTTCATGAGAAGAACTAATATCATCAACACATTTGACATACTTGTCTTCAATTGCAGGAGCATCCACGGGGACGGATGTGGTCATTGATAACCTTGAAAGCTCAAAAGATTGGATTGGATATTTGGAGGTATATTGTTGACTGAATAACTTACGAAATGGAATTGCTTGAAGAGCAAAACAACATAATTACTTCTACTGTAATTAGTTGTTCACCGAACTCATCATGGCTAGAGTCTAAGAATTATTTCTCTTACTACTGCCTCTTAACTTAGGCCTAACTTAGGCCTAAGCACGAACGATTGAGTTGTTTTACACATTTTTTTATTTATTTATTTATTTTTATTTTTATTTGAGCACGTTCGACGATATGTTAAACCTTAACGCAAGTTAGTCAACTCTTATCACACATTGAACATGGTATCCCAGTTTACCCTTGGTTTTCTTCTCAACCCCACTTGGCTTCCTTTTCCAAGTTACCAAATGGTCGCGCGATGGTTTTGAAGGCAACCACTATAGGCATAACCAGTATCCTATTCAAGTGTAACAAGTGCTCCGTATGGAACGGGTTCTTCTTTGGATCTCCTTCGAGTTTGCTGAATGAATAACACGTTGTCCGGTGTTTTATCTTCCTTTCGAATGTGGACGTGATTTTCAAATTTATTTTTATTATATATAATTCTCACGCATTTTACTTTTTATTACTTCAAGCGTTTGAGCATTAGAGTTCGGACAAAAGATTTATATTACACCAAGATTGAGAAAGGAACAGCAGGATTACTCCTAGGGGCACGGACGATGGAACACAGTAAGAAATGAGTTTTACTCACTAATCGAGGGGCACATGGAATAATTAATTAATTGTCACACACACGGTACACTACGAGGATTTTACTACTTTACTTTAGAAATATTGAGTATATCGCATGGACCTCCAACACAAACAATTACATTAGAAGGAATAAAGACACAAGGGATAGATGACTTGTGGGACTTAGAAGTAGTTTAGAGTCGATCTCGAGAAGTTGGAATTGAGACAATGAATTTTTACACACTTAAATCTTATACAAGCTTTACACACTTTACTTTCAAAACCTCTTAAAAATCCAACACTATCTTTCATCATTTAAAAATTTTCATAGAATACAAAATTGTCATAGATAAGATTCCCCTCAAATATTTTGACGAGGTTGAAAACGCTACACAAATAATCATATAGTTTCTTAGAATACTAGGGGGGTTTACATAGAATAATTTCTACACACTTGCACACATAAAAAAAATACGTTGACACTTAACACATCTTTGATAATGAATTTTTGTTGAAAGGATTACACTTGCTTTTGCTTCTTTTTTTTCTTTTTTTTTTTATAAATAAAATACGTAAAATAAAAGAGGATTTCACCTTAATATTTATTATGATTTATTTCAAGAATTTAATTTTATTATACTTTATATTTTATGAAAACATTTTGATAAATCAAAAAACTTTTTAATGTGCTTTATTTTTCAAAGAGATTTGTTTACTTTTACTTGAAAACATTAAAGATTATATTTCAAACTTTATATGAAGGATTTAAGAAAATTCATTTGAAAACTCGTTTACGAAAACCGTTAGCTCTGATACCACCTTCTGTAACACCCCTTTTACAACACGAGGGAATGTCATAGCGCCAGTGATTACTCGGACTTTAATGTCTTCGTAACCACCTTAGGCTTATAGGGACATGCAACCATGCTCCCATAAACAAGATGATAACAAATAATGATATGTAAAATAAATAGAATTAGCGGAAGACTTGGAAAATAAAAATAACTCTTTATTAAACTTTCCTCTAAAATTGAGGATTTAACTTTACAATTTGATAATATTACAGCGGATGACTTTTAAAGGAAATAAAATATTTAAACGCCTATACAATACATCTCTAAATTTAAACTTTAAATACAACGTTAACAATAGTTTAGATGTCTTCTCAACTTCCCTTCTCTTCTCTTCTGAGACTCGACCTAAACCTGCGAAAACTGGTCTGGCGTCCGGAATGAAGGACACCAGCCATCCAAATAAAGGACGGTTAGTTCGCAGGAACTAGCAAATGACGGCTCGAAAACTGGGACATCTTTGGACTCACACTCAGTGACCATAATACGGTATGAATCTAAACCCAAATGTGATTATTAAGAATATTTTATGTGAAGGCTTAACATTTTAAGACACGAGTCATGTGACACGGATAATCCAGTAGGATTGAGTAACAAAAGATGCGAGCGACAAACACTCTTAGGAACCATACTCCGATTACAGATGGAATATGATATAGCTTGAATTAATTGTGATCACTATAAAGCTTTCTTCTTACTATGTTAAGAAGATATATATATATATATATATATATATATATATATACATATATATATATATATATATATATATATATATATATATATATATCACACTTTGCTCACTTTCCTCACATTGAGTAGCTTAAAACAGATTGATATAACACACTTCACTCACTTCGTCACATTGAGTAGCTTAAACACAGGTTTATATGCTATACACGTTTACCACTCTTAATAGGAATAGAATGTTTCACAACACACACTATTTGTTATAATATAATACCGGCCCTGCTCTCACTAGCAGATAGCGGCCTACTACCGGAGGTAGTGTAACATTTCTCTACGGAAATGATGATACCGGCCCCGCTCTCACTAGCAGATAGCAGCCTACTACCGGAGGTAGTTTAACATTTCTCTACGGAAATGTGTTAGTTTCATGAAACCCTTTATAGACCGAGGAGTAACGGCCCCGACCTGACTCTACAACATCACTTTCACTTGACTTCACACCTTACGGTTCACATTTGGTTTACGTCGATTGATACGTTTTACTTTCATTGATCTTGATTTAATTGAGTTCCAATCGTAACACACAATCCTCACATTATTACTATTTTATTTAGGTATCCTAGGTGATCACACAACACAAGATAACCCATGTTATTTATAGGTAACATGAATGCCAAATAAAATGAAAGCAATTAAAATAAAGGATGGAAACCTCAAAGAAATAACATGTTCCATTCCTAACCGATTAGCATGAAAGGACAACAATAAATCATGCTTTAAATGACCGGTGGGTAACTATATTATTATTATCTTATTAAGGTCACCCAATTAAACTTGCCAAATTCAAACTGAACGGTAAATAAATCACACAAGAAAGTGAATTGTGATTTATTTTATTTAACTTGGCAAGCAATCAAAGACAGGAAAACAAACAAGACACAAAAGCACCAATTGAGCAGAAAGGCTCGGAATGTCACTTGCCTTGATTTGAAGTCGCAAGCTTTGACTTAAATGGTTGGGTTGACTCGAATTCCCTCGTATACATCTAGAAATTGATGAAGCACCTTCTTCAACCTCACACCCGACAGCAACTAAACAGAGGGTTTCCGGTAACACCTCGGCGATGATGGCTAGCGACGAAGACGACCTACGGCAGTGCACGAAAGCGGTGACTACGGCTTCATGGAGGCTGGGCGCTTCTCCTGGTGACGAATGAAGGCTCCGGCAGCGGCGGACGAAGACGAACGAGGGAGCTCCGGCGAGGTAAGTTTCGAAATTGGGGTTTTCCGATTCGGGCTGTTTTTGCGAAAAACTTGTGAAGGGGATTGTCGATTAAGGTGTTTTAAACACGATGAACTAGTTTGAGAGCTCGGATATGGAGAGGAATTGTGGTGGTGTGCTTGAGAACCGAAAACCTCTTGTATTTATAGGAGAGGATTCGGAACGAATTGGATGAAATTGATCCCGTATATAGCTCGGATAAGATCATTAGAAGCTATCCTTATGTTCAATTCGTTCAGATGAGGCCGTTACATGGCCGGATTTCAAGGAATCTCGATTTGGGGCGAAATCCGATCGGGTTCGTTTGAGCTTGTTTCTATCCGAAATAACAAATTGGTTGTAGATATGGATATAGCATAATGTGTGCAACAATTTAGAAGTAAAAACGTTGAGATTTCGGCGAGATTTGAGGGAGGCAACATCCACCCTTATGCCACCGTAGTTCAACAGGCGGGAGGAAGGAGGAGGGTTCACTCAACCCGGTTCGCCATTTTTTTCTCTTTATTTTATGGTTCGGTTCACTCGAACCAACAGAAACCCGGTTCAAGCCTCTTTTTTTTTTCAATTATATATATGTATATCCGAAAATTTTATTTATTAAAATTCTTCATAAGTTAAATAATAAAAATAACAAAACACTTAATGAAATACATTTTATTTTGCATAACACAATTTTCTAAAACATTATATTAAATATTTTTCGTCAACTAAAATAAATTATAATTATGAGTCCTTCCTTATTTTTGAAGAAAATATATGTCACTTGGCCTTAAAACATTATAACGTAAAAACTTATTTATTTACTACATATTCACATAAGATGAAATATCTTTAAACTAGTTATAACACTTTATATATATTCAATTTAAGAGAAAAAATATTTCTAAGTTTAAAATAAAATAACTTTTATTACTAAAATTTTATTTACTTAAAAAGAAATACCCAAAGATAATTTGGGGTTATAATATAAAGAAAATATTATTATTTGAATTATAGAAGAAATACCCAAAAATACTTTGGGGTATTTCATTCCTCCCCATTTAAAATAAGTTTCGTCCCGAAACTTAAAGAAAAGAAAGAACACTATTAGACTAAGGATGAGAGGGTACTCGAAGGAGTTTCGACTTTCGAGAATGATAGGAGGTACCTAACTTCTCTCCGAAACTTAGGAACAAAAGAAATGGATAGAAAGGATATAAAAGAATATCTCTTGTCGTTAAAACGATTTAAATATGCCTAGTCAACCAAGAGCTAAAAAGTAATCACGAGGGATTGGGCACGAGGGAACACCACTTCATGAGAAGAACTAATATCATCAACACATTTGACATACTTGTCTTCAATTGCAGGAGCATCCACGGGGACGGATGTGGTCATTGATAACCTTGAAAGCTCAAAAGATTGGATTGGATATTTGGAGGTATATTGTTGACTGAATAACTTACGAAATGGAATTGCTTGAAGAGCAAAACAACATAATTACTTCTACTGTAATTAGTTGTTCACTGAACTCATCATGGCTAGAGTCTAAGAATTATTTCTCTTACTACTGCCTCTTAACTTAGGCCTAACTTAGGCCTAAGCACGAACGATTGAGTTGTTTTACACATTTTTTTTTTTTATTTATTTTTATTTTTATTTGAGCACGTTCGACGATATGTTAAACCTTAACACAAGTTAGTCAACTCTTATCACACATTGAACATGGTATCCCAGTTTACCCTTGGTTTTCTTCTCAACCCCACTTGGCTTCCTTTTCCAAGTTACCAAATGGTCGCGCGATGGTTTTGAAGGCAACCACTATAGGCATAACCAGTATCCTATTCAAGTGTAACAAGTGCTCCGTATGGAACGGGTTCTTCTTTGGATCTCCTTCGAGTTTGCTGAATGAATAACACGTTGTCCGGTGTTTTATCTTCCTTTCGAATGTGGACGTGATTTTCAAATTTATTTTTATTATATATAATTCTCACGCATTTTACTTTTTATTACTTCAAGCGTTTGAGCATTAGAGTTCGGACAAAAGATTTATATTACACCAAGATTGAGAAAGGAACAGCAGGATTACTCCTAGGGGCACGGACGATGGAACACAGTAAGAAATGAGTTTTACTCACTAATCGAGGGGCACATGGAATAATTAATTAATTGTCACACACACGGTACACCACGAGGATTTTACTACTTTACTTTAGAAATATTGAGTATATCGCATGGACCTCCAACACAAACAATTACATTAGAAGGAATAAAGACACAAGGGATAGATGACTTGTGGGACTTAGAAGTAGTTTAGAGTCGATCTCGAGAAGTTGGAATTGAGACAATGAATTTTTACACACTTAAATCTTATACAAGCTTTACACACTTTACTTTCAAAACCTCTTAAAAATCCAACACTATCTTTCATCATTTAAAAATTTTTATAGAATACAAAATTGTCATAGATAAGATTCCCCTCAAATATTTTGACGAGGTTGAAAACGCTACACAAATAATCATATAGTTTCTTAGAATACTAGGGGGGTTTACATAGAATAATTTCTACACACTTGCACACATAAAAAAAATACGTTGACACTTAACACATCTTTGATAATGAATTTTTGTTGAAAGGATTACACTTGCTTTTGCTTCTTTTTTTTCTTTTTTTTTTATAAATAAAATACGTAAAATAAAAGAGGATTTCACCTTAATATTTATTATGATTTATTTCAAGAATTTAATTTTATTATACTTTATATTTTATGAAAACATTTTGATAAATCAAAAAACTTTTTAATGTGCTTTATTTTTCAAAGAGATTTGTTTACTTTTACTTGAAAACATTAAAGATTATATTTCAAACTTTATATGAAGGATTTAAGAAAATTCATTTGAAAACTCGTTTACGAAAACCGTTAGCTCTGATACCACCTTCTGTAACACCCCCTTTTACAACACGAGGGAATGTCACAGCGCCAGTGATTACTCGGACTTTAATGTCTTCGTAACCACCTTAGGCTTATAGGGACATGCAACCATGCTCCCATAAACAAGATGATAACAAATAATGATATGTAAAATAAATAGAATTAGCGGAAGACTTGGAAAATAAAAATAACTCTTTATTAAACTTTCCTCTAAAATTGAGGATTTAACTTTACAATTTGATAATATTACAGCGGATGACTTTTAAAGGAAATAAAATATTTAAACGCCTATACAATACATCTCTAAATTTAAACTTTAAATACAACGTTAACAATAGTTTAGATGTCTTCTCAACTTCCCTTCTCTTCTCTTCTGAGACTCGACCTAAACCTGCGAAAACTGGTCTGGCGTCCGGAATGAAGGACACCAGCCATCCAAATAAAGGACGGTTAGTTCGCAAGAACTAGCAAATGACGGCTCAAAAACTGGAACTTCTTTGGACTCACACTCAGTGACCATAATACGGTATGAATCTAAACCCAAATGTGATTATTAAGAATATTTTATGTGAAGGCTTAACATTTTAAGACACGACTCATGTGACACGGATAATCCAGTAGGATTGAGTAACAAAAGATGCGAGCGACAAACACTCTTAGGAACCATACTCCGATTACAGATGGAATATGATATAGCTTGAATTAATTGTGATCACTATAAAGCTTTGTTCTTACTATGTTAAGAAGATATATATATATATATATATATATATATATATATATATATATATATATATATATATATATATATATATATATATATATCACACTTCGCTCACTTTCCTCACGTTGAGTAGCTTAAAACAGATTGATATAACACACTTCACTCACTTCCTCACATTGAGTAGCTTAAACACAGGTTTATATGCTATACACGTTTACCACTCTTAATAGGAATAGAATGTTTCACAACACACACTATTTGTTATAATATAATACCGGCCCCGCTCTCACTAGCAGATAGCGGCCTACTACCGGAGGTAGTGTAACATTTCTCTATGGAAATGATGATACCGGCCCCGCTCTCACTAGCAGATAGCAGCCTACTACCGGAGGTAGTTTAACATTTCTCTACGGAAATGTGTTAGTTTCATGAAACCCTTTATAGACCGAGGAGTAACGGCCCCGACCTGACTCTACAACATCACTTTCACTTGACTTCACACCTTACGGTTCACATTTGGTTTACGTCGATTGATACGTTTTACTTTCATTGATCTTGATTTAATTGAGTTCCAATCGTAACACACAATCCTCACATTATTACTATTTTATTTAGGTATCCTAGGTGATCACACAACACAAGATAACCCATGTTATTTATAGGTAACATGAATGCCAAATGAAATGAAAGCAATTAAAATAAAGGATGGAAACATCAAAGAAATAACATGTTCCATTCCTAACCGATTAGCATGAAAGGACAGCAATAAATCATGCTTTAAATGACCGGTGGGTAACTATATTATTATTATCTTATTAAGGTCACCCAATTAAACTTGCCAAATTCAAACTGAACGGTAAATAAATCACACAAGCAAGTGAATTGTGATTTATTTTATTTAACTTGGCAAGCAATCAAAGACAGGAAAACAAACAAGACACAAAAGCACCAATTGAGCAGAAAGGCTCGGAATGTCACTTGCCTTGATTTGAAGTCGCAAGCTTTGACTTAAATGGTTGGGTTGACTCGAATTCCCTCGTATACGTCTAGGAATTGATGAAGCACCTTCTTCAACCTCACACCCGACAGCAACTCAACAGAGGGTTTCCGGTAACACCTCGGCGATGATGGCTAGCGACGAAGACAACCTACGGCAGTGCACGAAAGCGGTGACTACGGCTTCATGGAGGCTGGGCGCTTCTCCTGGTGACGAATGAAGGCTCCGACAGCGGCGGACGAAGACGGACGAGGGAGCTCCGGCGAGGTAAGTTTCGAAATTGGGGTTTTCCGATTCGGGATGTTTTTGCGAAAAACTTGCGAAGAGGATTGTCGATTAAGGTGTTTTAAACACGATGAACTAGTTTGAGAGCTCGGATATGGAGAGGAATTGTGGTGGTGTGCTTGAGAACCGAAAACCTCTTGTATTTATAGGAGAGGATTCGGAACGAATTGGATGAAATTGATCCCGTATATAGCTCGGATAAGATCATTAGAAGCTATCCTTATGTTCAATTCGTTCAGATGAGGCCGTTACATGGCCGGATTTCAAGGAATCTCGATTTGGGGCGAAATCCGATCGGGTTCGTTTGAGCTTGTTTCTATCCGAAATAACAAATTGGTTGTAGATATGGATATAGCATAATGTGTGCAACAATTTAGAAGTAAAAACGTTGAGATTTCGGCGAGATTTGAGGGAGGCAACATCCACCCTTGTGCCACCGTAGTTCAACAGGCGGGAGGAAGGAGGAGGGTTCACTCAACCCGGTTCGCCATTTTTTTCTCTTTATTTTATGGTTCGGTTCACTCGAACCAACAGAAACCCGGTTCAAGGCTCTTTTTTTTTCAATTATATATATGTATATCCGAAAATTTTATTTATTAAAATTCTTCATAAGTTAAATAATAAAAATAACAAAACACTTAATGAAATACATTTTATTTTGCATAACACAATTTTCTAAAACATTATATTAAATATTTTTCGTCAACTAAAATAAATTATAATTATGAGTCCTTCCTTATTTTTGAAGAAAATATATATCACTTGGCCTTAAAACATTATAACGTAAAAACTTATTTATTTACTATATATTCACATAAGATGAAATATCTTTAAACTAGTTATAACACTTTATATATATTCAATTTAAGAGAAAAAATATTTCTAAGTTTGAAATAAAATAACTTTTATTACCAAAATTTTATTTACTTAAAAAGAAATACCCAAAGATAATTTGGGGTTATAATATAAAGAAAATATTATTATTTGAATTATAGAAGAAATACCCAAAAATACTTTGGGGTATTTCAAAAATAAACTCAATATGCCTAACTCAAATTGACTAAATATGAACCCGGCTTAATAAATATGATGGATCAACCAAGGTAATAAACGGGTAGAAAAGGGGCTAGACTGTCCCTATTGGATGTAGTCGGGAACGGTTAAGCAAAATGTAGCTTATCTTTTACAGATGGATTGGAAGACTCCAAGGAATTGCACCAAAGTGGTTGGTGTGGTGAGTTAGGTAGAGATCATGAGGTTTTTGCCCCTCTAGTCAGTCACTCCTCGAAGAGACGCATTAGATAGTTTGATGTGCTTTATATATTAATTGAGCATGAGAACGATTTCCCTCGAAGGAGATCATTATAATTGTCATTAACTGATTCTATGTTGAGTGCTTATTCTGGATATGACTGGTATGTCCTGACTATGAAATGTGTATTGAATGATCTGTGTAAACGGGATAGCGAGAGTACCCTTATACTCATATGGTCAAGCACAGCTTGTGTGGAATAACTCCTTCCACTATGTGAACCCCTTGGTGATCATATCGAGTCCTTCTCCGAGATGTCGGTGTCCTCCACGGGAAATCGGGTTGTAAACACATTGTCTTCGGGAATTATGTGTGGATATGAGGGTTGTCTGAGTGATTATTGGAAGATGGTTATGGACGAAATTCCGAGTGGAAAGTAAGGTGTTTCTTGGGATGTCCATCTTGATTCTCGTGACGATCAGACAGTGTCTTCTTGCCACAAAGAGTCGTATAAGAGTCCCACGGGAAAGAGGGGTGATGAGTTCATTGGGAAGAGTCAATGATTGCCTTTAGGGATCTCTGTCTGGTTGTAATGGTGGCTCTCTTTGAATCGCATGACATAATATGATTCTGTAATGTTCGGAATGTACCTTGCAGATGACCATTAGTGAACAACTGCTCATGTTATTACCTCTATGATTAGTTGCATGGCTTAGCCTTGTGTTATGCCTTACTTTCTGTCATGATTATATGTCTCCATAGCCTGCCTACTTGACCTATTGTATTAATTGTGCTAATGATTTATTGGAAGCATGAACCACATGATATGAACCTATATGATTGTTGTTTCGCCTGGACTAGGTCCATGATAGTGTGATCAACTCTTCTTTGTATAAATGCCTGAAAATGATCTCCTTAGCATACTAGATGATGATGCTTATTATTCCTTTTGTGATAAGAATCTATAGCATGCCCATCTATTTTGTATTCATCAGATTAACTACGGTTGATTATTTTGCAATTAATATTGTCGTGTGATTCTTGCATTGAATGGAGAATATGTGGTATAACTGAGTCTTGATGAATGCATGTTTTATCCTAGTATGTGTTGATTTGAGCTCATGTCCCCGTATTCTTGTCATATTGCCCATTACATAGACTCGTATTATACATCGTTAAACTTTCCTCATGCTTCTATATCGTTGGAATGTGATTAAGTTGATTTCTTACGCATCGTCATGATTAGTTGCATGCAAGTATCGTACGTTATGTTGAGCCTTTAGCATCATGTATGATCCTTGGTTGTGACTTGTGCGAATTTACATCTTGCCTACATTATTGCTGATTTCCTCTTTAGCTAGGTCCCTGATAGTGTGGTTCTCCCGTCTTTCTTCCCTCTTAAAATGTTTTTCTCATGATTAGATTGATGTTGAATTCGATGATCGACTTGCTTTTCGTGATGATTAATCCTAACATGCTCACATGTTATCACTCGCTATTGTTCCCCTATCACTCTATGATATCTTCTCGTGCTTGCGTGAACGTATGACTTGACACCTCGCATGATCACACACCCCGCTATATCATGATTTCGAATACGCATGACGCATGAATGATAGAATACATTTAGTCGAATCACCTTGATTGTGTTCATGATCAAAATGTGTTAGTAGTATCCTGTAGAGCTTATGATTTCCAACATGACTCGCTAAATGATTATATGTTGTAATTGTTCTATGATGTGATAACTATTGTACCATTATATGTACCCTATGACGGTTCATTCTTAGCATGATTATAATCTGTCACTTGTGTCGTCTTTCTTGTTACTCCATGATGCTTCATCTTGCTATCATGAGCATTATGTTGAATACTTTTAAATGAGTCTTGACTATGCCCATGTCTAATCATGTATTACTAGCATCATGTAGGACCCATGCCTTCTAAATGCATCTCGTCGTATGATTACATGTCATTCTTGACCTATTGCATGATCATTGTTGTCAAATGTGATAGTTAATATGTTGCTCTTATGTGTTCTCGTATGAGCATAATCTGATTGTTACGATATACCTCGCCAAGCTATAATTGACCTCACTTGCTGATGCATACACCATGCCCGTGTATTGTTCATATATATGATAATTGCTAGGCTTATTTAATCCTGCATATCTTATTTAAAGTTGCTAAGCATATCCGCTTTCATGGAATAATACGGTACTAGCTTATCTCACATGCATCAGTGTAGGACTCGATTGTGTCTTCTGAAATGAATACGAATGTTGTCCCCCTTGAGGTAGGTACATGTTAGTGTGGATTTGTGTGATTGATATGCTTCATGATGAATTCGTGGTTGCTTGTCACGATTATAACCTAATAGACTTCCATAAGGGCCTCATTGCTATTTCCTGGTCGAAGTCTTGTCTTTAGTTGTCATCTTGAGTGATTGGTCTGTGTTGTCTCTGAAAGAAAAGTTGGGTTGTCCGCTCTTGTCACTCCCCTATCTCCGCTAACTTAGACTCTTGCACGATACATTGGACGAGCGACCGCATGGAAGAGGGAATGGAAAGTTGGATAGCAACGGAGCAACGTGACAGAAGCGTGGACCATAACCCATGGGCCTTAGGAGCAACGATGAAGGCGGGACAAGCACGTATCAAGGATTGCGGTTACTGAGTACGATGTGACTTGCAAGCAAGAGTGTCCTTAGTTCGAATTGCTAATCCTTCTGAATTTGTTGATGATGATATTGTAGTGACTTGACGATGAGATTTACGTGTTGATGTGCTGACTTGGTGATGATTGTTGCCTGATTGTTTGTTGTCTATGATGATATGATTTCATGCCTTATAGTTCTAATGTACCATGATGCCTTGAGGTGTTGATACTCTAAGTTGCTAAGCACACTAGTACAAAAAACCCTTTTTATCACGGTTCAATTTAGCTTTTTATCACGATAATAGAGAAAGCGGTACACAACCGTGATAAATAATACATTTTATCACGGTTTATAACCGTGATAAAAAAACCGTATAAAACCCTGATAAAAGGAGGTTGTACACATAAACCAAGGCTTTAAATCACAGTTACAACCGCGATATATGCTTCATCAACCGTGATATATACATAAATTCGAAATGTGTACAATAGAGCCATATATCACGGTTTTATGCAATAACCGTGATATCAAACAAATTTTTCCCCAAAAAAAATTGGTTCATATAGAACCAGTCCGGTTTAGATTAACCGAACCGATTCTTTTTTGCAAAAAAAAAGAAAAAAGAAGAGAGAATAAAAACAAAGAATTGCTTTTAGATTCCAATCAGAAAACATTTTCTATACATATTCATTGATATCACAAGGTCCACTGCTTACAAGGTCTAAAGTTGCATCAGTTATCCCCATATAAGAAATAGAAGCCAAATATAATTAAAAGGATACAGATTGACTAGTAACTAAGGCTGTGTTTGGCACTAGATGGAGATTATGGGGATTATGGGGATTTCAGTAGATGTTAGGAGATGGAGATTATTTTGGTAGATTAATGGGATTGTGGGGATTGAGATTATGGAGGTCGGAAATCTCGTAAAAGGTGTTTGGTTGGTATGGGATTGTGCTGTATTATAAAGTAACAAAATTACCGAAAAGCCCCTGGAAAAAAAACCCATTACCCATTACCCCTTCTTCTTTGGTGAGAACACACTGACGCCATTTTTTCGACGACCTCACAAAGACCAGGAGCCCGGCGATATCGGAGGACAAGGAACCACCGCTGCTCGCTCCGTGAAGAGCCCGGGGAGTATTGCCGGCGGCGCGTCGACGAAGATCCCTCGCTCAACCGCGCACCTTGAAGTCCCTATCCTCACGTCTTCACCTCCCGCTTCCGAGAGACCCGTGGCGCTTGTCGGAGTTTCCCAGGTATGTATTCCTCTCAAATGTGTGGGTGTTGAGGAAATTTCGACCACCGTTGCTATGGCCATGTTCATTAGTTTGATTGTTCCTTGAAACACGAAAAATCAAATTGGAATTTGAGATTTGTAATCGCCAATTTAGGGATTTGAGTGTAGAATAGTATGGTGAATTGGGGATTTTCACACAGCCACCTAATAGGGCACCCTAGTGGTTAGGGTTTTCGATTAGTGGGCTCCCGACCCGATTGAACCCTATCAAGTTCGCTTGTGACGGTGAGAAACGGTCGAATTTGGAGGAACCCCCAACAATCGGAGATTCATGTCGTTGTCGACTGCTGATGGTTGAATCTGTTTTCATGTGTTGTTTTCCTTGGGGGGAGATTAGTTGAGGACGAATTGGTAACATGTCATCCGGTAGCAAGCCCCCGGTTCCTGACAAGGGAAAGAAACCCAAGGCATCGAAAGAAACACCTTTTCAGTGGACTCCGACGCTAATGAAACAGTATTTGGAACTGCTTATTGGGTATCAGCGTAAATATGGCCGCGATCAGGGGTTCAGTTGGGTGGTTTTAACGACACAGTTCGAGGAGGAGACAAGGTTGAAGTGTGGAAACAACACCCTTGGAAAGAGTTGATGCACGGCGAGACAGGATTGGGGTGGGACTACGAAAAAGGGTGCATAAAGGCCAGCGATGAGTGGTGGGAGCGGATATGTCAGGTACGCCATCGTCTGCAAGACGTTTAAGTTGTTGTCTTATCAGTACGATTATCAATTGTATCATTTTGGTCTTTGTGGTCAGATTTAGGGAGTAATTTCTGTTCAGTTTGAGAGTACTTCATTTGGAAATGTAAGGGTTTTAGGATTTTGGAATTCTATGATATGCATTGCGTGATCCGGGTTTGATTGAAAATGTGATTGGTGGGTGATTAGCGTACTCTTAAGTGTTAAAAAACAAATGTGGATTCAATCTATAGTGGTTCACTTTTATTACAATACAAATCTTCGTGGGTAATTTGTGGGTGATTGGTGAAGTTATATGAAGCTTTGTGGCTGATTTTTGAAGTTATATGAATCTTTGTGGGTGATTTGTGGGTGATTGTTGTAGTTATATGAAACTTTGTGTGTGATTTGTGGGTGATTGTTGATGTTATATGCATATTTGTGGGTGATTTGTGTCATCTTGAGCTACATGTGATGAGTTAAAGAAGCTTTTCGCAAACTCTAACGCTTCTTTGGTTGGACTGATGTTGCAGGAGAAGGCAGATTTTGGCAAACTGAAGAACAAGTGCGTTCCTCCGGACATTGTAGATGCATGGGACCAGATTTACGGAGGCACCGTGGCCACCGGCAAGCACTGCGTGTCTCCGAGTAGGACCCCGTCGACAGCCCTATGCCGATGTCCTGTACGCCTGACGACGGAGGTGACGATCACCGCCCCCAGCCAACTGCTGCAGATGTTAACCTGGGAGATGATGTAGAAGATGTAGATCAGTTCGACCTCCGCAGCTTTCCGGAACTAGTCCGTGGGGCCACCCAGTCATCTCATGTCCGTCCAGTGGAGGTACCCCCCATAGTCACCCCTGGATGTAGCACCTTCCCCACTATGTCTGGGAAGCGTCCGGCTAGCTCATCTGCGACACCGTCGGGTAGGAAGCGAAGTGCGCGAAAGTCATCTAGGTCAGTGGCGTTCGATGGGCGAATGGATTATGTTGAGGAAACAGGTGAGGCTATTCTCGAATTCGTGCGTTCTAAAGACGATTTGTCCCGAACTGAAGCAAACCGGGAGGTGCAGGTGGTGAAGATTCTAGACCAGGTTGTGGCAGATGGGATGATAGAAGATGAGAGCCCTTTGTTGTTGTTCGCAATTGACTTCCTCACCGCCGCCGACAAACAAAGGATGTTCCTTACGCTTAGTCGGAGCAACGCTGTGAGGCTAGCGTGGCTGAAGTCGCGTTTCCGCCAGAGCGGCGGTGAGCCGTAGGTCGGGTTGGGGTTAATGTTGCACAACAGGAGTTCCCTTTCATTGTGTTTGAAGTTGCTTTATGTGGTGTGTTTGACACTTATGTTTGAAAACTTGATTTTCCGGATAGTGAGGTTGTAGACAACTTTCGACACCTGGGATGCATTTCCCCCACCCGCCCGCAGGACGTTATTACTTGTGTGACAAGGGATACCCTGAGCGATCGGGTTACATGATTCCGTACTCGAAGACAAAGTACCATCGAGCGGCGTTCGTGCAGGAACCGGCGGACAACGAAAAAGAAGCTTTCAACCAGAGACACTCCTCCTTGCGCGGGGCTGTCGAACGGACGCTCGGTGTCTTCAAGAGTTAATGGAAGATGACCAAGCCAATGCACAAGTATCCCGTAGGGAAACAGGTTGACATCATCATCGCGTGTGTGGCATTGCATAATTTCATCCGGCGATCGGGGGCAGCAGGGGAATCCGTCACCGGCTTAGTGGATGACAGGTATGTCGAGCCCGGTGTTGAAGGTGTCGCAGAAGCAGCCGTCGCATCCGACGACGAGAGCGATGAGGAGCTCGTCCTTTCTGACAACGATGCGAAGGACCTGGAGCCCGAGGGAATGCAGGAACTACGGGACGTGATAGCACGACAAATTTGGGCCGACGGGAGACGATATCGGTAGTGGGGTTAGGGACAGACGCGACGTGATGTGGTCCCGAAGGTAATGGCTCCCTTTTGTATTATGGGACATGTGCGTGTGCAACGCTCCGAACGCAGTACGTGATTAGTTGTGATCATATGTATGAAATGTGTATGAACCTAGTACGTGATTAGTTGTGATCATATGTATGAAATGTGTATGAACCTAGTACGTGGATTAGTTGTGATCATATGTGTGATCAACGTTCCGAACCTAGTACGATATTGGTACTATGATAACATGTGCGGTGTAAACTCCTAATGTATTTGTCAATCTTTTGGAAGGATTGCCCAAGGGTTTCACAGGTATGGTTAGTGGATTAGTTGTGATGTATGAAATGTGTATGAAAGTGTATGCTGACATTGTGATATATGACAGGAAGTTGTTCCTGAATTCATACTAAAGTAGAAGCGAAATGACAAAGTATTGTTTTGCCAATACTGGCCGACACCCATTACCTACACCAAAAATTGACAAAGTTTTCCAATCTAATTAAACATTAGCCTACACCATTTACCTCCTACATAAGCAAAAACGGACATTGTTTGTTACACGCGCACCTACAAGTGCGAACCTCCTGAAACCCATCTTTGATTGCGTACATTGCAACATACCAGCGCCCCCTACACAGCTACAAAAAAGGACTGGGAAGGGGGGTTAACGTTCCAATACACGATGTCTTCGGACGATCAAACCTTACAGGGAGGGATTCGAATCCCATTTCATACTACAAGAGAATTTACACAAAAAATTTCTTCACATGACGGGCAGCTTCAGTTCCTTGCCAGGGCCGCTAATGCGACAGCTGTCATGGCGATGAACATCCATTTCTGGGTTTCCAACTGGGACCTTGCGCCAAGCAGCTCCCCCTAGACTTGCACCGATTGGTTGGAGAGGGTCGCGAGTTGTTCTATCAGCTGGTCGTTTAGTTGATTAGCCCTCTCCAGCTCGTCAGCAGTCCTCTAAGCCGTTGCCTCAGCTACGAAGACCCTGGTAGTGAGGTCCATCGCGATGTCCTCAAGCTGCTGAATCCTGGGGTCCTCGGGAGCTGGTGGGATAGCCTGAGGAATCTCCTGAAGTGGGGGCATGTTCTCGTCGCCAGACGGAACATTACTCGAGCTGCGCTCAACCCACAAGTCCCTCTCCTGCACATTCCACTCACCAAACATAAGCATCCTTTTAACAAAAGGAAACAGGTTGACAGGGAAAATGAATGGTTGTACAAACTTGCTCGTACCACGGGGGAATCCTTTCCTCCCCCCCCCCCCCCCCCCCAATCCATGGGTATTTCTTAGGACATCCGCTTGCCCAGCTACCGGAGGAAGACATGATGTATCTGCGGGGGCGCCAATTGGCAGTCATTAGTAGTTGATATATGAAAGATACTCAGTGACAATGTGCAGCTTGAAGAGCATTTGAAGTTCCATAAAAGAGAGGGTGATATTGAGGGAAGTTAAAACCAATGGAAGATGAAACTGAAACTGATACATTCTAGCCACATATGAGACATAATCATATACAATCATATACACTTTGAATGAAATGTTAGCAATGCTACCTATGAGACATAATCATATACAATGCCAAGCTGAAAATTAAACCTTCTAAGCTAACTGTTTGGTAAACATAATCATATACACTTTGAATGAAATGTTTGGTAAACATAACAATACTTGCAACAGTTTGGTAAAAAAAAGCACAAGGGTAGAATAAAGGCATGGGAAACACAAACCTACACAACACATACACAAGAATTGCAACTCTTCAGTTTTTGTGTGCACCAAGCTGAAAAAGAAATTGTTCGAATTTGCTGTAACATTTGTTGCTTGCATAATCAGAGAAGATCAGTTACTGGATGATGTTGTAATTTAATTGAAATGATTAAAGGCTTACAACATTATAGACATTGGTTAAAAGGACAAATGGAGAGTTTGTTCCATTAAGCTATCCAGTACAAACATACATGAGCTTATCATAGTTTGTCATTACATTATTTTGCTAACTTTCACAGGAGCTCACCAGAAAGAAAGAAAAAAACAAATCTATTTACTTTCCTTCAACTTTTACACACAATGAGCCTATCTGAAATTGGAGGTTATTCATCTCTGCAGTAATCATAGTCTGTTAAAGAAAGCCAACAACATCTATACAACTCTACATACATGTATGAAACTCCTGGGAATGATTATAATTGTTTAGCTCGTTTAGCAGCAAAATAATGAAGGTTTATCAGATGACAATGAAAATGTAATTCACACAAAGTATAGTAGCAATTAAGGTTTATCATATGACAATGAAAATGATTATAGTTGTTTAGCTCGTTTAGCAGCAAAATAAGGTTTATCATATGACAAAATCTGAACTGGAATCTGTAGGAGAGGGGGAGAGAGAGCAAGGCGAGAACGGAGAGGGCGAGGCCAAACCCGTCAAGGGCTTCAAAATTGAAGGAGGCCATGGCCGGCCCTTCTAGGGCTTCGACAACCCACAATAGGAGGCCTCCGGTAGGAGAATAGGGCGGTCCTCCCTTTCCCATCCCCAAATCCCACCTCGGAGGGTTGGATAACCGCCTCCCCTGGAGGAGATCTCCGCCGCCGGCCCCGAAACCCCACCACACCTACTCCGAAACCCAATAACAGAGATGAGAGGGAAGGATTGTAGCATACCTTGGTGGCGGTGGTGGCGAAGTCGCGATTTTTTCTCCGGCTTCTCTCTTCTCTCTCCTCGTGCGGCCGTCTCAGATCTGGAATGGGGGAAGGGCAAATGGGGATCTCACATACATAAATCCATCCACAATCTCCACAATCTTGGGGGGAGTGGATTGTGAAACAATCCCATGAAAGCTCCTCAATCTCCATCCCAGATTGTACACAATCTCCCTGCCGAACACCCTTTCGCCCCCCTCAATCTGCTTTGTATTTTGCAAGAATCCCCACAATCCCCCCACAATCTCTTACCAAACACACGCTAAAAGCCTCAACAAAGATTATTCTTACTGCAGAGCCACCTCTAAAAGCCTCACCAAAGATTATTCTTATTTCAGAGCCACCTCTAGAGCACCATAAGTAGTTGAAAAGGTTACATGATCAAGTCCATTCTCTGGCATGAATTTTGGACCCAGCTACACAAAGATAAAGACTGGAGCAATCACCATTGAAGCCCACATATCTGTCATTTTGTCATAGTTGATACATGGAAAGGTATATCACAAAATAAGTAAAAATAGTGGCAACTTGAAGAGGTTTCTCAGCTATCCATTCAGGCATTTTAGCAAGTTCCTTCAGAGAATCTGTATTCTCAAATCTAAAATTCATTAAAAATGCAATAGATACTTACTTCTATTGATAACCTTCGGTCTCCATACTCCAAAGCATTGTGAACAATGATGAAATCTTCAATAACCTAGAATGCATGTTAAGATATCATATGCAGGTAAAAGACTATGAAATGCAGCACTTAAATGGGGAAATCAACAAACTTAACTATCAACAAACTTAACATCATATCCCACTATAAACAACAAATCACCTGTCCATACTTGCTTATTGTATAAATAGTAATGAATAAACGAGTTAATAAAGAATCCAAGGTTCAATTCTATTGATTCCTCAAGGTAGAATCTCTAATAACAATGTCTAACTAGGAGATTTCAGGATCAATGTCAAATGAATACATAGCACTTTGAAGTTTGAACTAAATTGTAGGCACCATGAAGCCACATATAAGATCAAAGTCAACAAAACTCACAACTACATAATAGAAACTCGATATCAAAGTAATCGAAAATATAAGAGGCGGAAAATTCCCGTAAGTGTTGATTAAGAGAAAACTAGCAATTAGGAATTAAATTGAAGAAAGAAAAAAGGGGACCTTTGAGAAGAGAAGATGGCTTCAAGGAGGTAATAAAATTTGTAGCGATATGGAGAACATGGCCAACGATGAAGGAGAGAATGTGAATCGTGATCTAGAGTAGAATTCTGACACCGTTTTTTATCCATCCTAGGGCTGCTCCTCCAGAGCATCATGATCTGGAGTATAATTCTGACACCAGCACCAAGATTTAAAAAGGAAAAAAAAAAGTTCAGTAATCATCATATTAGATATCCAAGCATTAAATCAAATTGCTTCTTTTTCAATTGGAAAAAAAATTGTTTCTTATTTTACTAGTTTAACAAATCATAAATCAGCTGAGATAGTTTAAAACTTCAAATTTTGTTGATTATTAACAAAGCAATGGGTGCTCGGTATGGTCTGGGCGACTGAGATGAACTGATAAACATAAAGAGGAAAGAAAATTATATACGTTGAACTATTCCAATAGAACATGTCAACATAGGTGTGTGATACAATTTGAGTATATATGCATTGGAAATCCCTAAAATCTAATTCATAACGCTACATTATTCATTTTAATTCATAGTGATTTCAATTTGAGTATAAAGTTGGATCACCTTGACTTTTTCGGCTACAATGATGGAAAATCATTTGTCTTATCAGACTGAGATTGAAGCTACAAATAATTAACAAGGTTAACTAAAATTATGATTAAGATAAGCGCACATAAATACGATTTCAATCTATGGTGCAAGAACACTAAAATCGAATTTGAGTGGAATGCTAGTCGATCTAAATACCAAGAAACATGGTTTAATAAGTAATAGAATATAGAGAGGATTAAACAAAGTTGGAAAATTTCACAGGAGAGTATTAGTTAGGGAACCTAAGATCCGGGATCGAGAAGGCATCATCATCGGGGAAATCAAGAACATTTATTTTCTACTTACATAAGAGTAAATAACAATGCAGGAAAGTAGAAGGTTTAACAATCAGAAGAGAACACATGCCTTGGCACTGGCAGACCAGC